>JAEIGQ010000021.1:1200000-2400000 GCA_018904275.1 Lordiphosa clarofinis
ATAAAATATTCTCAAAAATAACTTTAAAAGTTAATCGATATCGATATTTCGCCATCCCCAGTCTTCCGAAAAGCAGGGCCAGAACCAGTGGCGTAGCGTTATGTTCTGCCGTTTGGGATCGCAATTGCCGCCCTTAAACTAATGTATCTATGATAAGTTGGTACCCGGAGTATTTGTATTAGTATTTTAAAGATAAATCGAAGATGTGAAGTTTACATAACAATTGCTCCAAGCTCGTTATAGAACTTAGCGAATATCGCAGATTGGTGGAGCTCTTGATCTCTACCATCTAGATATTTATTTACCCTTGTTGATACCCCTCGGAAAAGAGTAGGTAGTGTCAGCTCACCTAGACATCTAGCAGGTCTTGATAGACGCGAGGAAGTAAGTCATTGTGGTACTTGTCACTTGCACTTGTCAACACGACTCCGACCGAATGAGTGATGTAAAATAAAAAAGGAAAATAACATTGTGATTTTTTTTAGTGACCGTGAAGTTCTACGATGGAATATAACATTTTAATCTGTTTGAATGTAGTTACAAATTAAACTAGGATAATTTGAAAATATTAAAAAATATAAATTTTCCGACTTTAGATTTTTATTATATTTTTAATTATATTTTCTTAATCAGGCCTGTTCCGAATTCCGAAAACGAGTGGAATTGTCGCAAATCGAGTTTATTGCTGTTCCGAATTCCTCAAATCGACCAGAATTGTCGTTTTCAAAAGTTGTGCTGCAGAATGAAAAGTAATTGCTTTTAAAAGCATTAAAATAAATCGCAAAAATTATATACTGATCAATTTAATAATGTTGAACATTTTTAATCATTTTTTTATAAACATCTATAAAATATTGCGTGAAAAGCAAAACCGAGTGGTCTTTTGCAAACCGAGCTGTTCTGAATTCCACTTTACGTTTAAGTCGAATTCAATCGTCAATCGATAGCTGCTAGGGTTGCTTTATTTAAATTAATTTATTCGGTCAGCACTTTTTATATTTTATTTAGCTATATTTAATCATATTTGACATCACATATTCAAATGTAACAATTAAAAAACTGTTTCAAATAAAAATAAATTGGCTTAAAGTGTAAATAAGAGCTTTGTAGATTAAAATTATAGCGATGATGCCAACTCTGGCTGCTGTCGATATACACAAACACGCGCGCAGGCCAGTCAGCCAGCTTATTATGAAAGCGACTTCGAAACCGAGTTCGAAAAGTCAAAACGTAGCCAAATCGTTCAATTGGGAACAGCAAATAGTAAAACGTTCGTTTTCGTTTCGTTTTTACTTTTTGAAAACGTTCGGAATTCGGAACAGGCCTGAATATTGTATTGTACTATAGTCAGAATACACGATGAAAAGTAATTCATGACTGTGTAGTTACAACACTTTAATATTTTTAGACATTTTTGTACATTTTTGTTATCCAACACTACCACCACGTTTAATAATCTGCACTTCCGCCTGTCAAAAACCTAGTACACACTTCCACCAAAGCAAGTCAAAACAAAAAACTCCAAACAAAAAAAACTCACAAAAATGTTTGGTCCAAATTCCTTTGGCGATCCTTTTGTTGGCAGTCCACACTTCCAACAAATATGCGTAGTCGGGTTTTCACGGGTTTTTAATAAGTTTCCTATCAATGATTGGGCGCAATTTTCAAAGCAAGCTACAAAACACAGTGAGACTTCAACCAGATTTTAACTGGGTAATAATTCTTAATTTTATCATTACTTAAATGTCATATCTGGTCATCAGGCCCCGTAGCCAGGGGTGGGCCGTGAATAATGCATGTTAATCATTTGTATCAGTTGTAATCAGTTTGCCTTAAAACTTTTCCAGCTTGACGTAATCCGATTATTTGGCTAATAGTTCGATCGGCGGCTCTTGATACTGTCTGATACGCACTAATTTTTCTCAGCGCACTTCTTTTTGAATCGATAAGAGTTGACTTGCTTGTCATTAGCGTTTCAAAGCATCTGCCCAGTTCTCGCATCCATATAGAATGGCGTTGTTCACCTCTATTAGTATCTTACGCCTACATTCGCTATTAGTCTTCTTAGCGATCGTGTCGCAGCGGTAAGTAAAATGCTTATTATCGGGGGTGTCACAGAAATCTCTAGAGATTTTGGCCTTGGTTGGTTTGCAAATCGCTCGAAAAATCCGTCGGTGTCCCAGAACTTCAAGAGATTTCATTTTTTTATTTGAAAGTCGAGTTGGAAGGTTTGTGTGGTATTTTTCTCTCAAATCTATAAAAGGGTTGTCATTTCTTGCAAAAAAAATTTCCCTTCTTCTAGTTTTGAGTTAATCTGATGTTTAAATGGAATTTTTTGATTATGTTACATGTTTTACGATGCATTTTTAAATTACAATTCAAATTTAAGTCTTATTCCTCCAAAAATAAAATGCAAAATTTAAAAATATTTGTGCGTCACTCTTTAAACTTTTTCTTAGAAAACCCCTATTTTAAAAAACAAATTTAGAGTTACGAAATAGAAAACTTTGAAAAAGATTTTGAGGTGGAAAAACATTTATTTTGATAATTTAAAAAGTGTTTACGTTTGTGTGTTTGTCTTTTTTTCGTTGTTGGTAAAAAAATAAATCAAAATAAAAATATAGCAAAAAAATACACACCTTCTTTCTGGGTGTGTGTTTTAGTGTGAGTGTGTGTGTGTTTTTAGACATACATAGAATATTTGTTTCACTTTTATTTTATTGTATAATTTCTTCTGTTTAGTCGTTTCTCAATTGCCTTTTGCTTGATATCACCAAAGTAGTTATCATTTTCAATTTTCTCCAAATGTTTACCATAGTTCGAGCTTATAGCCTAGATTAATAGGTTTTACTGCCTCCTTAGCATATGTATAGTATTTATATAGTGTGTAGGTGTGTGTTTGAGTGAGTGAGGGGGCTTCATAAAATATTGTTTGTTGTGAGTTGATAGTGTGCAAGTCAATTCTCCAGTCGCACCATGTTAGTTTTTATTTGAATCACAATCACTTTTCATCAGATTTAGTTGTGTGCGCAAAAAGTAACAAAAACTGAAAGAAAACACAAAATATTCTGCTAGAAAATATAGATTTATATTTTTAGTTGGCTTATTACAAAACAAAGCATAATAATAATCATAAGTGCTAAATAAGAGGAGGGGGAGGTATATCTGTTATCAAGTGAGCGAGCCTAAATAAGATGCATTTCGAACTGGACCGTAAAGAATTAAACACGAAATTAATATTTCTGATGAGTAAATGTGTAAAGGAAAATGTTTTTCTTTCTATGATTTTGATCCAACAAAAAAAGGAATTAGTTTCTTCAAGTTTTTATTATAGATTTCTGAATATCAGTCTTAATTGGATGTTGCCTTTTCCCCCAAGATAATAAGTATGGAATCAGCTTTGAAATTTAATAAACTTTTGAATAATGAATAATAAATAATTTATAAAACGTCTAGGGGTTATCTTTAAGCTCTCTTGCCTCTATTGCACCTATGAAAAATAACACATCAAAGACGGAAAAAATGAAGCAGAACCATTTTTCAGCTGCCAATTGTGTTCTTTTTGCTTTACCATTTCGTGTTTAAGGTCCAGTTCTTAGCGTATACATAAATGTGTAAATAAAATTTAAATGATTTTTAATATGGATTGCATAAAGTACAAAAATAATGCTTTATCTAAGTTTTGTTAAGTACTGCCAAACAAAAAAAAAAATAATTTGATAACAGTTGAACATTGATTTGTTTGGTTTATAGTTTAAGCTAGTGTAAATTAAGCGTGCGCGCACCCTAAGCATCGGAATACAAAATAATCTATAGTTATCGTATATTTATATATAATTCTACGATCAGTATATGCACATATATATACATATATAAGTGTATGTATATATATAAACATGTTAGGTTGGTTTTTTTTTAGTGTATAAGACAAGTGTTTTGCATGCTTCATTAAATCATGCCATTGTTCCATTATTGTTTCTAGATTAGAGCAAATTATCGTATTTTGCCCATTCAATTGGTTTCTTCATTTTTAAATTCAAAATCACTTTATAACTTATGCACATAAAACGGTTGTTCTTACATTAAGTGTGGGCTGTGTCTGGTTGTAAGTCAATTCGAATGCAAATTGTGTGATTGAAACAAGCACGAGAAGAGGGTTCTGAGTTCGTGATTGTGTATATGTGTGTGTGTGTGTGTGTGTGTGTGTTTCAAAAACAGTTAACAAATGCCAGCTGTGTTCGAGTGTGATTGAGGTAAATAACAAACTATTACAATTATAAATAAATTTGAAAAGAAATGAAAAAGAAAGAAAATGCAATACACTAAAAAATTCGCTGCTGGTTTATCAAATTTAGCTGTGCTGATGTGGCGATGTACCGAATACATTCATCAGATCATGCTCGTACATGGCTATTAGCAGCATGATAGCAACACCGCTGAGCATGCCAAGTATTTGCATCAGGAATTCCGAATTATTAAAAGACTGAACTACACTAATAAATAACACAAGACCTTTCTATTATCTCAAAATCAGAGATTAAAACCGTAACCGAATCCAAAACACATACATATACTACGTTTATGCGCCCAGTAACATTTTTTAAAATCATTCCTTTTTAAAAGCGCCTGTTTATGCATCTTTAAAAAATACCGATATTGCAACGTATGAAATTTTGATAATATGTTGGTGAAAATAAAGTAAGTAAAGAAAAAATAACTGGCAACACTTGCAAGTAAAAATAAATTGTAAGATTGAGTATTAATCTTTTGGAGTGGAGAAAGGAGCGCATGAAAATCTTAAAACGTGTAAGGCGGATAGCCCATGCAAACGCCTGAGGCATTACTTAAGTGGACTTGCAGTCTTAAGGGTGCATAGACCTCGGATGCGAAGATTGCATAGCCTACTGGAAGCGATCGGTACAACTCGTTCAGCTCATCAAAGTATGCACACATCTTCCTGCCAGCACCACTTGTTCCATTAAACATAAGGTTATTTCCTTTGGTTTTTTCATCTAACTGGCTCAGCACATCCATCTCTTTTACAATTGCGAGAAGCACAATGGTTTTTTCAGTGATTTTTAAAGGAGTCCATGTTGTATTGCAATTTACATTTGGTCCAAACACAATTAACTGACAGAACAGCTGTTTTTCAAAAGAAATATTGCCAGACTGTTTTGTATAAAAAAATCATGGTTTTTCGCAAAAACCATGGTCAAAATACGTGTGTAGAAAAAAACCATGATTTGGTGTTTATGCTAGCATTTTTGGAAAAATCATGATCTGCAACCATGGTTTTTTGCATGCATAAACGTAGTAATACATACCATGCAGAGCACGCATTCACACACGCAATGCGTTTTGCGCCCAAAATTTGTAAGATGGCGCGCTTTGAACGAAATTGATTTGTTGAATTTTTATTGTATGTATGTACAATGTATTATGAATTATAAATATGTGCAGTAGACACGTATATGACCACGGAAATGAAACAGTTCTAATTTTCAATAATCTTTCATCTTCATTTAATATGTTTTTAAAACAAAAAATAGAGGCCAGCTAACTTCGGCTCAACCGAAGTTTATATACCCTTGGAGCTTGTTATATGCCTGACAGTTTGTATGGCAGCTCCGATTTCGACAAATCTTGTTGATATTATGTAAAATCATTGAAAACTTATAAATACGAGCGTTGGGAGCGATAACATTGAAAACAAAAAAGTTTTTTCTCACTAAGACTTTTTTTTCAGACCTAACTTTTGTATGGCAGCTATACTATATAGTTGTCCGATTTCGACAAGCCTTGGTGAAATTATGTAAAATCATTAAAAACTTATAAATAACAGCGTTGGGAGCGATAGCACTAAAAACAAAAAAGTTTTTCTCACTAAAACTAGTTTTTCAACCGATCGTTCCTTTGGCAGCTATATGCTATAGTCGTCCGATCCGGCCGGTTCCGACAAATGTGCAGCGTATTTGTACCAAAAGACTTCGTGCAAAGTTTGGTTAAGATAGCTTTAAAACTGACGGAGGAGATAGCATAGAAAAAGACGGACGGACGGACAGACGGACATGGCTATATCAACTCAGCTCGTCATGCTGATCAAGAATATATATACTTTATATGGTCGGAGTTGTCTCCTTCTCTGCGTTACAAACATCCGGACAATTTTAATATACCCTCTCCAAGGGTATAAAAATATTGCTAAGCAGATCTTTTTGAATTATCAAAAGTTGTGCTAGGTGTTCCACCCACACAAGCAAGTGTTGAGGGTTTATTTTCAGGAGTAACATTTTATCTCGTTTAAGATGTCAATTCTGATAATAAAAATTCGTTACATGAAGGTACATAACGACAAATATATGTTGACCAATGTACTTATAGTTATCTACTTTATTGAACTTGACACGATGAATTTGTGAATGAAGTAGTTTATCCTTTAGTTAAAATTTTAATATAGGCGACTATAAAGGTGGAAATTCTATATAAGAACTTAGTACATTGAATCAATCAATAAGATCAAAATGATACTTTATACTTATAACCGTAACCGTAACACAAACCCGAAACAGAATTAGGATAATAACCGTAACCAGTACCGTAACCGATATCCCACAACCGTAATATAACCGTAACCGGAAAAAAGCGATCAGCCAAAACAGTAACTGTAACCCAAACCGTTATTCGTTCGGGTTTTAATCTCTGATTATTATTAATGTGGACGGCTTGGGATATTTAATTCGTGGAGTTGTCACAAGACAAGCATATGAGGGCAACAAATTACCTTATAAGCGAAAGCAGTTCAAATTCCTTTATTGCTTATCGAACTAAAGGCAAGGGACAAATATGAAAGTGCCCCATTTAAATGGCGCTACTTTGGCAGCATACCAATAATTTTGGGAATCGTCAAGGCGAAAGGTTGTGTCAGGTTGCAATGGCAAATCAAAATCACAGCTAAGTTAACTCAAATTCCTAAAAGAAACTTATTTTTACATGAAACTATTAAGAGCAATGTGGAAGATTGGTATAGATTTTTGACAATCCGATCGGATTGCTCTCCCCATTTGGAGATACTTTCCTTTTTATTCTCAACTCGTCAAAATGGTCCTCGCAGTGTAAAATTGTGTATATGCAGTAGTGAGGGGTCGATTTTTTTACACAAAGCGTATAGCAAAAACGAAATCTAAGGGCAATTATAAAAAAAATTTTACCAGGAAACCATGGGTCTACAATCAATTCGTAGTCCCATAATGGACTTCAAATATTAATGTTACATTTTTCCAAAAAATAAGTTGGAAAGTCGGTGAAGCCCGACTATAACATACTCTGTGTCCCCCAGATTTTGGATTCATCTGATAAATTTTAGATAGAAGCCCTACAAAGTGATAAAGAAGCAATAAGTCCGGTGTTCCCCAGCAAACATTTTTTTTCTTTATCAGGGGTGCCACAGAAATCACTTTCGCTCTAAATTCGTTTGAATTTCATTTCGCCCTGCCACAGAGCCTGTTTTCAAGTGATTTGCAAATCGCTCACTCTTGAGTAGGCGATTTGCTTTAATAAGCACTTAAAATGCATTTAAATTGAAATAACCCTTGTAGATTCTTGAAGGGTGTTCAATTTGTGAATAATCTACATCAAAATAATAGAACATTTAACACGTTAAGTTTATTAAATAAGTATTTTACTAAATCGCTAGTAAATTCGCTAGTTAAATCGCTAGTGAAATTGGCCATTCACTTCGACTCATCAAATCGCTAGTAGTTCAGTGGTGCCACCTTTTTACATTTGAATTTCGAAATTAATCGAATTTATTTTAAAAGTGTATACAATAGCGATTTTTGTGTTAAATCAGAGATAAAGCGGAAAGCATCTAACAGATGTCTAGAGCGAAATTTGTTTTGGGCCTCAATCTCGCAATTAGCGACAGGGAAGCTGCTGCTGCAGCCTGGAAAGAACTGACTTTTAATTTGGCCAACTTTTCCTCCGATTGCTTGAATTAAATAATGCGTGGCCCAATGTTATTTTTGAGCACAGCATCGTTTACCCGTATAATCTTGCATTGTATGTATGTATATCGTCTGATTTAGAAAGGAGGTCAAATGCGGATCCAAGAAGGCTGCACTCTAGCGTCTTCTTACAGATTTGCTTCTTCCCTAAATCGTCGATTGCCATCTGTCCTGCGAGAATCATTTATTTAATTGAAGCAAATCTTTTTGCTAACACTTTCGTTCGCCGTTTTGGCGTAACCGTGCTGCAGCTAGAGTTGCAAGGTATCATTTTTTTTGGCGGGCAGAAAATTTGAATTTTTTGTGTGCGAATAAAAAATTTTTTGGGGAGGGGTAAATTTTTTTTTTGGGGGGGGTGTTTTCCCTGGGGGGGGGAAAAAAATTTGTTGGGGGGGGTGGGGGGGGAGTAGAAAAAAAAATATTATTTGGGTTGTTTTGCTATCGTTCATACAGTCATCATCATTTGTTTGGCAAATGGATAAATAATCTTGAGGACAAAATATTTCATGAAACTGTGGGAGATATGAAATTATTTCTCTCGGATCATCAAAAAAATATTTTTTTTTCTTTAGAAAATAGCTTTTACACATCCCTTCACCAGAATTGGCGTTAGCTGTGAAGTAAATAGCCATGAAAAAGCTTCTCAAACTTTGCCGTTCGGATTCGGCGTCAATCTGTAGGTCCTACTTCTTCTTAAATTTTTATTTTTGAAGCAAAATGTCTTGAGCTATTTATCAGTGTGTTTTCAGTTCTGGTACTATTTACCAAATATTTTGGCAATGTTTTTCTTTTGCCTACTATTTTGTTGCAAACTCACCATATCCACCAAGGCAATGTAGATAAACAGACCAGCTGCTACCGCAAACATCCATTGTGCCACATCCTGCGATTGCCCAAACGCAATTCCAAAGATCATGCCTATAAAGCTGAGCACTCCGGTCAATAAATTATAGTACACCGCCGATCTCACCGACATGCCCGCTTTAATTAAAATGGCAAAATCGCCCAGTTCATGCGGCAACTCATGACAGAAGACGGCCAATGAGGTGGAGAAACCGCCGGCTATATTTTCAGCAAATGCTGCTCCAATGGCCATGCCATCGGTAAAATTATGCAGGCCATCACCCATAATGATCATCCAGGCAACGGCGCTAAGCGTTTCGGGGGGTGAGTGTACATGTCCATGACGATGGCTGTGACCATGATGTGAGGATTCATGCTCTCTTAAAATGACCGTAACATGATCGTTTTTATTATCTGCACTAGAGTCCTTGTCCTTGGCACTGCTAGCTGCATACACCGCATTTCCATCCAGATCGGTGACAATGGTATTGCTGTCCAGCAGGGAATTCGGCTGACCATCAGAGTGGTGGTGGTGCTGGTGATTGTTGTGATTGTGATTATGGTAATTGGGTTGTAGGGTAGAGAGTAAGGATTCGGCTGCGGCCAACATTTCGTTGGGTCCATCGTGATCGGTTAGACCACCATTGCGTGCTTCGGTGGTGGTGCCTGCATCGCCACCTGCGCCCGCTGCTGAAGCTGCATTAGAATCGCCAGGCAAATGCATCCATTCGTTTTGTTTGTTATTCATGGTGATTTCATCATAGCAATAGGGATAGGAACTGTACTTTTGTTTGCACATTCTATCCCCAGCCACGGAATTGTTCACTGAAGAGTCTGGATCGCGCATTACTTTGGCCCTTGAGGGTTTCTTGGTTTCCTTTTTTTCTACACTCTTGCGCCACTCGGAAATCATGGTTAAAGCGTGTTCGGTGACATAGAAGAAAATGATGCCAGCTAGACAACCCAATCCCTTCATGATCATGCCGTGTTCATTCTGATCAGCCAGAGACTATAAATCCAAAATGTTTAATATTAATCAAACAAGGTGAAGTTGATTTAGAAAGACTCACATGTGGCAGCAAGTGCAATAGGGCATCTCCCGTCATGGTACCCACGGCCAGGGATACCAGGTACTGAATGATGTGCTTGTAATAGCGAGAGTTCATAAAGGGTATGATGGCCACACCCACCAAACCCAATAGGCTGCAGGCAAACACCGAACCAAAGGCATAAATCCACACTGGGAAAAGGGAATTATAATTAAATGAGGCTTTGGTTAAACACACTGATTACTTACCATATACTATATGATCCTTATCATCCTTATCATGCCTCTCATCGGTATCGATCTGCTCCAGAATCGTTGAATCTATGCAGCCTCCACTTGTTGTCGTCAATTCATGCAACAGAACTGGACACAAATGAAGCAAATCTTGCTTACTCAGGGAATAATTTGCGGGCTCCTCTATCACTAGAGCATTTGGTAAGCAGGTTACATCAGAAATGTTGGCATAGGTGCAGTTATTTTGCATTTGCTTTTTATGATGGCTGAGATCGTGGGGCTGGACATGATGTACCAATTGACTAGCGGCCACACACTGCGGGAGCAAGTGAACTGTTAATAAACATTGATTACTAATGAGACTCAATCTACTTACTGTGCCATTGCTGCTACCACTGGCCAAGGCTGGAAGATTTAGCTGCTGCATTAGACTCTGAAACCCACTGGCATTCATCGTCTGGTCAATCATCAGCTGCTTTAGGAAGTATTGGGTAATTTCCGGTACTCTCTTTGCCTTTTCTGACTCCTCCTCATCATGGTCGTGACCGGCATGTCGCTTATGTCTTCTGGATGGCGGACTTGTGCTATAATTCTGGGTATCATCGCCAGCTAGCTGCTGCCTTTGATCGGTGGTTTCACTGGAGGGACTTGGATTGTAGTTATACACGCGGGCATTGAGCTGCAGCTCCTTGGTGTTGAGTAACTCCTCAATATGATCCTGACAATGCAGGCGTTGGGCGCAAATTAGGCAGACCACACATACAGCCATTATGTGACGCGCCATCTTGAACTTCCACTATCTTCCACTCGTCGTTAGCACCTGAATTTGTTTTGTGTTTTGGTAATGTTTTCCTACTGTACCAAATGATCCGCCTCGAGCATTATGTGCTCATTCAATGGGTTTTTTTGTTTTGGGAACTGCAAAGGTATATAGAATTAGAATTTAGATGAAGTACATCCCACACACTCATTACGCATCTAACTGAAACGATCGCAATTGCTTTCATTGCATAACCAAAATCGACCAACGAACCAAAGCGGAAGTTCAAGTTCAGTTGGCGGCCATACAATGAACGACAACAACCACAACAACACCTTCTCCAAATATGGTCACAAATTGACTGCCAATTTACAAATACATCTCGTTTCAGGTGCTCTAAGGCTGCCATAAATGGTAGATGCTTGCAGCAAATGTTTAAGAGTTTGTTTGATTTCAATCACAGACAAAAAAGTTATTAATTTATGTTTAGTTCCAAAACGGTGGGAGATTAGTTTAACAGGATATTGAATGAATTTACAATATATTCTGAGATCCGGCAAACAAAACAAATAAAGCACACGAATATAAATTTTTATGTTGAACTACATAAATAAAAAACCAGCTTCGAACAGCTGATGAGCTGTTTAATTAGTTGTTGATTTTCAGAAGAGAAACTATATAATCACAGCGTTGCCACATCTTTAGCTTGTGTGGATTGCAAGCAGTGTTGCCAATTTGGCCTTTTTCCGAGTAAATCTATCCTGTTTTTAACTGCTTCAGAAGGAAAAAGAGGTAAGGTATTTAAAATTGTATACCATTTTTGCACTATAAATAATTTGGGATTTATTTTAGGTTGCCGGACAATTGTGCTATTTTAAAAACGATTGAAGCATTTTATGTGGATTGTGTTCTGCCATTAAAGAAGGCAACTTTTTTAATATCATTGTCAAATGCAAGGTACTAGGCACAAATGATTAAAACTTAGAACAGAATTTAAAACGTTCTTGGATTTTACCAGGGCTGCAAACCTCCTAAAAATCGAGGGGGTTTACTCGGGGTTTGAACCCACGAAACTTTTTGGGTTCGGGTTCAAGGAGCAGGTTTTCAAGGTCGCTGAACCTAGGTTTGGGTTCGAACCGGGGTTCAGGAATAAGTTCTTGTTCTTCTTAGTGCCGATTTCACTTTTTTCAGATAGCTGCTATGTGTCAGATAAGCTTACAATTTACTCTGCTCTTTGCAGGGTTATGTGACATATGGCTCTATAAGAAACATAAGATGAGAAATCGGGGAGAGGCTTCATAATATCATATTCGAGGTTGGATCTGGTGTCGACTGCGCAACCGTTCTGTCTATATCAGGCCTATACCTGTTTCGGTTTTACTATAAGCAGCATTTTGGCCCTTTTGTATCAGTAGAGGGAATTCTATCGCCCCAGTTAACACAATTAGTATATGTTAATTTTAGTGTGTCTTCAGCAATCTTTCAATTTTACTGACTATCGCTGTATAAAACAAATATAGAGTAGGAAAGTGAGCTAGACTGATACTTGTGATGCAGGGACAGCTGACACAACAAATGTGACATCTTTAAGTTCTTTACAATAATAGTTTTTTCAAAACTTTGAAACAAAGAGAGTGCTTTTCAAACAAACTTTTTATCAAACATAAACATTGTTAAGAATTATAAATTATTATTTTATTTATCATTCTTAAAGCTTTTGATTATTAGATTTTTTGAATATTCTGTAATATTTCAAGGCCTACAAATATTGGGAAATGGCATTCTTGACATTAATAGCATCTAGAAAAAATTTAATAGAACACGTGTTTTGAACCGAACCCTTTTCTACTATTTTTTGCTCCGGTTCAGGTTCGGGTTCGGGAAAAAAAAAATTGTTCTACTCCGGCTCAGGTTCGGTTCGGACTTCCCAAAAATCCCGGAGTCTCAGACTCCGGAGCGGTTCAACTCCGAACCCTAAATTTTACCATGAATGTTGAGAAGGAGATATGAGGTTGCTGCAATTGCTCAAGCAGCTTTGGGATAGCAGAAAGCTTTGCAATGACTCGATAATTTTCGACATTCAAACGAGATCCTTTTTTATGAACTGGAATAATAATATTTAAGATTCATTCCAAATCTGTGGGAGACAAGACTGTTTCAAAGATAGGTTAAATAGATAGGTAATGGGTGAGCACAAAGCTCCAGCACAGTACTTCATAATACAACTTAGGACGTTGTCAGGACCAGCAGAGAAAGAGATATCAATTGTGGACAAACTTTGCAAAACGTCACATTCATTAAAATAGGAAAGAAAAATATTATTCGCCTGAGGTAGAGAGTAAGGATATGGAGAAGAAGAACAGTTGTAGGATTGTGCTGATTAATTCGTTTGAAAGAAGGAGGTAAACAGATTAGCAATAGTAAGATCGGAAGATTCAGTCGTATTCTGATAGTGAAGGGACGGAGGAAATCCATTCGACTTGAGAGGTGAATTTTGCTAGATAAAGATTTGATAGATGGTAATTGTCAAGTACGCTTCACTTTTTCGGTGTGTGAGCGGCGTAGCAACGTACGTTGGGTACATATTTGTTAGCATATAATGTAATCATTAGTTCTTACATAAGAACTACGTAAAAAAAATACGAAATATTGAGGCCATATAATTTTGAAATGTGAAACCAATTATTTTGTGTTGATTTTTGATTTGTTTCTTGAAACAGGAATCAAATGATTTAGATTAATCTCAGAATTTTCTTTTTTTTCAGTATTAAAACTAAGTAGTACCTTTATCGGTGAGTACCGGTATACCGAAATAAAAATCCAGGTCCGAAACCGAAAACCGAAATTAATTGGAAACCGAAATAAAACCTTTAACCGAAACATTAATTTCGGGACTTACCGGTACTGGAACCGGAATCGAAACTCGTTTCGGATTAAGCCCTGACTAAAAGAATTGCAGTTTTGCAAACAAACAAACGAGCTTCAAACAAATATTCTTGTAGAATTTGCCAAAGTGCTCAGGAGAGACAACCGTTTTATAATTCTTTTAACAAACTAAAGTAACCGAAATGTAAACTGCCACAAACTTATTATATGATCATTCGATCTTATCTGTTTTAACTCTCGAAGGAGCTATAATTTACGAAGGTTTTAAAGTCTTTTAGTTAAACCGAACCAACCATTTTGGTCCGGAACAGGTTCAGGTCAGCTATATCTTTTTTTACGTAGTTTGGTTCAAGGTTCCGTACGCAGTAAATAAAATATTGGAATTCCGATTTGTAGCTCGTTCAATGCCAGCTGAACGGTCAACACGATTGCGTTTTACCGGCACATACCTAGAAATATCTGGGAACGATAACTCAAAACCGGAAGTGAAATAAGATTTGTTTCTGTTTATAATAAATTGCCTAATCAGATTATGTCGGTTAACTTGTCCAATGAAACAAAAACTTTTGTTATAGTTTATGTAAAAATATACTTAATTTATCACTTTTCATTCATTCACACACGCTTAGAATTTCAAGTGCGGGGCCTGACCAAGTGTATAAATACTCGCAATGATAATCATTTGGCCATGTATCGCAATGTACACTCAACACTAGACTTTTATCAGCTGTCACAGGAGTAGAGAGTGGTAGCTCACAGTAACTTCGTCATCAATTTCCATGCGGCTTCTTTCATAACCGAACCGCAATTGGCGCGCGCCAAAATGAAAGTAAAATACAGTACATGGACTTGGATTTGGAAATTCGTCGGCACAGACACAACTGAAAATGTGGCTACTTGTTGTTGTGGGAGGCGGCGCTTACACACAAGTTGATAATTGCGCATTGGGGCAGCAGCAACAGCAGGTACTTGGGCAATTAGTTTCCGAATTCCAAATTATTGATAAAACTTTGGCCAAATTGAGGTAGGGAAAGGACAGCTAGGAGGGGGAGGCGTGGGAGTCCATGTGTTGGGTTAGCTAGTTATCGACTTAATAAAAACGAAATTCAAAGGCGTCACCGTTTGTTGCATAAAACAGCAAGGAAGTGGGCGCGTCAAGGTCACAGGAAGTGGGCGGCTGGCTATGCACTTCTGGCATTGACAACGAGCCGAGGACGACACGCGCTCAACTGGCTGAAGGTGAAAGGTTGAGGTTGAGTACTTGTTGCCAACCAGATTCCTTGTGCTTCCTTTCCTCAATCAACCAACTTAATTATCTGACAATAAAAATCAATCAAGAATTTTAAATTTCCAAAATCTCGAGTCTCCACGGTTCGTTTGACCTAAACTCAGTCAATTGGTCAAGTGCTGCCGCCATTGACGTTATTTTTTTTTAACTCTTTGTAATCAAGTCTCATTTAAATTCAGTTGGCATGATTTTCATGAAATCACTGAGCGAAAAATATAGCATTTCATTTTATTGTAAACTTTTATTTTTAGGGTTATTTTTTTTTATGTCTTACGAAAATATACAAATGCAATTCGCTTTCTTTTGATTAATTGACAAGTTTACATTTTCTCAAAATGTGTTTATGGCCACAATTCATTCACACGCGAACTTCACTCACTCCACTCGGACTCGTAACACTGACTGACTGACTGACGGACTGACAGCACCCACTGCACCTCTAACGATCCAACGACGAGCTTTGCAAACGTTCGTTTCGAAACTGAGCTGCGCGCGTCGCACTCAGCGCGTTTTATAGTCCAAAGTTGTACGATTTCTGTTCGTGTGGGATGTCCGCTTGTCAAAGCATGCCCAACAGCCTGGAGGCGTACACATTTGCCCATTTAAATGAAATGGGGCGTAACATATTGTGGACCATGGTTAATAATATTCCACATAGAATCTTAATTTAATTAAGATGGAAAGCTTAAGAAGAGTTTCATATTTAAAGCAACTGAAAAGCAAATAGTAGAACTATTCTAACCGATCGTTCCTAAGGCCTTCGAAAATGTTCGGTCTTCTTCATAGTCAGCTCCAGGGACTGGAGATGGAGCGTACTCGTCGGGCGTATACGTGGTGGAACAACAAGGTGAATACGGTTTTAAAGCTGGATAGTAGGTGTACAAGATTAATTGGCCATAACAGTAGCAACGGGGGCGTCGGGAGCAACGAAAGTTACCAAGCAAACATGGACTAAGCGGCAGACTGCGGAGCCAGCTCTTTAATTGGCTGTGGAGGTAGAGACTTGGATGGTGTGTACATTGGGCAAATGCCATTCCGGCCATATTTACGGAAAAGCATACCGAAAAAGATTCTCCACCACAAGTGAAACAGTTGCCGGCATTGAAATGCTTTTGATTGGCTAGATTCCATACAGATTCTGGTCCTAGGAATGAACTCAAAAAATATTTGCAGTACATTCTTTGAACTATGTAATTAGATCGGTGGTGCCAAAAATGCCAAAATCCACTCCCATGGTATAGGAATTCATAATTCTGCCAATAAGAGAGAATATGTGTATATGCAGGCTCTGGCACAACTGAATAGTTTCCGGTTTCCAGGCACAAAAAATAGCTAAATTGGCAACGCTAATCCGAAGTCGTTTGTGTGTTTTACACAGACGCGAGCCGAACTTATGAATAAAAAACCCGGTTAAAGTTTCACCGACTTTGAATTAGAGTCCCCTAAAAATTGTGTGCTCGCTTTGCAGTCAGATGCCGGTATAGAAAAAATTAATTTAGTAACATATATGGGCTAATCCGAAAATTTTTAAACCAAGGGTTGAAATTTAAAGTTGTCCAAAATCCAAATGTTTGTTAATGGAATAATAGGGTACATATTCAAGCTTCAAAATATGTAAGCCATATTGTTCTACGGTGGTTTGTCTGCTCTTGGCAGAGGCATACCTACACCTTCCTCTTGCTTCTATTAATTCTTGAAAAAAGGTGTTTTTTATTGGTCACAAAATGGTAAAAACAGTCGTTATAGTATTCTCCCGCTTAGCAAAAACTTAAAGTTTGTTTCATTTCCTTTAATTTAAGGTACTCATTATATTTGTAGGATATCAAATATATATTAAAAATTTAAACTAAAAATCGGTTTACTGTGTGTAACGTCCGCAACGGAAAATTGGGTTTTTTTAATTTAGCAGAATGAATTTTAATAATTCGGTTATCCAAACTTACTTTATAAACAGAGTTTTTTTATGCCCTTTAAACTGATGAAAAAAATATACCTTTATTACACATATTTTTGAAAAAAGTTAATGTGAAAATGTGTAACGTCCGCAACGGCAAGAAAATGCTAAACATTTTTTTTTTTATTTGGAGGGAAATAGGTGTTTATAATGGATTATTGCCTGCTGAGTCTGAATCTGGGCTCTAAATTGCTCCAGGTTGTCGAGAATCCAAAAAACATAACCTCAAAGTAACAAAAAGTGTGTTTAAATAATATTAATATTAATAATTGATAAATATCGATAAAAATCGGTATTTCCAACATCGGAAAATGCAAACCCAAATGAATTCGAGTTTTATCATTACAAACTGAATTTCAAGCCAATCGGATGAAAAACAATTTTTTTGCAAGCAGAATTTTACGGAAATTTTCCTCGTGGGCGGATTTTTCAAAATCGGGAAAACACGTGTCGAACTATTTCGCGTACTAAGCTTACAAACCCAGTTTCAAGTCAATCGGATGAAAAAAAAATTTTTTATTTTATTATATTTGGGTCAATGGAAAAAGTGTAACGTCCGCAACGTAACGTCCGCAACAGCACAAAAATTAAGATATTTTAATAACGGGTCCACTTATCATTCTTTTGAAAGCTGGGTTGAATTGGTCATATATTCTACTAAATTTTTTGTTATTAGACTTTTTTGTTTATTATGCAAAATTCGCTAAAAAATGTGGAAATGCACATAAGCCTCAAAGTCGACTTCCATTTTTTTGTAACGTCCGCAACGGAACTTTAAACAAGCATAACCTATTATCTTAAATTAGGTTCTTTTGAAAGTATTTTTAAAAAATAGATTTTTTTTCCAAAGTATTAATAAAAAAAATTAAATTTTATTCCAGTTGTTTTTTTTTTTATATTAAAATTTTTTTTAAATTTAAATTTCCCCACTCCTTTTATCCCTCATCTTTTTCCCCTTTTATCCTCTTTCTATTATAATTTTTTTATTTTTAATTTTTTAAAATTTAAAATTTTTTTTATTTAAAAAATAATAAATTTTTATTTATTTCTATTTTCTTTTTTTTTTTTTTTTTTTTTTTTTTTTTATATTTTATATTTTTTTTTTTTTTATTTATTTATTATTTTTTTTTATTTAATTTATTTAATTTTTTTTTTTTTTTTTTTTTATTTTTTATTAAAATAATTTTTTTTTATTGCACATATGAAAAACAAAAGATCTAGCAAGACCAACGCAGTGTTAAGTTTTTTTGTCTATTGGCATTTTATGAATTGACGGCGGAAAAACGGTTTAAGATAGAGCTTTGCAATTTTTTTTCAAATGTTCAGGATCAAAAAGCCCTTTTAAAAAATATTTAGAAAAATATTATTTTTTCTACCTTTCTTGAAAAATAAATGAATTTTTCAAAAAACTTAGTCTAGCAAAAAAGACCCATCCTTCAAAAATTCTCAAAAAAAATATAGGGAAAGCCGCATCTTTTCCAAACATTTAGAATGCCCGAACATATGTATCTGTAGCTTGAAAATTGAGGAAGTTATGGCCATTTTTGTCATGCAATCTCAAAATCATCAGTATACAAAATTTGTCTAAAATTTTAGTCCAAAAATCTTTTTTGAGCTATTGAATAAAATTTAAGGACCCAGAAAAGAGCGCATTGGATTAAAGGCTTACAGTAAAAGATATATAAAAGACTTCCTATGACTTCGTAGTGGAATTCCCTGGACATCGATTTTAAATTATTCAATCGGTAAAGAATTCAAGCAGCGGGACGGTGTGTAATACGACCAGGCGTGCTCGACTGTTCCTTTTTTCACTGGTGGTAATCTTTTGAGGTGCCAAAAAATTACATTGATGGTTTTCAAATGATCACTTGCCCATTAATAAAGGTTTTCAGCTGTTAATATTTCATATCATGTTTTTTGATGCAGGCAGTATCGCCTGGAAAGCCGTTTTTAACCGCGCCCCCTACCCCATCACAAGCACGTTTCCGCACTCTTGCGCTTTGCAAAAGTTTAAGTTGGAAAAGATGCGGCTTTCACATATATTTTTTGAGAATTTTTGAACGATGGGTCTTTTTTGCTAGACTAAGTTTTTTGAAAAATTCCTTTTTTTTTTTTGAATATTTTTTAAAAGGGCTTTTTGATCCTGAACATTTGAAAAAAAAAAATTGCAAAGCTCTATTTTAAACCGTTTTCGAGTTATTCAGGGGTGTTCTAGAAATCTCTAGAGATTTTCGTATCAACGATTGCACTTCGAACTAAACTAGGACTACTTTACTTGCGAAGTGTCAAGAATCAGACCGCCTACTAGATTATGTGGATGTAAATCCGTACGCTTCAAATCTACTTGGCTGTGAGTAGGCGGTTTCAAATCGCTCAACTTTTGCCATTTAATCTAGTAGCCGGGCATATTTGAGCCTTTAACATATAAATTTAAACAGCATTAATATGAAATGCTAGCATTTATACGAAAACCTCTAGAGATTTCTGGAACACACCCGATTGAAAATTTAAAAAATTCATAATAATATACTTTTAAGCGTAGAACTTCCGCAAAAGAGCACCAAAAAAGCTCGCATTTTGGGGTTAAGCTTCTCTCATAATAAGATCCCTTTGGACCAATTGTCATCCAATTCGGAGACATCATCCCAGAAAAAAACTTTTTTTTGGATGGAATGCCCCTTATATTGATCAGCATGACGAGCTGAGTTGATATAGCCATGTCCGTCTGTCCGTCCGTCTGTCCGTCCGTCTGTTTCTATGCTATCTCCTCCGTCTGTTTCTATGCTATCTCCTCCGTCAGTTTTATAGCTATATTATCCAAACTTTGCACGAAGTCGCTGCACATTTGTCGGAACCGGCCGGATCGGATGACTATAGCATATAGCTACTATTAGAACGATCGGTTGAAAAACCAGGATTAGTGAAAAAAACTTTTTTGTTTTTAATGTTATCGCTCCCAACTCTCGTATTTATAAGTTTTCAATGATTTCCCATAATTTCACCAAGATTTGTCGAAATCGGACAACTATATAGTATAGCTGCCATACAAAATGTAGGTCAGTAAAAAGGTTTTTGTAAGAAAAACTTTTTGTTTTCAGTTCTATCGCATCCAAACTTGAAGGCATATCTCAAGCTCCAAGGGTATATAAACTTCGGTCGAGCCGAAGTTAGCTTGCCTCTATTTTTTTCTACTTTAAATGTGTTCCGTGATTCCGTTCAACAGAATGGAAATGCCCATAAGTACTTAATTATCTCTATCATGACGAACGTGACCATCGTACGCATTAAAAAGGATTAAAAGTTAAATAAAAACATTTTCTTTTTATCTTCTGCTATGTACTTTACTTATGGCACTCTCGAAGACCTTTATTTGATGGTAAATTAGAGAGTACACCTAGTTCTGTTTCTAACATGAATCTTATCAAAATTCGCAGACGATTTATTTTCTTTCTACTTCACAGCTAATTCATTACAAATATGGAGTTTCCTAAACTTGATTCGAGTATAGCCCTACAAATTTTTGTCGAGTCATTAATATTTTCATGTTTTTTAGATGAATTTTGACTACTTTCTTTTGCAGTTCTAAGAACGATACAGAATCAAAATAAAATAAGGACAAAATTTTAACATTTATAGAAAAACCTGTTTTTTGGCAAAATAAGTGAAAAATTTGAATTTCCTGAGTCAAAACCAGGAAATCAAGGCGAAAAGATATTACTTAAAATTCAGAACCATATCTGGGATCGGAACCGATATTTTGAATTTTCTGAGTACCGGTATTCGAGAACCGATATTTTTGGAACCGAAAAGTACCGTTTTGAGTGCAACAACTAGACTGCAAAGCGAGCACTTAGTTTTAAAGAAAATTGTACGAATATTGGCCAAATTCAAAATACACTAAATTTAATGAAATAAGCTTGAAACGACGGAGAATTAATGTGGCTACTGTCTAAGCCTCCAACTTTATGATATCTTGTTATTTAGATATTTTTTTACACTAGACTGCAAAAAAGGGTCCAAAATCTAAATTTCATTTTCAAGTGACCACCATTTTGTCAAATTTTACACAACATTTTTTTGAAGGCTCGGACTGGTTATATATCCCAAAAGTTTTTTTGGTGCAGGCCTATTTTTATCAGATTATGTTAATATGGATGGCACTAAACAAAACTACATTATTGGATTTGTTCTATCAGCTCTTCTTTCTAATTCTAATAATAAATCGTCCTCTCTAAGCTAGTGTGATTGTCGAATTTCTATTGAAACTACCTAGGCATATAGACCTACAAATGCTCTAATTATGAGAATTTTCATTTGTTTATATTACCCTTTCTGATAGAGCTATAACCTGTTTAAAACGAAAATACATTATTAGATTTATGTTAGAAAAAACTAGATTGTCACTCTAAATCTGTATAGGATTAGATTGTCACTCTAAATCTGTATAGGAACTGTAAAGATGCTTCTTGATTTAGTAGTAGCCTCTTTAATGTTCAAATGTTCATTCAAACTTTGATTGGGAATATAGTTTTTTTCCCATAAAGTGTAATATGTATGTGAATTCGTATTAAACAGGCTGTAACTTACAAATGCCATAAAAATCAAAATCCTCCATATGTTGAAAACAAAAGCTGATTAAGCTAAGCCGAAAACAGTATTGGAATCAGGGAACATAAACTTACAACGTTTATGCTATGCTCATTCTGCAAAATCATTTTATGAAATGGGTCCGAAGTGCAGAAACAGTGCAGAAATTGGGACTCCTTTTTTGAAGAGACCCTCAGTTGAAGGCCGAGAACTTCTAAGACAACCCCGTATTGAAAAACAAAAATGTTTTTGTTTCTTTAAAACAAAAAAATGCAGTGAAAATTCTTTTACAGCGGGAAAAAAGCTGTCTAGACTAGAGAAGGGCCTTAAAGGTTCAGAAAAAGTCCTCACCAATCTTCATTATAAATTTTTTTGGGAAATTTGAGTATTTCTAATCTAACATACCATTTCCATTTTAGCTCTCCACAAAATAGTTCCCTGTTCAAAAATCCCACTTCCAGCCAAATAACCTCTAAAGTAAACTCATTTACTGAGTCAGACGTTTTCTATGGCAAATCTCCCTTTGGAAAAAAACTGAAATTTCATAGCGTGAGCTCAGAACAATAATTAGCACTTGGCAACAATTTTTTATCGTCGAAGCAAATTAAAGCTGAGTCACAAGTTGTGGTCCTCATTTATCTCGACTGAAATTTCATATTTGCAAATTCCACAACTCCATAACAAAAACCGGTCATTTCTTAGACTAAATCTTATTTCACAATTCAGCGAATTTTCGTGGAAGGCAGACTCTCCACTGAAATTTCATGGCAAAGACTTTAATCCCACAGTTCTGGCAGCTACCTGAGACCTCAGACCTCACTTAAAGTCAACAAACTGTGCGGCTGACTGACGTAAGCGTCTTTTTATGTTGTGGAATTATCTGAACTGAAATTTCAAACCATAAACCCCTCAGGCAAACATACAAACACAAGTACAGCAAACGAGGTAACCTTATCTTTGGACGACTGATGGGGCTGGCAAAAAGCGCTGACACACTAAACCAAAACAAAATAAATGAAAGCTCAACATGAAATTTCAGTTGGCTCATTGTAGATACGATATGGGAGATAGGACACTCGCTGACAAAATAAACAATAAAGTTCTAGTCTAATAGCCGCGATCACGTCTAACTAAAACGACAGTCCAGATTGAATGGAATTGGCCTTGCCTCTGCCGCTTGTCAGGTTGTGAATTAAGTCGGGTTTGGATTTTAATATGCAGCTGATGTTGAAGGGCTTGCAATTACGACAATAAATAATTCATTTGGGGGGCATAACTAAATCATATGGCGAATATCGGTTTGGCTATCTTCCTCATGTGCCATTTGCCATTGCGCAGCAATGAAATCGAAATCTGGGATCTCAGGATGCCTTCAGTCAGTGAGTCATCTCTGAAAAACACATGTTGATATGTGGGTCATTAGCGATAAGTCCGCTCCTATTAATCTTGAATCTGAATTCCAGCAACATTTGCTTAATTACCTTCCAATGATAGCAAAAGCAAAGGAAATTAAAATGACATTTGTTTTTGGGTGTTGAAAATGGGGAAAATATGTTACACTAAAATAGCATAGAGAGTGCCTACACACACATACATATCTACACATATGCATGCCTGTGTTTGTGTGTGTGGGTGTCCAAATATCGCACATGGAAAACGGCCCCCGCTATAAATAAATTATGAATGGCTAAATGCGAAAGGAGGGTTGGGGTGGGGGGTGGTGCCTGTTTGCACTTGCAACATATTTAAAGATGCGAAATCTTAACCAGGATGGGATTTTCACACACTTTTACCACTTACCAGTCTGCGTTTAGCACTTCAACATATGTAAATTTGTGTACATATATCAATTCCGGGTTGTGATAATGATAATGGGATGATTGCAACTTTGTTGATGGGCGGGAGGGGGGTGTGCCGTATTATTATTGCATTTCAAGCACTTTACAGAGATAACACAAATGTTAAGCGGCGACGGCTACAGCAGCGGTGGCGGCGGCTGCGATTACAGCGACAGAGGTTTTCTTTAACTGTAACTTAAGACATACAATTTGCAATTACGCAATCGGATGGCCCTTTAATTGTTAACATTTGAAAGAACACAATTGATTTATTAATTTATTATTATTAATTTGCACGACGCACACCGCCAACACAAAGTTATTATATATGAGCCATTCACATGACTGCGCATTTATATAGTCGGCTTCCATTTATCGATATATATCGATAAGCTGCAAAGTGTCACACTAGTGGTGAATGGCATTAATTTTTATTAATATTTAAATAATAACGTTAAAGATCAATTTAATAATTTAAGACCTAAGGACTGTACGTTTAGGCAGTCTTTTAGTAGGCGTTTATGAACAAACAAACAGCGTTAAGCTGGAAGATTTTGAAAAGATTTTACAATTATTAACAAATTTCCTGGCATTGTCACACACTTGGCGGCTTGCGCCGAGGAGAAGAGACTGAAGATACTATTCAACTCTTGTAACTTAAAACAGTTCGCTTTTAATTAGTATAAATTTTCCCGCGAAGTTAAATTTGAAAACAAAAAACCTGATTCATAACAAAATTTTAATACTTTAAACAATCGATTTACCCATAAATACGGATACCATATCGCAATAGTTTAAAGTAAAAATAAAACAAATTTTAAGTTTTCCCGCCTGTGCATAAGTAGGCCATTATGCTATTGCCAGCCCTGGAATATCGATAACGATAGTCTTTTTAAAGCCCAAAAAAAAAATTATTTGTTGTTCATCTGAATCTATTTTCAAAATGAGCGACACTCAGCATTTAACTATTGGTAAGTATTGCACCTTATAAGCCCCTTTCAACCCATTTTCCCCATCCACATTTTCACAGGTTCCCCCAGGCCCATTTACCCGGATGATGGCGTCTTGCGTTTGTTTTCCATGCGCTTTTGTCCTTATGCTCATCGTGTCCACCTGGTCCTAGATGCCAAACAAATACCCTATCATTCCATTTACATTAACCTGCGTGATAAGCCCGAATGGTTTAAGCAGATCAGTGCCACAACCAAGGTGCCCGCCCTGGAACTGGCCCAGAATGAAGCATTAGGTTCGACTGTTTTGATTGAATCACTCATCATATGCGATTATCTGGATGAGAAGTACCCAGAAGTGCCACTCTATCCGAAGGATCCCTTGAAGAAGGCCCAGGATAGAATACTTGTCGAACGTTTTGGCCAGTTCATCAGTGCCATCTATAAGCTTTTGCTTCACGACAATCCCGCCCAGTTGGGTAACGCTGACTTGTATGCCGGCTTGGACATTTACGAGGTGGAACTAAAACAACGTGGCACAGATTTCTTTGGTGGCCACAAACCTGGTATGCTGGACTATATGATCTGGCCCTGGTGTGAGCGCTTTGCGGCCTTGAAATTTACTGTAGGCGAGAGCATGGAACTGGATTCGAAACGTTTTGGCACTTTGGTTAGTTGGAGGGGTGAAATTACTTACATATTTTATTGTTTTCGTGTTCCCAGCTCAAATGGCGCGATCTAATGCTTAAGGATCAGGCAGTGAAATGTTTCTACTTGGACGGCGAAACTCATGCTAAATATATGAGCTCACGACGTGCTGGCAATGCCGACTATAATATGCTCTAGTAAGCTTAAGCCATAGTTTAATAAGTTATTTATTAATTTTTTTATTTTTAATGTTAACAGCAATGCAGCTAAGCGTTTAAAAATGGAATAAGCCAGGCACTGGCCATCAGGAAGAGGAAAGAATTGAAACAGACTCGTTAATAGATTTGTACATAATATTGCAATTGTATTCAAAAATATTCACACATACATTAATTTACCAATCGGGCAAAAATTAAAAATTCACCAAACCTTTGTATTTTTGTTTTTTTTTTTTTACCAGTTTGAACTCTAGCAAATATCGATAACACTAGTGAAGAGTAATTTATAACAGTGACTCGCTCTCACTGTGACTTATAAGTAGGGGCGTATGGGGGGTTGTGATCTTGAGTTTTGGTGTCCGAACATTACTTCGCCCTAAAATCCATATTTTTTGGTTCTGTAAATTTTGTATTTTAGTTAAAAGATGCATGTAACTTAGCTCATCATTAGTTTTTAAAAACTTATTTTTGGGGTTTCTTAATTTTATATTGAAAAAAAATGTGATTTTTGACATTTTGAAAACTTGTGGGTGGTTGTGAGCCAACCATTTAAAAGTTTTGTAAGGAATTCTACACTTTTAGGAGGGTGAGTTTTCTGTTTTAGTATGATATTTCCTTAACTTTATAGCAATGTGTGTGTAAAAACACATCGATGTATATGAATGATCCGCTTGGGTCGCAAGGGATGTATCCCACACGATGCGCGTGAAGTGGTTTCAGAACTGGTCGACCCTGTCAAGTGGTGACTCGGCTATCCTGTTGCGAGAGATCCTCGTGGCTATTAAAATTAAAGCAAGTTGGCTAAATGTAAGATTTAAAAATCCGAGTTAAATATCATGTTCAAGTTTCGTTTCTCCGGGGGCCTAAAATGCGACAGCCACTCATCCAGTTTGCGCCTTTCTCTTTCGTAAGAACCATAGATAACATGTTAAGAAGGTTCTTTCATAAGTGAGGAAGTAAGTTAGCTTTTTTCCCTTTTTAAGCACTCGTTTAGGTAATGCATCTCCTAAGTCTTCCACTAAATGTCATTTGTATTTCTGGTGCAGCTGGTAGAGGTGGTAATGCTGCTGAAGTTAAAGCTTTACATCTTCTGATTTCTAACATCTAGCATTTCCATCATCGTCATTACCTCAACTCTCAGATCAAAAATCTTGAAGTTAAATCTGGTTTGGTGAGCGTTTCTTCCAACGCCGCCAACATCACTTCAATTATGGATTTATGCTTAATTTTTTTCATCAGTGTAAAAATCCATGAAGCATTTACTAGATTCGTCTATAGCTTGACTTAGTTTGCTTGCTAGTGAATCCAAAAGTTTCGCCAATTCGTCTATTGGCCTTGCAAAGCCAAAGCTGTGCGCTTCGGTAGCATGTGGGCGCTCTCACGGATTTCCATAATCCCAAAATTATGTAGCGCCTACAACAGTTTTCCGCAAAGATCGAACATCCGGTTCGAAGGACCAAAAAATTTACAGAATTATGTGAATTAAGGGGGTATTCTCCTTTTTTCGCTTTTATTAGAGCGAAGCTCTTTTACGGACGTCAGACTGGGGGGTAAATCTTGAAAAATTTTGTCTTTGCGACAGATTCTTTTGGGGTATGTCTCTGATTTTGCATTTTGTATTTGCAAAATCAGCTGCTTTTACCTTTACCGCGTAGTAGCAGGTGGGTTGTGTGTGGAGTTGGATGGGGGGAGGTGATGGGTATTTGGTACAGACCTGGTGGGGATCAGGTGAAGATTTGGTGAGGATCTGGCGGGGACTTGGAGCTGATCTGGTTTGGTTCTGGTGGTGATGTGGTGGTTATCTGGTAGTGACCTTGTGAGCTCAGGTTTGGATCTGGTGGGGATCGTGTGGGGATCTGGAGTGGATCTGGTAGGGATCTGGTGGGGATTGGGTAGGGATCTGGCGGGGATCCGGTGGAGATCTGGTGGGAATCTGATGAGAACCAGGTGAGGATCAGGTGCAGATCTGGTGGGGATAAGGTGGAGATCTGGTGGGGATCAGGTGGGGATAATTTGGGGATCTGGTGTGGGTCTGGTGGTTATCTGGTGGGGATCTGGTGGGGCTCTGGTGGAGATCTCGCGGTGATCTGTAGGGGATCGTGTGGGGATCGTGTGGGGATCTGAGGTTGGTCGGGTGCGGTGTGGTAGGGTATGGCGGGTATGTGGGGATTGGGGGTGCAAAGAGTGGCTGCATTAAGGTCAAGTTGTGTATTCTGTGCTAAAAACTATAATGTTCTTTGTTTGACAGTGACTTGACAGAGACTTAACAGCGACTTAATAGTGTCTTAACAGGGACCCAACAGTGACTTAAATCTTAATCTTTCCTCTTAAATCTAACTTAAATCAGATTCATCGTCGTAAAGTGCTTCGCTCGTTCCGGGCGTCTCATGACACACACCCTTTATTTTTTTATAGCTTGGATATTTGAAAACATAGTCCCAAAGGTATTTTTTGAAATTCGAAATAGTTTAGAAGATATAATCCTTTTTTGTCGACCAATGGCTTCGGTAAAACAAGCAATTTTCAGATAACATCGAACTTTAAATGCATTTATCTCGAAACCACGTTTTTCGAACTGTCGGCCATGATATCTTCAGTTACACTGAACCGATTTTGATGATTCAAACTGAAATCGACGCAGAATTGTCAAAAGTCTGGTCTGACCATCAATCATATTTTTAAAAACAATTTGACTATTTTTTTAACACTAAACTGCTAAAACAGTGACCAAAATCGAATTTTAATTTTCAATGGCCGCCATTTTTTCGAAAAAAAAAATCACCTAATTTTTTTCGAGGGTCAGACCAAGAAGACATCTTTACTGGTTATAACCCCGCTTAAAGTTTTTATTTTACACAACCTGGAGACGTGGAATCGTGGCCGCCAGCACTTTCCCTTTTTTTTTTAAACTTTGATGGCCGAGAACTTTTTGAACAGCCCTCGTATCGATGCAGTAAAAAATTGTTTTTTTAACTTAATCTGTTTGTAACATAATAAAAAAAAGCAGAATTGGAAAAGCTCTTTGCGTTTTAAAATAGGACTTTAAAAAAAAAAAAAAACAGCCTCGACATGGAGAATACCCCCTTAATTAGGTCACCAAGTAGACCCTGTTGTATTAATTTACAGTTTTTAATTAAAAACCACAGATCATGTTATTCTCAGCCTACCTTCAACTAGATCCGGATCGAAGACCAAAAAATGTAAGGAACTTTACACTTTTAATAAGCTGGTCACTACTTCATCCGATGTGCCAACTGTCCTGGATTTAAATGGTTTTTAAAGTAGTTTTCAAAATCTGAGGCTACAATATTTGTGACGGTATATCGGTAAAATGATTTTCTCACTAGATCTAGTTTTGTTCCTACAGCCCATCACTGTGACCGTGATAGTGTCACGCTACATCAGTCACAGCCTTTTGCTCACCTCTAATTTTGCAGGGATGCTTCTGTCGATTCTTAAGATTAGCCAAGAAATATGTAAAGAAAAAAAATAGACCTTAAACTGATAAAAAAGACGAGGATTATATACAACTACAACCCAGCACCTGTACCTGTCACCGCATCCAACTCATGCATATCGTATACAACAACAACAACAATATTTTAGGAGAACCACACCAACCGGAATTGGAAGATGTTTATGCCAAGCGTTTAATTCTGGGATCATTCTCCATGTTTGTTATATTCTCATATCTTAAACTGCTTTACATACTCATTGCAATCTATTTGGCACTGCATCATTTGCATCATTGAAAAGTGTGGGAAAGGGGAAATGTATCATTTCGTTTCGGAGCCCACACCAGAACTGCGACTCTCAAGTCAAGTCCTAGTCAGCAGTCGTGTCACTCAATATATAAAAAGCTTCCAACTGGAAGCGGTGCAGTTTTTATACGAACGGCTGTGCAAACAAGAATTTTGCGTATACAACGATGAGAGCGGTCTGGGTAAATCGGCGGCTGTGTCAGCCTTGTTAAGTGCTCTCCAAACTAATTATAAGAAGACACTGATTGTAATGCAAAATGATGATCATCAATTGATTGGTTGGCAATATCATTTGGCTGTGTTAACGGAATTGCCTGTGTACGTGCTGCAGAATGTCAAGGGTAAGTAAGTGGAAGCGGTCTCGGGTAACAAGCTAAATTCTAATTCCACCACAGATACCACAGAGTCACCGCACAGTGTTTATTTAGCCAAGTGGAGCATTTTGCGTAGCATAGGAGATCTCAGTCGACTGAAGTTTGACCTGGTCATTGTGGATAATCGTGGTCATACCTTGAATAATAATTTTTGCACCTCCATGCTGCTCAAACAATACGAGCGGAAGGTTAACATAGTGATCTCCAGTGTGGACATAACGGTGAGAAGGGACAATTGCAATTTAATTAAATACTAATTATATTTCTTCCCTCCAGTCCGATGTGAAGCTATTGTATAACATTCTACGCTTGGGTGGCCGTCTGGAGCATAAGTATAAAAGTTTTCGCAGTTTTGAGCGCAAATTTCATTTACCTAATGCTCAGGAGGTGTTCCAGAAGCGTGTAGATCTGGAGGAGTACTACAAACAGCGTGGCTTTCTAGGAGAATACATCAAGTGGGTTTGCCTTCTGTTTATGTGTTAAGTTCTTAATAAATATTTGTACTCCATTTCAGGGACTTTCGTCTGCGTCGTTATCGCCATCAGTTTGATCAGTATCTACCCTTGGTCACTCAAGAGCAATACAAGACAAATCTTAATCTGTGGCTGTCCAACAACAATAGTGAGAGTACTTTAAGTGGCTGCACCATACCTTCCACTTCCTCATCTGTGCGTTCTACGGCGGGCACAGATGAGATAATGGAGTGTCTAATGAGTCTGAAGAAAGAAAGAGAAATGGCACCAGAGCCGGAGAAGCTATCTGAACATAGTGATGATGTCATAGCCATGTCACCTTTGATATTTGAAATGTCTGAAACAGAGGAAGAGGCAAAGGAAGCTGACCAAACGGTGGTTACGGTGTCCAGTGATAGTGATGATTGTGAGATTGTTACACCGCCTCATACACCTCCTCCTACCAAGATTTTAACACCAGAAGAGGCCACAACTTCTGCCAAATCGAAAATAATGTACAAAGAACGGACTGTTGTCGAGATACCCGTGGAGGCAGGCCATAGGATGTATAGGAGACCACTCGAGCTACCTCTGAAAACAGAGCCCAAAACCAAACGGGATGTTACTCCGCCCAACTTGCCACGCAGGCAGACACGTGGCATGCAACGTTTAACCCGCTCCGCTGAGGCCAGACTTAATAGTAAATATATAAGCTCCAATATCTCCTTGGAAACTGCCAACAGAAAAAGAACCACAAAGCCTTCACCTCAACAAACGCCCAAGACAAGCAAAAAAAGTGTGAAAAAAGAAACTGTAGACACCCCAGCTTCGTCCAAACCCTCTCCTCCATCTCGTTCAACCCGTAACAAACCCCATATAGAAACGCCACAAGTCACCGAAACTCCCAAACGAAAATCAGGACGTCCATCGAAACGTTCTAATGCATCGAAACCACAACCACCCACTCCACAGTTGTTAAGCTGCAGCTCCATTTCTTCGGATTATTTGCAATGTGCTCAAAAGGTTCCAGAAAATTTGGAGGCTTTGGATTCACCCTCCTTTCGCATACCCTTTACACCTCAGCCCACACCCACCTTGTTGTTACCCTCGGCTTTCAATCTGCTAAGCAATTCCGAGGTAGCCCTGGTGCCCAATCAAACGCCACAGCCTGAGATTTTGATCATAAACAGCTCCCATGATGAGGGCTCCCAACACTCGTCTATTCAGCCCATACAAAGTCGCCGGACCAGAGCTTTGAAGCGTAAACGCAAGCAGGAATCAATGCCTTCAGCCACCCAAAGTCCCTCCAACTTTGGTCTGGTCATCTCCCATCAAAGAAAACAAAATAAATCCCCCGATATATTTAGTAACTGCTCGGAGCAGTCGCAACTGACTTTAGCACAACCACCTCCACCTTCTAATCCAGGGACAGCCTCTTCCTTCGAAGGCTTTAAAATCTTTGGCTCTGAGGTCAAGCAGCTGCAACAGCAACATGCCTCCTCCACCCCAGCCACCAAAAAGAAAAGAGAACGCTCTTGTTTGGACATTTTGGAGCAAATGTTTCAGCCTCGTTCCCCAGAAAAGACCCAACCTCAGGTTATGCCCACCTTACCCATTACCCAACGCCGTCGAACCCTTTTGCTTGAAGAGGAAGACATTTTTGAAATAACACGAAATGGAGAATTTGGTAATCGTTTGCGTGTCAACTCTGGCGGTGAGGTCTCGCCCGTTCAACAACAACAACGCTCCTCCCCTCAGCAATCAATCAACAAGATTACCAACTATCTGATTAGCTCTGGCCCTGCACCCACCCAGGCTGCCACAAATATACGCAAATCGCCCAAGACCAACAAAAGTACACAATCCACCAAACTTACACGCTGGTTTGGAGCGGCTCCCGCCGCCCCCGCCAGCTCGGGAGAGTCACTAAGTGCTCCTAATACACCTGTGGTGCCCTCGACCAGTGTCCAAGCGGCGCGAGCAGCACGGAGTGCGGGACCCAGCAAACGCAAACGATTGGACCTCTACAAGTGATCAAAGATCGCCATCGACAACCACAACAAAAAGACTCGAGAAAAGGAAACTCCTTCCGTAGGAATTTCCAGTTTTTTTTTTCTAACATCAGTTTTTAAATTATTAAGGGAAATGGTTTAATGTTAACTGCTAAACATTTAGCTAGCCAATTTTAGCTGAAATTCAATTATTTTTGCACAAAATATATGAAATTTTTAACAGACAAATAAAAAAAAAGAAAAGTGAATGAATTTGATAAAGACAAGTTTTTCAATGATTGCTAGGATGGGTGTAAACGTTTCAAACTTAATTTTATTTAACACTAAACTATATATATTCTTGATCAGGGCGACGAGCTGAGTAGATTAAGCTTTGTCCGTCCGTCTGTCTGTCTGTTTCTACGCAAACTAGTCTCTCAGTTTTAAAGCTATCGGGCTGAAACTTTGCACAGAGTCTTCTTTTTACTGCACACTGCTAATATGTCGGAACCGACCGGATCGGATGACTTTATCTTATAGCTGCCATAGGAACTATTAGTCCAAAAGTGGGACTTTGTGAGAAAAACTTTTTGTTTTTAATGTAAACGCCTCCCGCTTCAGCAATTATTAGTTCTATATGCTTTTACACAGATTTGGAAGTTTTAATCAAAATCGGATGACTATATCTTATAGCTGCCATAGGAACTATCGGTCGAAAAGTGGGTTTAATTTAGAACAATTTTTTTTAATCTCTGATGTATTAAAACATTTGCAAGGGTATATAAACTTCGGCAAAGACAAAGTTAGCTTGGCCTTCTCGTTCTTCTTCGTATGGTGTGCATCTAAAACATTTTAACAAACTTTACAGGAAGAGGAAAAAGAGAAAGCGGTGGAAGAGAATGAATCGGTGTTATAAGGAGGACGCGATAGAAAGATCTTAAGCGCTTTTTGTGCGCGGTGTGTACAGTAAAATTATTTTTGTTCTTTTAAGGCATTAACATTTACTTCACATTGATGAGCTCATGTGGACTTTGAAATTCAATTACAAGAGAACCTCTGGTGACCGCCAACTGTTTTTGTAAATTCTTTATAATTCGCGGTCCATCGAGGATAATTTTTATTTTTAAAATTTTTGGTCAAAATGCATCTGTACTAAATATTTACCAATTCATGTTATGAGACGAACAAATCTGATCAGAACCACTTAACCTAATCTGGATAAGGTTCCATCCATATCTAGTAACTGGGAACACAAAGAAGCCACATCAAACTGCCAAAAATATTAAATGTAGCTTCGGTTTTTTTGGTTTCATCTGATCTTCTGAAGCTATTACCTCACGAACCCGTATAGTATCTGCTTTGTTTAAAAAAAGGTCGAGTAAAGGCTGTGGAAGTGAGTAATTTATTCACATGTTGTGGGTATATATAGAGAGAAAGTTAGAAAATTAAATAGGGATGTTAGAGTAATGGATGAAAAGTGTTGGTCAAAGTCGAGATAAACAGGTGCAGCCCTAGAAAAGCAGCCGTGCATGTGCAATAAAAATGATAAGGTGCGTCTTGAAGAGTGATTTCAAGTAAATGTTGAAAACGGCTGCGCCTCAAATGATTTATACACTGGGTCCCATATTTCATTCAACTTTTCGGCCGGATTGTTAGAAGTAAATTCTTCAATATTGGCTTCCAGTGCGCCAACTGTTGCGGGCTTGTCGCTATGCACATGAGCCTTAACGAAGCCCTACAAAAAAATTTAAGGCGTTATACCGTACGATAAATTTTCCACTTAGTGAAGTATCAGAGAATCCATAATTCACCGTCATTATTAACACTGGCGGATAAAGCTGCGATATTTTCCTTTGTCCGCACTCTACGTAGGCGTGCTGGTGGTTTAGTGTGCAATAATGTAAACTTGTTGCGAAATTAAGTTACAAGATTCCGAAAAGCGTCCTTGGAATGTCGCCCAAACTGACCAAACTGGAAGAAGTGCACGATGCACTTTCTTAACCGAGCATGAATTTTGATAATAAAATTCAATAATCTGCAGAAATAGTATTGACATTTCCCGTGAAGGAAAGAACACGAAAGATGCACCCTCAGATCGTAACGGCGGGTTCGCGGGTCGTAAGTGGGAATTTGAGGGCCTGTTAGGTCGGGTAAGATTCCACTAGTCTCATTTACATTGTTATAATCCGTATCTGATACGAGTATGATGAAGTCATTCGCCTAGCTTTCTAGTTTGATATTCGTGGGTGGTAATGGTATTTTCGCAAAAAAGAAGTTGAAGAGGCGTGGAAAGAGAGCTCCATTTTATAGGACTCCTTGCTATAGCTTGCTCAGGAAAGGTGTGACTTCGATATCATTGAGAAGCGTGAAGGCTTTTGACATGTCAAGTGCAACCGGAACAGTGCGTTTATGGGGGCAATTACTCGTTACTGAAAATGCTATAAAAAACTATTTCCTAATATAGTCACTACATTTTAAATTATTTCAAAAATATTTTTTCTAAAAATTTTAAAATTTAAAAAATCTTTAAAATTTGCATATTATTAGAAAACAGTTAAAAAGTTTCACTGTGAAATGATTAAACTTGTCCAAAATATCTAAGTTATTGGATAATTTTCAGCATAGAATTATAATCCCATAATACGGCATTTTCACTCAAAGATTCCTTCAATAATAATAACTAAAACTTCAATTCTAAATCTACCCTCGCTATCAGAATTTTCTCTTCCTATTAAAAATTTTAGACTCATCAGTCTATTGGTTCACTTTATCGAAACGGTTCTAGAAAATTCTATTATAAAAAGAAAAAATGAGGAATGTACTCTTTACATATGGACTTCAAGGGGCCCGACAAGTTTACTTTCTTTAATCAAGGAGATTAGGGACATTGCAACTCTGAAGAAAAATACGAACGCCAGTAAACTGCAAGAGTCAAAGTCTTTACATCAAGAGCAGCTGAAATAAGACTATGGAAACAACCAAAATGCGCACAGGCTGAGATTGGTATTTTTCTGACGCACTACCCCTAGATAAAAAAAAATACTAAACATTTTTCTGTAGTTAACATTTACATATATACTCTGTTCCAAAAATAAACAGAGTATATTGGGTTTGAGCAAATGTGTGTAAAAAGCAGAGGTAAAGTATATGTGTTATTGATCAAAAGTGGGTAGACCAGAAGATTTAACTTGTGTGCGACAATTTCATAAATTCCAAATTAAAGATATTTTTCAGAAACGAGCTCTTTTGAGGCATTTAAATTTAATTTGCTACGGACTAGGGTAACTTCCTCTTAGTTTACTTTTCTTTTTAGTCAACTGCAGCATTCACTTAAACGAAAATATTTAAATTTAAGCCAGCCGAAGTAAACAATTAGTACACTCAGAAAAAAAATTTTCCTTAATTTTAAATCGATCGATAATTTAAAAAACATTAAAGCATTTCTGTGGCAATTGCAAAGCGTGTGAAATAACGAAATGTAAAGAAAATTCTTAGAAAACTTCACCTAAAAACCAATGGTGAAAAATAAATTTATGTGTCAACTTGATCCAGCTTCAGTTTTTTTTTACCATTTACGTGATCGTCGATAAAATTTTCCGTAGATTTAGTTTTTGCTGTAGGCTTTCTTGACTTTTTTCACACGTTCAAATTTGATAACCCAAGTTTTAGAAAACTAAGGGCCAATTTCCCATCTTCTAAATAGCTGCTATGTAACAGATAAACTTACAGTTTTCTCTAGTATTTGTTAGTTTATGTGACAGTTTAAGACTTGCTATCGGTCCTAATCTATTTAAATCTTAACGTTATCCTATTAAAAAGATAAGAATATGAATGGTCATTCGGAGACTTATGGTTAAGGTGTTTCTTAAAAATTTTTAAGTTTTCTATAGCTTTACAAAATAATGATATCGGAGTTCCTTGGACCAGATATATCAAATATTGATACTGAACATCAACAGCCTTTTGGTTAAGAACCCAGTTTCTTCTTCTTCTTTTCCGAAAGAATTCGGATCTTTTTTGTACGAGTGTACAAATGTTTAGCATGTTAATGGCAAATTAATCAATGAGTCTCGCTAAGACTAATTACGTATACATTGCACTAGACTGAGCGAACTTATATAAACTACAGATTGCACACTTGATTTCTAGTTGAGTTGAGGTAGTCCCAGTCAATTGTACTTTTTATGGTAGAGAAAATGACTCCTTATACCGAAGCTGAAGCCGCTTTGTTTCCAAGAAGTTCTTCCCTCAAGGACACATCGGGTGTATCCTTCGAAACGGAGGGTGGTCTGGCCAAGGATGTTTCCGACGAACGATTAAGCGCAGGACCGCGTAATTATAAATTGGTCTGGATTAACATAATCTGCTTCGTCTATTTGCATTTGGCCTCCATCTATGGAGCTTGGTTGCTGTTTAGTGGTTCCATCAAATGGCAGACATTTATGTGTTTTGCCATTTCTTTGACCTCCTCACTGATGGGCATCTCTGTTGGAGCACATCGTCTGTGGACACATCGTACTTACAAAGCGAATTTGGCGTTCCGTTTGCTTTTAATCTTCCTAAATACGATGGCTTTTCAAGATCCGGTGTATATCTGGGTACGTGATCATCGTGTGCACCACAAGTTCACGAATACCCTTGCCGATCCTCACGATTCACGACGTGGTTGGTTCTTCGCCCACATCGGCTGGTTGCTGGTCAAAAAACATCCCGAAGTGAAGATCAAGGGCAAAGAAATTGATCTATCCGATTTACACGAGGATCGTTGGGTCATGTTCCAGAAGAAGTATTATTTGATTCTGATGCCAATTTGCTGCTTCTTGCTCACCACCATCATACCCATATTATTCTGGGATGAAACCTTCAGCAATGCTTGGCATGTGCCCACTTTGTTCCGTTGGTGTCTGAGTCTGAATTCCATTTGGCTGGTAAATAGTTCGGCCCATATCTATGGCAATCGTGCGTATGACAAAACAATAAGCCCCACGAATGAGCCTTTACTAAATTGGCTACATTTTGGAGAGGGATACCACAATTTTCATCATGTGTTCCCTTGGGATTATAGATGTGCAGAAGGTGATGAATATGCTAGAGATGTTTCGACATGGTTTTTACAATTCTTTGCCTGGTTGGGCTGGGCCTACGATCTGAAGAGTGTGCCAAGGGAAATGGTGAAGAATCGAGTGCTACGCACTGGCGATGGAACACATGCTGTGTGGGGATGGGGAGATAAGGATTTGCCCAAAAAGGATATAAGTGGAGCTTCGATTACAAACCCAAGGAGGACGTAAATTTTAGACAAAAATTTATGTTTATGCTATTAGACCTTTGATTAAGTTTGACTGTTTCCGTAATTGTTTATATAATGTATAAAAATAATAATAAAAAAAAAAAAGAAAACGACAAACTATTTTTAGCATTAATTCTATCTATATGGTTCGGTTCAAACTCGATTAGTTTAAAACATAGCACCATACGGGGTATACTTTTAATTTTTTGACAATCGATATTCTTGGATCCAAAAGTTCTGTATCTGTATCAGATCGAAACATTCGCATTAGCGAATTTAGAATATGCAAACAATTGGAGAAGTCTTATAAAAATAAGTATTTAATTACTTGTAACACTAAGATGGAAAATAATCCCAATATTATTAAACAGTTTCGGAGTCTCTAAGTTTTTCAACAGGTCCAATCCGAAAAGATTTGTTTTTACTGTAAACCGGAAGAAAATGAAATTCAGAAAGTATACACCTATCATCCGTGTAATCCCAAATTTAAATTTAGTTTTGTTACAGAATAAATTTACTTTTGTGCTTTCCAAATTGTTCCAATTTTTGTTTTACCTTGACAATGGCGATACTGAATTAATTCACTCTATTCTCAATACAATGTAAAACATTTGACTTTCAAACTGCATTCACATTCATTCAAAGTCATTGGATTCATTTAAAATCAACATCAGACAAATCGGACGTCCATATCATATTTATATAGCATTCATGGAAATGCTATGATTGATTGATATGGCTATGGTATAACTTAGTTTGCAAACTATGGTCACAATTATCCTCAACAAAACTGAAATAATCATGGCATTCCCATATATGATATAGACGTTCGATCAGCCAAATACTTTTTTTGTTTTTTCAACTTTTGAAAATTGTTTATAAATATAAAAACATCGCATATTACGTGTTGGGCCACCAAATGTCGAGAACTACGTTAGGGAAGTTCTATCTGATCCTGAACCGGAGCCGAAAAATGTTGTTTTTCCAACATACGTAATTGCAAACATGCTAATTTTTGTCTTCGTGTTTTAACTTTTTAATGATCGTGCATATTCGGGTGTTACACAGAAATCTCTAGAGGTTTTCGTATAAGCGTCAGCTCTCATATTCAGTTGTGACACAGAAATCTCTTGAGGTTTTCGTAGCATTCCATATTAAAGCTTTTTGAATTCATATGTTCAGGGGCTCAATAGATAAGATGACAAAAATTGAGTAGATTTGATGCATACGGTTTTCCTTCTACACAATCTAGAAATAATCGTCGTCGAGCTAAGCGATCAAATCACTCGATCTGAATTGAATGAAGCGAGCTTGTTGAGTGCCAACAATTGAATTGAATAAAACTCAAGGGCGAGCATGTTGCGCATGCAAGTTCGATGCACTGATCGCAACGCCAGTTTATTCGTGTATTGATTAATGTGTGAGCGATTTGCAATCGAATGAAGCCGTTCTCTGGTCTACAGCTCATATTTTTACCCTCTACTATTGCAGTCTATCAAATCTTCATAATAACTTTGGAAATAAGAATATTTAGCAAATTTCGAATTTATTTTAGTTGCTTATTTGTTTTTTGGTGTTTAATTTTTTGAGCTACACCCCCTGTTGACCCGTATACATTATCATTTCCAAACTTCGCAATATTTTGGACTGTTCAATATTTTGTTTTTATACCCGTTACTCGTAAAGTAAAAAGGGTATACTAAAGTCGTGCAAATGTATGTAACAGGCAGAAGTAATCATCTCCGACCATATAAAGTATATATATTCTAAATCAGCATCAACAGCCGAGTCGATATAGCCATGTCCGTCTGTCCCTCCGTCTGTATGAACTCCTAGATCTCAGAGATGGTAAGAGATAGAGTTTTAACATGTATGGGACAAATGCTTCTTTTATCTGCACGCAGATCAAGTTTATTTCAAATTTTGCCCACGCCCCCTCCCACCCCCGCAATTTAAAAAAAAACGTTATATCTCCTACAGTTTTGAAGATAGACGATTCATACCTTCTAAAGATAGTTAGTGATAAGTAAAATGAATCGAAGAAATGATTAAGATTGGATGGGCGGTTCTCAAGTTATGAGCCAAAAAGTGATACATGCGCCCCCGCTACTTCCCCTCCCACCCAAAAAAAATGTTGCATACTTTTCGGATGGTCACCCTAAGGAACGCAGGAACACTGTTAAACATGTTTTTTCATGAGTAAAGGGTATATCGAAGTCGGTTAGAGCCGACTTTAACTTGCGCTCTCGTTTTTGTCTACATACATACATAATAATCTTAGGTTCTATGAAAATTTTGTAATTTTGACGATTAGTTTGACCGTTTGATCTATCACTCCTATCCCACCAGTTATTATTATTATTATTTGTTGTTGGGGAAGTGGTGCACCGCGACCAATTTTGGTCTATTGTGCCCCCCTACTGAATTTACAACTCCCCTAGCAGCCCTAATTCCTGTACAAAAGTCAGGATTTTTTTTGGGTTCTAAGCACGGTTGCCACACTTGGTGTTTTTGCACCAAAACTGGTGTTTTTTTTTCCTGTTGGTGCACTGGTACTTTTTTATTGAAATTGTCTCGTTTTGGCTCTTTTTTCTTATAATTGGCTTAAGCGAAAAAGTGGAAAATTATTCGAAACCTAAATTAGATCCAGGATATTTTTCGCTGTCAATTGACTAATTGATAGTTGTAAATATCTTAAAAATATTTTTATAGTATGAAAGATATATTTTCAAAATACACATATTACATTCATACATATTTTTTAAGGAATATGGAACTTAGTAGCTTTAATGTTAGCGACTTAAATTCTTATTTATGGCGCGTTGACAAAATTTTTGTTGGTCTGAATGCCCAACAATACATACATATATGGATAGCCAGTGTATAGAGAAATCCACAACTTTAAAAGTAAAGGAAACGATACGCGAGTTTTACTTGGAGCTGCTTCTGAAAGTAATGAGGCGGTTTGATTTTAGACGAGAGGATATTAAATATCTCATTATGATTGCACCAGCCAACGTAATTCGGGCAAAGAAACTGAAATAATGCCACTAAGTGAAAACTTGAAGAATTTATGTTGACCGGATCCTGTTGAAATAACTTCCAATGGGCCATATTAAAGTTGACAGAAGCTACGTTACAAAAAGAAAAGATATTTCCTTATTTTGGGAAAAAGTGGCAAAAGTAAAAAATGGGGTTAATATTGAAATCTTTAAGGAATTAGTTGGATATATAAGAAATATATTTTCCATTTCACACAGCTTCGATTCGGCGGAGGGTAATTTTTTTGCCATAAGTTTAATAAAAACCAAATTGAGAAACAGACTTGAATTTTATTCAGAGTGAAACTCTGTAAGAATACATAAGCATATACAAATTATGTGTGGTCTAAAAATAACTTACAAATATAGAAAATCATGACAAGTACAAACAAGTAAGAGTGTTTCGGACGAGTGCCCCGACAGCAAAATACCCTATACCAAGTACTGTGGTTCCTTTAGCTTTGGATTTCTTTTTTTTTTAATTAATTCAAAAAAATGGGGAGGCGCACTTGCATATCTACTTAAATGCCAAAAATTGTGGCACTATATATACAGTCTCTGAGATCGAAGCGTTCATACAGACAGACTGACGGACATGGCTAAATTGATTCGGCTGTTGATGTTTTTACTTGTACTTTTAAGAATTCTCAATGAAATGAAAATACAACACGAATAAGTGAAGAAAATTTTTTAGGATTTAAGGCCTAATTCCAGATGACAAAAAAATCAATTTTTATGTTGAAGTTCACATGAATAGAAACACTTTTGAACTGTTTTGAAATCTAAATGCTAGTGCAAAGCAGTCTTATTTGAATAAAGTACTGGGCCGTAATAAAAATTTATGTCATCTGGAATCAGGCCTTTAATAATGAATATTGACTGTTTTGGTTATTTTAAATGTTAACAAGTTAATTAAAAGGTACAAGAAAAAATTTTAGTTTTAATTTGTATGTTTATGAACACTTAAGAAATGAAATGGATGTGCGATTTTACGTTATTGACAAAAAGATATATTCAAATTATAACATGAATAAGGAAGAAAAAAATGTTGGCTCTTTTTTATGAAAATGGTTCTTTTTTTAAATTTTTTTGGTGCATTATTTTATACTCAAGTGGCAACCGTGGTTCTAAGTTACTGATATTGCTTGGGTGTAGAATGTGTTTCCCAAATCTGTTGAGTCTGCGCCTCGCTAGGGCATCGCAGTGTACTAGTATATGCTCAGAGGACTCCTCCTTCTCTTCACAGTATCTGCAAAGCTGGGTGCTTGTTATTCCCAACTTGTACATGTGGCTCCTCAGTCTGCAGTGACCCGTGCAGAGCCCTGTCAGAATTCTGAGGGCATTCTTTCCTTGTTGGATTAACTTTTGAAACCTTTTGAGGTCGTGGTTCCCTATTAATGCTTTAGCTTGTCTCTTTCCCCTGGTGTTTACCCAGGAGGCTGTTCTAAGTGTATTCTCTTCCTTTCTTAAAAGTCCTTTCATTGTGTGTTGGCCTATGCCGCAGTAGGGTTCTGGCCCTACCATTGCGGTGGCTGCACCCTTGCGTGCCAGTTCGTCGGCCAATTCGTTTCCGGGGATGTTGTTGTGTCCCGGTATCCATCGTAGGGTCAGGTTGTTCCTGCTGCCTAGTTGGTCCAATTTGTTCTTTGTCTCTAAGACTAGCTTAGAGGTGAACTTATTGCTACTAAGTGCTTTAAGCGCTGCTTGGCTATCGGAGAGGATAGCTATTTCTCTATTATGGTAGTTTTTCCCCATATTACGGTCTGCACAATTGCACAGCTCAAAGGCAAAAAAATCAAGGTTTATAAGGAAAACAGTGTGTTCGTTTTATTGTGAATATGCAATACAAAAGTCCGCTGATGATAAGATGTGGTTATTTTTGAAACAGCGATCGTTGTACGGACATACCAATTGCTATTCCAAATTGTTGTAATTACTCTCTAAAAAATTTGTGTTGATTTCATTGAATTGTAACTCTCCGCCGACCTCAAGCCAGCCAAATGCAAAACTTTGACAAAAAACAGGTCGTTAAAACCCATATTAAAAGTTTTCAAATACGTTTAAGCGGGACTTTGCTGTAGAGCACGAATGTGATTATTTAATGCACAAATTTACTATCTTCCCAGTGTACTTTCGTGCAAAGTATAAAAACAAATCAACAGTTGCACTAGCTTTTGCTGTATATATGAACCGACTATATTGACACGGCTGTTGATGCCAATCAAGAACTTTATAAGGTCGGAAATGATTCCTCTCAGTTACATACTTTTTCTCACTCTTAATGTAATTAGGTACAGCATATAAAAAAACAGAAACCGTACCGGTAAATGGATTAAAGATTTTTCAACGGGTTTATATTCTTATGAAGATGAAATCTTTAGCTAAAGCTGTTTGTCTAATATCTCATATGAACAGCTGAAAACCAGGGACCGTAACGATTATGAGTTCTATTATAAAAATCTATTTTTAATGATTAATTTTTGATTTTTATTTTATTCCTCAAAAAATAATGATTAAACATGATTTTTATATATAAAACTCAGGAAATAATCGTTATTTTTTGAGTAATATAAATAAAAATCAAAAATAATGATTATTTTCCGAGTTTTATTTTTTTTGCTCAAAAGTATTACTCAAACAGCGATTACGGCTAGTGCATAAGGAATTTTATTAAGTTTAATGGATGTACCTAGTAAGGGGACCAAAGTGAATAAGATCCACACTCAAGATTTCAATAAAAGGTAGATTACCTTGCGGTTTTCAACAAATGAATTTTTTTTAATTACACATTGCTACAAATTTAACAAAATTTTAATAACATAGGGAATGACTAAGAGTACGCTATAGAGCAAGTCGCGTATCGCGCTCCCACATTTTTGGTTTTCATCGGGGACCCCCAAAAATGAAGATATGGGCCAAAAAACGTTTATTGCTCATTTGGCTCACTTAATTTAAAATAACTCTGGAATGACCATCACTTGGAACTTCCGGTGAAGCTAACTTCGTCTGAATGGATTGAAATTAAGAACCTTGTCAAGACATTAGAGCCTGCTTATATAGCGACTCAAAAATTGCAAAGTGCCCAGTTGTACATGGGCGATTTTTATAAACTGCAAGCGGAAGCAACTACGTCGACTATGGAAGAGACTGCTAAGGTTCAACATCAATCAGCTCTGGATGAGTTCCTCAATTCCATTGAGGTTGCATCGGAGGACGAAGAGCACAATGAAGATCCTAATGAAAAAATAAAGAAAGCTTATAGCGAAATCGATAGCTACAACCCCAAACCTGTCGATACCAAAATGAACGTAATGGAGTACTGGGAGGGCAAAAAGTTCGACTATCCGAATTTATACCAGCTGGCCAAAGTGGTACATGCCGTTCCAGCAACGCAAGTAAGTGTCGAACGAACTTTTTCTGCCCTCAATCTGGTATTATCGGATCTGAGGTGCAATCTCTCGTCGGACTCGCTGCAAAAATTGTTATTTGTGAAGTTAAATAATTAAAAAAAATTTAATTTTTGAAAACCGCAATGTAATATACCTTTTATTGAAACCTTGAGTGTGGATCTTATTCACTTTGCGCTATACGCGACTTGCTCTATAGCGTACGCTAAGTCATTCCCTAGGTTATTAAAATTTTGTTAAATTTGTAGCAATGTGTAATTAAAAAAAATTCATTTGTTGAAAACCGAAAGGTAATCTACCTTTTATTGAAATCTTGAGTGTGGATCTTATTCACTTTGGTCCCCTTACTAGGTACATCCATCAAACTTAATAAAATTCCTTATGCACTAGCCGTAATCGCTGTTTGAGTAATACTTTTGAGCAAAAAAAATAAAACTCGGAAAATAATCATTATTTTTGATTTTTATTTATATTACTCAAAAAATAATGATTATCCATTGAGCAATAAAATAAAAATCAAAAAAATAAAACTCATTGCAGAAATGAATAGATTACCGAAAAATAATCATATTTTATTATCTTCCATTTTTTCATACGGGCACTCCAAGTTAATGATTTTTTTGGATGATAAATTTACAAATAATCATTATTTTCGGTCCCTGCTGAAAACATGTTCTGAAAATATAAGATTTAGTCCATATCCATGACACAATTACTCCAAGGTAGCGCAATGCGCCGCTTTGAAATTCCTAGTCCGCCTTGGTTCGATGACTTAAAGTTGTAATCTGGTGTATCGAACCGACATGGTCTTGATGTACTGTTAAACTTATATCGGAAGTTGTCCAAAAATGTAAGTTACAACTGAGTGGTCCTGGTTTTTCTGAGTGCCTAGAGATTGAGAGGCTTGACTTGGTCCCATTGGACTCTAATTGCTCAAATTTTACAAATTATATAGATCGTTTTTCTGAATTTTAGGTTTTTTTTTTAGTCAAATCCGAAAGCTGCTTAAAAATCACCCTTTATATTAAACCATTTCTTTTGAATGATAAAAAAACATGTATTGGATGAGCGATGCTCTTCTTTCGAAAGAAGTTAAAATTTTAGTACACAATTTTTAACAATGAAGTTCAAATAAATTGCATTAAAATTTTCCCAAAACATTTTAAATATGAAATACGACCTAAAATGTGTAATTCCATTTCACAATTAATGTTGCGACTTGTTAAATATATGGGTTAGATTATGCAGCACAGCCTGTCTTTGGTATTCCAGCTCTCTGCGGCACATGCTACCCAATAGCGGTGGACACTGATATTGTATACTCTCTTGGGCATAAGTATTCCCATTCAAGGCGCTAAACCGAAACTCGCTCAAGGAGTGCACTGCAAATGTAAAATAAGTGTAAAAAACAAAAGACTTTTCCAAAAAAATCCCACTTACAGCAGTAGAATCCTTTAAAGAAACAAGTTTCATGAGTAGATTGAATTGCATACTCTACGGGCTTAACTCCGGGCATTGTTTTGGTAACCACATACTTGGCCGTGGCCGTATTTAGCCAATGTGGCCAATGGGAAAGACGTTCGGTATACTGAACCGTATATCGCCAATCGTGGGCGTGGCCATGATCTGCCAGTATTTTGAAATTGAGGCTAGAAATGCAGAACATCAATGTCTCTCCTCAATATACATATATTGAAATTAAACACTCACATGGTTGGATTAAGCAGACGCATTTTATTAAAGTCGGCCACATATTCCCAAACCCTTTCCGGTTTTGTATTTCCGATAATGCCGTCTATTTGATATTTGTGATAGCCGCTGGAGAATACAAACACATAGAGCAACAGGCATAGGGTGAGCAGAAGCGACAAACGCTTGATATTCCAACGAGGCATTCCATGCATGATGGATGTGTGGATATGTGTATACAATCAGCCCAAGAGTTTGAATTTCAAATAAACAAATGTTTAATGGAAGGGATTCTGAGGCGGTCCACTCTGTAACGCGGCAAATAACCGACTGAAGAAGGCAAAATGCTGGAGAGTAACACATGTGGAACAAGTGCATATCTTTAGAGAGAGAAATGGGGAGAGCCGTGTGTACTGAAGCAGAGGCTTAGTTCGATAGGGGAAATTATAGATAAGACTTTGTGAAATTCTCATATCTTGGGAGAATTTGCTTAGATCGTTGTGAACTTATACTTGCATTTGAAATCAAGACAAAAATTAACTTCTAAAGCAAGTTGACATAACGAGCAGTGAGACTTACTCGACGATACTCAAGAACAAATGGAGAGCGAGATGTTATTTCTATGACATTTTTCATGTAGATGGGATACATTCGGAGCAGCGATGGGTATGAAATTTGAGTTTCAGTCCAACAGAAAAAAACGGTATCAGCGAGTCTCGATCGCGAACACTACACCTGTTGTGCCCTCTGGGTGTGCGTTTTACCCAAAAAGCTGGCCAAAAGTCGGAAATAAAATGTTTTTTTTGTTGACTTTAAATGATTTAAATAGTTGTAGTGGTACATCTAGTTTGTATTCAGACTGTTAATAAAGAGGCTCAGGTATGACCTCCGCTCGTGAGCGTCGAGCGTGCCTCATAGTTAACTCGTCATGCGTCGAAAATAATCGCGAAAAGTTAACCGATTTGCATTCTGTAAAATGGATTCTTTTCTTGAAAGTAAGTACAACATAAACGAATTGCTCAAAGTTTTTATTAACAATGCACGAAATACTGAACCGTTAATAAAAATAGAGGTTTATTTTTTTTTGACACATTCTGAAGAAATGTGTTAGAAAAAGCAATAAGTCAAAAGTTCCATCAGATCCCACTCTAAAAAAAAATAGTAATAATTGTTAAGACAATTCTTTAGAACATAGCCAAAAATAAGCTGCGGAGAGCTGCAGATTCAGCTGCGGTGATGATTTTTGTGCGACAATTGTCGCGACACAATATATATATACACTGCTCGACAACACTTTCCCCCAATTCAACAAACTAAATTTTTCTAAAGTATTTTGGCCAGAAAAATTAGCTACGTTTTTGAAGAAATTGGTAATTCCGACTGACAGTTTTGCGACTGAATGACTGACGCCAATAGCCAAAAAAAAAAACTCTGAGCAATTCACATGGTAAAAGAAAACTTTTTTATTCTCAAATTAAGATCGTTTTTCTTTAAATCAGGGGTGCATAGACTGAGCCTACGGCCGCGTGAAATGAAATACTTATGTACAAAATATATTTTAAGCAAGAACAACTACAATAAAACTCTGTGTGTTTGTGAGCCGCCGTAAATAGCAAAAAGCGCTCGGGCCTCCGCGACCGAGGCGAGTGACGATTACGTTAAGCAGCTTTGTTGTTGCGTTCGAGTTTGCGAGAGACTTTGCGGAGAGAGAAGAGAGACAGATATGATGTTATTGTTGCAGTTTTGCACTCGCCAACAACAAAACTTTAGCTAGGAAAGAAAGAGAGGAGAGCGCTCATATGAATCTTTTGCTTTTTTATGTGGGCTTATAAGAATAAGGAAAGATGATTAACTTAAAAAGAATATTTCTCTGTATAGAACGTACAGCTAAAATTTTTTGGGATGATTTATTTTGGAGCACACAAGTATCCAAAAGGGTATTTGTTTACTTTAAGGTAACTTACCTCGAAAATTCTGTTACTATTTTTCCTCGACAGATGGCATTTTTTAATGAATTTACATGTCGAAATTTCAATTGAATTTCAAAGTTTTCACATTTGCCCATACAAATATGTTTATGTTCGAGATGCTATTTGAATTCAGTTTGTTTTTGCTAATAAATATATTGAAAATATTCTTTCGGCCATGTTCTCAATTCCACTTCCACAAAAGTTTTGTGATTTGGAGTGCAAATTTAGTACTAAAACCGGTTTTAAATCACAGATTTTTTGTGGAAGTGGAATTGAAAACATGGCCGTTTATCTATAAGAAAAGCGTACGTTTGTTTAAATTTGATTAACCTATTAGAATTGTTATGAACTCTTTTTCAAGCCACCTAACGAGGTACAATTCAAGGCGCGTTTTTTTTAGTTTCCTCAGGAGTTCTATTCCACGTAAGCCCCACTTAAAAAAACGCATTTTTTTAAGTGGTGACCCCAAAAGAAGGGCCTAGTCCACTTGTCGTCCTCTTTGTAAATTCATTATAATCCGCTATCCATCGAGAAAAAATAGTTCCAGAATTTTCGGGGTAAGTTACCTTAAAGACAACAATTGCCATATAGTTAAATGTTTTCCCGTTTCGAATCGGGTTTCCATCAGTTCAAAATAATTTTTTAATTTACGAAACTTCTGATTACAGGTCTTAATAACGTAGGGTGGTAAATTCTTTATGACAAAAGTTCCAACAGTAACGGGAAAAATATGCCTTCACCATATACACACTTTTATGGTTGGAAAGTTCAATACGGCCCCTACTTTACGTTCACGAAAGTACCCAATCATGATTCCGAAATTAAAGCATTAATTAAGTCCCAACCCGATTTCTAACTAAAATAACTTTGAATTACGCGGGACTGAAAATATTGATATTGTTTCTTAATAAAACCCCAGAAGGCATTTTGAGGTGAGGAGTAAGCATAAGATAATTACTTCTGGCATGCTTTAATTTCCAACTGGGAACTATGTAAATACGTATGTATAAACAGTTGAAAAAGCTTGTGCAAAATGTCGAAAAGCTTTTAAATAGCCCCACCATATGATGAGGTTGATGTGTGCCATTCAGTTTATAAACAACATTAGCCGGTTGTGTGTCGTACCAGCTCCTATATACAAACATACCTAGTTCAACTTAAACAACAAGTGGGTCTTGGTACGGTAAGCACATGTGTACATATGTATGTATGTAATTGCTTATCAAATCAAATTGTCTGAATGTTGTATGACAGCAACCGACCTCCAGCAAATTGTTTACGTAATCAGAAGTATTAAAATTTAAAACAATAAAACAAAACTCATCAAATGCGTTTGTTGCTGAGACACGCGAACCTTTTACTCCAGTCATGCACGGCTCCAATTTCTCTAGCACGGCAGACGGCGACAGCAACCGGTTCCCTCAAATTGGCAACAAGTGTGGAATTGAAAATGGAAAAGGCTCCGAAACTGGACAAAAAGGTGGGTGTTTGAGTAAGAGATGAATTAACCTTTATAAACTAAATTTTTAGTACAATTCCGGATCGTTGCGATCCCAGGTTTTTCGGGACATGCTAAAATCTCGCAGTAATATTATTCGTCAGACGTACGGAACCAGTTTTTAAACTTAATACAGTTTTATGGAGATCCCGGCTTCAATTGTCACCTTAAATGCAAAAATGCTCGCAAATGTTTTACGAATTCCTTGGAAGAAACTTGAAAATCCGGGATTTACACAATGAAGCAAACTTCATGAAGTTTTCTTAGTAGGCGAGACATACAAGTGTGATACTATACATTTTGTCGAACAGACTATTATACTCCCCTATTAGACTCCTTTTGGTTTCCAAGCCTACTAACAAAACTTAATGAAGTTTACTTAATCAAGTTTGTCCCGATCGAAAGTCCACATTAAATTAATCTTAGTTGCGATGGGTTCGTTTCCAAAACACTCCAGGAGATTTTCATTTGTGATGGTGAGAGGCCAAAATTTGCTGCAAATTATTCTCAGACTCTGGTTTACAAAGGTTTGTAGTTTCCCGCTTACATAACACTATGCAACAATTTTTTGATCCCGGCTTCTAAATAGTTGATCCTTATGTAAAATTGCACGCTGAATTAAAATCTGCTCTCAGATATGTCAAAAGTAGAACGGTTCTTGAGATATCCCGAAATTTTCAATTTTAGTGTTTTGAAAAAAGGTAGGACTACTAAAATGTCATTTTCTCTGATTTTAGTCCACCGATATGTATAAACTGGAACAAAAATTAAAGATAATAAAATTATTTCTTAAAAAATCGACAGTTGTTGTAAATCCAACCATAAATGACGAAGTTATGGCACTTCAAAGTTGGATTTTTGAAAATTTTTTGATAATTTTTAATTTTTTGCTGCCTTTCATTAAGTTTTTTTCAATCTTACCATAAAAATTGCTCAGGTCTCAGATATTGACAGGGTTGGGTAATCTTTAACGAACATTTTTTGCCCTTGGTCATCAAAATCGGATGAAAAATAAACGCTATATTCACAATTAAGTAAACATACCTCTGTTTGAGAGTATTTTTTGCTAGATTTTTTCAGTATAAAAATCACATCTTAGCAAGCCAAATAAGAATAAACGTTGAGCATTAGGAGTTTTTATTGCAGTTCAAGGTTGGATAAAAGTACTCAAATGATGTAGACCGCTTTTGTTTTTTGTGCAGACTGTGTGTTTCTCGCAATAAGAACCAGCAATAGTCTCCCATCATTGCCGGAGCCCACTTGCCTTGGTAGCGAAACTCCATCTGCTGCATTTGCTGATGGAAGCGTTCGCCATGCTCGTCGCTTTCGTCGCCTAGGTTGTCCGGGAAAAAATCCAAATGGGAGTGCAAAAAGTGAATTTTTATTTACACCTTTAAAATAAAAAAAAAATAAAATTGGTATATATAAAAACTCGATGAAAAACAGACTGAGATTATACCAATTTTTTTGTAGTTTTCCAATAAATCATGAACAATTTCTTTATAGTCCTCACTTCTTTTGCTTCCCAGAAAAGACACTAGACACTACTGCGCAAAATGATTCCCATGCTTTTGCCTCGTCTGCTGATAGTGCCGAGTAAAATTCTGTCGCTCATTAGCTTTTACGCCTTCTTTGATTTTGGCGTCAGAAAGTTGTGCGAATCGTCCTTTTAAAAATTTAAATGCCGCAAAATTTTCATTTTTATGGAGAGCTTTAACGAAGTTTTTGAAGAGACTTGAGACTTGAAGAGCTTAATAAGCAACGGAGGGAGAATAATTTTATCCTTTTGAACTAGGGGCGGAAATTTTACGTTATCTTCTCCGACTATAAAATTGGCCCTGACATCCCAGTATTTACCCAAGTAATGTTGGCTGCGATCTCGGCTGTCCCATCTGCACAAAAACAGCAATGCTTTGTCCATCCTTGTTGCAAGCCTGTTACCATTGCTCAACTTTCAGATCGGCACAGATTTTCCACTGGTGAACTGCAATACAAACTCCCAATGCTCAACGTTTATTCTTATTGAAAAAACAAGCAAACAATACTCTCAAACAGAGGTATGTTTACTTAATTGTGAATATAGCGTTTATTTTTCATCCGATTTCGATGACCAAGGGCAAAAAATGTTCGTTAAAGATTACCCAACCCTGTCAATATCTGAGACCTGAGCAATTTTTATGGTAAGATTGAAAAAAACTTAATGAAAGGCAGCAAAAAATTAAAAATTATCAAACATTTTTCAAAAATCCAACTTTGAAGTGCCATAACTTCGTCATTTATGGTTGGATTTACAACAACTGTCGATTTTTTAAGAAATAATTTTATTATCTTTAATTTTTGTTCCAGTTTATACATATCGGTGGACTAAAATCAGAGAAAATGACATTTTAGTAGTCCTACCTTTTTTCAAAACACTAAAATTGAACATTTCGGGATATCTCAAGAACCGTTCTACTTTTGACATATCTGAGAGCAGATTTGAATTCAGCGTGCAATTTTACATTAGAATCAATTGCTAAAAGTGCGGGATACAAAAACTTTTCAAATTTTGTGACATAGTGTAATCAGAGACCAGCTAGGTTTCTGAGCTATATTATAAACACTAACTTTACCGAGATATTGATTTTAAGGATAGCTGAGCGGGCATTTCGCTTCAAAGCACTTTCTGTAAATGAGTCATAAAAGGAATGTCGGCCGCGTTTTGGTTAATTCTCCACTGGAGGACATCATCGAGGACAGCTAGCGCTGTTACTGCCTTTCCAGCGAACGATATCATATAACGCCATAATCAGTTTTATAATTCCATCCGGGATACCGCAGTTATGAAGAGAGCTCTATAGGGCCTCACAAGGCATACTAAACAAGGTAGGCTCACTCGCTCTATTAGAACCCCGTATATTTGTGTCAAAGAGAGCGAGAGAGTAATATATTTCAATACAAAGCCTACTGAGCTACTAAGTGAAACACAAAAAACGCGGAGATGCTTTGCTTACTGACTGAAATTTAACAAGTTGTCAAGAGAGAGAGAAAGAGTGAGTGAGCCTTCCTTGTTTAGTATGCCTTGTGTCCTCCCGTTTGATAGTGTTAAATGCTCGCTCGAAGTCCACAAACAGTAAATAGTGTCCTCCATTCCGCGGACTGCAACGCTATTATGTGCAAGGTGTTGATATGGTCTACACAGGATCGGTCCAGGATTATAAATGCCACGATTTTTTCATTAGAGTTGAGTAGAGTAATACCACGGCAGTTTTTAGTGAATAAACTCACCTTTTTTGGGAATGGTGACAATAACGCCCTGCTTTCACTCGGGAGATATTGTCGTTGGGTGGGTCTGTGCAAATGCTTCTATTTGGGTTCCGTCTTTGTGGGCTACTGGAATTTCTGCTGCGATTCAGTCTTCTTTGAAGAATGCTCTCCATCGGGAGAGCTTGTCAAAGATAGCGCTAATATTACTTCCATCCTGTGCCCTGTTGGGCGGTACATTGTCCTTAGTATTTACTAACTTCTTGATGGCTTTGTAGACACCACAAAGATTGTTCCGCTTGGTTGGCTATATTTTTTGCGAAGAAACGTTTGTCATTCTTGACATTCTTCCTGACTTGACGATGCATTTCGAAGGCGAACACGGTAATTGGAAGAGGAGGCGATGATGTCTATTGATGAAGTCCCAGGGCCAATTCTGCAGCTTGCTGACAAGCCTTCAGTACTTGCTACCAGCGTCCTCTAATAGTGCTTCGCTTTATTTGGGTTTTTTAAGCCCTCTAACTTTTGGGCCTGTGCTTTTCGTCTCATCGCTTTGATGCCTTCTGGCGGAGTTGACCCCGTTCTAGTTTATGGTGGATGTATACGTGTGATCATCTGCCCGTGCGTACGTCTAGTAGGGTGTTACGGAACCGTCTTCTTATTAATATGAGGTCACTTATATTTGTGGATGTCTAAATAAGGAAATTTGGTGACGCCAATGAATAAGTGATGGGTAGGGCCTAGTTCTATTAAGCGCTAGCCGTTATTTTTTTTTTTTGTGAGACGTTAAAACATGCCGTCTCATAACTCCATAACATAATCCCTTCTTATTCTTAACTGAAATTAAAATTTTCAACTTAATCCCAATAGGATGCCGCCGTTTTTAACGGGTCACACCAACATCTCTTACGGGAATGTCGATTTGAACCAATATTTTCAACATAACCTCACCCCGTTCTTTTTTTGAATCAAATGTTTAACTTGGTTCTGTTCCGACTCAAATTTAGCTTAATTTTACATTAAATAACAACCCTACGTATTAAATTCAATAATATTCCTGTTCCGAACCAATATTGTTAACCTTATACCGTTCCGTTCCTATCTTGAATCAAATGTTTAACTAAATTCCTTCGTATTTCTCATTGGAATTACATTTTCAACAAAATCCCTTTCCAATTCCCTCCTTAAATGTTTAATTTAATCTCGTTCCGTCACCTTCCCGTAGTCCCGCTCCTGTTTTTATTTTACATGAAGCAACTGTACTAAATGAAACCCATCTGTTACCTTTTATTTCTTTTAGGACTCACCTCTAACAGATTCCTTTGGCCGATATCATACATACCTTAGAATTTCCTTGACAGAACGTTGCAATTTGCGCTGTAAGTACCCATTTGTTTGGAGTAAATAGTTATCAATCCACTCAACTACAACTACAACCTGATAACGTATCCCCCCACCCCACCCATTGCCCACTTAAAGCTCTGGCTTAATTAAATATTATGGCGAAATTCATTTCAGGTGAATACTGTATGCCCGCCGAGGGTGTGCCTCTACAGCCCAAATCGCAGTTGCTAACCAGCGAGGAGGTGCTCCGTTTGGCTCGCATATTTGTGGAGCAGGGTGTACGCAAGATACGCCTAACAGGCGGTGAACCCACCGTACGTCGGGACATAGTTCAAATAGTGGAGCAAATGAAGGCTCTGCCTAAAATCGAGCATGTTGGCATTACCACAAATGCTTTGGTATTGACTCGCCTTTTGCCTGCTTTACAACGTGCCGGTCTAGATTCGCTTAACATTAGTTTGGATACCTTGAGGAAGGAACGTTTTGAAAAAATCACCCGACGAAAGGGTTGGGAACGTGTCATAGCGGGCATAGATCTAGCCATACAGCTGGGCTATAGACCCAAGGTTAACTGTGTTTTAATGCGAAATTTCAATGAGGATGAGATCTGTGATTTTGTAGAGTTTACGCGAGATCGACCAGTGGATGTACGTTTTATAGAGTATATGCCCTTCTCGGGTAACAAATGGCACACAGAACGTTTGATATCCTTCAAAGAAACATTGGACAAGATTCATCAGAGTTTTCCTGAATTTGTGGCTCTAACCAATGGTCCCAATGATACTTCCAAGGCTTATGCTGTACCTGGATTCAAAGGACAAGTGGGTTTTATTACCTCCATGACGGAACATTTTTGTGGGTCCTGTAATCGCTTGAGATTAACAGCAGATGGTAATATCAAGGTGTGTCTGTTTGGCAACAAGGAGTTTTCACTTAGAGATGCAATGAGAAGTAATGTGTCTGAGCAGGATCTGGTGGATCTGATAGGGGCTGCTGTAAGACGCAAGAAGCGTCAACATGCAGGTGAGTTTTTAACACAAAATTTTTTGTGAAAGCATTTTTATTGATTTGGAGGCCTTTTTACTAGGCATGCTTAATCTGTCGCAAATGGAGAATCGCCCGATGATACTCATAGGCGGTTAATTGCAGGTGCTGCCCTCCAACAACAACATCATCATCTTTATCATCCTGCCAGCCCGGCTCCGTATTTCCAGTTAGTTCAAGTCCGTCAGAGCAGCCACCTGAGCCATGTCAATGCCCAGGGCAAGGCCCAAATGGTAGATGTGGCCGAAAAGTCTACCACCACCAGAGTAGCCCAGGCCGAAGCCTTTGTATGGGTGGGGAAACATCTTACCCAATTGATAGCTGCCAATCAAATGGCAAAAGGAGATGTGTTGACGGTGGCCCAACTGGCTGGCATCATGGGAGCTAAGCTGACCTCACAATTGATACCCCTGTGTCACAACATAGCCCTGTCCTCCATCAAAGTGAATGCCAAATTGCTGAAGGAGGAAGAGAGTGTACGCTTAGAGGCCACAGTACGTTGTGTGGGACAAACGGGAGTGGAAATGGAGGCTCTGACAGCGGTGTCCATAGCAGCTCTTACTGTTTACGACATGTGCAAGGCTGTTTCGCATGATATTTGCATCAAAAATGTGCGTTTATTAAGCAAATCTGGAGGCAAAAGGGACTATCAACGACCACAAGATGCCTAAGCAATTGGGAAACGGGTTTCATATGCTTAAAAAATAAAAATTGTAACATAACAAACAATCTCCTGTCTTAAGTTTCCAGAACTTTTTCTTTAATTTTGAAGGCGTTTGTAATGTGTATGCGTGTGTGAGAAATTAATGGGATGTGGTTTAAAAACTAAGAAAATATTACATATAACATTCCAATTAATCCATTCTGGTCAGAATTCCTTTCTTCTTTCTGTTTAAACATAGACACAATAAATACGCTTTGATTTCTTGTTCAATTGGACACCAGCACATTGCGATTCTCCGCCTTGGCGGCCACATTTTCCGGCTCCCCAGACTTGGCTCCTGCCTCGTTACCCAAATGTTCACCGCGTATTTTGATGTTGTGCTCCTCCTTGAATTTGTTCAGCTCTATGCCCTTTTTGCTCAGATCCTCAGTGACTAGAATAATGGTCTTGGCTATGAAATCCTTATTCTCCACCAATTGGGGCAGTACATCCTTGACTGTGCGTTCGCACAGAACGCCGCCTATGAGACGGAAACATTTGCGTTCCGGGTCCGCAGACTGTAGGGTTTCTATCACAGTTCTATGGGGGCAGGTGGATTAAAAGCAAAGACATTTTAGGAGTTCAAGATGACTCACTTGTGCTCTCGCAAATCCATTTCCAGAGTGTTTAGACTATTGGCTAAGTTTCGTTGATCATTTCGCAGCTGTTGGAATTGGGCCACAATCTTCTCCTGGCTGAGAGCCGCTTTAGCTGCTTCGGTGCTCATTGTGCCTCCTGGATACGTAATAAGCTTGGGCAGGCAGTTGGGGGCTTAATTAAAGTGGGAAATGCTTGGAATTTCTGGTTTTTATTTTTAATTAATAAATAAATTCTACCACGAGGGTGTAAGAAACGTTATCGTTATCGCCTTTAGTGATGAGCAAATATCGGCATAACAGTGATTGAGTCACTGTGACAAAAGTCACCGTGATCACTGTGACCTCGTCCTCGAATTTGGTCACACGGATGTGAAATTTCAAATTTGAAAAATCGGGATAGGAAACGATTTTGATAGATTTTCCCCTTTTTGGAATACTGAAAGAGTTTTAATTATTAAGAGCATTAAGCAATTTGGGTTTACTTGATTTCTAATCCGATTTAATTCATCTTGTAAATTGTGAGAAATAAAAACCATTTATGGAGCTCGATAATAGATGGATTTAAGCTTCTGAATATTAAATAAGGAATTTAAAATTATTTTATACAAACCAGCTCGTGCAGGTCAAAGTATATATATTGTAAGCAGGGCTGCAAGCCGGTTCGGAGTTGAACCTCTCCGGAGTCGGAGACTCCGACATTGTTGGGAAGTCAAAACCGAACCTGAACCGGAGCAGAACAATTTTTTTCTTCCCGAACCCGAACGTAAACCGGAGCAAAAAAGAGCTGAAAAGGGTTCGGTTCAAACACATGTTCTATTAAAGTTTTGTTGTGTGTTTTGAAAAAACAATCATTGTAAAGAACTTAAAGATGTCGCATTTGTTGTATCAGCTGTCAGATGAAGAGACACAAAAAATATCCTATACCAATTGTGTTAACTGGGGAGATAAAATTCCCTCCACTAATACAGAAGGGCCGAAATGGGGGCACACACATACAAAAAGACTACTTCTGTCAATTTGGCGTAGTCTGTTGTTGTCACTTCTTACACTTTTGTAACTTTTGCAATTCCAAAACAGTTATTGCAATGGGCTCTCCCGATTTGCAGAAGATCGGCAAATCCTGCTTGAAATAAAACCGGGAGGTTCTTGAAGCAGTGGTACAGTCGACCATCCTTCTGGGTGTGTGTCTCGTTTTTAAAGTTATAATCAAACATAAATATACAGGCCTGTTCCCGTTTCTGATTTAAATCAAATCATGCTGAATCGGAATTGTTAAATGTTCTCACTTCCAAAAAGCGACGGTGCTATTGGATCCTTTGATCCTCTTGATAGCCAACTTATACGGTCGAGTTTAAAAATCACAACATTTACCAATTCCGATCAATCGGATTCAGAAACGGGAACAGGCTTGATATAGATTGAAAGGTTGCTCAGCCGACAGCAAAACCAAGCTCGAGTATGATATTATTATAAAATTTTAAAGGGCCAATTTCAAATTTAGTGTTTCTCATAGCGCCATATGTCACATAACCTTGCAAAGAGCAGAGTAAATTGAGAGCTGATCTGACACATAGCAGTTATCTGGAAAAAGAATAATCGGCACTAAGTTTGTTTGAATTTACTTATATGTTTTTTCAACTAGCGAAGAACAAAATTATTCCTGAGTCCCGGAATTATCCCAAACAACAATATAAACAAATCTCTAGTTCACGCCAGCTTCATACGAACACTCCTTCACACCGTTTTGATACTTAACTCTGGAAATAGTAAATTTCCTTTTACAGCTAAATTGAGTAAATTTCTGGATACAAGACCAAATTTTTTCCACCCAACCAAACCAAGTTTAAGAGTTTAAGTCGTTCGGAAAAAAAAATTATTTTGGGCTTGTCTGAAAATCGAGCCCGTATGGCGTGTTAGCGCATTATGCTATCTTACACTTTTGTAGTTTCACGTTTAAAGGGCTACTTACTTATTTCTGTGTGGTGGTTGAGTTGTGCTCATTTCAAGCACTTTTAGAACATTTGTGGTTTCTAAAAAGATTGTCCACTTCAATGTAGGTGTCAGCTTTGACAATAATAACTGCATTCCAATCTTCCGGAAATGTACCTTTTTGAACGGATAATAGATGGTTAATTTGGAAGAATGGACTTACACAAATATGAGCAAAAAGCGGGTAAAAGCTATTTTTGTTATAAGAATTGTAAAGGCTTAAATGTAACTACAATATTCTTGCTTATCATCTCACTTAGATGATAACATTGTAGTGTACAAAGAAAAATATTCTCAACGATATATGGAGATGTCTTAATTATTTAGTTTCTAGTTTAACACAAATTTTTGTTTCCGTCAAAAAATATTCACCCTTCTGCCCTTTGAAGAAAAATTTCCAGCATTTTGCCAGTTATTCAGTTAATTGGATTAAATTGCAGCTGCTTGAGATTTCGCTTGAATCTTATGACCTTGCATAACTCTACCACGCCGTCATCAATCAACGCACACTCACTTGTTGTCACCAGAATTCCAGGGGCGTTGTACAAAACCCTAACCGTTATTCGTTTCGGTTTTAATCTCTGGCCCAGTTCGGTTTTAATCTGTCTCAGTTTGAAAGCTATCTTAACCAAATTTTGCACGAAGTCTTTTGGTACAAACACGCTGCACATTTGTCGGATCCGGCCGGATCGAATGAATATAGCGTGTAGCTGCCATAGGAAACATCGGTCTTAGTGAGGAAAACTTGTTTGTCTTCAACGCAATCGTCCCCACATTTTTACATAACTTTTACATAATTTCAGCAAGATTTATGAAAATCGGACAACTTGTATAGTTGTATAGCTGACGTACAAAAGATAGTTCTGGAAAAAGTCTTAGTAAGAAAAACTTTTTTGTTTTTAATGCTATCGGTCCCAAACTTTTAGTTTAGTTTTTACTTATCAATGTTTGTATTGGAGTCAAAGGTGCTAAACCAGTCTCTATAAGATTCTTCCAGTTTGTTCAAGTCGTTCATGAAAAAGTTATGGATTATGTCCCAAGTCTATGAACTGGTTCGTAAGCATCTCATTCCGGTTTAAAAGAAGCCTGATTTCAGATATTAAGTAAGCTGTGAACTTGAAAATATTGGGTTATACATTTTTCTGTGTCAAGAACGTTTTCATACTAGTTTGCACCAGATTAATTGTGGTAAGATTGTCGGGTGGGAATTTTGTCGTCCACCCCCCCAAAACTCTAATCAGAATTCGAAAGTTTCGGTTAGATTTCTCTTTTTATCACTTTTGCGGTTTTTAAAAACGAGCGGAGTCACTGCTTATGAATTTCTTAAATTTACTGCGTAATACTCCTTTTATATGACATCATTTCAAATCTGTGGTATACTTGAATCATTGAAGCCTTGGTGCCCCCTCTTTGACTAACACACTGCCCAACTTCCTCGTTTATATGAGTATACATCTGCGGTGGCTACGCAAATAAGTGGCTTGCTTATCAATTCAATTGAAATATATTATTAATAACAATGCTCAGGCTTTATATTGCAAGCAGAAATACGCCCCTTTCTAGGGGTAGATGACTAAGAGCAACTCAAGTTTTCAAGACCTAAAAATAAAGTAAAAGACAAGCTTGTACGATCATTAAAAACATATAAAATTATTTTTGTTTTATTAATTTGTTTAATAAATATAAACATACACAATATATATATATATATATGTAACTATAAAATATCCTGGTTAAAAAAAGGCGAAACCCATTTGGACTATGGTTTTTAGTAAACGCAAACATACACACACACATATATTTGTGGGTTGACTTGGGTTAAGTTAAGAGTTTTTGGGGTCCTTGAGGTGAGGCTGAGGGTCTTACAAAAAATTACAGAATTTATTTAGATTTAGAAATATTTTAAAAAGGGTAGGTATAGTTTTTTAAATGAGAGAAGTGAGAGGAAGAGATAAGTTTTGGAGTCGATTTTATAATAATTAATTATATAATTTATTTAGATTTTGAATGGTTTATAAAGGATTGGGGATAGTTTTTAAATGAAAGTAATGATAGGAAGGGATTAGTTTTTGAATCGATTTTATAATAGAAAATTATATAATTTATTTAGATTTTGAAATGACAGAAAATATCTAGCTATAGTTCTTTAAATGAAAGTCATTATAGGAAGAAACTAGTTTTTGAGTCGATTTTATAAAAATAAATTATATAAAAATTATATATCTTAAGGAAGAAATTAGTTTTTGAGTCGATTTCATAATTTGTGTGCAAGTTTCAAGATCCATATGTATATTCTGTATATTTCTGGAGATTAAGTTAATTTTACTGATTCCAAATTTTAAAGTAGGTAAACCGATCTGTTGCAGATTTGAGTTTAATTTTAAAATTTTTAAAGTACAGAGGTTCGGAACTGAACAGGTTCCCACATATTAAGCTTTTGGGAGACAATTTAAGATCAAGTTTACAAGAAAAAAAGTGGAGAACCTATTTGTTTTTTCAGTTTGGGTTCAAAAGAGCAAAAAACCTGAAACCAAATGAATAAATCTTGATAATTTTTATGACGTTTCAGTAATCATATCATATCAGTAATAATATGAACTTAAAATTGGTCTTCCTCTTAGAGATTTGTTAAGGTTTTTCACGATTTTTTTATGTAAAGATTTAAGACCTCTAAGACCTTAAATACATCTTAGATTTTCAAGTGAAAGAAAAGGTCTAGGTATAGTTTGTAAATGAAAGTCATAATAGGAAGAGATAAGTTTTTGATTCGATTTTATAATAATAAAAATTGTAAAATTATTTAGATATTGAAATGGTTTATAAAGGATTGGGAATAGTTTTTAAATGAAAGTTATGATAGAAAGAAATTAGTTTTTGAGTCGATTTCAAGATCCATAAATTCTGTATAGTTCAAAGGATTAAGTAAATTTTACTCGATCTATTGCAGATTTGGGTTTAATTTTCAAACTTTTAAAGAACAAATAGTTATTTGGGTTCTAGGAGAAGATGATTTAAGTTCAATTAAAAAAAAAAAGAAAGAGGGGACCCATTTGATTTCAGTTTTGGTTCAAAAGAGCAACAGATCTGAAACCAATTGAGTTGTAACCCAAAGAACCTTATCGAAGAACTATATAAAATTTATATAAACTTAAAAGTTTGCTTCCTCTAAGAGATTAGGTGAGGTTTTTCACATTTTTTTTAAGTAAAGATTTGTAAAAAGTGGTTTCTAGTCTCAAGACCTCTCAGACCTAACCCCTGGGGTTAAGATTGCTTTACTGCAAAAGGCACATCATTTCATTAACATTGTCATTAGTCTAATTTCTGTTACATTTACACATATTTTTGTTTAGATTTTTAGAACATGCATCTTTCGTATTTTGTGCTTGGCACTTGTAAAACTGCTGGGTTTATCGCACTGCTCCTTCTTTCTCCCTCTCTATGACCAGCCACCCGTCAATTTGTGGAACATTTCCTCATTCAGGGTCTGATTGTTCTCCTTGGAACGCATTGACATGAATATATAACCTCCTATAAATTCATGCACCACCTTACAATCAGCCGATTGGCAAGAGAAGACCACATTCTCATCATGGAATTGAATCATCATACACTTGATGCCCCAATTGACATTCCAGGCTTTCATGGTATTGTAACGCCAGGTCTTAATATGATCTCCCGTATTCAAGTCCATGCGCATAATACGATTGTGGGCCACACCCAACAGTTCCTCCTTCTTGTGACCATCGAATTTGATGACAAATAAAGTGACTCCAAAGTCTGGCAATGATTGCCAGGCTTGAATATATTTCAATTTGGCTTCCATCAAAGGCAGCTTCCTTACATTGGCATGTGCTTCGAGTATACGCTGAACCGCTTTGCTGGACAATTTGCGTAGCATTTTTTGCGACAAATAATCGAGGGGTTCCACACTGCGTGGATTGATAGACAGAGGGGCAGCCTTGACAGCAGGTTTCTGCATTTGTAGCAAAGATTTTATGCCACTCACCTCGCTGTCATACGAACTATCGGCCAGGGAACGCCCCTTAGCGGCCAGACGACAGGCAGCCATCCATTTGGCATATTGCTCTTCGTTCTCACATCTTACCCACACCTCAGTGTTGGGGCCATTGCGTCCCTCGGGGGGAACTTCCAAACGTATGGCAAATTTACCCTGAGCCAATTGCACATCTGGAGTAACTTCACAGCCACGTAGATTAATGGTAATGGCGGCTGTGCCACGTCGGGAATCCTCCTGAGATTTATACAGATACAGATGCAAGTCGCGATAGGTGAAAAAGTATCTCTTGTAGCTCTTTAAAGTAAATCTTTGTGGCCTAAGGAAGCGCAGGTAGTCCGAGAGTTCAGGTATGCGTGTGATATTTCCCAAATCCTGGCCATTACTGGGCCCCTCCAAGGTAATCTGCAGCTCATTCAAAGCAGAATCTATATCATCATCTCCTCCGCCATTCTTGGGGTTCAAGGAATCGTTGGCTGCATCCAAACCGGGAGGATTTAAGTCCGTTTGTTGATTCACTTGAAATTGCAAACCCGCAAACATTAAAGTCTCCTCCTCGGTGCAGTCGAGCTCCTCTTTTAAGATGGACCATTTGGCCTGTTCATACAGTTGATTAATTCTCACCTGATCATACTTGGGATTCAAATCAAAGAAGGTGTAATATTTGAAACGAAGACATAGAGTATCATACTCCCTTACACCCTGCTCCATTATAGACAGAGATGAGTCCAACCAGCCCACATTTAGGCGTGCCTTTTCCACCAAAGTCTTGGGTCTGACCAAACGAGCTCTTACATCCGGACTGGGTGAGCGTGGTGACATGGCCAGATTCTCCTGTAAATCACCAAAACTGGAATTGGAATCATAGCTGGCAAAACCATTGGAGCTATGCTTCCAAGTCCCTGAGGGTGAACCAATGGGCGTCCCGGGGGCAGTGGCCGCTCTTCTGGGCGTGGTGGCATACGGCGAGGCGGGCGCACACAGTAAATTGCCATTATGTGGCCTATCCAAACTACCCTGACTTCCCTTATACGCATTAATGGGCACAAAGGAGTTGGTATCCGGTGCTGGCAGTAAATATTGCACCCCATTGGACTCGGCCACCGGAATCCTCACCTGCGGCACCTTGGAGAAGTTCTTTTTCAAATGCTCCTGCTCCACAGGCTTGCACAGCGACAACTCCTCCGGATAACGTATATCCAAATCCTTGCAAAGATTCCTCACGGCCCCAAATGTTTTTGCCGAAAAGTCCACGCTATAATCCAAATATCTCAAATCCGGCAATTGAACCCTCAAAATTTTATGCATGGGTGTGAAATGTAGAAAGGAGTCCGCCTGTACTCCCGACTGATCCAAGGTGGAACGTGTCCTGGTTAGCCACACATTTTTCGACGGCCACCACAACGCATGATCGGACCAATCTTTGGGCATTTCCGGGTCAACCAGTTGAAGCATTACTCCACCTATATGCTGATCCCCTTTCACTCTTAAAGTCTTTTCCACCTGCAGATCTGTGATCAGAATCCTTAGGTTCCAAGTGTTTTCGCCCACATGAATCATCTTTGTAGGCGGAGGAGGAAAATCTACAACAACATTAGTCAAAGAATTCTAAAAATTGCTCCCAAATCGATGACGTAATTCCTACTTACGTTCCGACCAGCTGCTCTACGTTTTTTGCAACAACAATTTGCTCTGTTTGTATGTGTGTGTGTGTGTTTGGGTGGATGAGGGGCAGACCCTTATCTTGCCAGATGTTGCTTGCTCCACTTGGCCACTATTGGGCGCGCGATTATATGTAATTAAACTCCCCAAGGTTATTGGGTTTCCAGTTTGCGAGCGTTGTTTTCCCTACCACGCCACACCAACTACTAATGTGGCTGCTGCAAATTCCACAATAACACGTTCACTATGGTAGGAGACAGCGAGAGAGAGAGTGAGAGAGCCCGAGTAGGGAGAGCGAACACGCAATTCATAAATAAATCTTTTGAATGTTTATTTATATTATTTACATATATGTATATTTGCGTGTAAACATTTATATTTTATATAAAACGACAGTTTTTTTTTGTTGGTTCTTCTTTTCTATTTGCGCGATTGTGTTTATAGAAATTTATTGCTTTATTTATAGAATACAGGGTTGCCAACTTTTATCGAGAAAAAGAAAACGTCAGACTTTAGCGGGAAAAAACGTTTTTTTTGTTGAGAAAAAAGCTAAATAAAATAGCACAATATAAAATATATTTAATATATTTTTTTGTGTTTATAGAAATTTATTGCTTTATTTATAGAATACAGGGTTGCCAACTTTTATCGAGAAAAAGAAAACGTCAGACTTTAGCGGGAAAAAACGTTTTTTTTGTTGAGAAAAAAGCTAAATAAAATAGCACAATATAAAATATATTTAATATATCATTAAGATGACGAAGGTCCTCCTCCTCATTCTTCTCGTAGGCCTCCGTTGTGCCTATAGCTTAAGGTAAAGCTAGGTTGACCTTATAACCGAAGCAGCAAACGAGGCTAACTCCAAAAAATCTTTAACTACTTTATAGTTTCTTGTTTGTTTTCCCATGTTACGATCTGCTGGCATGTGCTTTACTCTCGTGCCATGAGTATGTTGGGATAGCTAACAATCGGCTTAGCGGAAATCTGCTGATCCAGGCTATGCACACTCATTTTATTCATGAGTTCCTGTAACAAACTGGTGGCCTAATCTCTCCACAAACTAAAGCAAAAAAATAAAAAGAACTTACCACGGATCTCCTGATTACTCAAAATATCAAGTACTCCCCGATGATATGAAGATACTGGCGTCTATAGCCTCCCTACCATTATTCATGTGAGCGTTATTAAGTCATGATTAAATAAACATGAGGAGGTGTTAAACCAAATAATCCTAAAAATATCCTCATAAAAAAAGTAATCAAAGTTGAATACCGAAAGATTTCAAAAAGTTCGTTTTACTTTTACCTGTTCTCAATTCCGACCGAAATGGACTCGTTTTTGTACTTTTCGAACTCGGTTTCGATACTGTTTCGATAGCAACAAGTTTTCTACAGTATCATCTGTTTTCATCAATAAAGAAGAGAAATCAAGTTGCAAAAAATAAATTGTTTAATAATTCTTAGTATTCTCGAGGGTTGTTCTCGTAAATCCATTCTCAAAATCTTTGTTATTTGCATAAGTTCGAGAATGATCTTCTCTTGCTCCAATTTCACAATAATTACTATAAACCTTTATCATTTTATAAAACTTGTACTTATATTCTCTTTGTCACCAGCTCATTCTCTGTCTTGTGCTTGTGTTCTTTTAAAACAAGCTTCAGCTTAAAACAGTTAAGAAAAAGATGTTAGAATATTTAGTTTTTATTTTGGAGATATATTTTAATGCTTTAAATAGACATTACATTTAATTCTGCAAAGTCCACAGCACAACTTTCGACTATTATATTGTCTATATTGTCACACCGAAAGTCTTTAACATTCTCAGACTGCAATAGCCGTAGACGGTGGGCGACCAACTCGAATTTCGTGTACAACAACTAAATTTGTCTAGAACATTATCACTTACCCACAGACAATTGTGATTTTGAGAACTTTTTAATTGTAGTTATATATTCTCCGGATCGAGGTTAAGTTGATAGAAAAAACGATTTTTGATGGAGGCCTGCTTTATAAAATCAATGGCACTTTAGCTATTTTCCGCCAGATTTAGCTCTTTTAAAATGAGTTAAACGCTGTGAGAACGCTAGCTTGACAGTGTACGCTAACCTGACAGTGTCCAAATGGGCTGTATTTAAAGTTCCGGCTGATTTTGTTAGTTTGATAAGATCAACAAGTTAATTCAGCACACACTTTTGCTCAACTATGTCGCAAGCCAATAAGGAACTTAAATTAAAGCATCTTTTTGATGCCGGAGACCTGAATGTCTATGATCCCAGCGTATTGAATTTGGGTGTGGGTGCACCTGGCACTGATCTGCTGGAGAATTGCTGTGATATTTTCCAAAAGGCCACCCAACATTGTCTGGTAAGTACATAGCTGTGGTTATATGAAAATATCTTTATAACCTTCTCATTTTAGGAACGTGAGCGATCAAATCAGTCGCTAATCTTCCAGTATGGCCCTAACAGCGGAATGTACCCAGTGCGTCTGGAGATAGCCAAATACTTTAGTTCTATGTATGAGAGTCCCATGCAGGGGTAAGCTGATTTTTTTTTATGGTTTTACGATGGGCTTTATCTTAAAGCAAATTTCCGGTGTTTTTTTTAGTGAAGATTTGATCATCACCACGGGTGCTACCCAAGGTTTACATTTTTTGCTCTCCACACTGCTTGACTTTCAGGGCTACATCTTTGTGGATGAGTTTACCTATATGATTGCCCTGGATTGTATGAAACAATTCACCAGTTTGACTTTGGTACCGGTTAAGTTTAACGATGATGGCGTAGATCTGTCCGATCTGGAGGAAAAGGTGGCAAAATATCGTTTTAAAACGGAAAGTAAAGAGTTTTGGGCATTTTACTATACCATACCCACATATCATAATCCTACGGGTATTTTATTCTCACCAGGTGAGTGTAGTTTGTAGTTTGTAATGGTAAACTCAAAAATCTCTTTAACCAAAGCTCGCCAAATATGACCAACCAATAAGCTACATACCGAAATGAGAGGGGAGAAGGACGCGAGAAGCTGTCTTATGATATCAGCTTGATGGGGATAATTTTGTTCAGTTCTCAGCAAAACAAGCCAAATTTTAGAGCAAAGTGTCTTTTTTGTTATTGTTGCGCTAAGTTTTTGTTGTTGCGTTAAATATTTCATTGAAGACAAAGCGTATTAGATTAAAGGGAACATAGTAGCTCACAAGCACGCATACACACTTGCAGTTTATTGAGGCTCAAACGCTCTCAAACGATACCGTAAATGATAATTGCGATACTTAAACCAACAAAACTATCGCAATCGGATTAGGAAAAGATAGAAATATGATTTAGTAAAAGATTTGTTTACGAAAGCCGTTTACAAGTCAGATAAAATATTTACTGAGATATATTTTTTATTAAAAATATACTGAAGGAGTATATTACTTTTAAGCCCGGTGCAATATCAAAAAAATCTCGTCATAAGACTAAATCAACACATCACTAATTCAGAATATAAAATGCGGATCTTTAATGTCCAATTGCAAAGTATGGGTCTAGAAATTCAAGTTTTTATTCATACCGGCCAAATCGTCTCAGTTGCCTTTTTTAAATAAGACATTGTCGGGCGTGACAATCTCATGTAACATGAATGAGTTAAGCCTAGGGCTACTGCTCATCCCGTGATACCGATCCAAGCCCCAGAATTGGTTAAGGGAGTCCGTCAGGACAAACATTATGTCCCTCGTCATCATGCCTCTTTCGGGACGTACACACAATAATTCAAACCAAATCTTTTCGAACTTTCGTAGGAGCGCAAACAGTTTTATATGCCTTTTTGAATTGTTGAAGCGTCACTAAACGCAACACTCTCTTAAGATGCAATACGGATCTGGTGAGGTCCCAAATTATTCCATTTGTCTCTGTTTGTCCCGAACAAAGCTCGAACAGCTGTTCATACCATGCGAAAATTCAGAGTTTTACGTTCAAGTTCGATTTCGTGCTGATTTTAGGGGTAGATTTTTTTGTTAGTCTGCTTACACAAAGTAAAACGTTTGACATCAAACCTTTTGAGGATGGTTTTACAACTTTTTTTATAGTTAGTTTTTCGTTTGGGAGCGCGAGGGTAACTGATTTGATGTAAAACATCTTCAATTTCGGTACGGATGATTTTAGTAGAAGTAAAATGTGACTTCAGTGTCACGGATCTGGGTGGTATCTGGGAGGAATCTGCGTGGGATCTGGGTGAGATCTGGATGGGTTCTAGAAGGGATATGGATGGGATCTGGGTGGGTGCAACATCATTGTTTATCTGTGGAGCAGCACAGTTAGCAAGACTTTCTAAAAAGTCTTCTTGGTATTTCTAATACCTGTTAGCTTACTTTTTTTTAAATTAGTCAGCTGCAAAGTTTGAAACTTCGTGTATTTTCTTATTACTAAGGTCAAGTTGGTGTCTGTATATGTGATCACAATTTTCCGTATCCATTTTGTAATTGAGTCTTATGTCTGTGAGCGTGCTAATTATGTGTAAGATTTCTGAAGTGACCCTTTGTTGTATTGTTGTTCATGTTGTCGTTTTATATCAGACTTATTTCCCAATAGTCTAGATTTTAGTTTAGATTTCATCGTCCCAATGTATACCTTATCGCATAAAGTGGTTCCGTCTCCAGCACTTGCGAATTTGTATGTAAAATTTCTTCTTTCCAGCGTCGCTATTTTGCTTTTTGTATTACTAAAAAATATTTAATGTGTTTCGGATTATGGGCTATGGACACTATATATATATGTTGTAGCAATCTGAATGAATTAAACAATCGGAAAAAGTTGGTAGACAACCGATTTTTAGATCAAGGGTGTTTTTTCCTTTTGTGCACTATTCCTGGGGTTTACTGTTCTTCAATTTCAGGGAAAAATATTCTATTTTAGAATTTTAGTTATTCCTTTTTTGTTATTTTTTATGAAATCGCTTACTTCCAAAACTTTTCTAATAAAATTCCGTGCTGTACTATGATGTTTTAAGGTTTCTTTGGGTAATAATTGATTGGTCTACCGGAGGCTATTGGTTTTTGATTAGTTTGTTTCTATTTCTTGTGCTTCTTTTTAGCTTTAAAATTAAAAACATTCCTTATTTTTCTACCAGATGTTTGTCGTGGTATTATTTCCCTGGCCCGCAAGTTTGACTTTTTGGTAGTTTGCGATGATGTCTACAATATTCTACACTATGGTCAAAAGCCTCCCCATGCCCGCCTGCTGTCCTACGATAAACGCACAGATGTCGACTATGTAGGTAATGTCATTTCCAATGGAAGTTTCTCCAAAATTGTTGGACCTGGAGTACGATTGGGCTGGCTAGAGGTGCCACCACGCCTTAAGCCCCAACTAGAGAGTAGTGGTATTATCAACAGTGGTGGCTGCTTCAATAATTATACATCTGGAATTTTGGGTAGTTTATTTGAACTGAAGTTGGCACACACGCATATCGCTCGTCTCTATGAGGCTTATATGGAACGCATGTTGGCTGCCATTGAAACACTAAAAGCAGAACTTCCCGAGGATTGCAAATTCTTGATTCCACAAGGAGGTTACTTTATATGGATACGTTTACCTGATCAACTGGATGCAACGGAATTTCTTAAATATTGTTTAGAGCATGAGAGAATTTCATTTATACCTGGGCCTCGCTTTGCCTTAGAGAAAAATAAGGGTAGGCAATGTTTTCGCATATCCATAGCTTTTCATGGCAAAGAGAAACTTCAAGATGGGGTGAAACGACTTTGTGGAGCGTTAAAAGATTATAGGGAAACATTGAAAAATGATTGAAAATGTATGCAAGGCAAGAAGCAATAAAGAAATTTCAAAAATATAAATGTAGAATGTTGTGCTTTAAACTGCCATCTATGGCATCGCAAAGTCGCGGTGCTTCTTTTATGTTATGGTTTGTGGTTCGAACGAAGGGCATTCCCTATCGCTTTCCATCAATAAGTTTATCAGGGATAATAATTTAAAATTTTTATATTCGATTTACTCTTTGTTATCATAATTTAAAGCTTACAATAAATGTTGTGTCTTAAAACTAATAACTACTTAATATTTATCATTATAAGCTACTAAATTATTTATTATTATATTTTAAATATATATAAATTTGTTAGAACAATTTTTTGGGCACAATGTTATAAAAATATCACAAATCTGATAAATTTATACACAACAACAAAATAGTTCAACAAATCAATTAAATTTACAAGTTTACACATTTACAAATTCTTTACTCCTTTTCTTGGCCCTTTCTTGAGAATGTCTTCGGATTTTTGTCTCTAGTTTCCTATTTTGTTCATAATACTCGTTTCATTTGTATTGGAATGCCGGCAGGCAAATTCGAGAAAAAAAAAACAGAAAAATTTACTTCACTAATGTGGTTCAGAGAAGGTCTTGACAATCTCTTTGAGGGCAGTATAAGTTCCTATGACCAGGCCCAGTATACCCACAATAATCAACACGAAATTGCCTGCAAAAAAATTCAAAACATTAATTACTTCAAAACTATAATTGATTAATCAAAATCTCCACTTACTCAATAAGAGCCAAGCCTTGCTTAAACCCTTCGTTTGATACCAATGTGTGCATATCTGTATCAGAGCAGGAAACGCCAAACCCAAGGCAGACAAACACAGGGCACCAAAGAGGGAAATGAACAGCTCCAGATTTGGTATAGCCACGGCCAGTAGAACTAAAAAGAAGTTAAATTTAATTATTTTACTTGATTTCTGTAATTTGGTATTAACTTACAAGTGACCAGGACCAGACTTGTACGCACAGCATACTCCCAGAATAGTCTGTTGCGCTGTGGACCCAACGCCTTGCCCACATAATCATTCCAGGTAATATCAATGGCCACATAACAGGCCAAACCATGGGTTATATAAATAGCAAAGGCTAACATGCCTTTAACGCAATGAGATAGGCTAAATGGATGACAAAATTAGAACATTTTATTAAACTATGAATATGGAGAATATCGTTCAGTAGAGGAAATGGGATGCTCTCGCAAAACAATTGGCAAGTTTTCAAGGAAGATAAGTAGTCTAATAACAGGTATACTAAGGGTGGGGTGCTACATCGATCCAGCATGGCTAAGGATTTATTCGGTCTATAAGTAGTCTCTATGGTTTATAAGCAAAACTTAATTTAACCTAAGGGCGCGCGCACACATGCAGCTGAAAGATGATCCAACGGCTGAACTTAAGGCTGGCTGATGCTTCAGCTTGATAAGGTTGTAAAATATCATGCTTAATAGACTGGCCCTTAAAAATAGATTTAAAATTATCAGAGATGAAAACCGAAACCGAAACCGTAACCCTTAACAACCGTCACCGTGTAACTTTTATCACCATAACCGGGCATCAGTACCATAACTTAAACGTTTTGGGTTTCCTCTACTAGTAAAAATTTCTAATCAGTGCCGGGCGAATGTAGAGGATAGAAAAGTGTGCTTGTGCTAGTAAGCAAGAGAGCTCTCCCCAGACTACAGCCGTTTTACATACAGAACAGTTTTTCCCGATTCATACAAGTTCGTCCATAAGTTCGGCATGGAGACGACAGAAAAGTATGTCTTTCTCTCTCTGATTCTCAGTGATGCAGTGATGATGGCCGGCTTTGACATAAATTTATTTGATGTATGCACAATGAACATTTTACATACATACATCGCGCCACACTGTTGCAGACTAGCACAAAGAAAAAGTGAGTGCAGCTAACCAAAACCTTTACTGTCCTTATCTTTCCTCAAAAATATGTAACCGTAACCGAAACCCAAAACAGAATTAGGTAAACCTGTACCGTAACCGATATCCCACAACCGTAATATACCCGTAACCGGAAAAAAACTATCGGCCAAAACAGTTTTCGAAACCCAAACCGTTATTAGTATCGGTTTAATTCTCTGATTTTTGTGTAATCTATAACACAGTGCTACAGTGCGAAATAACCTGGGTATTGGCATAGCGTACGCTGTAGAGCAGGTCGCGTATAGCATTTCCTCATACTTGGTTTTCCTCGGAGACCCCCAAAATCTGAAGTTATGGCCCAAAGACCGTTTTTTGCTTTTTTACCTCACCTAAATAGCTATAACTCGCCTAACCTAAATAGATATAACCGTCTGATTGCTCATAACCTTATTAATTCCGATAGCCACGAGAGGGATCTAAAACATTATAATCAATGGTTTAACTAATTTAATGCGATGGCTGAGAAATGCGACTTACAGATCTGGCATTTTGAACTTTTTTTTTAGAAATTTGTACTTTGGCCATCACTGGTTTAACTATTTTATTCTATGCGATTTTTCCTTAAAGTTTGTAATAAAAGCCCATTTAATTCTCCGTCCAACGGTTGTTGTCCCAATGAATTTGGATACCGTTTGACGAAGTCCCAAAAAAGGATAGTTAACTATCCAGTCCAAATGGATACCGAATATATCCTGAGGATCATCAGAAACTATCCTTTTTTTTCTCTGTGCGGTAAAAACAACCTTTCATCTAAGAGGTGCCCATAATCAGCTTACGAGCACGTGAATACCAATACAAATGAAGAAAATCTCGCTCGGAAAGAAAGAGAAGATTTAAACTTCTTGTTGCTCTACGGTTAGTCATTAGCTTTGCACAGAGCCCACAACAAAACCTTCGCTTGTATAGTAAGAGAACAGAGAACACATATGAAGTTCTAATCTTCCTTTGCGTAAAACAACAGCGAATGTTTTAGACTATTTTCAATCCTCATCATACTTACATTTCATGTTCCGGCAGGTTCAGCGTAATGGAGCCATGCACAGAGTGGCCATATCTGAGATACCCAAACAGACCCATGCCCACGTACAAAAACACAATCAGGATCATTGAGACATTAAGCACTCCACAACTGCCACCGAATTTCTTTGGCGATTTCATCTCATTCTCTAGCGGTAGTATAACACCAATTGCCTCCAAGGCAAATAGTACGGTGCCAAAGAAGAGTGGAAAATTCTCTGGTTCGCCAACGGCATCTTTACCCTCCACCGAAATGGGCTCACGGAAAATATAATAGCAAATTATGCCAAAAGAGACCATGGTAATGGCATTGGCCAGTGTTGAAAATGGTGCCAAATACTTCAAATTTCGCACCCAATTGATGAGGATCAAGGGTATCAGAATAATAAGCATGCAAAGGCGCACATCCACTTCTGTACCCCAGACGCCATCCACAATTGATTTTATATTCGAGGCCACAAATACGACATAGACACAACAAGTGCCCAACTGATAGATTAGAAGGAAGGTATTAACCATGGTACCAATGTAGGGAGCAAAGAATCTAAAGAATCCAGGTCCCTCGGATAAAGCGGACTCGGCCACGGCAGGATAATTCATGCTGGGTATCTGAAAGGTAAGTGGAGTTAGGTAATGAATATATATAAGGTATTATGTTAGTTACCTTCTTTCTGCGACATAGTTCAAATTCTGCTTTGACCAGCTGATGTATGCAGTAGGTGCAAATGAATCCTATGATTATAGTACCTATAGAGCCGGTGATGTAGCCCGAATTTCGAAAGGCAATAGGCATGGCTAGAATACCGGTACCCAAAGAGCCTTTCAGCAAATGAAACAGAGTTTCCGAGTTCCTAAGTGGAGAAAGAGATAAATAATAAATGATTTTTGATTATATATCTAGTTCAGGGGTCGGCAATGTAAGCAGAAAAAACGAGGATTAAGGAGTAAGTTCCTAAATCAAAGCCCTTGGGGTCCAAACACACTTGGCAATTCACACCGAAAGCTTGCTGAAGTCACGCATCACTGAGTGTCAGAAAGAGACAGTTACGTTTTAGGTCCTCTCTTGTATTTATGCTTATTAAGTAAAACTGAGAAGCTTTTTAAAGCTCTGTTGCCAGTGGCAACTTCTCTGCTCACATTGCCGACCCCTGTTTTAATCCAACTTTAATTTTACTTTTTACTTACGTGGTGGGATGCTCCACTTCGCGATGCTCATAGGGATTATAATCAGGATCTTTGGCCACTATGGCTGCCTTATTATTATTTGTACCCTTCTCGGCCAATTCCAATGAATAGCTGGTCTTGTGGCCAATTGGTTGCTTAACCATGTCCACATGATCGTTGACAAATCCAGCATTGCTGTGTCCATTTTTACTCATGACTGCAAAGATACATTAAAATGAATAGTTCAGTTAGTTTATTCCCAGAAAATCCCACAACTTGATTATATATTCTTTACAATAATGCATAAATAATTCATTTCGCATCCTACTTGTGTTCCACTTAACCCATTATAAGAACCCCGTTTCCCACATTTACCAAGTCATAACTCCAAAAGTCACCTAACTACACACAAAACAAATCCATTTTTCCCTCGCTCTCTTAATTACTTCCGCATATCTAAGACTTATGAAACCGGCTGTACTTGAAATTATGCATGCATAAAGTTCCAAATCAAATGTGTGGGTGTTTTATTTTTATATAAAATCAAACACCGCACCGAAAGATTCATCTAGTCTTCATCAACCATGAATCATTTTTTGCTTTTGCCATTGACTTTTCCCCATATTTGATATCATCATATTTGCCAGTCAAGAAGTCAACTCAAGCAATTTAAACTAATTGCAATAAACCGGAAAACTTTTGTTGCAAATTACCAAAATATCCAAGATTATCTTAACTGGTACAATAAAATCTTTAACACAAATTGGACTTGTCATACATATTTTCTAATTAAAGTAAAGGGAATTCTTGTTGTTGTTTTGTCTTAAGATAAGGAAAGTGGGTAACTAAATGAAAATCACAGTGACAAGTGACAGTCAAATTGGCGACAATTACGTGAGCTTAATATGTTGCTTTTGTTGTTGTTGTTTTCTAGCACGTTTCAGGCACGTCATGTGGACAATGCTTCGTAGGTAAGTATGTACATAGATCCGTGTGTGTGGGGTTCTATGTGGCCACAATGGGGCAACGCATTCGCTTACATTGAACTTGACAGTGGTCGAGGTCTGTTTTTAATTTAGAAATATGTCAGCGTTACAAAACTATTTTAAGAGACGGACGGACATTATTTGCAGTGCATTGCTCGCACTTGTTGAAAAAGAATTTCAATCTTCTGATTTCTTCGTTCTCGTAGATTTAAGAAACACTTTTAGATTGAATTTAATGGATTTTGGTTAAGAAGTTTTTTATCAGAAAGTAGGAGGAAAAGTTTTCGACCAAACACACAATTTAAGGTACCAAAGTAAGAATGTAAGCTGAATACTCAACGATGCCAAAACTGAAACTAAAAAGTACTAAGTTTTTAAAATGAGATGTTTCATCAAGGTATACATATATAATGAAATAGTTTACGGTTGTTGATTTGAAATAATTAATAGTCAATGTTCACTGATTCCATAACTCGATTCGGTTTAGCTCCATCAGCTTTTGCTTGTTGAATTTTTGGCATAAATATCCGGACTTTTGAGCAATTTTCGACAGAAAAAATTAGAATGCAAATTTAAAAAATCAAAAGCCCTATATAAGTACAACATTTGGCAATATTTTATAGATGTATCGATATTTTTATATTATCTGAAAAAATTACTATGGTCACATTGAAATAACATTTTCAGTTCGGTTCATCTGTTTCGTTTTCTCAAGTGAAAAAATGAGGTTATACAACCGTGTGACGAGCTATGATGTTCACCGTAACTACATTTTTTTTCAAGGTACTGATGAAAAATAAATAGGCGTGAGTGTCGTGCACATTCACGGGGCTTTAATGTGAAACATTATATTAAATTTAAGCGCGGTTTATGGCTGTTTAAGGACTGTTAAGCCACTGTTAAGACATTGTTTAGTCACTGTCAAGACAGAGTTAAGTCACTGCTTAGTCACTGTTTAGAAGCTGTCAAATCACTGTTGATTTAATGTCAAGTCACGGTTTAGTATCTGTTCAGTCACTGTTTAGTCGCTATCAAGTCACAGCTTAGTCACTAAATAGTCACAATTAAGATATTGTTAAGAGACTGTTAAGTTACGATCAAGTCACTGTCAATTCATTGTTAAGTCACTATCAAATCACTATTGAGTTACTGTCAAGTCATTGTTAAGTAACTGACTAGTCACTGGTTAGTCGCCATCAAGTCAATGTTTAGCCACTGTCCAATCACTGTGAAGGCACTATCAAGTCACTGTCAAGTCACTGTTTAGTCACTTTCAAGTCACTGTTTAGTCACCTTCACTTTCCCTCCGTATCCTTTCCACTTTCCGCATATTGTCAATCCTATCCCCCTGGGACACTCCGCTAAATCAACAACACAAAATATTCTGACGTGTCGCTGAAATCAAATTTTACTCCTACTAAAATCTTCCGTACCGAAATTAAACATGTTTTACATCAAAAAACCCAACATTTATAACATCTCCAAAAAAATACTGAAAACATGCTTTTACTCGCCTTTAAAAGCTTAGCTCATCCATAAAAGGCGACTTCACTTTACATGAAAAAATACAGGGTATACAGAAACTTTTCGTCAGAGCAAGTTGATTTTTGTAGGGTGATATTTGTAATGAATTGAAATATTTTTTCTTTATTATTTATTTTATTTATTATTTCGCCTCAAAATAAAATGCAGTTTTGATGCAGTTTTTTATTCTAAACAAAATTTTTGTGAAATAGTTTTCAAAAAATTAATTTTATGGAATTCATTTGACATTTTCCAAATTTAGGGAAAGTTTGTTCTGGACACCCTGTATAACAAATTGTGCAGAATTAAGAAGCCTTTTTACAGCTCATATCAGGGTTGTAAACCGGCTCTTAGTTGAACCGCTAGGGACTCAGACTTTTAACAAATTTTCGAAATTGCTTAGAAAAACGTTCTCACAATTCTTACAACTGAATCTTGGGATCCACTAAACGAAATATGATTGTACTTAGAACATAGGAGCCAAGTATTGATGAAAGTTCACTGGAATACTTCCTAATGAATATTTTATAAAAAATTGCATGACTCTAAGCATCTATTATAGAATAGAATTTTAAGGTAAGTTCCATTAATGTTTTTTAAATAAGCGAAAAACCAAAAACATGTATTTCTCTTTTAAACAGGCTATAGCTCTGACAATGAAGCTGATAAAATTGCAAAATAATCTTCATAACTAAACTGGGATGATTTATTTATAGAAAATTGCCATTAAACGAAAATTGACTTTGGAGGACAATTTATACACTTTCCGATGTACTTATATGGCTCTTATGATTTTTTAAGTATGCCAAGGACTCATAAGATTTTATTCCAAGAGTAGCGTCCAAAAATTCCAGAAGTGAAAATATACTGCAAATCAATCAAATGTTGCACACATAAAGCTATAGCATTTCATTTTAGCTTTAAATGTGTGAGTCAAGTTAATATTCTTGAATCTGTTCTAAAAATTACCGTTATTTCTTGGCATCAATTTAAGATAAGGATTATATATAGTTTTAGATACTCCAGATTGCAGAAATTTACATTTAAGATTATTGATTACTCCTACAATTTTTGGCTTTCCTGTTCCCAGATTTCCAGTCCAGTAGTTATTGTACCTATACTTTCAATCAGTGCTATTATTATTTTCTATTTTTTTCGATTAAATATATAAATTTACCACAATCATACCATAATCGAAATTTATGTTACGAATAGCTCATATTGCCAAAACCATGACGTGACGGAGCATTTTCGGTTGTGCCTCTTCAAATTAATCCCATTATTGTGGCTTTAGTGCTTACCTCTAATTCCAACTAGAAAAGATTCCCTTTCAGAAAAACATCCGTCTTAAAATTTTTTGCTTTATTTGGTCAAGAAAAAATGGTTGTTTTTTTTTTATTTGGCATTTGACTTGAAAGACGTACCTAAAACTTGTCTAATTAATGGAAAATTTTTGCCATACACAAGTCATATTCAAGTAAAACGATAGCTTTTGACTTGGCTTATGTTACCAACTACTTTACTGCCCCCTGACATTTGGCCACACCCCAGAGATCTTGCTCGTGTGCTGCCAACTCAGAGAGAGGCATACAATTTCCATATGCAGTTAATTTTTCTCTTTCAAATTTACCTTTTAGCGTTTCAAATGTCAAAATATAATTTGATTAAAAAATTAATAATTTGCAAGAGGAGCTGTGAAGCGTGACCAGTCGGTGGTCTCAAAGTGTGTGGTAATTGGTGGCATATTTTTAAAATAATATATTGATTTTAATAAATCAAACAGAATCAAAACACAAAATATTGCACAAATGCAGAGCAAGGCCGTTAACTTTTTTAGCAGCTTAGAAGTCAAGTCTCAAGAAGCTGACAATTGAAGTTGAAAACAAGCTAAGGCCGTACAATGAACTTGCCGAGCCCCAGACATATTGCTATTGACATTCACGTGATGAAAATTCGGTTCGACTCAGGGGAAAACTCAAAGTCTTAATGTATTTTTAGAAAATTTGCATTAAATCATGCGCAAAAAAAGTCAAAATTTGTGTGATTTGTTGGGCAAATAAAATGTTGTCTAATGATGTCTTTCGCTTCTCGCTTAAACTATCGCCATGGATGATAATCCAGTTTAAACTGGGTGAACTTCATTAATAAAACAAACTATGACGCTTGTATTATTCTTTTTTTTTGTAGTTGTGTCTGCATTAATTATGGCAAAATAAAATATTGAAAGCATATTGGCGAATTTCGGTTTTGCGTAAAAGCGTGTTTAATGATGCTGAACCATAAAGAAGATGGAGACTTCTGAAGCTATTTTTAGTGCTTACGGAAGTAACTTCTACTTTTCATTAAAGTAAGCTGAGTCAAGAGGAAAAGTTTTACTTTTAATAGGAGAATAACAATGAAGAAACAAGACGAAATTTGAAAATATAATTGGAAGGCAATACACAGATTTGCCGATGTAAAATATCAATTAGAAATACTTCGTTTTTTTTCTAGAAATTAATTTAAAGCTTAAACCGAGGTTTTATGAACCTGTACTTAAAATTCCCTTCTGGTTCTAACATTTTGGTTACGTAGCAGGGTTAGACTTCTGACTTACAATAAAGCCATCTTGGTCTTTGGTTAATTCATTTCTATTGGATACAAAGTTTTCATAAGCAAATTGGAAACAGCTTTAGAATTTAATGAGCTAAGCCAAGAACATTTTGAAACACTTTAATCAACTTTTGTTTTTTGTTTCAAGAATTTATTGGGGTTGTCTTTAGAACTAATTAACTTCACTAAATAATATTTTGCACTGTTTTCTAGAATAAATTTAGATGATTGAAACCTAAAGGTTTGAGCTTGAAATGTACTAAATATATTCCGAAACAGTCATCAAGTAATTCGGGATTGAAAATAACGAACTTTTAATTAGAATTTTGTACTTGAATTAAGTATTTTCACACTTGCCATACTGTTCACGTTGTTTGCACTTGATTCAAGTACAAAAATCTTGGTGGTTTTTCTGAGTGTTCTCTTTCAATGGCTTGAAAAGCAAGTATTGGTTCAGGTTTGGATAACAATATAATACAATAGGAAAAAAAGAGTGTGTGTCATGAGACGCACGGTACGAGCGAAGCTCTTTACGATGAATCCGATTTAAGTAATGGAAAAAGACACATTTGGATTCTGTATAAATAAATGGTAAATTATCAAATATTAGGTCACTCTCAAATCACTGTAAAGTCACTGTTTAGTCACTGTTAAGTCGCTTTAAGGAACTGTAAAGTCACTGTTAAGTAACTGTTAGTTCACTATTAAGTCGCTGTTAAGTCACTGTTAAATCACTGTTAAGTCACTGTTAGTTCACTATTAAGTCGCTGTTAAGTCACTGTTAAATCACTGTTAAGTCACTGTTAAGTCACTGTTAAGTCACTGTTAAGTCACTGTTAAGTCACTGTTAAGTCACTGATAAGTCACTCTTAAGTAACTGTAATTTCACTGTAAAGCGACTGTTAAGTAACTGTTCAGCGACTGTTAAGTCACTGTTAAGTTGCTGTTAAGTCACTGTTAAGTCGTTGTTAAGTCACTGTTAAGTCACTGTAAAGTCACTCAACCCACATGCTACTACGCGGTAATGGTAAAAGCAGCTGATTTTGCAAATACAAAACACAAAATCAAAGACATACCCCAAAAGAATCTGTCGGAAAGACAACATTTTTCAAGATTCACTCCCCCAGTCTGACGTCCGTAAAAGAGCTTCGCTCTAATAAGTTAATAATATCGAACGTAAAAAGTGGGGTAGGCGAAATATTGATATCGAATAACTATTGACGATAGTTTTATGAATTGTTTTTATTTGTTTTTAGACAAAAAGGAAGGTTTTCTAATCGCATTCTCTTGAATATTAGTAATATCAGTAATACTAGTATTATTCAAAAGAATTTCTTCAGAAGACCTCCCTTTTTGTATCCGAAACTAACAAAAATACACACCAAAATTATATTGAACAAGTATTCGATATCGATATTTCGACATACCTTTAAAAAGGATTAAAACGAGAAAGGCAAGGCTAACTTCGTCCGTGCCGAAGTTTTTATACACTTGAAATCGCTTGTCTCAACGGTTAGCGACTTCGACCAAACTTCGCAGATCAGCTTAAAAACATTTAATACTACCCATGACCGTGATTGAGAGCGGTAATATTGAGAAAAAACCAGTTTTTCTCAATAAAACCCATTTTTCGACCGATCATTTGTATGGCAGCTACAAGAAGTAGTCATCCGATCCGGTCGGTTCCGACATATTAGCAGCGTGCAGACAAAAGAAGACTCTGTGCAAAATTTCAGCTCGCTAGCTTCAAAACTGAGGGACTAGTTCGCGTAGAAACAGACAGACGGACAGACGGACGGACAAAGCTTAATCGACTCAGCTCGTCACGCTGATCAAGAATATATATACTTTATGTAATCGGAGATGATTCCTTCTATGCGTTGCAAACTTCTGGGCAAAATTATAATACACTTTTCAAGTGTATAAAAAGTAGGCTCAAAGGTGAGAGTTCACTTCATAGTTTTGCACTTAACAATTTTTTTTCCAAAAATGTCATATTCAAATAATCCAGTAGATACAGAAAGAAATTAGTTGAAGGACGGATATGTTTCTTATTTATGTCGATTAGTAATATTTACTGTTAAAAATAAGAGATTTGAATGCATTTTTGTAGGCTTTGTACATGTTTTGAATCAAGAACAATGAAAACTCTCCGTATAGTTGCTTTTGCTATTTCCATATGGGTCTGAAACCAGGGTTCGGCAAAAAACACATTCACATTTTGGTATTGCGTGTGCGTAGGCAGCTACCGTCTCGATGTCAAACTAGGCATTCTGTGCAACTTTAGGCTCAAATTACTAAAAATCTCGACGACATGAAAGCAAGATCCGTATTCACCAGACGAAAGTCATCTAAAATCAACACAAACCCTTCAATATACTCGAAAAATTCAATATAAAGAATTAATTTTTAAACAATGTACTGTACAAATCCCACAATACTCTATAACTAACATTAAAACTACCTTTGTTCTTAGCTACTCATTCACATATTGTATCCGAAACAATTCCCAAGCTCTAACTAATCTTTATTCTCAACATTGATTCGCCAAATTATCCACACATATCTCACGTCTCATCTCTCTGGCCTTAGGCTCGACTGTGGTCTTTCCGGCCACAAAAAAAACTTTTGTCTTAATTAATCACAAGTTTAGTGGGTTGTTCTCTGAGTCTGTGAGCTATTTTTGTGCACTTGATCAATAATTTGCGTCAACTAATTTTAAATGCAATTAATTTGAATTTACAAAAGAAACTTTTTGCCAAGTAGAACACTTTTATTCATTTCGTTTTCATTTAAATGAAAAACAGAGAATGTGCACCGAAGCTCGGCTTTGTCTTTTATTGCCTTGTACTTCCGTTTGTAGTAATCAATTAGCCGAAAATTCTTACTTACCGAAAGGCTTACGAAATAGCACAAAAATAGAAAATGTAACAACTTGTTGCGGCCTATTGTTGCAGTTTGTGTATTGTTGTTTATCACAGTTGGGTTCAACTTTCAAGTGGAGTTTTGTAATGGATTAATTGGTTTTTTTTTTTCAAGATTAAGGCAAGGGCACATCTGGTTATGGATTTACATAAATATTGGTAATTAACTGCCAAAACGCACAAACACTATTATAGTTTATTTTTGTGTTGAATTTGTTTTAGTATTTCGGTTTTGATCTACGGATCTGTGGTGCGATGTGATCGTGTTGGCCGCGCGTTAACGACTGAATCAAACCCAACGTGGGTCACCAGTTTTAAAGCATCGCGCGAAACGCTGCACGACGAGCGTTCGGTGGGGCGGTGAGGCAGCAAAATAAATCTCTCAAAATTTTTAACTAACGCAGAATTTAAACTATAAAGTGTGTGTGAGTGCATAGAGTGCGAAAGATAGACAGAGAGAGAAAGATTAGTTTTAAAATCGGGGTAATTTCATCACTTTCGGCTCATTTAGGCTAAATTGTGCATCTGTTCTAAAGTTCTAAGATGTCAATAAACAGAAAGAAAATTGGATTGGAAACCTGACTCAACAGATTTTTTTAAATACTTTCTGTTGATCACTTATTTTTTCGCTTGTTTTGTTAAAAGGTTTTTTTCATTTCTTGTTTTTTTTTAAACCTTTTTATTTATTTAATAACTCTGGGAAGGTCCGAAATTAAATAATGATAAAGTTACGTAACGAACTGTGAAGAAAAAGAGGAAGTGCCAAGACAAAAGGAGCAAGGTTAAAGCTTTTAAAAACGAGAAGGCAGAAAGGAGAGAGCTGTAATTTTTTTATATTAGCTCAATATAATTCAATCACAGATTAGCCGACACAAACTAGCTCTGCGTGCAGACAGGTGTTCATATAGAACGGACGGGACTAGCCAGTAGTTGCTTGTTGGCTTACACAAACAAAGTTTTGCTCCCTGCTGCGACCTGGTAGCAAATTGCTTCTCCCCAAAATTTAAAAGTTTCAGTACATGAGATGATTATTCTTTTGTTCTGGGTTGTCCTGGAAAACTCTTGAGACTTTTGTTTAAGCGATTGCATTTCGCTCTAAGCTTTTGTGACCTTTTAAGTAAAGTGACAAAGTAACGGCAATAAATTGTATATTCTCAGAAGCTTATTATACATACAATTTAGCAACAATTACTTAATATTATTAAATGATTTTAAAATTAATAAAACTATAATTTAAGTAGATACAGTAAAATGTTTTTTTCCAATATCAACTTGAGACCTGTTCGATAAACCAAATCTGAGATATCACGTTTTTAAAAACACTTTATTTCCAAAGATTTTCGAAGTATTTTTATAAAATTAACCAATTTTTTTTTGGCAAAACAGCAAATTACGTTTCGGGGGCAGTGTCAAGATCTAATTTCGGTTTTTTTTTTTATTTATTGAAACAAAAATTGTTGAATTTTCCGACCGTTTAATTTGTAAATGAATGTAAAAGAAATGAAAGATCAACTTTCCTTTGAACAGTCTATTTCAATTTACTTAGAAACTGAGCATATTATGACTTCCCTTTAAAGACAAGCAGATTTTATTAAACATGCGAATTTTTATGGAAATTTTTGTTGTATCCCGAATTGAAATGCTTTATGGGTTTTACCTGTACCCATTGAAAATGGGTAAGAGGGGATCATATAGTTGTGCAAATTTATCTAACGACCAGAAGGAAGCACCTCCGATCTCAGAAAGTATATGGGTAATTATTTCTGAAGTGGGCAACTATTTTTTTTCATAGTCTCCAAAAATTTTTTTGGCAGGATGAAACCGCAGTTTTCAACGATATTTAAAAGATTTTTCAGAATTTTACCATTGTGGGATGCAAAGATATAGCGACTGTTTATATTTGTTAAAGTTGGTTATAACTAAATATTTAATGGGCCTAAAAATAAATAAAAATTTTCAAAAAATATTGCTTTTCCTTTACCTTGTGGAAAAAATATTTGCGATGGTTGAACTGGAGGAAGAAACCGCCGAAACTTAAGAAAAAAAATTTAAATCGCGGTTGGTGAAAAAACGGCCATTTTGAGATTTTTCAAAAAAATCAGGAGTAATCCTCTTGATATTCTTAGTGATCTGAAAAAGTCTTTATGATGGGACGGCCATAACTTTCCGCGAAATGCAAAACACCGTCAAATGAAGTACAATTTTTTCGTAGGTGAATCAAAAAATGGTACTTTGTGTTACAGTTTTTTGAATTTCTCGGAAAGTTATGGCCGTCCCATTATAAAGTTTTTTTAGAGTACTAAGATTATCATAAGGATTAGTTGCCCACTTCAGAAATAGTTACCCATATGTATTCTTGATCAGCATCAGCATGTTCAACATGTTAATGTTAGTCTGTCTGTATGAACGCGTTGATCTCAGAGACTGTAATTGGTGTATACTCTACCCACATCGAGTTTGTTTCAGGTCTGAAAAATTTCCTCTCCTCCATCTTTTAACAGCGAAAACCCGTCTCTCTCTATCTCTGTGTAAACGCGTTGACCTCACAGACTGAGAACCTAAAGCAGGGGTCGGCGCAAGGTATCTACTGTGCATACAAAAGTGTTCAGCAGCAGCGCAGTAGACGCAACAGCAGTATAAGCTAGTCCCTGACCTCTTTTGCCAACAATACTGCTGAGCAAAATGACCTTCGTGCCAGTGGCGACACACACACACACACTCAATGCGCAACCTTGATTTAACGCGTTCGTCTTTCTGGAAACCGTTCACGTACACAATACTTAAGAAATTAAAACAAAAATGTGAAATAAATAAAAATCTTGTCGCATTTAAAAACAGATATAAACAGTATTAAACACTTTAAGTAAATAAATAGTCAGAAATACAGTTACAACAAGTGAGAAAGTCAGGCAAGCCCGACTATAACATACTCTGTACCAAGAGTAGGAGCTGAATGCAACGCTTCTGCTGCGCTCATCTCTAAGTTTCAATCTCTCTCTCACTCACACGTTGGTTGTGAGTGCGTGGGAGGGGGGATTATATTTTTTGGTCACAACTTGAGAGCCGCTCATCCGATCTTTATCATTTCTTTGGCAAATCTATACATAAGAAGCATTTTTCCCATACATGTCGAACCTCTATATCTTACCATCTCTGAGATACGGACGGACGGACAGACAGACGGACGAACATGGCTATACCGACTCGGCTGTTGATGCTGATCAAGAATATATATACTTTATAGGGTCGGAAATGATTCCTTCTCCCTGTTACATACTTTTGCACAAAATAAATATATTCTATGTACCTTCGGTAAAGAGTATAAAAATATCAGCGAATAATATTTTGGAAGATCTGGTCACTTTAAAATTTTAACTACACAAGGCAACACAATTAGACTTTTTGCCGTATATTGAAGGATTGATGGTGATTCTTGATAGTTTTCGAGTGCTGAATACTGATCTGTTATCAGAAAAGATCCATCACTTCGAGATTTTTAGCTTAAAGTTGCAAAAAATGTCTATTTCGACCACGCTTTAATATTATCGGAGACTTCTACTTCTTTACGATGAATTAAACTATTTTAAACAATTCTACGATTTTTTTCAATGAAGGTATATAATTTTCATAAAAATTTCTGTATACTGTTGCTGTTGCAGGTCTGCACTAGCCAACAACAAAACATTAGCTAGGAAAGAAAGAGAGGAGAGCACGCATATGAATTTGTTGTTGCTTTCTTATGGTATAAGCACCCGCTATTCCTTTGGGTCCCACAACAACATATGCGTGACTTGCGGAATAAGCATGGGAACCCCTGTTCTATACAAATTACTTACCTGTTGTACTGTGTTTTGAAGGCATACCTTTGGGCAGTAGACAAATTTTGTTATTTTTCTATTAATTGTTGAGCAGATGTATTCAGAATGGTAAGTCTTCGCTAAAAACATTCGCACAATCCTTTGGGATAGTTTTTTCAAGGCTGGGGAGAAGTACTTTCTGATCACATTACATAGATTCAAAACGAAAGTATAGGTAATTGTTTCACCCATTATTGTGTCTACTCTTTCAAATCTTCGACCACTAAATAACGATTAAGCTTAACATTGAGAATACAAGTTTTAAGTTAAGACCGCTGATTTTGCTTGCTTACGAAAGTTACGACCATATACCAGTGGTCGGCACAAAATACTATCACAGTTTAAATTTGATAGTGAGCAACTCCAGATAGATATCGACGCGCCCCACACTGTTTTATACATAATCGCACACAAGATTATGTAGGTCGTGTAGCTGTCGTTATGTCTGCAATTTTGTTTCATGCATATCTTCCCTGTTTTTTGTTTTCTTCCCCCTGTTTTGCCCATTGCAGTTCCATTAAATTTTGTGTTAAAAATGTAGCAGAAGGCTTTGGGTCAGTAAGCTCTATCGAAAACAAGAGTTTATGAGTGGAACAAAATGTTCATAGAGGGTGGAAAAAGTGATGAAGACGACGCACTGCCAGGACGACTATTTCTACTATTTCGACTATATTCAAATGAATTCGTCGATTGACAACCCGAGAATTTACTGACCTTGTTGGAATATCAGAAGGACGGAATGAAAATTATTAAAAGTGACCATTTGGGCCTGAGAAAAGTTAAATCTCGATTTATGCCAAAAACGTACTATTTAATATGTAATTCGTGATCATTTCGCCAAAAAACTTGACCCATATTATCACACTGATTGGGCCTTATCTTGGTAAATCCACCACAGACCAGATATTAACATAACGACAAACCCTGGAGAAGACCTATGAGAGTGACATCCGAAACCTACCAACTATTTGTCCCGTTTACATTTGGTATACCACCAAAGTACATTCAGCTTTGCAGGATGACGTTGTGAAGCACTCAAAACTATGTTCAAATAGGAACGAACCCGACGGCGTTTGTTATGAATCTTCAAAACTAAATAAAAACTTTTGGTTTTGTATTAACGAATTCCCGGTTTTGTTGCCCACGGAGTTATGATATATAAATGGTGGCTGAGACATTTTTAAGCGGTTTGAAAACTGATTACTCTTGACAGGCTTTTGGTCATTAATTGATTAATTTACTTTAAATTGCAAACCTTTAAAAAATCGTTATAACTTTTATCTTTAAAAGGCCTGCAAACTTTATCGCCATCTATTTGCTTACCGCTTTATCAATGTTCAATAGCTTGTAAAATAAGGGACTACTTAACTTAACGATAAAAAACTTGAACCTCTTTCCTGAGCAATATCTCTTTCTCTTTATCTACCTCGCCTCCACCTTGTATCCGCTGCACTTGTTGTCAACACTTTCCAGTCTTGGCACAAAGTCGTTGCCAAATATTTCGCTTACTTGTCTTTGTCTCCCCCCCAAATTATATGGCCGGACCACAAAAGAACCAGTAACTTTGGTAGTTAACTTTTTTTGCTGTTGCATTGCAATTAACATTTTTGTTGGGGACTTGCAGTGCCTTAATACACTTTCTCAGGCATCGACCGGTTTGATTTGTTTTTTTTTTTAAAGAGAATTTCATTTGACGGCCTTTCGCATCTTATTATGCATGCATTGCGCATACGCAGTGTGTTACACATTTTGCGGTCTATGTGAACCCGTACATTGTTATGTGACGTCAGGGAAGAATCATACGAGTAAGGAATGAACGATCAATTTCTAATGACGTAGAATGGGTTTCTTAAATTTTCATGAATGGCTTAATCTTTAGGCGCAACAATAAAAAGGCGTTAAAAGGTTGCCGTAATTGGTGCTAATTTTTGTTTAGGGTGGAGCTATTAAAGCACTTGATTTTATGATGATTTTGTGATTTTAGTTTGTTTGTTTAAGTATACCATGAGTAGGTCGTGCGTTTGTGGCTTTAGAAAAATACGCATTGACGTACATAACAAAGTAATCAAGGATGATTCAGTTGAAGGTAATAATGGAAGAATGGAATTTAAGACAAGAAAAAAAAGAGTGAAGTCGACTCAATTATTTTTCAAACTGGATTATTTTATGCGGCACTGTTGCTCGAACCCTGTTTCTGTTGGACATTTGGCTATTATGAACCACTGAAAAAGAAGAGCTTATCAATTTTTTGGCAAGTTAGAAACCAATTGAGAAGCGTTTGTTTTTTGGATTTCCTTCCAATGTTTTAGAAGATCAACTTAATTATACTCTTTGACAGCAGTTTTATAATTATCCCTACATTGTCTTTGTGAAAAATTGAATGTGTAGTGTCAATTATCCGCTTTGGAAGATTTTTTGCTGTGCTGAATATCATATTTTTTGAATGTTTTAAAAAGTATTTTATTATCCGTCCTAAGGAAAAAAAAAAGATTCCCGTAGAATGGATGCTCAAATATCCACTTTAAGATCTATTTTTTTAAATATCCTTTTCACATTTTTCAGCTCCTTTGGATGAAGAATAAAGATCGACTTCGAACATATCCAATGGATCCCAAAAAATTATAGTTAACTATCCAGTCCAAATGGATACCGAAAACATTCCTGAGGATCATCAAAAACTGTCATTTTTTTGCTCAGTGCAGATTACATACCACTTTACTCGGTAAGACTCGCCAAGTCGGACTCATATGGCATTGTTCAATAACATGAAGAGTAAATTCTCGACTTTGGACAAAGTCAGCTTAATATACAGATTACCAGGCTGAAGACAGAACCAATGTACGTAAGAAAATATATGTTGGGACGACAAAATCCAAACATAAGACAAGACTATCTGGACACAAGTCAGTCATTAAAAAACGCAGCATCATTATTACACCAAAACGAGCGCGTAAGTTAAAGTCGGCTCTAACCGACTTCGATATACCCGTTATTCATGAAAAAACATGTTTAACAGTGTTCCTGCGTTCCTTAGGGTGACCATCCGAAAAGTATGCAACATGTTTTTTAGGGTCAAATCGATTCATTTTGCTAATTTCTAACTATCTCCAAAGATTACGAATTGTCTATCTTCTAAACTGTAGGAGATATAACGTATTTTTCGTATTGCGGGGGCGGGAGGGGGCGTGGCACAAAATTTGAAACAAACTTGATCTGCGTGCAGATAAAAAAAACATTTGTCCCATACATGTGAAACCTCTATCTCTTACCATCTCTGAGATCTAGGTGTTCATACAGACAGACGGACGGACGGACGGACGGACGGACATGTCTATATCGACTCGGCTGTTGATGCTGATCAAGAATATATTTACTTTATATGGTCGGAAATGATTCCTTCTGCCTGTTACATACATTTGCAAGGCTTTAGTATACCCTTTTTACTCTACGAGTAACGGGTATAAACAGCGCTTGCGGTCCTTTGTACTGAGAGCGGACATTCTCTAGATTTTGATGCCACGAGCATGTTACAACAAGAGCTCCACTTCAACAAATGCTTTATTTTAGAGATGTTGCATACTATTAACATACCATCAGAAATTAGGCTGAACTTCAAGATCGACACAGAGAATTGTGCTCTCATATAAAGGCATCTACTTGATAAACTATTATTATAATAAACTCCGGGGCGAGCAATCGTACTTGTCCCATAAATATGTAACAAAAAAGTTGTTCAAAACTTGTTTCTTAGAAAAATCTTGTTATTTTTATCTGTTTCATGTTGTTTGTTAGCCCTCTAAGGACGGACCCCGATGTGGGCCCAAAATATATTGGGAACTTACATAAAAAAATTCCCTTTTTTTCATTCCTTGGATGGGACGGATGACCTTGAGCCAGCAAACCAAACATTTGGAGTTAAGAAGATCAGGTCGCTAAATCCATTACAATAAATATTTTCATAAATAAAATATTACAGGGAAAACCCATCTCTTAACATTAAACGTCGTTAACTAGCTAGAGGTGCGTGTCCAATCCCCCTTCTGGAACAATATTTTTTTCTTAATTCGACCTCATAGTTAGCCACTACTAATACCCTTGAGAACTTTAAACGCGTTTTTCTCAAAATGGATTATTTTGAGTTATGCCAGTATGGAAGTAAGTAGGCGATATCTTTACCAGATTTGTAGATAGATAGTTCGTACCTTCTAGAGGTTTTTCGTAATCAAGATTATTTATCTATCCGCCAAAGGAATGTTAAAGATAGGATGAACGATAGACGAGTTATCACCAAATTTAACAATTATGATGGGTAGCACCGGCCATAATGGAGATGGGCAGCATTTAACACACTTAATGGCTTCTTTGCCCAATTGTGTGGCTTCAAACTTTAATTGATCACATATATACAAATTTTAGGGGGTACAAAGTATATTATAATTTAGTTTGACCGATTTTATGTGATTATAATGAATGCTTTTATTCAGAATTGATCTCCCATCTAATTAACAAAAACCTTTTAACAACATTAAGGCTAATATAATATTTTGTTTTTTTTGTAGAAATGACTAAATTTCCACACTCAACTGTCACATCAAATATCTCTAGATAAACATGCATCCAATTCTCCTACTACTAATTGACTGCGAAATTGATCTAATTTGTTCTAAAATTAAATATAATTCAGCAAAAAAAAAAAGTGGACAACAAATACCAAGTTAAGTGAAGGCCATAATTGAAAATTGTTTTCACCCTGAACTTGTGCTAACACAATCATAAAACACGCGTCGTGCATTTATGCTGTTGTCCCTCAATCAGGTGGTCGAACCGCCCTTTTGACCTTCCCCTCGCACTTTCTACTTTCCCTAAGCCAGGCCATTGTTGGTTAGTCCAGCCCGTATTTGTATAACGCACATAACTCTGTGTAAATTCAGTTCAATTGAAAAATTACTTTGTTATTCACACAATTTGTGGCGTCTCTAAACTATTTTAGGTATTATAATTTCGAATGAAAAATGGCGCATAAATATAAAAAGCGAATTACATTTTGGTAAACTGGTCACCACTTCTACTCATGGGTGCTGCGGTTGATGAGTGTTGATTTATTTATTATCTTTATTATTATTATTATTTTTTTGCTGGAAATTACAGTTGAAGGAAATGAGAATTGAGAGCAACATAGTTTTAAAGTGCAATTCTTTTATGTGGTTGGAGGTTGACGGTAGCAGAGATCAGTTGAACTGTGGATCGGTCGGCATTCGTTTGTCCGTGGGTAAGAAAAAAAAGCCGACGGATACACGCGAATGGTCAAAGTGCGACTAGATACTAATCTTTTGATAGTACATTTACGGCCCATTTAGTGTTAGCCGAAAACCAAGTATGAGAATTGCTATACTCGACTAGTCCAACAATATGTACTGGGTCCCGTAAAAAGCAAGTGCAGATTTTTTTGTTACACTGTGTTACTTATACTTCGAATATTCAAGCACAGGATGCACAGGTCTTCTTTTTGATCTATGTATACTATTAGTTCGATTGATGCGAAAGAGTTCAATGAACCGATTATCCGATTAAAGACCAAAACGATAGTTTCCCCATTATGCCAGCTGTTTAACGGTGCACTTGGAAACTTGCGCTTGTGGTTATGGTGACCACAAAAAGTGGACTCTTACTCACACTCAGAGAAAAAATCAAGCCGATCGTGCTTGAAATCAAACAATTTGATCACACAAATTTTTGCGTCAAACGTTACTGTGTGTTAGTGAAATAAGGGTGTATGCGTCCCATGCAAAATTTTTTGTGGTGTAATCAGCGCTTAAGGTAAGACGGAATTTTCTTGGATCCAAGCCAAAAATACTGAAATCAAGCATGAATTTCTGAGACTGAAATTCTTGGTTTAGTCGGCTTCTGACCAAGCATAGATCTTCTTGGTTGTAAGCATGAAAAGTCTCGTCTTTAAGTATTCATGTACTTAGTTCTAAGCAACAATAGATCTTCTTGAAAATTAGCATGAAAAATCTCGATTTCAAGATTAAATTTCCTTTGGTTGTAAGCATAAAAAGTCTTGATTTTATTTAAATATATTTAGTATTAATGAAAATTAAAAACGCTTATATAAGGTTGTCAAAAAAGTCTTGCGGTATTTTTTATTGAATTTTCAATTGTTCATAAAATTGGTTATAATAATGCGATTTAAGTCAAATATGCGCCGTTTTGTTCGATGACGTGTTCCCAACGAGATGCCAACTTCATAATGCCCCACTTATAGAAGCTCGCTTCCCTAATGGCAAAAAACTCGGATAGCCAATTTTTGACCGGACTCTCTTGTGGCCAACTTCCGACTACCAAGCTCGTTCGCCATGGACAGAAATAGGTGGTAATCACTTGGTGCGAGATCCGGACTATACGGTGGATGCAAAAGAACCTCCCATCCGAGCTCCCGGAGCTTCTGGCGCGTCACCAAAGATGTGTGTGGCCTGGCGTTTTCCTGATGGAAGACAATTCGGCCTCTGTCGATTAAAGATGGCCTCTTCTGAATGATTGCTGCATTCAAGCGGTCCAGTTGTTGGCAGAACAGGTCCGAATTGAGCGTTTGGCCATAGGGGAGCAGCTCATAGTGGATGATTCCCTGCCAATCCTACCAAACACACAGAAGAACCTTCCTGGCCGTCAATCCAGGCTTGACCACCGTCTGGGCAGCTTCACCGCTTTTCGACCACGACCGTTTGCGCTTCACGTTGTCGTAAGTTACCCACTTTTCATCGCCAGTCACCATCCGCTTCACCTTCCGGAAGGTTGCGCATCTTCGATCACCTCTGCACCAGAACAAAAACGTTGAAACCATCGTTGTGCGGTGGAAATGGAAACTGTATCGGGTCCATAAACTGCACAAATTTTATTGGCAGTATGAGTTGCATTTTCGCTTTATCGTGGTAGTACTGTAAAATATGCCGTATTTTCTCTTTATTTTGCTCCATGTTTGCGACGCTATAACTCACGAACGACTAAAAACAAACAACAATAACGTGTTAGCCCGTGAAAAGAGCTTTCCAAAAAGCACTAGCGTGAACCGATGCGACGAATACAGCTAGAACTACGCGCTTGCAAAGACAAGCTTGCGGAAATACCGCAAGACTTTTTTTCTTATATATAATTCTTAATACGTTGTTTCCGTTGGCTGTGTTCTATTGATTAACGACGGGGCAATGATTGCCAATTTCAAAGCTGCCTTCGTTGTTTGCAGCTTGGCAGCGCTGAGAGCAAAATCTAAATTAAAGCCGATTTCAGTCTCGCCGATTCGAGCTAGATTTCTCTCATATACAGGATTTTTTTTCCTCTTCTCTTCACAGTATAGTCAAAATTAGTTCTAAACGCTTTTAGAGCGACGCTGGGCACGAAATTTGAGGTTGGGGACCAGTGCTTGGTGCGTGTCGGCGCCTCGAGGTGCCACAATTTCTTATGCGTTGCCAGTTGTAGATAAATAAATCTTGAAGCAATGGGAGCAAGGGCCTGCCACCCGTTGAGAAAAGGTGTTATACTTAAGTTGATGTTGATCCTTACGGAGAGTCCTTGCAGAGATCTTCGCCCGATGGTAAGGGCTTTTTAGTTAAAATGCTTCTTTCTATCTACTATTTGGGTTGTTGTTCCGCAAGTCGTACATAACGAGAGCGCAAGTTTAAGTCGGCTCTAACCGACTTCAATATACCCGTTACTCATGAAAAAACATATTTAACAGTGTTCCTGCGTTCCTTAGGGTAAGCATCTGAACAGTATGCAACACTTTTTTAACTTGGCTATTTTTTACATTTTTGCTCATAACTGGAGAACCGCCTATCCGATCCTTATCATTTCTTAAAATTTATTTGTTTTGCTAATTACTAACTATCTCTAGAAGGTTTATACTAAAGTCGTGCAAATGTATGTAACAGGCAGAAAGAATCATTTCGCACCATATAAAGTATATATTTTCTTGATCAGCATCAACAGCCGAGTCGATATAGACATGTCCGTCCGTCCGTCCGTATGAACAAACAGATCTCAGAGATGGTAAGAGATAGAGGTTTGACATGTATGGGACAAATGTTTCTTATAGCTGCAGGCAGATCAAGTTTATTTTCAATTTTGGCCACGCCCCCTCCCGCCCCCGCAATTTTGAACCTTATATCTTCCACAGTTTTGTAGATAGATGGTTTGTACCTTCTAAAGATAGCTAGTAGTTGTCAAAATGTATCGATTTGCTGAAGAAATGATAAAGATCGGATGAGAGGTTCTTAAGTTATAAGCAAAAAAGTGAACCAAGCACCCCCGCCACCAGCGCTCCCACCCTTTCACAACCAACACCGCACGATCTTAGAGAGAGGGAAAGAGACTGAGATAGAGAGAGACACAGCAGCAGCACTGCATTCAGATCCTACTCCAGGTACAGAGTGTGTTATAGTCGGGCTTGACCGACTTTCTCACTTGTTTTCACTGAACAATAGGTTGCATTATCATTCTGAAAGGTGGTATCTGGATACGGCTCTTGCTCCAAAGAGTCTACTAAGGCTTCATCCTATAAGTTTAAGTAGCCTTCTGAATTCATGCTACCTACTCTTGAATAACGGAGTCTGATTGTGATAGCTAAAAATGACCTAAATCATCCCAGAGCCCACACAAAAGTTTTGTACGCCCTAATATCCTGTCAGAAGTAACTAAAACCATTTGGTCTATTTAAGTAAAGCCTTTTCTCATCCGTGGCACTTCACCGTTCTAGACATGTGACGTTTTGAAAAATCCCTTTTGGCTTGTTTGTGAGATGCCGTCTATGTCTTAATTTTTTATACTCTGTACCGAAGGTACATAGAGTATATTAAGTTTGTGCAAAAGTATGTAACAGGAAGAAGGAGTCATTTCCGACCCTATAAAGTATATATATTCTTGATCAGCATCAACAGCCGAGTCGATATAGCCATGTCCGTCTGTCCGTCTGTCCGTCTGTCTGTCCGTCCGTCCGTCCGTATGAACAAACAGATCTCGGAGATGGTAAGAGATAGAGGTTTGACATGTATGGGACAAATGTTTCTTATAGCTGCAGGCAGATCAAGTTTATTTTCAATTTTTGCCACGCCCCCTCCCGCCCCCGCAATTCGGAAAAAACGTTATATCTCCTACAGTTTTGAAGATAGACGTTTCATACCTTCTAGAGATAGTTAGTAATTAGCAAAATATATCGATTTGCCGAAGAAATGATAAAGATCGGATCAGCGGTTCTCAAGTTATGAGCAAAAAAATAAATCGCCCTCGCCCCACCCCCTCCCATCCATTCAAAACTAACACCACACAATCTTAGAGAGAGAGAGAGAGCCAGAGAGGAGTGAGAGTGAGAAACTTTGAGATGAGCGCACCACCAGCATTGCATTCAGCTTCTACTCCAGGTACAGAGTATGTTATAGTCGGGCTTGACCGACTTTCTCACTTGTTTAAGATTAAAGGTGAGAAAGCATGTCGACCAAGAATTGACCCCTGTTTCAGCTTCTCTTTTATTTCTAATGCACAGTCATCAAGGAGCAGGTGTAAAACGACTGTAAAATTTAAAAGCCCCTCAAAAAAAATCTCATTATATCTCCCCTTCTGCCAGAAATTTGTAGTTTCACTTGGCCTAATCAAATCAAAAAAGTAAAAAAAAAAGCTCCAACTAATCTGAGCCACTTTTGTTACTGTTGTAGCTGCTGTAGTTCTGTTAATGATAAGCAACGTCTAATCGCTGCATGCATTGGCCTACAATATTGTCTCCATTTTTATCACACAAAAAAAATAAACATAATGTCATAAATGTCATTTTTTTTAAGTCACATTCGCACGTTTCGCTGTCTGGGCTATGGAATTGCAATAAAAGCACAAGATGTTGGAGTACCTGTTTAAGTATTACTAACAATTACGAACAATCAATGCTAACAATGCTAAGCCACAATCATTGCCACAGTTATTTCACTCGAACGACAGCAACTCGAGCGAGTTTCGAGAGTTTTTGAGTGGAGTAGAAACGCTTAACGTTTGTTTTAAATTCAGATTCACGTTTTTATTCTGTGCTGGCCAATCGGTCTACAAACAACATATTCCGCTGGTTGACGTTTACTGGAAATTCAATTGTGATTTGATTTCAATTACGATTTAGTGACAATGACTGTGGCGGTGATTAGTGGTACGGGCCAAGCCAGCGATACCGTAAGTTCTAATCGAAATTAATCAAAAAATAAACCGATAATGACCGTATAATAAATCAAAATAAATTCAAAGTTCACACGAAAATCCAAGTAAATGCATTCCTAACTATTCCCACATTGTTATCCAGTTTACTCACTATAATCAAGTGCTGATTTGTGTAATCTCTGCTGCCTGCCGTTGTGTATCATTACAGCCCTAATGATATTTCGACTGGGTCTGTTATCAAAATCATCATCTTTCCCATCTGTTTGATTTGGATTTATGTTAAGTCTAACAACAGTAAATGTTAACTGAACTGAAAGTAAAACATACCGTAATTTTCCACAAGCACCTGAAGATACCAAAGCAATTTGAGTTTGCTGTTGGCGCGTTCTGTCTTAATAATTGAGATAATTTCGAGTGATTTATATTATGGGATTGTTTGGTGGGTGGAGCTGTTGTGTTTTTCATATTCCTGCTCAACTTGACCCAACAATTAACGTTAAGACTTCCGCATTGAACATTTTGTTGCATGGAAAGTAATGGAGGGTGTTAACTGGAAATAACTGGGTATAAAATTAAACAACAATATTAAAAAGTGTCGTGAAAATTCAAAGTATTTTATGTTCCAGAAGCAGAATACTGCGAGTCAGGTCGATCTATGAGACTAACAGGGTTAGAGCTACCAATTTTTGGATGTGGTTAAAGGTATACCATAGAAAGATCGAGATTAATGCAGTTTTACAACTGTCCATTTAGTGTAAAAATTTCAATAAGAATAAAATTAACCTCTGATGTGTTTTGATGCATGCAAATGTGGTAAACAGTGTCCAAACAGTTGACATGCTTACAGGTTTAGCCAGCTTGTCCAACATTGTGTCATGGACTTAATCGACGATTTCTGGCTTGAGAATCTCTCTTCGTCAATTTTGTTGGTACACAAAAAGAAAACGTCTTCAATTCAAGCTTTTAAGGATTGGCCCATACCTTTCGAACTTGTATTATTCCAAACGTGCTTCATTCAATCTCTTTCGATATCTCTTGTCCATAACTTAGAGAGCAAAAGGGAAGAAATATAAGAAGTCTTTAGACATGCTGCAACCAGTGTTTAAAAAACTGTAATAAGTTTCATTTTGTTTGCTTTTGATTCCGCTCCTGCTTTTGCGATATACAAAAGCTGCAGCACAAGACAGCGCACTAAATGATTTTTGTTCAAAAGCAAGCAACAGTCGTCGCTTCATTGTTTTTGATTTTCATTTTGCTGGTGATTCTGTTCCGTTCCGTAAGTCGAAGTAGAAGCACGTGTTCGCTTTTAGAATTCGACAGCAGCACAATCGTGACATAAGTCTCTCACATCTCTTTTCTGCTTTCCGGTTCGAATCCCAGTTGAATAATATTTCTTTGCTTTCCAAAACTGGAATAAAGTTGTCTTAAGGCATGTGTCATGGCGGAGGAAAAGAAGAATCTTTCCTGATATCAAATAAATATTACATATCAAGATCTCAAATTAATCTTAAACATACTTAAAATCCCGGCTTAATTGTTATCTTTCTTAGGATTAAACAAATCGAATCATCTCAATCAAAAAATATTGATCGGGTCATGAATATCTGGGATTACGTTGATGTAATTACTGCTTGGTATTGATTTGATTCCGCATGGTTTTTTTTTGTGAGTTTACAACCACAACAAAGTTTTGTAGTCTAAGTTTTAAATAAAAAACTTAAGCTAAAAAGTTTGAAGGAGTTTTGCATTTGGCTGGCTTGAGGTCGGTGGAGAGTTACAATTCAATGTAATCAACACAAATTAACAGAGATTAATTACAACAATTTGGAATAGCAATTGGTATGTCCGTACCACGATCGCTGTTACAAAGATAGCCACATCTTATCATCAGCGGACTTTTGTATTGCATATTCACATTTAAACGACCACACAGACTTCCTTATAAACCTTGATTTCGCCAAACAACGAGTTGGGGACTCCAATTTGCTATGGGACGAGACCACGATTCAGCATCGAACTCTGCCATGTTTTTTGAAAGTGTTGCTTTTGCTTTTCCAATTGTTGTAATTAAGCTCTTATGCCTTTGAGCTTTGAACTAAGAACTATTGTTAGATTTAATAATGATTGAACTCAGACTTAAACGAACCACTAAAATATTGAACCTTATTTATTTAAATTAAGTCTTTATATGTTACTATATCTTTAAAAAGGAACATTATTCGCTATTCACTATTTTTTTAAAGGCACATCAAATGCACTTCCAATTCGGTTTCGATTTCTTATTCTCAATTCCGACACTAGATAAGGGCCGGTAAAAAATAGAAGACGGAAAGACTTTAAAATTTGTAATTCTAAGTAGGAAGATGTGATTTTTATACTTGGTTCCAAAGATAGAAGAAGATTCCGACCCTATAAGGCATATATATTTTTGATCAGCATCAACAGCCGACTTGTCCGTCCGTCCGTATGAACAAACAGATCTCAGAGATGGTAAGAGATAGAGGTTTGAGATATATGGAACAAATGCTTCTTATACTTGCAGGCAGATCAAGATTATTTTCCATTTTCGCCACGCCCCTTCTCGCTCCTGCAATTTGGAAAAAACGTCATATCTTCCACAGTTTTGTAGATAGACCTTTTGTAGCTTTTAGAGATGGTTAATAATTATCAATATGTATCGATTTGCCGAAAAAATATTAAAGATCGGATGAGCGGCTCTCAAGTTATGAGCACCCCGCAACCCCTTCCCTTCCACAACCAACACCACACAATCTTAGAGAGAGAGAGAGAGAGACTTAGAGATGAACGCAGCAGCAGCACTGCATTCAGCTCCTACTCCTGGTACAGAGTATTTTAGAGTCTTTCTCATTTCTTTTGACTTGCTACAAGCAAAATTAAGATCTTCATCTTCATGTTAAAACAGATTTAGAAATAGTTTTCGAGAAATTACGTCTGCAAATCCAATTCAATAAAAACGGCAGCTAATCAGACCAAACCCATTTAAGGTGTGTACACTACTATTATGCTCTCTTAAATATTTTGGTCTCGATTCGATCAAGCTTGTAGTTTTTCACAGTGTAATTTGAGCACATCGTAGTTTCGAATGCTTATAAAGTCGACAGTTGATTGAATAGAAATTTATATAACGACTTGGAGGGTGCCAGCAAAAAGTCTGCTAATGCCTGCTCAACGGGAGGCTCTTGAAGTAGTTCTGTACAATTAAACTAAGCAATTCATGTAATGTTAAAAAAATCTTTGTTGATTTGTGTGGATAGTAATCAACGGTTGATTTTGAATAAAAAGCAATCGTAGAAAAAAATGTTTTGCGTTCTTTTCCAAATAGTGCCAAAATGTCTACAAAAAAAGTCACTCAACAAATTTCCCCTGATGAAAATAGTTAAATCAATCGAATTCACCTGATATACAGAAAAAAATCCCAGATATTCGGGCTAAAATATGTGCCAAGTAATGCCTATTCGAGCTCGATTTGATCCCTCAGTCGGATCTAATCACGAAGGTCCGATATTTACTTAAGCTTAATTTTCGTAATTGATTTGATCGCGAAGTTGGTTTGGTGCAAGAATACCCAGGATTACACTGAGCTCGATATTCAAACTACATTCAATCCGAAAAAGGAATGCATCACAAATGACTTAGATTACCGTTAGCTAGATGCTTAAACTTTTAAAAACAAATGCCTTTGCCTTATTGTTGTTTGACTAAACTGCACATGAATCAACTATTTTTTAATATTACGACAAAGGAATGATTGATCCTTACATTGAATTAAGTGGCAAAGATATTCTATTTTGGGGTACTTTATGGTTACTTTTAAATTACTCACGGCTAAAGTTGTTGTCTAATTTTCTGATTACTGATTTTTAAAGTTGCAGAAAAATTTCGATAAGTAATAGCAAATGGCAATTAAGTTGCGCATGATTCATTGAGTCAAATATGAATCAGCCCACTTAACTCTGTGGCTCTATTTATATAGAAATATTTTTAAAATTTTAAATCAGATAAATGTCGATAATTTTTGCCATAGATATTTAATTTAATCAATGCCCTTTTTGCCTGAGAGTCGGGCCTCTATTGATCTCTCTCTCTAGCCTGATATCAGGCATATAGCTTAATTAATAACGTCATTGAATATTTAGAATAAAACGACACTATGTACTTGCAGAAATCTTATCCAATTGACTTCTTGGTCCGTAAAAGTCTAGGCTAGGCAACAGTTTGGATTTCTGTTTTAAACGCGTTGGTTGTCAACGGTTATCAAAGGTGAGAAGTGAAAAGTTATTGACAGTGTTTGTGTAATCCAAAATTCGAGCCCCAAAGTCAACAACCTGACAAAGTTTTAAAGCTGGTTTGGTGCTTTTGTTTAATGAATCAACGTCATTTTTTGTGAATGGCTCTCAAGGATGTACGAAATGTGTACTGACTTTGTGTGTTTTGCATACAAATTCATCAACGATCACTGATTGGTGTAGTTACAAAATTTCTGTAATTAGTTTCAAGTTTAGTTTTCCAGCCTTAATTTTTGACTTATTTTTTTGTACTTTTTATTTTGTTTATGCTAATTTTAGCTTAAATGCCATTTAAGTTTTGTATTTTTAAACTAATTTCCAACTGCTTGAGATTGCCGTAAATTAGCATTCAAGTACGACTTGATTTTTGCTGTTGATTTGTCTGTAAGCGTGCAAATTGTTGGAGTGTTTGTGTTATTTTAAGTTAAGTAGCTAAATTTGCTCAAATCCGTTCAAAGGTCACTTAAATTAAGGCGATAGTTTATATGATTTTTTTTTGCAAAATGATAATCAATTAAAATATGAATGAAAAACGGTCAAGATTTTTTAGAATCTTCTAAAAATAGCTTAAATCATGTGGGGATGCAATCAATCGAAACACTTAGCTTCTTAGTGAGTGATTATATATGTATCAGTAGAACTATTCTGTTATTCAATCTATAGATTTAATTGTCGATTTTTGTGTTGACGACTTCTTTTGGTCGGCATGAACGTTTGGCGTTATTTGTGATGATAAAACTATGTCGAAGTTCATCAAAGTAAAAGTGTCCTTTGTATATATTCATACATTAAATGGTTTTAGTGATGGGTTTTACACAAAAAAAAAAAACGAGAGCGTTTTAGATGTACTTATAGTTAAGAAAATTGGCCGGAACTGTCTTGTAGATCTAGGTGGGATGGAAAAATTAATTCGGCTCAGTAGGAAACAAGAGTCAATATGACCGTTTATTAGCTTATGAAGGAAGGACGGTAGGCTTAATAGACGGAGTCTGTCCACATACGATGGCAGGCGACGGTGTTGTTCCCAGTTAAGTCCACGTAAGGCGAACAGGAGAAATTGCTTCTGCACCGACTCAATAAGGCCCTGGTATGTTGCATACTGTGGTGACCATACGCATGAGCAGTACTCAAGAATACAGACAAGGAAGGTCGTTTATGAATAAGACTAAAAGCAACGGACCTAGGTGACTTCCTTGAGGAACTCCACAGGTTACATAAACCTGCTTGGAGAGGGTGTTGGTAAATAAGACTTTCTGCGTACGGTTTGCCAAGTACATTGATATCCAATTAACCAAGAGGTTGGGAAATCCTAAAAGTGACAATTTCTTTAAGAGCGTATGACAGTGACTTGACAGTGTCTTGACAAGGACTTAACAGTGACAGTAACTTGACAGGGACTTTAGTTCCAGAACCCCTGAACCGTACCTGATCTTTAAGAAGCAATAAACCAAGGTCGTAAGCATACAGTAGGTTCGACAAGCTAATAATCCGGTTAGAGTAGAGAGTATTAGGCCTTACGCCAACGAGTCAATAGTTCTGCAGAGTTTTACAGATCGGCAGCCTATTGTATTTAACCTTCGAAGAAAGTCTCTGATATTTTATTTCATATGGAAGGAAAACTGTACGCATGAATAAAATTATTGATGTGAAACATCTTTAATTTCGGTACGGACGATTTTAGTAGGAGTAAAATTTGATTTCAGTGTCACGTGACGCTGACGGACGATTTTAGTGGGAGTAAAATTTGATTTGAGCGTCACGTGACGCTGACGCCAAACATTGTTGCTGTGTTTGCTTTGTTCAGTGGCTCGGCACACACACACAAGACGGTTGGTAGAGTGATGGCAGGGGGAAGATTGGTGATAGGGGGCGGAGAGAGATGCAGAGAAGAGTTTAAGATCACACACCCACACCCAACATTTCATTTACAGTTCTTTGCCTATGGCTCAGCCAAAAAATCAAAACAGAGAAAACTACCACAACAACAACGAGAGAACAACATAGAGCGTACTCCCACAATTTTTGCTGTAAACGCGAAAGGGAGAGTGAGTGCTACTCAGAGCGGGCAAACAAACGAAACGAAACGTTTCTGAATCGTTTCGTTTCGTTCTTTGCACAGAGCGAAACACAAACAAAACCCAAGAAAAGTAACTGTAAAACAAAATGAGTTCTGTTCAGTTTGCGTTCGTGAACGCAAACTAAACGTAAAGCGAAATGCTCTCATCTTGATTTGCGGACAAAGGGAATCGGAACGATATGCAACGAGCGCGAATAGTTCGGAAACGTTTGCTGCTCTATTTGTATTTGTATTTGTATTGTTGTTGTTTTTTTCTGTTGCTTAATTCTTTGTTTCTCTCAGCTTTGTTGTTGTCGTTCCGAAACGTTTCAAGGCAGTGCAGCTTTCGGAAGAACAATATTCCAATCGTTTCGTTTGCGTTCTTCGGCAATATAAAGTTAGTGGTTTCGTTTTCCCTCACTAGAGGTAACAGCTACAAAACAAATGAATCGTTCCTTGGCTTTCGCGAACGGTTCGTTAAACGTTTCGTTTGTTTGCCCGCTCTGGTGCTACTAAGTACTGAAAATACTGGGCACTGAGAGCAGCATCAAACCGTTTTAGTTGTATCATGGTTTTCTTCTTCTGACAAACTGCCATTGCTGATTTGTATACCAAGGTGAGAGCTTCTTTTTGATGTGAAACATCTTTAATTTCGGTACGGACGATTTAAGTAGGTTAAAATTTGATTTCAGCGTCACGTGACGCTGACGTCATTCATATTTTGTATTGTTTTGATTTGTGGAGTTTCTCGGCAAACACACACACGCAAGAGGCTGGACAGAGGGGGAAAGCGAAGAGGTGGGAAAGATGCTGAAGAGGAGCAATTTGGTGGGTTCTGGGAAAGATCTGGGTGTGATCTTGGTGGGATCTGGTGGTATGTGGGAGAGATTTGGGTGGAATATTATCTGGGCGGGATCTGGAAAAATCTGGGAGCGATATGGGTGGGATCTGTGTGGGATCCAGATGAGGATGTGGGTGGGAGCTGGGCGAAATCTGGCAGAGTTCTGGGTGGGATCTGGGAGGGTTCTGGGCGGGATCTGGGTGGGAATGGGGGTGAGATCTGGGTGGTTTCTGGGTGGGATCTTCGTGGTATCTTGGCGGGATCTGTTTAGGATCTAGGCGGGATTTGGGTGGGATCTTGGCGGGATCTAGAAGGGATCTGGGCGGGATCTGTATGGGATCTAGGCGGGATCTGGGTGGGATCTGGAAGGGATTTGGGTGGGATTTGGTTAGCGTTTGGCTGGGATCTGGAACGAATCTGGGCGGGATCTGGGTGGAATCTGGAAAGGATCTGGATGGGATCTGGGTGGGATCTGGGTAGCATCCGGTGTGGGATCTGGGAGGCATATGAGTGAGATCTTGGATCTTACCTTGCCTCATTTATCTATGCACCAGCGCAATATATTTCCTAAAAACATGAAAGAACACTGCAGCAAGTGATCTTGTTTTTGGTATTTCTACTCCCCTTTAAACTTCTTCATTCGAAAGAAATGCCCTTGCTGATTTATATACCATTGAGAGAGCTTGTGATTTGAAAATAAGATTTCAAACTTAGGATTATGTTTCACATCAAAGACTCGTGCTAGCGACACTCTTACCTTTTTTTAAATAAAATCTATTGCATACTTTGTGGCACCAACAATAAATTGGATCTTAATTGCATAAATTCATAAAATTGTTTGTGATGGTTTAGTTTAAAGTTAAGGAACGGTATATTACGATAAGATCAAAAAAAGTCAAAACAAAAGTATAGGTCTCCCACAAAACACGTCCTAGAAGGAAGCTTAAATGAAGCTTAATAGACGTTGGGGTAGGTTTTAGAGTTTTCATGAGTTATCTTCGATACCCGCTCGATTCGCTGCTAACTAAATAAATTTAATGTTTAGGAATTCATCGAAATTTAATGCTTTTGCAAACGCAATGCTTTGTGCAGCTGCTGTTATATCATTGTTTCTGTGCATAGATCACGGCTCCTCAAAGCCACAACCTGTGACGCATATCGCGTTCGCCGGCCCAAATTTGATCGTCTGGACGTACACATATTTGAAAGCAACAAATACACCACACAAAAGGAATAAATACAAAATCTTTCATAAAATGTTCTGTTCTACAGAATGACACTTTCAAACACACATTTTTAGCCTAAATTTTAGTTTTTTTTTTAACTGATTTTTAAAGGAAAAGTAAATATTTTTTTTAATAACTTTCGCTATCGTTTAAAAAACCGTTGCGGAGATAGCCCCTTACACATACATTTTATTCTACAAACTTATAGTACAGATCAGGACTGTTCTCTTTTCCGAGTTCGAATGAACGAAATTTATGATTTCTAACTTATGTACGTTTAAGGGCCGCAACGCAGTGCCATCTAAAAGGTAAAATGAAGATAATTGCGGCTTGGAAGTTAAAATTACAATAGCGCAGTCGGTATTTGAAAGCGGATTCATATAACAATTCTAATTTCAAATGATTTGATCGAAATCGAAAATGGGATCAGGTCTCTGTATCTCAGTTGTCGTAGAAATTGTTCTTGCGTCCCCCTGCCGTATAAAATGGAAAGTTTTCAGAATTGCTGTCGTCGCTGGGGGCGCCACTGCAGCATACAATCTTAATAGAGGGCGCCACCGTTTTAATTACAGTGCTTAAAAGTATGCAATGAATTAGGCGGGAACCGTTACAAATGTTAAGTCAAATGACAGTTGAGTTTAAAATGGAATATGAAACAAATTTTATTAGGAGACAAGTTTGGAGCATGGTTAATGCTAAATTATTGGACTTAATATTATGTAATGTATTAAGAAATGTAAAAATGTTAATCTAGGTTAAATCTCATTAAGATCAAACAAAAATCACGAAAGAATAAATGTTCTTTAGGCTTGCGTTCAACTAAAACGTCTTACTCTTGCTTCACTAATCTTTGCTTTAAAAAATTGTGAAAATGAAGTGTAGTTCAGGCTACTCCGCTTTAAAAAGTGACACAATCGTATAAACAAGGGGTTAAAGTTCTATTTACTTAGGGTCGATTTCACATCTCCTACAAAACATTTTAACAGTCACATAAACTAACTTAAATAAACGTTTATTGTTAGTATATCTGACACATTGCAGCTATCTAGAAGATGTAAAGTCGTGCCTAAGATAGCTGAATTCGGTCATTAATTATTGTAATATAAATAAATTCAGCAATGTTAAGCAGCTTTTAGGACAATTCCTACAACATTTAACACCACAAAACAAATTTGTGTGCAACCCAGTCAAGTTCAATCTATGATTTGTTTTCAATGAGTGGCCAAAGTCTCGATCTTCCATTCAAGGTTGCATCAATCTAATCCATTCTCAATATTTAGTTGTCATTTAATCTAAACTCGGTCAAGTTGAAATCGCATTTTACCGCATTTCACAATTGATTCATACAAAATTTCCATAAATATGCAGGGACAAAGAACTAAACCGACTTTATCCGGTTTTTTTTTGACGAAGACGGACACGGGAGCCTCTAGACGGAACATCAGTTGCGATTGCAGTCTGGCAGTTGGCGCACGTTTCAAATTACACACACATAAATAAATGCGACGCAAAAAAACTAAATTGTTTTAATGGAAAGCAGCTGAAATTCTTCTTTGAGTTTTGATTTTTGGCAATTGAAGAGGTCGCACGTTTCAATTGGCAGCCAATTAAGCGAACACACACGAGACTTTTTACTGATAGAGAGGCAGAGGCAGAGGGAGACAATTGATATTTCCCATTAATTAGCTAATTAGCTTATCTAACCTTATCTACCTGCTGCATATGACCATTATGATTATTCATTATTTGTGCTGGTAGCTAAATGAAGCGCCGTATTTGCTTTATCAAATGACGCACCCGCCTTATAAGCCAAAAATTTCAGCGGAACTGATTTAAGCCTCATTTGAGCTATCGATAAAACAAGCCTAAAGCATGTTTCGTTTTTCATGGATGGCAATATCAAGGCAACAACAACATTCTCTTCCCCCAGAACACTCTCTTCGTTTTCCTCACTCTCTCTCTGTCTCTCCCTCTCCCTGTCGTTCTCTCTTTCGCTCGTGAAAAATTCGAATTCGTGGGGTTTTACTCGCTCGTTTTAGTGCAAAGGTTGGCATTCTTGTTCTGTTTCTCAAACCGTGCGGTTGCTCAGAACTCCATCTCCAACTCAAGCCAACGTCTTGGCTACCCACACCTCCTCCCCCCACTCCGTGTCTCGCAAGTCTCGCAAGTTGCATTAGTAATATTGCATTTTAATATTCTTTATCAGAAAAAAAAAATTTAAAAAAATTTACCCGAGTCTCGAATTTATTGCATTAAAAAATTTCCCCATTAAATTCTATTTTGTTATTGTTAACAAGTGTTTGGAGGCGTGTACATAACGCGCACTGGATTAGTGGGATTTTGGCAGCTCCTCAAGGATTATATTACACCAACTTGCCATGAGTTTTCACAAAAGCGACTCTCGGACGCCGCTGGCGCCGGCTGAGTACACTGTAAGTAGAGTTCGTCCATTTATGCTAATTGAACAATGGAAAGGTGTTGAAAAATGGGAGCATTAGGGTCTCCTGGCCAGCTTAATGATTCCGCTGGGGAAATAAAATGGGTGTGTGTGTGTGTTTTACAAAATTTTCGAGCAAACACAAATTTGTGCAAAAAGTGAATAATTAAATTAGTTTTATTTTTTACACTTTGTTATGTAACGTTACAAGTGACAAAGCGAAACGTAAACGTTCGAGGCATATTGGAATAAGTGATTGCTCCTCTTCTTTATCCTCCCATTTGAATTGACCATATTGGAATCTTTAAAAACTCTGGTTTTAGTTTTGACAATAATTTTAAATATTTTTTCAAATCTTAAGAATTAATGTCGAACCTTCCAATTGGAATTTGTTTATTTCTTGAATACGATAAAAAAACCAGACAGACGAACTGACAGCTTGATGAGCGGATCAAGATTGTTTTAGAGAAAAATTGGAGGATCTGGATGAAGAATGTTCAGTCCCAGAGAATAATACTTACTTATCCATGAGCTCAACCTCACTGGTCTTGCTTGTAAAACCCAGAAACTGATCGAATTTAACTAAATTTAAAAAAAATTCTTTAAAATTTAAAAACAAATTTATTTTTATTCAAAAGCATTCGTACTCAAACTAATCGTTCTTCATCTTCTCCGTGTAATTGTTTGGCGGTCGAAAATGAATTAGAAAATAGATAGATCTATATTCAATCACCTTTTTTGCAATTCCTACGAATCCTACGAAGAAATCTAGGCTCAATTTTAATATTTGCGTTATACATCAATTCCCAATACTCTACTTACAAAGCTAGAGCGCTGATACTCTCTACTTGATTTTGTTAATCGATACTGAATTCTTTGTAATTGGTATTTGATACTCAGTCCTCGATACTCAATACTTAGTTATTGCTATTCAGTATTGGATACCCACAACTTGATGCTGAGCACTTGATGTATTCAGTACTCGGTTGTACTTTATGCTCAGTTCTCGATACTCAGTATTCACAATTCAGTGCTCGAAACTCAGTACATAGTACACAGTACATAAATACTCAGTTATCGATTATCAGTACCCGATTTTTGGTACTCTATACTCAGTACTCGGTATTCAGTAGTCGATACTCAGTACTCAATTGACAGTACTCGATACTTAGTACTCAATTATCTCTATACTCGGTATTCAATACTCACAACTCGATACTGAACACTTGAAACTCAGTACTCGGTTCTTCATATTCTCAGTTCCGGATACTCTGGTCTTCAAATTCAGTACTAGATACTCTGTTACCGATTTTCAGTACTCGATTGATCAGTTCTCGGTATTTAGTAATCGGTACTCGTTACTTAATTATTAGTACTCGATACTTAGTACTACATACTTAGTGCTCGATACTCATACTTGTGATACTCGGTACTCAATACTCAAAGCTCGAAACTGAGCACTTGATACTTAATACTTGGTTCTTTATACTCAGTTCTTAAGACTCAGTATTCGATACTCAGTGCTCGCAACTCAGTGATAGATACTCAGTTATCGATTCTCAATACTTTTCTTTTTCCAATATACTCACTACTTGATTACTGAATATCAATTATACTCAATTATTAGTACTCGATACTCAGTACTAGATACTCAATACTCTTGATACTCGGTATCCAATACTCAGAACTCAGAACACTTGATACTCGGTTCTTCATACTCAGTGCTCAATACTCAGATACCCGATTCTTCATATTCGATACTTAGTTCTCGAAACACTGTTATTGGTACTCAGTACTGTGTGTTTGTGTGCACTGCAATGGTCCCGTGTTCCGTGTCCCACAGAGAAAAATTTGTTCTAGTTTTTGTACCTCAGTCGAAACCCTTTAAAAGCGCTTGTCCTAAAAATCTGTTCTGTAAATAAGTTGACGTTAACTTAAAATAAGAATCTTCGGTTCAGCAGCGTTTAAATGCAGAAACCGCACCGAACAAAATCAAAACGAAAGCCGCACAAGATAACAGTCCGGTTGGGATCATTTCATCAATCAATAAGATGATGTAGCGACTGAATAAGGCCTGCATCGTTCTAGGGTCATACAGTTCTTCCAACTACCTTTTAAAGAACAGCATACTATCTGGGTGGCAGATGGTTTTCTGTGTTTATCTGATTTTTTACACATCCTGCATTTCAATTGTCTCTTTTCTAAATACGTATATCTGGCGTCAATTTGCTTTCTGTCCTTGAAAGCTGCAGTTCTAGTTGTGAAAATGTCCTAAATAGTTCAAAAAATCTAACTAAATCAAGGAATACATTTTCTACAGCAATATTTTGCAGTTTTAAAGTTATTGATACATGTTTTACACGGCTTAAGTATTAATAATATATTCAAAATTTTGCTTTTCTTAATGACCTGTTAGCAGAGAATCCAAGAGATATGCACCGTTTTTAAGTTACTTACGATATCTATTGCATTGTAGCTTCTCAAGGTATTTGTGAAACTTATGCATATGCAGCTAATACATTAACCCAGCAGACCAGCAAGCGAGCATTTTGCGAGACTATCGCAAAATTCTCACAAACGAGCTCGCATGTGATCGAAAAACGTTAGTCAAATTTTTTATCGCGAAACACTCGCACACGAGCTTTCTTGTATTCAGCTCGCTAGAAATATTACAAAAGTATCGCAAATCGCTCGCTAACCCTATTTCTTGCGACTATCGTAAACGACACTTTCACTGCCACAAACTGAACGACATATGAATCATATTTCTATCTTTACTTGATCCGATTGCGAGAGTTTTGTCGGGTTAAGTATCGCAGTTCACTCATTTGCGATATCGTTTACGAGCGTTTGGTCTGCTGGGAAGGGCCGATTTCTGTTCTCCCAGATAGCTGCTATGTATCAGATAGTCATCGATTTTACACTGGTATTTGTTACTTTATGTGTAGAAGATGTGGAATCGGCCCTATATTTATTTAAATGGTTTTTACACCGAGATATGAAAATATATCAAACTGATATGTTAAGAATTTCAAATCGATATTTTTTAACATATGATTATAATCATTCTGAAACTACTCATATCATTTTAAGCGAATAATATTATTTTGGATCAAAAAGATATTAATTTTTTTGTCAAATGAAATGAAAATTTTGATATTGTTTAAAAATTAATGTCAATCATTTAAATATCAAAATGAATTTGATATTTTTGTTTACTTTAATTTCGAAAATAATTGTCTTAGAGAAATGAGAGTGAACCACTTTGGTTCGATCTCTTAACCGTGTAATAAGTCGAATTAGAACCAGTCTGAATTCTTAAGCTGAATGCATCCCTGTTTAAATGGGCCCTTCGACACCAGTTGCAGCTGGTCTAGCGCCACAATTTCAATTCGAAGGTACATAGAGTATATTAAGTTTGCGCAAAAGTATATAACAGACAGAAGGAAGCATTTCCGACCCTATGAAGTATATCCTTAAGAACAAACAGGATCTCAGAGATGGTAAGAGATAGAGGTTTGACAAGTATGGGACAAATGCTTCTTATACTTGAAGGCAGATCAAGTTTATTTTCAATTTTTGCCACGCTCCCTTCCGCCCTCGCAATTTCGGAAAAACGTCATAACTTCCACAGTTTTGTAGATAGATGGTTTGTACCTTTAAGAGATAAATAGTAATTGTCGAAATGTATCGATTTGCTGAAGAAACGATAAAGATCGGATGACCGGTTCTCAAGTTATGAGCAAACAATTAAACCAAGCACCCCCCGCCACCCCCCCTCCCACCCTTTCACAACAACACCGCACAATCTTAGAGATAGAGAGTGAGAGAGAGAGAGATAGATTGAGACACAGCAGCAGCACTGCATTCAGCTCCTACTCCAGGTACAGAGTATGTTATAGTCGCGCTTGAACGACTTTCTCACTGGTTTTTAATTAGTAAACAATTTGTACAAGACCTGATTGATCACCTTATAAAAATGGCTAGTTAGTATGGGTCAAGTTCTTACTTTAGCTAAAGACTGATTAAAGATAGTACAGAATTATCAACTACATCCAACTAATAATTTACTAGCCTGAGAAACAAGACTGTTAGTAAATGGTTCCACAGTAGACTTAAGATTCACTGTGTTGATTGGGGTACCATTTATAAGTCGGAAATTGGTAAAACAAATGTCCATAGTTAAACTCTGCTGGAACCTAAATAAAGTTTGAAACTTTTAAGCATAAGCAGTCTCGCAAACGTTTTGATGAACTAGCGCTATTTGAGATGTTTGCAGGGAGCTGAAAAAATCAATTGGGCGAGCCATTTTTTTGAGTGATTGTCCAAGGCGAAAAAACCTTTGTACGGCAAGGTGTGCATACAAAATCTAATAATTGCTGGGGAATCTAATGTTTAGGGATGTCTCAATTTCACTGTATGGTACATGACGACCATATTTAAGCTACTGACATTAGTACTTCCCGTTTTCGACATTAAATAAGTTCCACAGGTATATTTCATATCATTTTCTTTATCATGTACAAAGCTATCTCAAGATATGATATTTATAATCAAAAAAGTTAAACAATCAATTCGTTTGATAGTTCTGTTAGTACTTAGTAACTCTTCCGGTCTTGTCAAAGAATAAAACTTAGAAGGAAGGAAAAGGCCTCTTTCCGGATTTCTTTTATTACTTATCTATTAATGATTGAGAAATTTATTTATTGTTTATATTGTGTATGCAATATTTTCTGCAGCTTCTCTTAACTTGCATTATGTATACAGCATGGCGTTCCGTCTTATCAGATAAAGTTCAGCATCAAACTGGTATTACCTTCAGCTTTACCTTGAGCTAGGCACGTCCGCATACCACACTGTAACGGTAACTTTTCGCCATATAATTAGTTAAGTTTAACGATTTCATTGTCTTAAGATAAATCTGTGAGTCTGCTTAACAATGTTCAACAAATGAAAGTAAGTTTCAAAAGAAGTAAAATATAAATATGAATTATTGTGTTCAAAATTTAGCAATATATTTATTTACTTATTGCCAATGACTATTTAAGTAAATATTCATTATAGGATTGCTAATAAGTTACACAAAACTCTAGTCATTATTCACGCAAAGTCCTAGCCCCAAATGGCAGGTATTTCCTCTATTAGATAACAAAATATTAATTCATCATTTTGCTTAGTTTGTGATTAATCTTTGGAGTGTGACGCTGTTTTACGCCTTTTACCTGGTATGACGAAATTTCGCACATTACAATGACTAAGTACAAAAGTGTTGTTTTCGTAGACTTATCTAATTAAAATTGTCAACCTTAAAACTGCAATACCCAGAACCAAATAGAGACAGAGAGAGAGAGAGAGGGAGCTATGGAGAACGCTTACACATGCCATTGAACTTACATAAGCAAAAAATGCATTTGTTAGGGGGGGAACTTCAAAAGAGGAAAACGAAATCGAAAACGGCAAACGCAAACAATTTGTAGTGGAAAATTTTTTCATTTTTTTTATTTGCAAAACTTTGCAGCCGAGTTTTTTAGCATTAAATCACGTGGCTCAATTTTCATTGGAATTGGCTAGCAAATAGAGATAACATTTTAGTATAAAATGCGCAACGAAAAGAAAAGTTAGAAAAGTTATCAGAAAATTCTAGAACAACATCGATCATTATGAACTCTGAACGCCATAAATCAAAGAAAGAGAACGAGAGAGAGAGCCCTGCAATTGGATACACTTTGGCGTCACAAGAACTTATAAAATTTTATGCACACTTGGCGCAAAAATTTTAACTTTGTCAACTTTGACGCAGCAGCCCAAAACAAAAATAATTTAATGCGATTTTGCCACGAAATTGTAAGCGACGTGCAAGTTGTAAGAAATTGAAACCCTGAAATATGCTGACTAAGTAGGTAGACGGCGACATGCCCTACTCAGTACCAAAAATACCCAAATACCCACATACCGCACCCGAGACACAGGCAAACATAGAAGTGCAAAACGAGCAATGGAAATTTCCACTCACTTTTAGGAGCGAGGGTGGAAAACTGTTTCTCATAACAACGTGGAAAATCATCCCCGAAATTAGACTTTAGTTTTGTTATCATTTCCCAAACAACTTGCGAGAAAAAGAACAATTTATGCATAGGCTCAATAAGGATCAATAAGTAGATGTAGAGGGTTAAAAGGTAAAGCAACAATTTGATGGAGTACCGCGAATCACATGTCCGTTATCGGTAATTATGGAAATTTTCCCTTGGGCCATATTTCAAAGAAGGCTTCAAATGGCAAATGATAAAAAATTAATCATAGAATTTGATATTTTGTATTTTGATAAATCGTTTTTGTATACAAATGTAGAGTACACAAATACAATATAGCGAAATATAAGCACAAATGGCTTATGTGGAAGTAGATCGTTACTTTGTTGGTGAGTAATTGCTTAAGAAGAACGCAATAATTTGTTGCTATTCTGTGGTGGCGCCATCTATGGAGCATAAGTTTTGAGAGAAAACCAACAGCTAAGGGGAAATTATCTTTGCTTATTTGACAGATAGATTTGATCTAAAACCAAATGTATTATAGGGGTTAGATCTTTATGTGATACATTTAGCATTTGGGTGTGCTTAAAGAAAGTAGAAGCTTGTGGCAAACAATTCAAATTAAATTTTAAAGAAGTGACAATTGACAATCCAAACTACTTAACATCACTTCTTTAACTGACAATGTACAATTTAAGGATTGCATAAGTAGGCAAATGATGTTTTTAATTTCCAGTCGGCTTGACCATCTTTGTCTGTCAACCACTGAAATTCTGTAGAATGTTCGGTAACGGGTGCTTGAACCGATCGGAAAGTCTAAGGTTTAGTTTTCGGATCGCTTTCCTTGCTTTTCAAACCTAAAGTTTTGGTTCGAGGATTGGTTCATTGATTCTAAGATCGTTAACAGAATTTTTGTTAAGAAGATAGCGTCCAGCTTGAGAAGCTATTAATAGCGTTTATTAATACCCCAATGAACCTTATTCATCATTGTTAAGTGCCCAGACCTTTTCCCACCATCTATGTATTAAATATACGAATTTGTTTTGCCATTTGCCAACTTGACCTATTATTTACTTTCTTCTTGAAGTCGTGATTTGCCTAGGTTGAATATGATTTTGAATTGATAATATGATATAACCTTAGTTGTATCCGCTCAATACTCGAATATTGAAATAGTTACATAAGTTCGAAAAAGCAAGTCAGAAAATTGTTCACACCCGACTGTAATATACTCTGTACCTGCAGCTTGCCCAGTAGATGGCGCCACTTCTTGCTTCGAACAATGCTGGATGAGGGATCTTTAAAGTTGACCAATAGATGGCTCCACTATGGTGATCATACAAAAAAGCTACATGCCATGTGTTGAAAAAACTAAACGCGGCGTGCAGAAAAGCTACACAAAAGTAATGGACGTAACGTTCAAAACGTGTAGAAATCCTACATTTTCGTGTAGAGTTTCAACATTTTCCTCTTTCTGTGTTAAAAAACTGACTAAAGTACTTTAAGCCAAACCATTTCTTCTGTTTGAGCAAAGATTTAATTAGCTACATATGTCTTTAACGACGGCTAACTAATGCTCTTATATGACTGGATCAACAAATGGAAGTCATTCGGAAGTATAAAGGAAATTTCTTCCAACCGAATTCTGAACTAAAACTAGTTTTTGTTGTCTCTTAAATCCCTTTCGGTTGGTTTTAAGCCACTCGGGTTTTGAAAACAGCAGCAGTCCACAAAGATCTGCAAAAATCATGTGCTGAATAAAAGCAACAACAGTAAAAGTTTTTTAATTGCACAACACCAGCTTCGCAGCTGCGGCTGGAGAGGATGTTTCGTTTTGGCACCAAGTGCTGTTCCAACAATTCAAAGAGGCAAATAAAACTGTTGGCGATCATACGGAAGATTTGTCTCGAACTGTTGTGGGAAGGTACGTCCCGAAAGGGGCATGATGACGTCCTGTTGGCTTTTCAAACGGCTATCTGGGAGACACCGGTCTGCTGGGGGCGCTAGTCGGGAGCTACCAGCCAGGCTCATTGATTCGTATGCACTTTTGAGTGCTTGCAGGGTACCATGATTTTAATGTATCTATTGAACATGTCATTCTGTGGGGAGTACATTAGATCATTAGATCTCTGTCTTCGGATTATCAGAATACTCATAGCGCTGGTAAATCTTCCCATATTTTCCCTTTGCAGCTTCTAACACTCTCATCTTTCTTAACTTCCTTCTCTTCCATCACGATTTCTGCGGGAAGAGGTGTCCCCTGGCTACACCCTTAACCTCCCATATTTTTTTCCCATTAGGCATATGTGAATTTTTGCTTCATTTCTACGTAAACCTGAAAGAGTGTAAAAATAGAAAATATTCTGAAATTAACCCTTTGCTATTTGCCCCGTGATATTTAATCTTTTGTTTGCCCAAAGTTGTATCAACATTTGCCAATATGTGCATTTTGGCCATATGCCTTCCATGTACATACTCTGCTCCATTTTATGGTTCTCTGCTTATCAAAGCTTTTCTCTCCTTCTGTTCTCTTTCGGTTCGTTCCTCTCCTCACATTCGTCACACTAATTTTAATTTTGTTGCACATTTTGCAGTCATTTTGAACTTGAAATGAGTTACCGACACACGTGTTCCACCTACCCCTCCTTGGCCCTACTTTTGTTTACATTCTGTTTTATTTTTTTGGTTTATTTTCCCGTGTGTTGTTCCGTATTTTCGCTCTCTTTCGGTGTTTGTTTAGCTGTTAGACATATTCAGTACAAATTCCACAACAAGTAGAGAAAATGCATCGCAAATTATGCACTCAACTTTCAACTCTCTCCCTATATACAAAAGCAACAATTTTAAAGCCAGCAATTTGACAACAAAAATGACGTTTTGTCTCAATTAGTTTGCAATTGCAGCTGCCTAATTATTGTTTAAACATTTATTTATTTATAGTTTACAATTTGCGCATTTCAAATAAACTTGTCTGTGGTCCATAACTAATGTTAACTGAGGCGTAACCAAAGATTGACTATTTAGGGTATAAAAGCACAGTACGGGCTTGTCAAGACAAAACTGTAATAAAATTGTACAATTTATATGTATGTGAAATTATTTATATTTATACAAAATTTAACTAGCCAAGCAGCTGAAGTTGCATTTAGCACTTGTGCAGGTGGCGCCACTAAAGTTGGTGAAGAATTTTGATATGTGAATTTGCTTAAGTCAGGCTTAATAAGCGTTTTAAAACTAATTAAGTCAGAGGTCTAGGACAAAAATTGCTTTGGCATTCTTTTATTTGATTTAACGATTGATTTTTATACTCACCCCAAACGGTTAACAGCAGCGTCACAACAGCAAATGCATGCGATGTAAAGTCTTAACCGTTGACTGTTATTGTTAGCTGCCTAACAGTTTCCCCTTAGCATTTGTATAGATGGCGCCACTGTAACTTCAAATATTAAGCATACGCACTGATGACGCTTAACGTAAATTGATTTATATATAAATAAGGCCTGGCAATAAATAACTGGAAAAAAAATACTTAAAGTAATTGTGTAGTTAAACAAGATGTTGCTCAAAAGTATTTAAAAGTTTAAATTTAAATCAGACCCAAGTGGTTGGGTTAGGTTAGGATGCACTGTGGGACAGAAGTCTCTTATTTTATCCATAACTGTGAAGCTGAATGTTTGCGAAATGTTCTTAAAACACAAACATACAACGTCAAACACAATTTATTTGATGTAATATTTAGTAAAGTATAGTGTTTATTTAAAGCAACAGCTTTAAGTTTTCAGTTTATTTCATACTTCACAACCACACAAATTAGCATTCATTATTGCACATCACATCGATATTTTTTTATCATCGATTTGTGTTGTTGATCACAGCACTGCCATTGATAGTCCAAATCAAAGTTGGAAAATTTTTCATTTTTTTTTAATTGACCGAATTCCTGGATAGAAGTATATCCATTTAAAAGATAAGTAAGAAAAGTTTAATTTGCCATCATATGTTTATGAGTTACTCACCCAATCAGAAGGATTTTTAGTAAATTAAACTACTTTCGCCGATTTATCTAACATTACAATTGCCATTTATCAAATCTTTTATCACTATCATGAAAGTCTAAAGTCAATTTAAAATTTGGCAAATTTTGCGATTTTGTAAACCTTTTAATCATTACCGCATTCTACTGCTATATTTTTCAATTCGCGATTTTTTATCGTTTAATCTATATCGCCTATTTACCCGTCTATTTGGACATGACAAACAAAACTCAAATATTAATTTTGCTAATTTCTAGAATATTTCTTTGTCTTAATGACAATCTAAGCTCATTATAAAATATGTCAAGTTTCGCGATGTTTTTTTAGACGAATTGGCCTACACCTTCTTTATACCCGTCGACAATTGCCAAATAATAAATGTAAACGATAATCTAAGCTTAAAATAAATTTTTGCATAGGAAGCTCTCAACTCTCATTGTAACTAGCGCTATTTTGAACACTGCCTTATCATCCGATGTCAGCGTTACACTCTTACTGCATCGCTTCCAGAGTAAAAAGAGCTCTAAAATCACTCCACTACAAATTTTTTTTTAAATTTAAATGATTTTGTTAATTTATTTATTAAGTTATTATTAGTATTTAAATTTTACTGTTCTTGTGCTGATCTTAGTCAAATCAAACCTTGAGTTGGTGTATAAAGAAACTCTCAATTCCGCTTTGTCCAAAATTTTTAATATGCTGTCGCTAGCGTTCCGCCTAATCTTGAACTGCACAATCCTATTTTTCACAGCATGGGGTAAAACATCTCAGTTTCTTCAATTTCTTTGTCATCAACGAGTACTGCACTGGGTAGATCTTATTCAACCTATTGGGGGGTGCCACGAAAATATCTAGAGATTTTACCGACGCGTCGGTTAGTTTGTAAATCTCTCGAAAAATTAGTCAATGTCACAGAACTTCTAGAGATTTAATTTTCTTATTAGAAAATCGAGTAAAAAAACAGGTATTTTGATGTTTAACTAAAATTTTATGATTTTTAAATAACAATTCGAATTTATTAGAGCCAAGCTCGACAGATTCTTTTGGGGTATGTCTCTGATTTTGCATTTTGCATTTGCAAAATCAGCTGCTTTTACCATTACCGCGTAGTAGGAGGTGGGTTGTGTGTGGTGTGGGATAGTGTGAGGTGCAAGTGGGTGGAGGTGATGGGTATTTGGTAGAGACCAGGTGGGGATCAGGTAAAGATTTGGTGAGGATCTGGCGGAGATTTGGTGCTGATCTTGTGCGGATCTGGTGGTTATCTGGTAGGGACCTGGTGACCGCTGGTTTGTATCTGGTAGGGATCAGGTGGATCTGATGGTTATCTGGTAGGGACCTGGTGAGATCAGGTTTGGATCTGGTGGGGATCTGGTGTGGATCTGGTGGGGATTGGGTAGGAATCCGGTGGGTATCTGGTGGGTATCTGGTGGAAATCAGATCGGTATCTGGTGGAGATCTGGTGGGAATCTGATGGGAACCAGGTGGGGATCTGGTGGGGTTCAGGTGGAGATCTGGTGGGGATCTAGTCGGGATCTGGTGAGGATCTACAGGGGATCTGGTGAGGATCTACAGGGGATCTGGTGGGGCTCTAGTGAAGAGATCTGGTGAGGATCAGGTGGAGAATTGGTGGGGATCTGGCGGGGCTCTGGTGAAGATATGGGGGAGATCTGGATTACATTGACTCAACAGTGACTTACCAGTGACTTAACTGTGTCTTAACAGTGACTTAACAGGGACTCAACAGTGACCCGACAGTGACTTAACAGTGTCTTGACAGTGATTTAATTTTTGATAATTTACAGAATCCAAATGTGTCTTTGTCATAACTTAAATCGGATTCATCGACGTAAAGTGCTTCGCACGTTCCGGGCGTCTCATGACACACCCTTTTTTTTTATATTCTCCATATATATATTGCAAAATTTATAAAATTGTTGGTGCCAAATTGAAGCAGCCAAGTAGATGGCGACACCATCGATAGAGGGAGCTACTGAGCTGGTAGCTTTGCTAAATCTTCTAACACATCACGGGAGATTTAAAACCAACTGAAAGAAATTTCTGTGGTGCCTCAGAATTGGAATTCGGTTGGAATTTGGTTGGAAGAGGTTTCTGTGGCATCCCCGATTATTTAAGTTCTTATAACCGATCATCATAAGGTTTTTCCTGGGAAATTTGGAAAATCAAAAATGTCAAACTAGATAAAATCCGCGCAAATCGCATCCCTCGCGCTGTAGTGAAACGCTTAATGAAATTAAGAACATTTTGGGATATGAAAGCTACTTTAGACTATTTTATTGCAGTCTAGTCTGTGGAGAAAAATAATTTTGTCATAAAACAGCCATATGTATTCCACATCATTTCCGACAGATGGAAAAAATTTTAAACCAAAATTTGTGTAGATAGTTGCTAAATATGTTGGCCTCTCGATATGGAAAAACGAAGTTCCTAGAGGCAGATACTGCTTATTTGATTTTAACACAATGGACTTAAAGCTGAGGTCACACAGGCAAGTAATTTGCTCAAATTTTAATGAAAATTTTCAGGATTTTCGGGACTTAAAACTCAAACGATGGTTACATGTGCTAATAATTTGATCAAATATGGCTGAAAAGTTAACTAGTTTGGCCTATTTAGCCACATTTTGATCAAAATTTGGGCAAATTATTTGCCTGTGGGACCTTAGCTTGAGTTATGACATTTTTTAAAGCCAGCAAAACTCGGCAATCCATGCTGAATTAATGTAAATGAAAAGGAACAAAATTATTCCAACTAATAAAACATAATTGAATTACATAAAATTCAAATCCAACACGTGTACCTTTTTGTTTTGCCTGCAATTTTCTAATCAAAAAAGCTTTTACAGTTTGCTTTCATTTAAATCAATTTGCGAATAAACAATTTACTAAAATGTTGTTTTTGTTTAGTTCTGGGCTTTATTTTTTTTTTTAGATTTTTCGCAAAATAACTGTGTGACACAAATGTACAATTTCCTCATTAATTTCTGTCTACGTCGTCGCATTGTTTTCACGCGCACCAGATAAAATACTCACGAAATCATTTGCATCAATGTTAAGCTGATGAGAGCTTGCTCTGCTCACCGTCTAGAAAAAAGCACGTGTGTCGGCAAGTAAAACAATAAAGCGATTCTATTCAATGCTTGATGACGTCATTTAATTGTGGCCACAAACTGCACCCACTAACGCTAATGCCCCCTCACACGGATCACGCGCAGCCTGCAATTGGGAGGAAAAATATATCTGATCAGTTTTTTTGACACTGAATAACAAAAATGAAAGAAAATTAATAATTAAAAATAAATATAATATGAATTAAGCTCACTTTCTTTCACACATAAAAGTCAAGCTGGAAAATGTTCACAATTAGTTTTAAACTTCTAAAATAGTTTTTAGTTCACATTTTTAGTATAATATAATTTCAATATTTAAGTTCGATGTTGACTAGTTTAATTTCGAAACTTATTGAGCAAGAGTTGAGATCTACATATATGTGATTAACGTTTTAGATCAGCTTGTGGCCATAATTTCCCCTTTTGAACTCATCATCAGGTATCTCTTTTCTCTCAAAAGAGAGATTCTACCTTGTGGGTGGCCAATTTGGCGTCAATGAAATTTATTTTGTTTTTCTGTTATTGCAATTTTTTTTGTTGTCGTCCCCCTCACCTATTTGTCGTTACAATGCTGTGGGGGCTGCATGTTGGCAAACGCCAGAGATTCTGATTTAGTTGTATTTAGCATTTCGCAAGAGCCGGGCGTACACAATTGAGATCGCTTGTAGTATATCCGGGCTGCTCAAGAGTGCTGGAAAAGTTGCAGATGTCTGTTGGATTTTGTGTTTCAATCAATTGCCAAAATCTTCAAGCTGAACCAGCCCACAGGAAAACCTCCTTTGCCGCCTCGTCGCCAGGCGTCGCCGCAGTTGCAGGAGTTGAGTGTGAGCAGTTTTGAGCCGCGTTTGTCCGGCGTGGCCTTAAGTCGTCAGCAGCTGAAGATGTCGCTCAAGCGTGGCGGACCCCCGCCAGCAGCGTCCAGCGGGGCCGCTGTGATGACCACTTCATTGAGTGCTGTCAGTTTGGATAAGCAGGTGGTGGTCTAAGCAGCATCCTGTCAAGGTCATTTCGCGCCATCCAGAGCTGGTCATGAAACTACATTGAACTTGTTCGTTGATCTTGCTCAATTTTGTTTCGTTTATCTTTGTTGGCAGCCAAATTTGTGTTCAAGAGCTTTTTACATAATTTCGCACTCTTTTGCCCGTCTGCGATGCCATTTAATGAGAATTTTTCTCTTTTGCAGAAAATCCCAACCGTTGCATCGGGCTATGACAGCGAGAAGGCAAACGGCCAAAGGAATAACGCTAGCATAGGCAAACCCAAGTGAGTATTGAAGAATCATTCGTCTGGTGGCTTTAGTCCGGCGCGCAGCGGATATTTTCTTATTGTACAAAATGTACAAAAATGTCGATAACAAGTCATCAACTACAATGTTTGAAATGTATTCATCTTCGGATAGATTCATTAGATCGGATATGGCTGATGTTCCCGTACAACAGGCAGCGGGCTCCACATTGCCTTTGGTGATAACACGGAAAAAAGGTGGCGATGATTCCGAGGATGTCAATTATAATCCCTTTGAGCATCGCAAGGTGGAGCATCCAACGTCGTAAGTATGCAAAATATTTCAAGTGAAAAAAAGACACTAAAATTCTGCAATTTGATCTAATTGGAAATTGAAATGGCGAAAAGGAGTCGCCTCAAAGACTTTTAATAGTGAATATATTTTATAGTTTCCAATAATCCAATTTTTAAATTTAATTTGAATAATTCTCCAATATAACATTAAAAAAAATTAATATGCATTCGATAAACCTTCGTTAAATGCAAGCGAACGTGCTGAAAACGAGCCTTCGTGGTAAAGAAAATTGTTCCTCTTTACAATTTACAATAATTGTTGGCAAAACTTACTTAAAAACGGGTCTACAACGTACATAGAAACGAGTTTCAAACTAAGATTCGCTAAATATTCGCCAAAGTGCGTTTGACGGGCATTATCGATACTTAAAATGAACTATCGGTCACAATGATTATTTTCGGACTTGTTTTTTTTATACTGACATCATGTAAAAAAATTTTACATACTGCGCAGTTACGTGTAGCCCTTTAATAGTGTGCGTAATGCTGCAAAATTAAATGTGTGAATGAACCTCTTCGGACATTGAAAAAAGTAGCGTGTTTTCTTTTATGCCAGCTCGCTTACGTCAGAGTGAGATAGAATTAGATAACCTTACGAAAGCTACATCAACAAAGCTCACAGTTTTTCGCACATTTGGCCTATACGTACTTGCTCGGAGTTGTCACGTGTTGGTTCACATTTCCATTGCCAATTGTTGAAGAACTTTACTTTGTCTTGGTTCAGCGCTAATCTTTAATTTTTCTCTCTTTTAAATGGTTCTCAAAAATTTTAAAAATTAAATGCGTAAAGATACCCATGAAACAGCTGTACGATCAGCTAGCCTTCTTTGTGGTGTGTTGTGTTCCTGATTTTTAAAGTTATGTAAAAGCATAACGAGATCTCGAGTCAGCTTAATATTGATGTCTTAATGTTCATCATATAAAAACTAAAATTTATGTTTAAAACAAGACTACAAAACCGGTTTAGAACCGGTTTGGATGGAGATTTCTAGGGTCCCTCGAACGGTACAATGAACCGAACCTTCATAATTTATTACCTACCGTACCTGAATCAAATCGGAATTTGGAATATCGTGCGATACAAAAATATAAATGTAAAATTGGCTATACAGCTCCTCCAACGGGGCCAAGCAAAGCTTCTCTCACAAAAATATAAGGGTTGTCGAAATTTCGAATAACTTCTGGACAAAAAGGAGGGCTTCTAAATGGCATTCTCTTAGATATTAGTAATACTAGTTATATCCAAGGGATTGCCTTTAGAAATCTTCCCTTTTTGTGACCGAAACCTTTTTACACACCAAAAATATATTCAACAAGTCTTCGATATCGATATTTCGACATCCCTAAAAAATATCTGAGAAATTTCTTAATCGAATGAATTGCAAATTATTGTTGATTTTTAAAACAAGGCTGCAAACCGGTCCATAATTGTTTTGGTTGATTCAAAATAATTGACTCTCCGAACCCGAACTGCAAACAATTAAGAAAGTTTTTGAAGATTTTTAACACACTTTTTATTATTTTAGCCGGAAAAAGATTATTTTGTGGTGCTGGATCGGTCGGTACACTAACTAATGAAGATAAGTTTTGTAAATCATAGCCAAACTCAGGATAATACGACTTTGAATTATAATTATAGGTGGAACTAATTATTTTAATCAGTCAGGCTGCCATTTTCACTTTTGTAAGAAGATTTGCAATTTGAAACCGATCTTACTTTTGCGAAAGTGAAAATGGGAGCAAGCACCAATATGAACCACTGTTTGAACCGAAGCCTTACGTACGACATCTTCAATTCTAAGCATTCACTTCAAGGCGGGTTCGAAACTCCGAACCAAACCTTTTAAAGAATTTTAGAGCGTTGCAGCCTTAATTTAAAACCGCAGTTCTTTGAGAAATGTTGAAATATTATATCCAAAATTCAAGTGGGGAAATGGAGTTTGTTGAAAAAAATGTTGATCGAAAAAAAACACAATTGATAGTATTTTCCAATATCTATACATAGTACAAAAAATATAACTATTCAATACTATATGTTAAGAACCGGAAATAAACCAAACCGATGACCGAAGTCGAATCTTAAAAAAAATTTTCCTAAACTTAAGCCAAAATAATGCGATACCCTATTACAACACAATTTTTCGGTTGTTCATGAGGGCGTGAACAAAATTCAGTTCTTTACTTAATTGAACAAGTAAGCATACACTTCTTCAATTGCTCATCTTTGCTTAAAGAGAGTTGTTCAGTTTCTCTTGTTCTGTGAGTTGTTCTGTAAGGTGTTTATAAGTCAGCATCTGCATGTAGGAGCCAGCAAATTAGTTCGAATGATTGCTAAGAGTCGATCAGCCGGGACGAGAAAGTGAACACTGAACAGCTGCAATTTGAGTAAGTTGACTCCCTTTTGGACTAAAGAATTAGTAAACATGTACAGTGAAGTGACCTCTACTTAACACAAATTTAAGCATGGATCGGTTCATCCGGACTGAGTAGAAAAAAGATAAGAATTTCAGTATAAATGATAATTCTTTCTGAGAGATACTTTCCAGACTTTGAGTATGAAGCGGTGACCAAGGGTTTTGAGTTTGAACAGTGCCACAAAATGGCCAGTAAGGTCTTCATCTATTCAGCATATATATAGCTTTTATAGAAGTCGTTGTGAGCGCCATAGAGAGTATACAATTAAGAGCGTTGCAGTCGGGTGGCCCGACTCTGAAATGCCCTGTACAATTGAGACATACATACAAACACACACAAGCGCGCGCGAACACTCACTCTGAAACCAGCCCTACCTCTTTCAAGCAAAATTGATTCGGGCCTAGCTTTGGTGTTTTAGCTCGGATCTTTCCTCCTCTTTTCAGAATATATAGATAAGACACGAAGTTGTAACTTTAAAGTTATGACTCTAAGCGAGGAATGGGGGAAAATTTTTTCAAATCTGAAACAAACTGTATACACTGTACATGCAAAAATTTGTGTCTCTATCCTTTATAGTCTCTAAGATCAATGACGGACATGACTAAATCGACTCGGCTGTTCATGCTTATCAAGAATATGTATACTTTATGGGGTCGGAAGTGTTTCCTTCTCCATGTTACCAAAAGATAAGGTTCATATTGATATACTCTGATTGAAATGATATTTTTCATATAAATTGGAAACTTTTTAGTTTCAATTGGATCTTTATTTCGGTCTTAAGCTGATATTTTTGGGTGTTCAAAAAATGTAATTACGATCAAACTAAGTTTATTAATAATCAAATCAACAATGAATATGAAATACGACACCAACAAATGTAACTGGACTTAGTTTTAATTTAATGCAACGCCTATTTAATCGATCCTATTGACACACAAACCCAGTTGATTGATAGGCAAATCATTTCAATAATGATAAAGCTAAGGTCCCACAGTTAAAGAATTGGTTCAAGCTTTGATGGAAATTTTCCTAAATATGTAGGACTAAAAACTGTAACGTTTGTTTCATACTAAAATAATTTTATGAAATATGGCCAAAAAGTTTCCTAATTTCGACTATTTATAAAAACTTGTGGAAATTATTTGCCTGCGGGACAAAAGTTACTTTCTTCCTTTCACTTACAATTACTAACCGCCGTTTGAAATATAATTCAGTATTTTTAAGTTTATTGTATAATGCATAAAATGTAGCAAAAACTCGGCTCGGTTGACAAACTAATTAGTTTGTGTGTGAATCACAAAGTTGAAAAAAAAAACTTGTAAGAGTCCAATACAAAGTCTAATTGGTTTCTAAACGCTTACATAAACAGCTGATCGTTTCCCTTCAATGACTAATTTAATTTAAATCACGTCATTGAACTTTGCCTAGACTTTGAATTTGGTTTGGCTTATTGTGCCGAAAAACGGAAATGCAATTTTATCGACATTGTCCTTGGACTTTTCAGCTGGCAATTGCTTCCATACTAAAAATAAAGTAAATTCGTTAATTTTGTAAATGAGAATATTTTCGCGAATCATTTGGTGTGCACAATTTTCGTCTATTTTTATAAACATATATTTGTCTGGTGTGAAGAGAGTGAGAGAGAGATCATCAGTGAAGAGAGAGCTTTACTTGTCAACAATTTGTAAATGAATTGTTGGTATATAAAACAATTAACGATCTTGATTTTCCATGCATTCAATATTTTGATATTGTGGTTTGTGGAAAAGTTTTTATGGGCATGTTTGTCTATTTGAACGACGTCAAAGCCGGAAAAAGTGCCAACAGTTTTTCTGATTTTATTTTAAATGCATTTCGTCTCTTACACATTAGTTTTTTGGCAACGCAGTTGAGAAAATGCATATTATATGTATTAGAATGAGGATCAGAGAGGGATGATGAAGGGAAACTACACTTGAAGAATTAAGAAGCAAAGATGAAATAGGTATGAAAATTTAATTCTTGGATGAAGAGAGTTGTGGGACTTTGAATGCTTAGGTAAAAATTTTACCCACATCAACTGCTTATTATGATAGTTTAAAGTTTAAAGTTCAGATGGATTTTTAGTGCATAAATTGCTTTACTTATATGAACAATTCATATTTTGGGAACAAAGCCAAAATGCTTTTAACTATATTGTTTCTGTTAGAATATTGACGTACATTGGCAGTACGTTCTTTCACTGTGCCCTAAGTGGAAATGGGAGCCTTTTTTGACATAAATGCATTATGCAAAAGCGTTTAAAATATTATTTTATTTTTCTTTAATCTTTATTTAAAATCTTTTCCTAAGGGAACAATCATTAAATCTTATCTTTTTTCCTGGACATAATTATAGATTTTTGTTTTTGTTTGAAATGGACCATTTATGTAGACTATGAAGAAATTTTATAGAAACAAAATGAAATGAGATTGGAGGTGATAAATATAATGAAGATGATAAAGAATTGTTTGAAGAATTTTATTGGGAGAGCCTTTTAATCTCCTCGTCTGCCTTTAGATTCAATTCTTTTAGGATTGCTCTGAAAACGAGTCCTCTATTTGACTGTCTTACAATTCGGAATAATATTTTGCATAATTTCCTCTTCGTTTGTTGAACGTAGTGTTTTTAATTTTTTTTTGTTATAGGGGGAAAGCATTGAAAGCCTCAAAGTGTGTGACTTGAAGTTCCTCACCCACTAAAACCACCCCTATTCTCCGATTCCCTACCGCGGTACCACCGCTAAGTATTACTTCACAAGGGGGAGATGGCATGAAAGCCTCAACTAGCATTCCAGTTGTTTTGCGAGCTAAGAATGGATATCCTTCTTATCCTTCAAGTCAACGACTGTGAATGGTCTCCCAATGCCTATACCTAGCTCTTCCCGTTCTGCAGAAAATCTCGGACAGACAAAAAAGACATGCTCTGCGTCTTCTATGGACCGCGCATAGTGTGTGCAAAGCGGATCCGTCTCGTGCTTAAGCCTTGTAGGTCGAGAGGGGCCATTCCAGCGAGAACTAGTGCTGCGTCCTCTGACACTGTTCGGACACCACGTATAACTCGGAGGGCACATCCTCTGTACGCGCCTTTGCTTCCACGGCTGTAAGAAAAGACCGCCATTGCAGGGGCCCATATTGACGATGCATATAGGATGATTGACCTGACCACATTGCAGATCAGTTATTGGCTTCGCTGTCAAGGTCCGCCAATGTTTCCCATTATGCCGGTTAATGCATTAATGGCTAAAGGTAAACGTATTGTGGAAGGACTTTTCTGCATTTACTAAATACAATGTTCCATCTGACCTCCCGTGTGTAAAATAGGCTAAGTTGCCTTTGGATGATTCTTCACGCCTTAGATGCAGTATCATCTGCATAAGTGGCCTCTGGTCTTTAACGACCGGCAAGTCTGCAGTATATATGGGGCAATACTGCCTTTATTTCTCCTCATCTCCGCATCAGAACAAAATAAACTAATATGAAATTATGGTATGCTAAACACGGCTACGAATATATGTAGTATATGTCTAGCAAGTGCTAAAGATTTATCAAAATGTATTCGGTGACATTTTAATTAAATACGTGCAAGCACTCCTGCGCAGTCGACTGCAACTGACAGCACGTAGGTTTAATCGCAAAAATGTTATTAAGGCTAAAGTTGAGGAATATTATTTACCTTATTTTATATTAATTTGAATATTTATTATAAAGCCAACTAAATTTGTGAACTTCCCAACTAAACATTCGGTCAATCACAGTTCCCAATCTTATCTTTATAATCGTACGTATCAAGTTGTTATCAATGACAAGCGTTACAGCCCCTATTAAGTAACTTCTGACCTTCCTCAAGGTAGTGTACTAAGCATGTCTATTAATATTTACTTTATTTCTAAAAGATATTTGTTGCCTAGTTTGATTAAACATTTTTTACTAAGCCATCTCTAATCATTAGCCTAAAAAATGAAAATAGCCTTTTCTATCATGTTACTTCATTAATAATTGCTAAGGGCGCAAGATGAACAACACACTCACAAAATTCTTTCTATGACACATGTACAATTAGATAAGTTAATTTTCGAAAAATTTTGTGTACATGTTAAATATACATATAAAATGTTCAATTTCTATGTACGTGACTGTCGTACAACCATTATTCAATTCAAAGCGATAAAATGCCTTGCACTCTTGTATATCATTTTATTAGCAATATTTTATGAAACAAAAATATTTCAAACTTTAAGGCTACAGCACTAGGAATAATTTCCAATCTTCCTAATTCTAAATCTAATAATAATTCTTATAATTTGAAAGAATTCATACGTTATTTCAAATTGTTAGACGTTGAGCTTCTCGCCCTTTTCTTCTTTTACATAACCGGGCGTATTGAAAAAGGAGCATATCAAAACTAATTGTAATAAAAAATTGTTTCCTTCCTCCCTCTTAAAATTTATTTTAATTTTACAGTTAAAGCATGAGCAGGGGCATAGTTGTATTAACATATTCACCTTTACTTATCTGTGTTTTAGATTCAGAGCTAGATAAAGTATTATAAATTAAATATTGAATTTTATAAAATTTTTGAAATATTAGGTGTGATTCAGAAAAAAACAATGCATGGAATAGTTTCTACTATCGCAGGGAGCTTGATTACTTAAAAGTAGCGTACTATTTCCTTGGTACATGCTTCTGTATAATGATACTTCAAATTGGCTATAATGATGCCTCATCAAAGTTTAGTAGGAAAATTATTCAAAGTTTATATAAGATCAGGGATCAAGCTGTTCTGCTGAACACGACCATTAGCATCTAACAACTTCCGATAACATTCATTGAATACAAATGTGGTGCATAGAACTAAATTTTAGAATCAAATTTACATGGTACACGACAGGGAATAACGAAACAATAATAAATATGGGCATTCTATTCTGTCGAAAATGCGACTCGAAATGAAATAAAAGTCTAAGTGAAAGTCTAAATAGGTTTATCTTATACATTTTAATAAGTCCTAATAATTATTGGTACTCAGGCTGATATTGGGTAATTTTTCGTTTTCGAATTAATTGCATTCGAACGTGGTTCACACCTTTTTTGGAAATGTCAATTTGCAAGTCTAAGGTCATTCAGGCATCATCAATTAAGTTAAAGTCTGAAATCTTTGGAAGTAACCACTTGAAAATACTCATACTTTCATTTGTGTTATGCAACTTTAGGCGTAATTGTTTCTTTTCTGTTATGAGTAGAGCATCTGTAGCCCAATTCCATTGCTGTTTTAATCCATTAATGCAAAATGTGAAGGAAAAGTGAAAATTTCCCCTGTCCTATAAATTTTAGATCGATCTTGGTTGCGCTAAACCATCGCTGGACAGATTATTCAGGCACTAACAGCAGTCATGGAACCATATTAATTACAACAATTGGTAAACAAAACCTTCAAAATCCATTGTATAATTTCGAGCTGGGATTTTATACCATTGGAACCACCAAGTGTTTAATCGTTAATACAATGAGTATATAAACGAAAATGGCAAGTTGTTGTAGCGTATTAAAGCATCAAGACTGCTGATAAGAGGAATGTGATGATCCTCGAAATTGACATATTATTGCTATTCCAAAATGTTGTAATTAATCTCTGTTTATTTTTGAATTTTAATTAAGCGTTGACCTTGAATCGACTAAAATAAACTTTTTCTATTTTATTACTTCAAATAGCATATATTCCGATGTTAAAAGATTCGTTCTTATTTTAGGGACATTTCTGGTTCAAAATTTCTTTTTGGAAAAAAAGGGTCTCGTATTTGAAACCTCTATTATTTCTTCAATATCGGTACCCAAATCCGAATCTTGATTTGATTTTGAATCAAAAACTAACTTGGAAATTGTTCCAAAAGGGCCGTGTTTTGTTAGAGTACAAGCAAAATTCATTTTGAAAATGTAAACAACATTATTTTTCTCGATAATTTGGATCAAAAGAATAATTTATTTAATTTTTTTTAAATTGATAACAGCTTTTTATTAATTATTCGCAAAACCAACCAAACTCTATGAAATTGTCAAAAGCAACCACTGTGGCGGTTCCAGTTCCAGTTCATCCAGTTCATCTAACCAGTACACACATCACTAACAACTATCGATGCTCGATACTCCCGCCTGTTTATAAATCTTACATCTCTTGTAGCCACAATTAACAATTCATCACTTAAATGGTTTTAGTTAACGACAAAAAACAAAATGGCGTCCGGCCGGCCAAAAAACATTAAACAAAACCACATAAATAAAGTTCCAACAATATGGCTTTATCAAGAAGTACATACACTCACAGGTCTGAATAAAACAGCGCGTTCGCGCATACAGGTATATGAGCACGCACTAAACAACAACGATAAATAAAAAAAATTGTTAATACACTCATCAACAACGGTCTCAACCTGTTCGCAGCAAACAAAACGATCATCTATACATGAAGATGTCATATCAGAGTTTAAGGAAAGTTTGTCAAAAAGAGACCGGTGGCGGACGGAACTACACTCGCATGTGCACACATATCCAACCAACTCTGCGAAATTCAGCTCAAATCTTCACATCTATACATCAACTAAACGTTGATCCAACATATGGATTCCAAGTTCCTGCCACCGTGGAACCACAGACAGCATATTATGGATACACAAGTCGACTTAACGCATCGTATAAGCGGGGAGTGGCTGTGGCTGAGACAAAAAATATTAGAGAGGCACTTTGCTGAGTCGACACCGCTTCTGTCAGAAAATAGTCAGCTGTTCGCTCTCATTTACGCTCTCTAGATATTTTTTGGTCAGCTGTTCGCTCTCTCTGGATACATTTGGGTTATGGTCGTCTCGCTCTAACCACAGTGATGTCCTACTGTCACTTTGAAGCATAGCTGTTAAGTAATGATTACTAATCGTAATGATTACATATTTGATTATTTTTTTTTTGAAAGGCAAAATAATGATTACAATACGACTATTTTCAGTTTTACACGATTACTAATTGATTACTTTCAGAAATAATCAAAAATAATCGGGATTATTTAGGATTACCAAAAAATAATCAAAAATAATCAAAAATAATCAAAAAATAATTCGACTACTTTACAAGATTCTTTTTGATTATTTTTGATTATTTTTTAAAAAAGGCATAGCCAGATTTGTGGCCCTCAACTGCCTACTAAACTGCCTACTTAAACAAGTCGGCAATGGCGTAGAGGTTAAGGCCTATGACTGAAAGGTAGTGAGTCCTAGGTTCAAGTCCCAGTATGGGCATGTATTTTTTTTTTTTTTTTTAATTTTGAATTTTGAAATAATAAATAATAAACACAGCAAGCAAAATATGTAATCATAATTAAGAGTGTGAGCAGTTGGCACTTTGCCAAAAGACGAGGCTTATTTCAAATGTCAATACGTAGCGAGAAATTCCCATTACGTGGGCACCTACGGGATGCATGTTGTGGACCAGCATCATTCACCTGTGCGCCGCTGGGTAAACGATGAAATGAAATGGAGAAACAATACGTATTTTGCTTGCTGTGTTTAATAGCATAATCTGCTACACGTGGGCTAATGCAATTATTTTAAAATTCTACATTACAAAAAAAAAAAAAAAATACATGCCCACACTGGGACTTGAACCTAGGACTCACTACCTTTCAGTCATACGCCTTAACCTCTACGCCATTGCCGACTTGTTTAAGTAGGCAGTTTAGTAGGCAGTTGAGGGCCACAAATCTGGCTATGCCTTTTTTAAAAAATAATCAAAAATAATCAAAAAGAATCTTGTAAAGTAGTCGAATTATTTTTTGATTATTTTTGATTATTTTTGATTATTTTTTGGTAATCCTAAATAATCCCGATTATTTTTGATAATTTCTGAAAGTAATCAATTAGTAATCAAATATTTTTAACCGAGAGGATTATATAATCATTACAATTATTTTTCAAAAATAATGTAATTGATTACTAATCGTAATCGTAATTTAACAGCTATGCTTTGAAGTATCTTTTTGTGCACTATAAGTATCTTTTTGGGCACTATACTCTTTGCTCCATGCAGAGGTGGTAGCCATCCAGGAAGCTGCCACCTACCACCTCAGCACACTTACAGCCAAGGAAGGAAACGTATTTATCTACTCCGATAGTCAAGCGGCCCTGAAGGCACTTGACTCACACACAAATAACTCTAGAACAGTAACTGAATGTCGCTTATCCATTAACGAGATTGGCCCACACATCAGTATTCACCTGATATGGATGCCTGGACACCGAAACATAGATGGAAATGAGTCTGCGGACAAACTGGCCAGACTAGGCACTACCATCGAGCTCCTTTCAGAGAAGAGCATATAGCTACCTACAAGCTTCATATATAAAAAGAAATACAGCGTCTTGCAAATGATAGGTGGAAAAACCTTTCCTCGTGTTCAGTAGCATTTCTGGTATGAGCCCTAACTGTTCAATGTCTCATTGGCAGACACGCAGTACGCCTAGTCGTAGCACACCATGACTTCTGTAGAAGTTGTAGACATAAAGAAGAGGACGAAACGGTACAACACCTTCTGTGCCACTGCCCCGCTCTGAGTAGGAGGAGACGTAGAATCCTAGGTCAACCTTTCTTTACCAATCTCTCGGAGATGTCCGAGATAAAGATCCCAGCTCTAATACACTTTATTATGTCCACACAATGGTTCAGTATTGACCCCCCTCGGGGTAAAAGGGTTTAACAAGGAATATATGGCATCGCAACGAGCCCATGAGGCCTAAGTGGGAGAGCGACTTGTCGCCTACCTAACCTAACTCACACACACATACACTCACTTATCTCTCCGCTATTCAGTGACACTCATTCTTACCGGCAACACGCCGTCTCCAATAAAACGAACTCAAATCTAATCGCTGTTTTAAACTAAATAGTTAACGTAGCGTAACCTCACAACTACCGATGGTATTGCCATCTGGCTAAGGGTTGACAAGTTACACTTCAGGAGTGGCGCGAACACATTTTTAAATTTCGCATTTTAGAGTTCCATAAAGCTGTAACAGTTGGGGAATTGCATAACGAAAAATCGACTTCGGCGTGCAATGCTGAAATCAACGTTAAATTGGGAAATATTTAAAATAAATTAAAATCTATTTTAAAAAAATTCTTTAATGGATTTTCTCTCCTCCACAGGGACATGGAAACCTTTATGCATCTGCTTAAAGGCTCCCTGGGTTCTGGCATTTTGGCCATGCCCATGGCTTTCATGAATGCTGGACTCTGGTTTGGACTAGTGGCCACCTTTGCCGTTGGAACCCTCTGCACCTACTGTGTTCACATACTGGTGAAGTGTGCCCACATTTTGTGCCGCCGCCGGAAGATTCCCATGATGGGTTTTGCCGATGTGGCTGAGCAGGCTTTTCTTGATGGTCCACCCGCGCTGAATCGTTGGTCTCGCTTTGTACGCTTCATGGTGAACACGTTCCTGGTTATTGATCTGCTTGGCTGCTGTTGTATCTATCTGGTGTTTGTGGCCACCAATGTGCAGCAAGTGGTGAATGAATATATGGAAGAGGAGCTGAGTGTTCGTGTTTGGATTGTGATTGTGACGGCTCCGTTGCTGTTCATGTGCCTGGTGCGAAATTTGAAATTCCTGACGCCCTTCTCCATGATTGCGAATGTTTTGATGTTTGTGGGCATAGTGATTACATTCATCTATATGTTTTCGGATTTGCCAGCACCCAGTGAGAGAACGGGTGTGGTTTCACCAATGCAATGGCCCTTGTTCTTTGGCACGGTCATCTTTGCCTTGGAGGGCATTGGTGTAGTTATGTCGCTGGAGAATGACATGAAGAATCCCTCACATTTTATTGGTTGTCCTTCGGTATTGAATTTTGGTATGGGACTGGTGATTGCTATGTATACGCTGGTGGGCTTCTTTGGTTATTTGAAGTATGGCGATGACACTGCAGCCAGTATTACCCTGAATTTGCCATTGGAGGACAAGTGAGTAAACAGTAAATGGAAAGTTTTCAATTCTCTAATTGATCTATTATTCCCTTCAGACTGGCCCAATCCGTGAAGCTAATGATTGCCATAGCCATTTTCTTTACCTTCACCCTGCAGTTCTATGTTCCTGTTAGCATTTTGTGGAAGGGCATGGAGCATAAAATCTCACCTGAACGACAGAATCTTAGTGAATACGCTCTTCGCGTGGGTCTAGTGGTAAGTCTAAAGCAATCCTTAAGGAATGTTTCCCCCTTTGGTAACTTTTGTTAACCATTTCAGATACTTTGCGGTGGCATTGCTGTGGCCCTGCCCAATTTGGGTCCCTTCATCTCACTCATTGGTGCCGTTTGCTTGAGCACATTGGGCATGATTATACCTTCAACCATTGAGCTGGCTGTCTATCATGAGGATCCTGGCTATGGACGCTTCAAGTGGCGTCTGTGGAAAAACTCGGGTCTGATACTGTTTGGTGTAATCGGTTTTGTTACCGGTACCTATGTCAGCATACTCGAATTCCATGCCGAGTTCAGCGGTGGTCATGTGGGTGATCATTAATGAACACACAAATTATTGCTAATTTACTTTAAATTAGTTTGTAAAGCACACACACACACACACACACATACAAACACAGGGATGTCTAGGCATAAGTTTTTAACTAATTTTAGGGCAAACGATTTTCTTTGTAAGATTTTAAACTTCTGTGTCCTCAATCCCCACCATTCCTGTTCCTGCACCCAACAAACCCATCTCTGTTTCTGTCTCTGTCTCTTTGTCATCAGGTAGAAAGCAAACAAAAGTATTTCAATTTAGTCGATGCCATAATGGAATGCCAATTTCGTGGCATTAAGTCTAGAGAATTCTTCAAGAAGTGATTTTGTAAACGTAGTGATTTTTTTGCAAACAAATACATATACTATACATATACATATACATATATATATGCTAGTTATAGTAGTTGTAATTAGTTCCTAACTGAACTAATCTAGTTACATACCAAAACCCAAGAAAAGCAACAAACACACAAATATTTTATTTGTTTTTGATTTAAAAAAAAAGAATAAATTTATTATCATTTTATTCAATATTTGTATGCCCTTTTTCGATAATCATGACACACATACACATATATGTTTCTCTGTATGTATAAACAAAGACCAAATTGCATTAGTTTTAGTTTGAAACATAAAAAAATAAAAAATAACAAAAAATGCAGCAAAAAAAATAAAATTTTAAAAATTAAAAACAATTTTTTTTTAATTCGAAAACAGGTTTATTTCATGGTTTTGAAACAGAATGGTTTTAATTTCTGCGCAAATTTGTATCCCCTACAAAATTTTTATTTCATTTCAGATTTTACAAAAAATTGTACTTTCCATCTGGCATCATAGGGTGCATTTAGCATAACCGCCTTATTAGGTCATATTAAACTGATTTTTCAAGTTTTCAGCACAGCCTTAAAAACAAATTGTATAAATAAAAAACTTTACTTAAAGTTTTTCTTGCAACACTAGAATTATTACTGAACAATGTTCAAAATACGGCAACAGTCAAAGATATTAAAGCAGATTCCACTCACAACATTAATTGGATTCACCTGCAAAACCATTGCATAATTTCAGACCCATATTTCATTTCAGAAATTCAGTGTTTGGAAAGACCTTATTCGGCAAGATTGGTCAAAGTGCAAGTGTTTGAAGTGTGAAAAAGCAACAAGTCTGCTGATGAGTGAACATACCATATTTTTTCATCTTACTGAAGGGATGATGGTGATTCAGGATTATACTAAAGGGGAAAAATTCTTATTTGTATCATTTTTAGGAGTGAATTCTGGAAAACCTACATATCATACAGGAAGTCATCGTATAGTGCTATTACTTAGCTCTCAAATAAATTATCCCAAAGGTATAGATATGACTTTAAGCACATACAATGTTCAAAAAGACAAAGTGTTTTACTTTCCAAAGGAATGCCACTCTGAAAGCAGTAAATTTGACAATCTACGCGTTTGTCATTTCGACCACATGCATTTCGCTTAAAAACGTTTGGAAAATATAATTGAAAATTAAAATATAATATTTCTTGATAGTATCAAAGTATGCAATTTAAAAGTATAGATCTAAAATGGGTCAAAATAGGGTTTTCGAGCAATTTTAAGTTATCATTTTGAAAATGCACTGGTGAAAGAGCATTTCCCAAGACAGATTCGAATTCATTTCACAAAAATCATCTGTAACTTTCCCCCTTCCCTTTTATAAAATGGACGAGTTTATTTTCAGAAAATGTCCATCACTTCTAAAATATTGGTAATTTAAGGGGGTATTCCTCATGTCAAGGCTGGTTTTTGGACCTTTTTTAAAAAAAATCTTATTTGAAAACGCAAAGAGATTTTCCAATTCTGTTTTTTTTTATTTTTTTATTAAACAGATTAAAGTAAAAAAAAAAATTTTTACTACTTCGATGCGAGGGCTGTTTCAAAAGTTATCGGCCGTCAAAGTGGGTGTCCAAAAAAAAAGGTATGGTGCTGGCGGCCATGATTCAAGGTCTCAAGAATGTCTGAAATGAAAAGTGAAAACGCGGTTATAACCAGAATAGATGTAATTCTGGTCTGAACCTCGATAAAAATTTTGTGATTTTTTTTGACAAAATGGCGGCCATTAAAATATGAAAAATCTATTTTTGGCCCTTTTTTTTGTTGTTTAGTGTAAAAAAAAAAATAGTAAAATTTTTTTTAAATTATGATTGAGGTTCAGACCAGAATGGTGACAATTGTGCGTCGATTTCAGTTTTGATCATCAAAATCGGTTCAGTGTAACTGGAGATATCATGGCCGCCAGTTCGAAAAACGAAAAACGTGATTTTAAGATAAATGCGTTCAAAGTTTGAAGTAATAGGAAAATTACTTGTTTCTGTGAAGACACTGGTCGGCAAAAAAGGCTATATCTTCTAAAGTATTTCGAATTCCAAGAAACCCTTTTGGGAGAATATTCTCAAATATCCAAGCTATAAAAAAAAAACAAAAACCAAAAAAAATCGAAAAAAAATTTTTGCACATGAGGAATACCCCCTTAAGCATAATATTACACAGCAACGAGAAAGGCAAGGCTAACTTCGTCCGTGCCGAAGTTTTTATACACTTGAAAACGCTTGTCTGAACGGTTAGCGACTTCGACCAAACTTCGCAGATCAGCTTAAAAACATTAAATATTACCCGTGACCGTTATTGAGAGCGGTAACATTGAGAAAAAAAAAGTTTTTCTCATTAAAACCCATTTTTCGACCGATCATTTGTATGGCAGCTACAAGAAGTAGTCATCCGATCCGGTCGGTTCCGACATATTAGCAGCGTGCAGACAAAAGAAGACTCTGTGCAAAATTTCAGCTCGCTAGCTTCAAAACTGAGGGACTAGTTCGCGTAGAAACAGACAGACGGACAGACGGACGGAAAAGTATAAAAACGGGAGAAAGTCGCTTAAGCATGACTGTAACATACTCTGTACCAGTCACGCGGGTGTGCACTTTACATCCCAAGTTTTGCTTCAATTGCTTCTTGGTTTTGCTTAATATTTTAGGGACCCAAATAGCTTCGCAATTGATTCTGCCCGCGCGCCACTGCCAACAAGCTTTAAAACTAAAAATAATAAAATTTGTATAAGGTGTGGTATCTACTACATGCACTGTCTTTGCTTATACGCTCCTCGCTAATTTACACTAACTGATCACTCAGAAGAGTTTTTGTCAGTAAGAAACTCAGATGAGCCACTTACAGAACCATTGGTTTATCGGAATCATCGGAATCATATGAACATAGTGACGTAAAAATAAAATGCGAAATGAACAAAGAAGCATTTAATGGTATAATTACTGTCCTAGCAAGTGACATACAACTTAAAGCACATTTACACTAGAGTCCATCTACCGTTTACCGTCAATGATGGTACGTAAGAACTTGCCGTGACGAATTTTCTTAAAGTATCCCACCGTCAGCTGGGGATGTTCCTATCTCGCTGTTCCAAGCGATATTTTTGGGTCCACCAATAAATAATTACCATTCACAACTAAAATATACGCAGTCCACATGATTGGAATGTCAAAATGAAATTTGCCGCGCACCAGAACACCAAATAAAGTTTTTAAATATATCCGAAACTGTTGATTCCGTTTATAGCATGCAATGTTTTATTCACTTAATGTCATTAAATTATCGACTCAATTTTATCCAAAAGCGTCGATGTACTGTGCAGACCATAAACATTTCGAAAAAGTCCGTATCGCCTACATTGCACATTTGTCGGTTGTTTTCTAATACCTAACACGAATTTTATTTTTTCACCATCTTCTCATCGTTCCGCCATGATGGACTGTAGTGTGAATAGGCTATTAACAAGTCGCTAGCCTAAATTCGATATCAAATATATATCGTCAGCCAAAAAGTGGCAACGCCAGCACATTACAATTAGGTCACATTGTAATTTGATATAGGCCGCTCAGCTGAGTACTCAGGCCAAACAGAACCGGTTCCATTTCGCCTGATCGCTCATCTGCGTAGCTTTTACACAGTCTAACTGCAACTCAGGCGAAAACTCAGCTGAGTGATCAGGTCCTGTAAATAGAGCTCTGGTTTCTCTCTCTCTCCGATATTTTCAAATCGATAAATAATACTGATACATAGCTAAATATGTGTAGAATATACGAAACTTCTGGGAATCTCAAAGCATACCGGAACACGGAAAATTGGTAGTTATGAATGGCTTTATGGCCCAAAGAAGAATCATAAAGAAAAAATTGAGGAAAAAAATGAGAAACCGATTTTTGACAATTTTTTTTTTAGTCCACGTTAAAGAAACAGTAATAAAAATAGTAGTCCAAGGATCAAGGTTTGGGCCAGAGCCACGTTATATCTGTCCATTAAGCCCTACATCATCAAAGGGTGCATTTGATGCATTTAGTTGTTAGCTTTCAGCGAAACAATTTGATCCAATTCTCCAGACCAGAAAAGAGCCTTCTGTTTCCAGTTTTGTCTCAACAACTTGCCACAATTAAAATTTCGCTTAAGAGTATGTGACAGTATATCAAGCCCAATCGACTCCCAGAAGTATGCCACTTTATGTTGGTCATGTATACCATGATTGGCATTTGATGGCTTTGAATAAAAGCATTGTTTAACTAAAAAAATGTAAACAAAAGTACAAAATTTCCAAATCATATCTCCCTCGCCATATTGACATTTCCCAGCTTTTGGTTGCTAGCAAAAGATTTGGCCACAAACCCAATTATTTGCCCTGTGGGGGCAAGCAAACACACTTGATAGCACTGATAACGGGCAACCACAACAATTTGCAACAGTTTTTGCTCGCTTTCCCACGCTTCTTTCAAATTAATACTTCTGTCTGATATTAAAGTGCTGAAAACCGAAACTCGCTGATAAGATATTTATTCAGGTGCTCTCCTCTGGCTCTGTGTCTGTGTCTGCGCCGCGTTGTTCTTCACCCACAAAAAAGTGTTGGCGAAATGTGCAAACGCAATTTATGTCCGAGCAAACTGAAAAGTGAACCGTGAGAAAATTACACCCACAGATAACCGAAAGTATCCATAAGATACTCAACGATAAGCGTTTTGCATTGTGACGCAATATGAAGTTGGAATTGAAGTTGAATGTGTGTGTGTGTGTATGCACAATTGAAAAATTACTATTTACCCAGCGCGAGTTTAAAGTTCGTGCCCAAGCGAAATTGTATCTGGCGGATACAAATACACAGGCGCACACGAGCCCCGTTTCGTTCGATAAGCGAGGGAAGCGTGTGAAAACCAATCAGAAGATGACCAAAGTGCGTGTGCGCGTGTGTGTGTGTGTGTGAGTGCGGGTTATAAATGTGCCTTTCACGCTGTTTAGACATTATCGGTGTTTGGGTTTTTATCGTTTTTAACTTTTGAGAGGCTTCTTGTGGTCAATATGCTAAGCAGTAAATATTTTGTAGTATTTGGAAAACAAATTTATAAAAAAAAGAAAACTTTGATGAAATCTTTCTAAGATATAGGTTTATAGTTGCTTTTAGAAATATGCATTATTGATGGTAATTATTGAATATAAATAAAGACCGTTCAGCCTCGCAGCAACGTTCGTAATAAAGTGAAGAATTTCCAAGTCAGACTGAGCCAGGTAACTGAAACAAGAATTTGGCCACCTATCAGTATGTGTGAACGCACAATAAGTTCCAAAAACATGAAATTCACAAGAGAAGCTTCACTTAGATCTTTAATCCTTTGATGCCAATATGGACCACATAACTAAAAAACCATTTCAAAATTTTCAGTTCCGTTCCAGTTTTCAATTTCAATCAGATCATGCGGAATCTAGCTGTTCCCGTTTCAAAAAAAGAAACAAGTGATTCGGTTTCAGTGGAATGAAATAAAATCGAAATTTTGTCTATCATTAGTTATACTTTTTTCATAGATCATATTTACTAAGCATACCACACAGCAAAATTATTGAAAACGATTAAAATATTTATTCGAAAAGAAAATCGATTTCTATTTCACTCGGTAACGGGAACACCAGTTTAAAAACTCTTTGGAGTTCCATTCGTCTTGCTTTTTCACGTCATTTTGGTTATCAAGTAGTACTATCGATATACTACCGAAAACTAAGCTGACATCAACAGCCTAGAAACGGGTCATGAGCTTATCTGTTTAAATATTATATAATTTTTAGTATTGGTAAACACTGTTGTAAAATCTTTCCCATTGTGAGTACCATCAGATTCTAAGAATTGGGTATATACGTTTTCCATGAAATAGGTTATAATCAAGTTTGAACTGGTTGGAAATCACGGTCAATATTTTAAACTCTTTAGGTACCAGTTTGGAAATGGCAAAGTATCAACCTTAATGTTTCAAACCATCACCCATTCATGTGAGTTTCGAAATATCAATGGATTTTCATGCGTTCTGAAAATCGGCCATAAGCTTTGAAATATAAGGTTGTCAAAAAAGTCTTGCGGTATTTTCGCAAGCTTGTCTTTGCAAGCGCGTAGTTCTAGTTGTATTCGTCGCATCGGCTCACGCTAGAGCTTTTTGGAAAGCTCTTTTCACGCGCTAACACGTGTTTGATGTATTGTTGTTTGTTTTTAGTCGTTCGTGAGTTATAGCGTCGCAAACATGGAGCAAAATAAAGAGAAAATACGGCATATTTTACAGTACTACTACGATAAAGGCAAAAATGCATCTCATGCTGCCAATAAAATTTGTGCAGTTTATGGACCCGATACAGTTTCCATTTCCACCCCACAACGATGGTTTCAACGTTTTCGTTCTGGTGCAGAGGTGATCGAAGATGCGCCACGGTCCGGAAGGCCTGTCGTCGAAAATTGCGATAAAATCGCTGAATTTATCGAAAGAGACCGGCATAGTAGCAGCCGTAGCATCGGCCAAGAGGTGGGCATGAGTCATCAAACCGTTATAAACCATTTGAAGAAGCTTGGATTCAAAAAGAAGCTCGATGAATGGGTGCCACACGACTGAACGCAAAAAAACATTTTTGCCCGTATGGATGCATGCGAATCGCTTCTGAATCGCAACAAAATCGACCCGTTTTTGAAGCGGATGGTGACTGGCGATGAAAAGTGGGTCACTTACGACAACGTGAAGCGCAAACGGTCGTGGTCGAAAAGCGGTGAAGCTGCCCAGACGGTGGCCAATCCTGGATTGACGGCCAGGAAGGTACTTCTGTGTGTTTGGTGGGATTGGCAGGGAATCATCCACTATGAGCTGCTCCCCTATGGCCAAACGGTCAATTCGGACCTGTACTGCCAACAACTGGACCGCTTGAATGCAGCACTCATGCAGAAGAGGCCATCTTTGATCAACAGAGGCCGAATTGTCTTCCATCAGGACAACGCCAGGCCACACACATCTTTGGTGACGCGCCAGAAGCTCCGGGAGCTCGGATGGGAGGTTCTTTTGCATCCACCGTATAGTCCGGATCTCGCACCAAGTGATTACCACCTATTTCTGTCCATGGCGAACGAGCTTGGTAGTCGGAAGTTGGCCACAAGAGAGTCCTGTGAAAATTGGCTCTCCGAGTTTTTTGCCAATAGGGAAGCGAGCTTCTATAAGAGGGGCATTATGAAGTTGGCATCTCGTTGGGAACTCGTCATCGAATAAAATGGTGCATATTTGACTTAAATCGCATTATTATAACCAATTTTATGAACAATTGAAAATGCAATAAAAATACCGCAAGACTTTTTTGACAACCTTATATTATTGTTTGCCTCATTTAGAACAAAATTTAAACCACAATTGCAACTGTTCAAACTGCTTTGGACTTTAAATAATGGCTCTAATTCACTTTTGAACTGCACAGAAAAAAAAACGAGAAAGGCAAAGCTAACTTCGTCTGTGCCGAAGTTTTAATACACTTGAAAACGCTTGTCTCAACGGTTAGCGACTTCGACCAAACTTCGCAGATTAGCTTAAAAACATTTAATATTACCCATTACGGTAGTGATTGAGAGCGGTAATATTAAGAAAAAACCAGTTTTTCTCATTAAAATCCATTTTTCGACCTATCATTTGTATGGCAGCTACAAGAAGTAGTCATCTGAAATTCAAAATATCCACTTCAAGATCAACTTTTTAAATATCCTTTTCACATTTTTATGCTCCTTTGGATGAAAAATAAAGATCAATAAAATATCTGACATATCCTTTTTAAACGAAAATAAATTTACTTTGAAAATATCCAATGGATCCCAAAAGAGGATAGTTAACTATCCAGTCCAAATGGATAGTTAAATATCGTATGGATCATCAAAAACTATTTTTTTTTGTCTCAGTTTGGTTCACTTGAATCGAAGCCGACATTTAACCCATAAACGTCTTACAATCTACAGATCTATATACAACTTCTATTTTCCAACATTTCTTCTGCTGGTTTGAAACCATAACTGAATCTAAGAGTTAGCCTAAACCTAACCTAACCTGAACCTAAGCAAGTGAGAAAGTCGGTCAAGCCCGACTATAACATACTCTGAACCAAGTGTAGGAGCTGAATGCAACGCTTCTGCTGCGCTCATCTCTAAGTTTCTATCTCTCTCTCTCTCTTTCTCTCTCTTTCTCACTCACACGTTGGTTGTGAGTGCGTGGGAGGGGGTGAGGGAGGGGGATTTTATTTTTTGGTCATAACTTGAGAACCGCTCATACGATCTTTATCATTTCTTCGGCAAATCTATACATATTACGAATGACTAACTATCTCTAGAAGGAACGAATCATCTATTTACAAAACTGCAGGAGATATGACGGTTTTGCAAAATTGCGGGGGCGGAAGGGGGCGTGGCAAAAAATGACAATAAACTTGATCTGCCTGCAATCATAAGAAGCATTTGTCCCATACATGTCAAACCTCTATCTCTTACCAGCTCTGAGATGATGCTGATCAAGAATAAATATACTTTATAGGGTCGCAAATGATTCCTTTACATACTGTTACATGAACTGTTACATACTTTTGCAGAAACTTAATATACTCTTTGTACCTTCGGTACAGAGTATAAAAAGAACCTCCAAACCGCTTTTCAGATCTAAAGTTTAAGAACGAAATTAGCATCATAAAATGAACATCTCAGAGTTGCGGTCGAGTGCCCCGACAGCAAAATATCCTGTACCAAGTAATGGGGTTCCTTTGGCTTTAAACTCCATTTATTTGTTATTGAATTTATTTAAACAAACAAGGAGGCACACCTGTATACAGGGTTTGTCCTAATGGGACTAATTTTCTTCCGCCGTGACTGTACTTCGGAGAGTGCGTGCACCGACTGGATTCGGTAGAGAGCGTTCCTAGTGGAATTTGTTTATCCAGGACAAACCGTTTGCGCCAAGTTTTACCTGGAAGTGCTCAAGAGACTAGTGTTATCTGGGTGGGTTCTGCGGAGGATCTGGATGGGAACGGAATCTGGGTGGGATCTTGGTGGGTTTTGGGAGGCATCTGAGCGGGATTCGGGAGGGATCTAGGTGGAATCAGGGTGGGATCTGGGTATGAGCTCTGAGGGATCTAGGTAGGATATGGAAGGGATCGGGATATGACCTTTGTGGGATCTAGGGATCTGGATGGGTTCTGGGTAGGATCTTTCTGGAATCTGGGTTGGATCTGAGTGGGATCTGGGCGGTATCTAGATGGGATCTTGGTTGGATCAGGGCATAACCTTTGTGGGTTCTGAGTTGGATCTGGGTGGGATCTGTGTGGTATCTGGGTGGTATCTGGGAGGGATCTGCGATCAGGGATCTCACCTTGGTGTTATCTGGGTGGGTGAAACTTACCAAGTTGGAAAAACAGTACAAAATCCTCTCATTCAATCATAATGATTTTGCGACATTTTTAGAACTTGAAGTATAATGATGAGACTTTTTTGACTTGCTGCTTAGAAATGTTTTGCAAGTTGAACCAAGACCCACAACTTTCTCTAGGACGTCAGAGCAAAATTGCAAATATTTGGATTTTCGCGAAAGTGTTGAAAATTTGTCAGATTGTTATACCCACCGATTTGAGGGATGAATAAGTGACCAAAGTGCAGTTCAAGTCAAGTTAAGTCAGTTAATCATGGCAAATAGATGAACTACCTCAGCCTCAGTACCAATTATGAAGTGTCTGTTGCCGTTCTGGGTATTCAACCCACGCCTTTTGCTAACCGCCCATTGATTTATGGCCCAAACTCAACCCACTGCCGCTGCTCCCTTAGCATTAGAATTTTTCTAGTTCTACTTTTGGCCGGCAGCAGTCACATAATTCACAATTCGCCCTTTCCGCAGAGTTAACAAATAACATCAACTTATTAAATAAACTTTCAATTCAGCGGAAAAAAAGTCAAAGGGAAAACGGAGAGAGAACTGGTGCTGGAAGAGCTACCGTGCTGGGACCGAGGGACAGATTGAAGCTGCAGGCGCTGGCACAATAAATCATCACATCGAAGCCCGGCAGAGCCGGACAGGAGGGAAGGTTAGTAACTGCGGCCAAGTTATGTGGCTTCATTGTGGACAGAATGAACGCTTTTAAGCAGACAATTGCAGCCTGGGGCGCTGGAGCTGGAGATGGAGTCTGGGTAGCATCTCCCACTGCCCCAATGACTTTGTTCGCCGTCTCTGTTGCACATTTTCGTAGGCCGCTTTCTGCACATAAATCAACATTGTGGGGACTTGGGCCCCAACTGCAACTGCAATATGAGTTAATTTTTAGAGCCTCTCGGCCCAAAGGCTTATTTGCGTATTTGTCAACTGCAAATTACAACATGTTCGTGCTATTTTTTTCTTCTTTTTTTTTTCTTTCCCACACGAGTTTATCTATTGCCTGGGTGGAGTGGAGCTTGACACCATCCAAGCACCGGTGCCGGTGCGTGTGGGTGGTTCAGCACAATTTATGGCCCGCCTGGCATTATAAATTTTCCATTAACTTGGCGTCTCGATGAGATTTGCATTGAATGCAGACGCATTATCTGTTTAAGGCTTTAATTTTATATTTATTTTTTGTAGCCAAAAATGTACGCAAAATAAGTGAGCGAACCAGAGAGCTGCCTTCTAGGGGCATATTTGCATCCAATTGACTTGAAAAGGCTCAGTCGAAACTCGTGCCCACAGCCGCCCGCCGTCCGCCATCCGCCTGCTGACTGCCACATTGAACCCGACAAATTGGTCATAATTTTAAGCAAACTAATCCCAATAAACATGGCCCAAACATTGTGCCACTGACATTAAGCTGCCATCTAAGAGAGTTGAGTTTAAGTAGCTAATAAAATGCATTTATCTCAGCATCGATCAGGCCAGCCCGAGGGATAGATAGAGAGAGAGAGAGAGATAGAGCGAGAGGGGGGATACCCATAACTTTATGCTTTGAAATTGAAGCGCAGCGAATCGATTTGGTCAGCTGTCTCATGCAAATTGCAAATTAACGTTAGTTAAAATCGACAAATGGAAAAATGAAGTTGCCAATTTATGCATCCCCAGGCAGTTGACAAAAGGTTAAACAGTTGGGTCAAATGTGCAAATCTGCTGACAGCTACACAATTCATAAAGAACAAATTTTTACAGGTCTTAGGCTTTAATATTTTCGCAGTTTGGGGAAATTTAATGGCCTGATCCCTAACTTCTAAGACGACTTTTTGTTTTTAATGTCAGCAAGGACTTATTTATCTATCAGAAGAAATCATCATGAATTTATTTACCAGGGAAACTTGATCACTGATAAGCTTTAACGAGTTACTTCAACTTTTTAGATCTCATAAAAATGTAACTTTAAAAATTAGTTCCTAGTGTTTAAGTGATATAAAATACTAGCTGAACCCTCCGCGATTTTGTTCGGGTCCAAGATTCTAGGAAATTGTGTTGTTTCCAGTCCTGCTCATGCTAAAGGACCCAACGAAACTTTCTAGGCGCTGGAAAATTCAGTCCCTGCCAGTTAAGTGGATGCTGAAAACATACCTCTCCCGCACGACCACTTAGTGAATTTCATATTACATAAAGAATTTGAACTTCAGAGCTGCATCAGCACTTTTAAATAATAGTTTAATTCAAATTAGCATCCAGTTTTTTCCTCACCCCTCTTCAACCGCTTACCACTTTTTTCCCACCCTCCTTTCCACATTCCACCGCTCTTCACTCCTTACCATTTCCCCTCATTCTAACACATGTCATATATCTCAGAAAGCCATGGCATATTTGTAATACACACATATTTTTCACGGTCAACATATTTTTAGACCTATCGATAGAGCTATAAATATTTGGCTTTCTGACCCACTTTGCGAACAAATTTTTCAAAATTTCTTTCTTAGTGCTCGCCTGCATAACTAAACCAAGGTCTATGCCAAATCTTAAATCTGTTGGATAAACAGTTTTGGCTGTGGGTTGATAATATGTCAGTCATTCAATCGGGCCTACAGATTTATAAGTATTAATATAAAACTTGAAAGAAAGGCTTGTAAAAAAAAAAAAAAACATTGATCTGCTATCCAAATGTTTGGTTTAGCTGGCTCAAGGTGATCCGTCCCACCCAAGGAATGAAAAGACGGTAGTTTTTGATTTTAGTTTCCCAATATATTTCGGGCCCACATCGGGGTCCGTCTTCAGGGGGCTAACAAATAACACTAAACAGATAAAATTAACAAGATTTTTCCAAAAAACAATTTTTAAGCAACATTGAAACCTATACATTAGACTGGCCCTTATATTAACTTTATTTTTTGATTTCAAAATACCGGGCGGAAAAAGATTCGTTTTGGTCTCAATAGATATGAAAAAAGTTTGGCAGCGATCGGACTTCATTTAGTGGACGCGCGCTCGCCCTTAAAATCGAACATTTGAAATGTATGTAAAATGAGGGGGATGATGAGAATGTAATCACTAAAAATTCCAAATAAAATTGTATGTGTTAATTCTTTTTACATCCTTTTAAGGGAATATCATAGCAACATTTTAAATATAAATGTGTCTTGTTTTGATCGTAAGCTTGGCCAAAATTATATCAAAAGGGCCAATTTTTCAAAAAAATGTTTGGTATATTTTTCGAAAAATTTTTAATATATATGAGATTCTGATTTTTGCATACCCGGGCGGCAAAACTATCGTTTTGGTCCTCATAGATATTAAAAAAAGTTTGGCTGCGATTGGACTTCATTTAGTGGACGCGCTCTCGCTCCGAAAACCCAAAATTTTAATTATACTGCCATGTATGGGATGAGATTCGAAATAAATATCTAAAATGAAAAAAAAATTTTTAAGCGGTTTTTCTCTTTGAACCCTTTGGGGGGAATAACATAGCAACGTTTTACATATTTTTGTTGGACATTTTGAGCATAAACTTGGTCAGAATCATATCAAATCGGCGAATTTTTCAAATAAATTTTTTTTTCTCAGATTAATTTCGAATTTAATCTCTAAAATTTTCAAATGTTTTTAAAAGTGTTATTTCTCTTTTAGTACATTAAGCGAAATATCATAGCAACATTTTGAATATTAATGTTAGATATTTTGAGAATAAATTTGGTAAGAATCATATCTAAAAGCACATTTTTCTCATTTTTTATGATTTTTTTTTGTGTTTTTTTAAGATAAAATAATATATACGAGATATGCTCTAAATATCCGACATTTACATTTAAAATGTTGCTATGATATTCCTCTAAAAGAATATAAAAAGAAATAACACATAAAACACATTTTTTATTAAAAATTTTAGATGTTAAACCCGAAACTCACCCCAAATATTGCGCATATATTTCAAATATTCGATTATGAGGGCGAGTGCGCTTCCACCAACTGAAGTCCGAACGCTGCCAAACTTTTTTTCATATCTATTGGGACCAAAACGAATCTTTTCCCGCCCGGTATTTTGAAATCTATTTTTGAGGGCCAGTCTACTATACAGACATATTTACACTCAAAAAAAAAATCAATCCATATGGGATCAAATCAATCCCAAGCGGTAATGAAAACAACGTAATCCCGGATATGCTTGAACCGATCTGAAAAAAGATTGAGTTGATTCGACTTTTTAATCCTAAGAAGAATTACATATATCCCGGGGTAATCCTATAAAAGATTGAATTGTGCAAAAAATTCGTGCACAATTAAATCCCAAAGCTGGATCATTTTATGCCTATTCTAGATTAACTTGAGCTCGATATGTAGTATTGATTTGATCTCAGAAGAGATTACTGTTCTTCCTTTCCTCAGCCATGCCATTTGTCATAGGACCTCCTCATTCACTTCAAAGACCACTCACACCAGTTTTGGTTAATTTAAGACTTCTGAAAAACAAAGAAATAAATATAAAAGTTGTTGGCTCCACTGGGACTCGAACACACGACCATTCGCACTTAACAGGAATGGAACGGCATCTCATCGCACACCACCATACCCATTGGTTGTTGCAGCGTGTCTAAAAGGCTACTTATATTTCTTCGCTCTCGCTCTCAAATTTATGGACATGTGATCTCGAAAGAGATTGTAGTAAGCACATTTGGAATGATACAAGTTCGAAAGGAATAGACCAATCCTTAAAAGATTGAATTGTGTAGAATATCCTGGAAATCGAGATTGAATTTTCAAGCTCTTGCCGGGCTTACTTCAATATTTAAAAGATTGAAAATATCTCGACGTTTTTTTTTCTGTGTACGGGACAAGTACGAGTGCTCGTCACGGAGTTTGATATTCAACTAATTTCGGTCTTAAGATTTTGCCTGATTTTGCCTGATTTTGCCTTTTTTGTTGAAAAATGCTTGCGGCATCAAAGTCTGGAGAATGGTTGCTCTCAGTGCAATAGGCTGCAAGCGCTGTTTTTGGTGTATTGATGCTGCGTTTTTAAAGTCTGACTTGTGTCCAGATAGTCTTGTCTTTAGTTTGGATTTTGTCGTTCCAACATATATTTTCTTACATATATTGGTCCTGGTCTTCATGTTACTGAACAATGCAGCCGTGGTGTAAGTTGGCTTGTGGGCAATTGTGATCTATTCCCTGTCATATAAGTCCGCTTTGGCGAATCTTTTTTTTGGCTTCCTTTTCAATGTCTTTGATGATCGTCTTAATAATTCTCTGAGGGAAATCATTCTTTGTCAGCCGTTCTTTGATTATCCCCACATTGTCTTTGTGAAAAATTGGATCACTAGTGTAAATTATCCGCTTTGCAAGATTTTTCGCTGTGTTGAATATCATGTTTTTTGGATGTTTTGAGAAGTAGTTTATTATCCGTCCTGAAGCTGTAGGTTTTTGATACCAGTTTATCTTTAAAATGTTGTTTATCCTGTGCACTGTAGAGTCAAGAAAAGGTAGTTTGTTGTCTTCTTCTACTTCAAAGGTAAATCTCTCTAACTATCGTAGATAGGTCGTCTACATATTTGGTTAAGAGTCTGGCTGTCTTGTGTAAGGATTTCTTCCATAATTATATCAGCTATTATTGGTGAGGCAGGAGATCCCATGGGAAGACCTTTCAACTGGACATACAATTCCTCACCAAACTTGAAATATATCAGAAACAGTTTTTTTTGGCATATTCGTTTGTTGCTTGATGAGTTCCCATTTGTAAATTTAATATTTATATTTATAAAATTAAAATTTATTGCAACATTTTTTATAGTTTTTTCCATAATTTCAAAAATATGTATTCATTCAAAATAATTTTTTTTTCATTATTTCTTTTTTTGCTTAAACGTTCTATTAGGATCTTATAAACATCTTGCAAAACTTTCAAGCAGATCCGAAACTCAGTTTTACAAAAATAAACAAAAACAAGTTTTTTTTCCGACCCTTTTATATGAAAATTATTTTCATCGAACATCGTATTATTAGAAATTTTTAGTTTTTTCCCTTTTTTGGCCAAAAATTTTGTAAATATTTATAAAGTGTTTGATATATTGAAAAAAAAATTTTTTTGAACAAATTAATTTTACTTGGAAATTTTTGAAGATTTTATTTTTTACCATGTCACACTTTGACCCGAATTTCTGGAGAACTGCTTAACCGATTTTGATAATTTTTTTTCGATGAAAGCTAACACCCAAATGCACCAAATCCAATTTTTACATTTATTAAAAATAATTTTTATTTCATCGAAAACAGATGTCAAAACTTTAAATGCGATTAACTCGGAACCACTTTTTCCAAAATGGTTGCAAAGATTTAAAGAGTACCTGTTGACCGATTTTCAAATTCTTTTTTTCAAATTGCTCCTTATACTCACCATTCTGGTGTGAACTAGGATATTTTTGATCGGTCAACAAATAACGGAGTTAGGACCAATACAGTGGGAAAAAGGTCGAATTTCGAAATTTTGACTTTGCAACCCCATAACTTTGCCATTTATTGACCGATCCAAAATATCCTAGTTCACACCACATCATCCGTTCTCAAAAAATGTTTGCAACCATGGGCCTATGTTTAAAATTTTGGGTTAACTTTGAACAGAAATACAACAACAACCGCAGGTACAACAACAACAAAAATAAGTAAATTTAATATAACCGATTCCCTATCGAATGAAAAACAACGCTTCTTAATATTTATTTATTTAAATTTGAGCAATTTAATTTTTTGTAAACCTTTAAAAAATGACACCTGAAGGTATACAGTACCCTTAAAACTAGTATTGTGTTATTTTCCCACCTATTTCATTCTGCATTTTCATTTGTCAAGTTATAGATTGTGTTTTTGATTTTGGGCAGATGTAAAAAGTAAAATTGGCTTTACAGTTGCAAAGGTCCAAGCCGAACTACTTTCAGTCTCTGGGCGTGTGTGCTTTAAATTTTTCGCACAAAGAGAAAGGGTTAACGCCGAATACGAACGGCAACGTTTGAGAAGCCTTTTCATGGCTAGTTACTTTACTGCTGAAGTCAATAGCTGGTGAAGGTGACCTTATGCCACTACTTTTGGGTATTTCCGTTTCTAACCCCTACAGAAATAGTAAATAGAGGACAGCTTACAGCTTTCAAGCTTACATTTGTATATACCCTTGCAGGTCGTAATAGAGGTTTCAAATGATTTTCATTGAACAATTAAATTTTGGCTTTGAAACATGTTAGACAACTTATTCCCAAACTAAGCAATAGATGGCGCCAGCACTTTGGCCATGTGGCAGTCCCAGTTCATCCAGTTCCAATCACAGATACAGTTCACACATAACTAACAACTATTGATACTCAAGCCTTTGTAGTAGAATAAGGTATATTATGGTCCTTCTATACACGGCCACTCTGGCAGCATCTAGTGTATTCTATTTTTTTATTGTTATATCTATTAGTTTATTAGTTCTTGCTTTATCGATAAACAATCTAGCCGATAACTATTTAAGCATCCTTTGTTATCAATAAGTGCTGGCGATGACCAATAAACTAAAGCCGATTCAGTCCTGATCGAGCATCGAAAGAGATTACAAGCGTGTGTTTTAAGTTCTGCCACAAGGGTCATTTGTCTCCCACATTTTTGTTTGTATCTTTCATCTCTAACTCGCCCACACATACACTCAACTCTCTGCCATTGTACTACACTCATTCTTAACGGCAACATGCCGTCTCCAATAAACCGAACTTAAACCTAATCTGTGTTTAAAATTAAATAGTTAACGTAAAGGTGCCACAGGCATTTTGCAGTTCCGTTTGTTGGAATGAAAACAAAAAAACTTATACTTACTAACCTTTTTTGCAGACCTATCTTTTCTATGGAAGCCTTTCTATAGAGTTACCCAATATTCATCAAGCTTGATGGAATTATACGTTGGCCAGTTTATTTTTAATTTTTTCAAGTGTATAGAAAAATTTGGTTTACCGATTGCAAGTTGGCGGCTTCGTTTGTGGCTCCTACAACTTGGACTCAGACAGGGCTTCCTCATGTCAGCAAATGAACGAATGACATTTACTTAACTCTGACTGCAAGTCAGTTTCGGTCTTTGGTCAGGTCAAGGCCTTGCCACTGGCTTTATCATTATTGAGATTTTGTGGCATGAACCCTTTTGCGTTTCTGCTTCCGCTGTTGTTTATTTGTTCACTTACACTGACCGTTAAATTGTGCAAACATTTGAACAAGCATTGAAGGTACTCGGAGAAATATTTCGATAAGCAAATATTTAGACGAAACGATAAGGGCAATCCATCAGTGTCGTCGGGGGCGTAGGCCTTTGGGGTGCTGGGCCATAAACTAGAAAATTTATAGACCAATCATGGCCAAACTCACGCACTAAAAACAAGTGAAACAGCAGAAATCATAGACCAAACACACATAAGGCATTAGGAGGATATGATCGGGAGAGGAGCTGTGGCAATTTATAGGATGGCCATGGCAATAGACACCGCTCAGCGGGGTGTCGCGCCCGGGCTGGGAGTCGCTGGTCCACCACCAGCCAATTGATTTATACAAACGGCAAGGCAACGGAACACAAATTGGTTGCCTCACAGATCTTGAGGCTGGGAATGATTTGTGGCACTTTGGTTGCAATCTTACGCAGAACTTATTTCCTTGCAGGCCGTTTAACCTTTTGAACCACCCAGCTCTTGGGCACAGGTGTTGTTGTGAGCCAGTCATTTCCTTGGAAATCAACAGCCGAGAGACGGAGGACTTTTGCATGCTGCGGACGTAGCTAATTAGAGCCATAATTGTGCGCCGCTCGCAATCCCAATCCCCCAAAGTCAGCCTCAAAGCCTCGGCGGATTTGACAGAAAGTGATATGTATTTGTGTTTGCCTGGGGCAGGCGTTGGCAAAAAATGTTGCTCCATGTCGAACCCATTGACCATTTCTGGTCACCAGTTTATCAAGCCACAAAGGCCTCAACAATAAATTACGCAATCCAAACGCTCAACTGTAGTCCATCAATGGCATAATGAGGCGGCGGTGGACCGTAGGATGCATTACCATATCGGCATAAATTCCGGAGCATCGTTAAGTGGGCTGACTTGTGGCAAGTGGCCAGACAAACAGGCTCAGGCAGCAGTCTCGGACTGCAAGCAAGTTGCATGCCACATGCCAGGCTGCTGCCACCGGCCACCTAATGAGGGAATTACCAACGCCAATGCAACATCATCGTCATCGATAATGCATCGCCGTCTCTTGTCTGGGCCTCACTTCGCAGATAGCAGCAGCAGCGGCAACAGCAGGTGATGGTGCGGGTGACCCTTGAACTGGCGCTTAATTTATGGCCCAAGCTAATTATAGACTTGATATGCGTCCAAAGTGCATCAAGAGTGGGTACAATTAACTAGAGAAAGTTGCAAAAATAATAAATTTTATTACTGCTTTGTTCACTTAACTTAACTTACGAGTGTGGCATGAGCAAATCGGCTTTACCAAAACATAACCCAGAAGTTCTTCAAGTGGTCATTTATGAGGAATGAGTATGCTGTCATATGGCAATTATTTCAAGATTAACATTGCAAATTTTCAAGATTACATATATTATTACTTTTAGCTCACATTCAGGCCTGATTTTGGGTCCAAATTCAAGCAATGGGAATTAATAAGGGCTCTGTTTATCTGTCTATAGACAGAAGCACTATACCTTGGGTTTTTAAAATCAAGATTTTTAACCAGTTTTGTTGTAGTATTTATAGATCGAAATGGGAAATGGAAACAGGCCTCGTTGTTTTAGGTGGGTCTCCTTTTTGGTATACTTTCAGCTGTACACGATTCTTGTTGGTTCTTATGTAAATCTCTGTTATAAAGAAAAAATTCTTCAAATTTCAGAAAAAGTGGATTAATGGCTTTAAATGCTTCATCAAACCGAAATTCCGCAAACGCAAAGACGACACAATTGAAATTTATTTTTACTTAATCTTAATTAAACCACTTCATGAGCTCATGAGCTTTCGCCTCGGAACATAAAGTCGGTATTTGTAGCGAAATAATTAATAAAAAAGTTTCGTGACGCACTCTCCAAAAAAGTGGACTTTGAAAGTTAAATTGTATTTTCGTAATTTTTACCGAATGTTGCAAAATAAAACACTTAATATCTAATACCTGAAAAGAATGATGTATGTAAGAGGGTTCTGAAAAACATTAGTGGTATTCCTGAAAGTTGACTTGCTTTTGATTTGCTTTCGTGAAAGCAAAAGCAAAACAGTTGGTAGAACGACCTTGATTTCATTGATTTGCTATCAATTGGCAAAAAATTGCGAATGAACTTGTAAAATTGAATTTTCTAATCTTTAACAATAGTATGTGGGCAGAATCTGTAGTTTTAAGAAGTTTGCAACTTTACTAAGGTAAATTCAATTAATTATGTATTTGTTTATGGCCACAGAAAGTGGCATGCAATTTGACAGATCCAAAGAGGAAGTGGCAGGATAAAATTGTGGAATAATTTGTCATTTCGAACCTGAGCTGTGCAAATATGTAACCCTAAACATATTTGACCACGTCAAGCACAAGCTCCGAGAACTTCAGCACTTATGACTCGGTCCACCGTAGGCCGCGGGCCTTTTTTCCAGTAGTCTCGTGTGCAGTTTAAGATGCAATAAATAATAATCATTAAATTACTTAAGGACCTCTTCTGGTCTAGAGGGCTAAATTTTACATGTTTTTAAAAATTCGTGGAAAGAAATCGGGAAGAGATATTGTAAACCTTTTTTTTTTTTGTGTTTGGATGTACAGTTTATTGTATTATACTCAAAAAGTTATCGGGATCCAAAGTAGGCTATTCCAAAAAAAATGTGTCGATGGAACCCACGTTTCCATTTTTATTGCAGTCCAGTGTACAAAAAAAATAGTAAAAACTTTTTTTCTCAAAGATTGAAGTGGGGACGATAGCCAGGTTAATTCTGCGTCCATAAAGCCCTTCATCATCAAAATCGGTTCGGTAGAAATTGAGAAAACGTGGGTACCATTTTGAAAAACGTGGTTTTGAGAAAAACGCGTTCAAAGTTTGAAGGAAATTGAAAATTGCTTGTTTAATCGACAAAATCAGCTATATCTTCTAAAGCATTTCGAATTTAGGAAAATCCTTTTGGGATAATATTTTTGAATATCTAAGCTAAAAAATTAAAGAAATAAAAAATATTATGAAAAATAAATTTTTATACCCGTTACTCGTAGAGTAAAAAGGGTATACTAAAGTCGTGCAAATGTATGTAACAGGCAGAAGGAATCATTTCCGACCATATAAAGTATATATATTCTTGATCAGCATCAACAGCCGAGTCGATATAGACATGTCCGTCTGATCGTCTGTCCGTCTGTCCGTCCGTCTGTATGAACAACTAGATCTCAGAGATGGTAAGAGATAGAGGGTTGACATGTATGAGACAAATGCTTCTTATACTTGCAGGCAGATCAAGTTTATTTCAAATTTTGGCCACGCCCCCTCCCGCCCCCGCAATTCGGAAAAATCGTTATATCTCCTACAGTTTTGAAGATAGACGATTTGTACTTTTAAAGATAGTTAGTAATTAGCAAAGCGAATAAAATTGCCGAAGAAATGATAAGGATCGGATGAGCGGTTCTCAAGTTATGAGCAAAAATGTGAAAAATAGCGAGTTAAAAAAGTGTTGCATACTGTTCAGATGTTCACCCTAAGGAACGCAGGAACACTGTTAAACATGTTTTTTCATGAGTAACGGGTATATCGAAGTCGGTTAGAGCCGACTTTAACTTACGCTCTCGTTTAGACCTGAAGAGGGCCTTAAATATGGAATGCGTTCTTTATATTTAAATCACAATTAAATTTAAAAAAACACGATGCGCGCGGAGCCTTTTTTAAATTTTTTAGTGATCAGACTAAAACGATAGCAAATCGTAATCAGCTTCGAGACTGATTTCGCGAAATCAATTAGTATGACCTAAAATTTCCTAACATTTTTTGGGCACACTGCTCATTTTGTATGGAGCAGCTGTGCTCAGCTGTTTAGCGAAATCAAATCGAAAGAAAATCAAAAGCAAATCACTTTCAGGAATACCACCATTATATGCAGACATAACCTGAAAACTATTACCCATACAGATAATTTGTGTGAACCAAAAGGAATTGTATCGTTATTATCTATAACCCCGTCTTAAACAATTTTGCTCCAAAGTCAATCGATTCCAATATACAGAGCAAATTGCGTTTAACAATATGGCGGCCGTTCCCAATGACACAAATTGACACAAAATTTAACTAAAGCCTTTTAGACAGTCCCCTATCTCATATCTAAAATCTTTGACATCTAATTTGACTGTATGGTCCAAATAAATAGCAGGAATATTTTGTTTTGGCATACACTTGAAGAACGCACCTTATCATTGGAAAGAGGATGCATAAAATTTTTATTTTTGCTTTCAAAGAGTTGCCATCGATATAACACCGCAATACTTATTTAATCCTTAATTATTATAGTTTTGTTTTTACAGATCGCCTACCTCGAGAATTTTCATTAAAAATTTTGGTATTTTTTTCAATTAAAATTAAAACAATTTAAAAACTTTTCACAATAATTTAAAATGGATCGAAGTATAATATTTAAAGCTGCCCAGCATCAAAAATTAATGTTGCCATGGTTTGATGTAGTTTATTTTATAATCCTAATAACACAAGAATACAACTTAAGTTAATGGTCACAGCTGGCTTCTTATGGCCCACACATTTTGAAGAAGTTACCAAAATCCTACTCAATTGATCAAATGGTATTAGTTTTAAAAGAAAGGCTGATGCGAATTGGCAATTGTTTCGATTTATTTTCTTTTTATTAATTTGTTTGAGAAATATTTTAATAAGTGAGTTAGTTTATAGACACTCTGTAAATTATTTATTTTTATTTCTTCGTCATTTTGTTCTTATTGTTAGAACCTACGTTAAAGCACTAATAAGAATTACTTTTAAGAAAATAGTTTAGAAAACAAAACCTCAGGGTTCAAGACGAGCTACTTTCATTCTCGAATCGAGTATATTATAAGGGAGACATATGTTGCCTGTTGCGACTAAATTAATCTGCATCAGTCAGGCTGTTTTTGAAACCAGCTTGGTGACAGCCTTGAACCAAATCCAGCAAGACTTCATCACTATCGTCTGGGTACAACTTGCAACAGAAATCCGAAACTAGGGCAGAACCACAATGGGTCCACGGACCTTGCCATAATACTCACCAAACAATATCTCCAGACTTTTATAAAATCATTTTAGCGACTGGCCTATATTTTTGAGGAAAGGCAACACCTGAGAAAACTCTGGATAGCCTGGGCCTGGCTCTTTTAGTTGACTCCTCAAAATGGAGTAATTGGAGAATTTAAGTAGAAACTAGACGTCTTACGTATTGCTTAGTTCATCTAAGTTTCCTATAAAAGATTTTTGTCAGAGTTGTAGAAATATTTAAAATCACACAATTTTAATTTAAGTAAGTTCAGTTTAAGTTCAAATTAAATTCTTTGGCTTGGTTCGGTTGGTTCCCTTTGATTTTCTTTTTAAATTTCAGCCAACTCTTTTCTGCAGTGTAGGTATGTCAGCAACATGTTGCCTACAAACTGACAATTCATTGCCTAACTGACTGACTGACTGACGAACTAGACAGACCTAGACAGACCTCTGTATGTTAGCGGTACCTTTAATTGCCAAATAAAACAACGAAACAAAACAAACCCAAAAAAAAAACATTTGTGACTAAAGCCCAAAAGCAACTTGCGTTGCTGCCGCCAACACAAAGTAGCAACCTCAGGCACAACAGCAACGGCAGCAGCTGCTGCTACTGCAGCAGCAACATGCAGCATCCGCAGCAGCTACAGCATTAATATTAATTAAATAAACGTTAATTCAGCGCATTAATGCGTAATAAATAATGCTCGTTTTGAGCAAAAATTAATGCATAAAACGCTACTTATCGGCGCTGACGATGCCGACGCCACGCCAGGCCACGCCACGCACTTTTATCTGTGTCAACACAGTGAGCCCCGCGGCTGGGCAGGAGGGAAAGGAGAAGGAGGAGCCTGACAAACGCATTGTCAATAGCATTATAGATCCGTTTGGTTGCCCACCGAGAGGAGTTGCAGTCGTCGTCGTCGTCGGCGCGTTGCAATTACATGTCTGTGACAAGAATTTTAAATGAAAATCGCTGCGCAGTTGCAACTGGACAAATGATTCAAACTTTCGCATTACGTGTGGAAAATGTTGAAAATTGTATGTGCGGGGCGCCGCCAGGCTAGGATCGATTTTTTTGTGCGCTTTGCATGCCCAAGGCGAGTGGCAATGGCGACGCATGAAATTAGAAAGGCATTATGGCAAATCTTTCGGTTTATTTATCAGCAATTTGTCAACAGGAGCCAGATGCAGCGGGCTGAGATTGAAGTCGGCTTGACTTTCTAATGTCATAGACGAGTGCCCAAGTGAAGGGTTGTTGTCAGTTGGAAAATTTTAAAATTTCAAAAAATTTTGAGACAGAAAATATCAGTCAAACTACAAGAACTACAAGAAATAGAAACCCGACTCATATACCCCGTCGCGCTTCGTTGCGCCTTCAACCGAATAGAGCCAATAAAAGAGTCAGTTTGAAGTTGATCGTAAAAAGTCAAATATTTGCTGAATTGTTAAATATCTTTAACATTTTTGTTGAGAAATCGATTCTTACGGTTCCACGTCTATTCAACACAAAACGATTTCAACACGTCAATTCAACACAAAACCAATAAAAAACGAATAAATTTAACACAGCACAATTTTAACACTAGATATTTCAACACATATACAATTTCAGCATAGTCTATTTCATCACAAAGCAATTGAACATTGCCAAATTTCAGCACAGTACAATTATAACACTGGAAAATAGCAAAAATAGCAAAAATTTTGTTGTAAAATATTGCGCGATTTTTTCCAAAAAAATGTTTACCTGCAGCTAGTGTCTCCCTTTCCTGATGTTGGTACGGTTCCACTTCTATTCAACACAAAACAATTTCAACACGTCAATTCAACACAAAACCAATTAATTAATGTGTTAAATTGTTGTGTTGGCTGAAATGACTTATATACGTGTGTTGAATTGACGTGTGTTGAATTGTTGTGCTGGTTAAAATGACTTAGTGATGTATTGACGTGTGCTAAAATTGTTTTGTGTTAAATTTGTTTGTGTTGAATTGACAAATTGTTGAATCGTTGTGTTGGGTGAAATGACTGTGTGTTTTATAGACGTGTCACCAAAAAGTTTATACAGCAGTTTTCCCCAAAATTTCAAAATTTCGGGGGTTTCATTTTCGAAAATTTTAAAGCCCAATTTTTCTGTTATTTATGTGTAACTTTTAAAATGAGTTTGAAGCTAATCGCTGGGAACTAAACTTTCGTCCACTTAGTCTTGACCAACCACTTTCCACTCGGGGGAGGTGAATTTTCCGGTAGTTTGATATGCACTTTTTGTAGAATTTTTATATTGATCTTTGAAAATTAGTTTGAGTACAACAGTTTTCCACATTTCCCTACACAATTTTCACACACTTTCAGCATAAGATAAAACTACTGTGAAAAACTCAGCTTCCTGTCTTTTACGGTTTAGGCTGTGCGACAGTCACCAGTCAGTCAGTCAGTCAGTCAGGTTGAACTCTTTAATAAATCTAGATAAAACTATTCGCAGTCAACAACAAAGCCTTTTCTTGGAGAGAAAGAGTAGAGAGAAAGCATATATGGTTGTTGTTACACTACACTTAGCCATAAGCTATGCGTGAAGGCTATACGCGCTACTATCACTTGGCGGAAAACAACAACGAAATCATTCGCAGCCAACAACAAAAACCTTCTCTCAGTGAGAAAGAGTAGAGAGAGAACACACGTGAAGTTGTTGTTGCACTACGCTTACCCATAAGCTACAAAATCGCTCGCAAACAACAACAAAACCTACGGTCGTAAAGAAATAGTAGAGAGACTCCGTTAAGTAGTTGCACTACGCTTAGCCATAAGCTATGCGTGAGGGCTATACGTGCGGCGAAATCATTCTCAGCCAACAACAAAATTATATCGGAAAGGAAGAGAAGAGATAACCCATATGAAGTTGTTGTTGCACTATGCTTAGGCACAAGCTATGAGTAAGGGCTATACGCACGGCTATTTTACAGATTATTGTCTCTGGGCTCCCCTGATTTAAACAAATCAATATACAAATTTAAGCTCGTTACGCATCTAATACGATAATTTTGAAACGAGAGTAAAAGTGAAAATTGTATATTTTTACTTTTGCTTCTCGTTACTTCACAGGCCCCATTGTAGATTTATTGGTTGTCTTCATTGCTTGGATCAACTCAAGTTCTTATTCTTTTTTTCGTCCACCATACTCATGTATAATATCCACTATGGCCGCATAGGTGCCATATATTAGAATGACCGTGCCTACAACCACAAGTAGTATATCTTTCCACAATTTCCATCTGATCTTGCCATAACCAGACTCATCTCTATAATATAAACACATTTCGATGCATGCGGGAAATACTAAATTCAGCACAGATATGGAAAAGGCACCAACCAAGGCCAAAAGTGGACCCAAATTGGGAAATGCAATGGCATTGAGTGTGGTGACAATGACAAACGAAATACGTAGAATGTACTCAAACATATGGGGATGCTTGGGGGGAGGTTCCCTGTTCACATAGTTTTTCACTATGATGTTAATGGTCACATAACCACACAAAGGATAGGATAGGAAAATGGCCAAGGCTATCAACAGCTTGGAAATTTGTGAAGCTCTGTGGGTTAGAGTAAAGTGGATTATAAACATCATAATTAATTAACTCACATTTCATCCTTGGGTAAATTCAAAGTAATGCTACCTCTGACCTCATCCCCAAAGCGCCAATAGCCAATCAGACCAAACAAAACGTTTGTGATAATCACAAAAACTGTGCCCCGACTTAGAATTCCACACCAGCCCAGATACTTCTCCGGGTGAGCCATTTTCTCCTCTATGGCCAGCATCTGGTACACAAAGTATAATAATTATTATCACGGGCATTCTTCCGTCCACTTACCACGCCCACAGAAGTCACTGCAAACAAAACAATACCAAAAAATAGAGGCAAGTTTTCCGGATGAGCAAACAAAGCGCGATCGCCTAAATCGGGCAGTCCTTGAAATAGATAATAGAAGATAATGGCAAATCCTAAATATATAGCTATTGTCGCCACTATATTGAAGGGCACCAAATACTTCAAATGCCGTATCAGAAACAAGGGAAGTAACAACAATCCCACTCCGGCTATATAGAGGCGCACATCAAGTGCACTCTTCGAATAGAAGTCCACCAATTGCTTAATATTTTCACCCACAAAAACCAAATAGACCACCGACACCCCATAGTGTGAGAATCCAAGGACCCCGTCAACCATAACACCAGCAACCCTGGAGCAATATCGACACCAATTCGGACCTTGGCTAAAGGCAAAAGTCATGGTCTGTGGAAAGGTGGCATAGGGCACCTCTGTGCGTCTACTTGATTCGACCATGCAAGCAATCTGGAAAGAAATTAAAGACTTAAGTAAGATTTTTGTATCTGGCTTTTGGAAACGAACAAGCAGTTGCATGCCATGGATAAGCATAATGGTACATAAGATGGTCAGTACGGTTCCATTAACGGTGCCGGAATAAAGATAAGCCAAAGGCATGGCCAAAATGCCAGTACCAATGACACACTTGAGTAACGAGACAAACGCATCACAGTTTCTAGCAATAAACGAGGAAGAAGTTTCTTTAAGAACAATGAAGTAAAGTAGACTCAACTCACGAAAGTGGAGCCTCCACTTGGCGATGTTCATAGGGATTATAGGGGCTGCAAGGAAAGGCAAGGGGTTAGTTAAGGAAAAACATATTAGTTTTTGGTAGTTTTTACCTAATCGACATATCGTTGCTTAATAGAAAAAAAGTGACTTAAATTTCAAAAGTTCTTTAGTTTACATTTTTAAGATTATTAAGCTTATGGACCTTGATTCACATACACAATAACATTCACCACCTACAACGAACGACTTTTCACTCAGAAATTAGTCAGCTTAACATCTTTTTGTTGATTCTAAACCAACCTTCGACACACCCATAAGGTCAAGGTTTTTTGAAGCCATGTCTACTTTTGGTATACCAGCAAAGTACGTTCGACTTTGCATGATGACGTTGAGAAACATGCAAAGCTCCGTTGAAATAGGATACCTAAAGAGGTTTTAGGCAGGGCGATACCTTATCGTGTGATTTTTATACCCGTTACTCGTAGAGTAAAAAGGGTATACTAAAGTCGTGCAAATGTATGTAACAGGCAGAAGGAATCATTTCCGACCATATAAAGTATATAAAGTATATATAAGAATATATTTCTTCATCAGCATGGTCGTATGGATTATACGCCTGTTGTTTATAAATGGTTTTCCCCAGAACAGAAATGTCAAAATGTTTTAACTGAAAAACCAAAGGCAACATTTATTCATTTCGTATATACATCGGACAACGCCTTTAAGGAAGCCACCGTACCAGCTATCCCACCGCAAAGACCCACAATAATGAACAGCAAGGAACGCCAGAGTACCATTTTACAGCGACCATAGCCTTCGTTATACCAGACACATAAATTCACTATGCCCGGATAGATTAGACCCAATTGGGCCAAGCAAAAGGAGCCCACAAACGATAGAAGTAATCCAAAGTCCGGGTAACCAATGGCACACAGTACGGAGCCTATGACCAAAGCAATGCGCACTAGATATTCCAATGAGACGGGGGCATACTCTTCCATTTGCGGTTCCATATAATGATGCCAAATGATGTCTATGGTGACATAACCCTGGAGAGCATAACTAAAGAAGATGCCAACTGCAAACATGGCCAACACACATTGAGGTAGACTGAAGAAGAAGAAGAAGAAGAAGAAGGATGTGACGGTATGAGATGAGTTAGAAAATTGTAAGAGTTTTGATTAGCAATTTCTTTGTACATTTTAGTAGAAACGAGGTGCAATCATTCGTCGCCAACAACAAAATCTACTGCAAAGACCAGCAATACATATTTGTGGTAGCCATTGGTTTTGCAAGAGGCATTGAAGAGAGTAGAGAGAAAACGTACAAAGTTCTTGCTGCATGGAACTTTGTCTTCTTCCACGCCCCGTCAGTGCTTGTGGGAACTGTTCACTCTAATGTCAATATCTAAAATGTGGTTATACCTCAAAATAGTTTGGCACAAACGGTCTCACAACGTTTCACAAGCGCTGTTGAATCTAACGGAAGCAATAAGCAATCTTATTATTGAAATTTGTAACAAATAAAGAACCAAAAAATGAGGTTCGAAACAGTTTGAGTACTGTTCTCCCGTTTGGTTAAGTTTAAGGTTCGGTTCACAGTTTGGTTCGAAATCGTCTTGCATTCTTGAGTTTAAGTTTCAGGCCATTTTCGCCATTTTTATACATTTTGTAGGCTCGACCGAAGTTTATATACCCTTGGAGCTTGATATATGCCTGACAGTTTGTATGGCAGCTATACTATATAGTGGTCCGATTTCGACAAATCTGGTTGAGATTATGTAAAATCATTGAAAACTTATAAATACGAGCGTTGGAAGCGATAACATTGAAAACCAAAAAGTTTTTCTCACTAAGATTTGTTTTCAGACCCTACTTTTGTATGGCAGCTATACTATATAGTAGTCCGATTTCGAAAAGTTTTGGTGAAATTATGTAAAATCGCAAAATATTTATAAATACGGGCGTTGGGAGCGATAACATTGAAAGCAAAAAAAATTTTCTCACTAAGACTTTTTTTGAGACCCTACTATTGTATTGCAGCTATACTATATAGTTGTCCGATTTTGACAAGTCTTGGTGGAATTGTGTGAAATCATTTAAAATTTATAAATACGAGCGTTGGGAGCGATAGCATTAAAAGCAAAAAAGCTTTTTTTTCACTAAAACTAGTTTTTCAACCGATCGTTCCTATGGCAGCTATATGCTATAGTCATCCGATCCGGCCGGTTCCGACAAATGTGCAGCGTATTTTTACCAAAAGACTTCGTGCAAAGTTTGGTTAAGATAGCTTTAAAACTGACGGAGGAGATAGTATAGAAACAGACAGACGGACGGACGGACATGGCTATATCAATTCAGGGCGTTATGCTGATCAAGAATATATATACTTTATGTGGTCGGAGATGCTTTATTCTATGTGTTACAAACATCCGGACAATTTTAATTAACCTCTCCAAGGGTATAAAAAATGTTCATAACATGCTGCTGTGGCTATTTCAGCTCTTTTAAAGATGACGCACAATGCGAGAGAATCGAATCAACGACAGCTGTAGAAAAGGCGAATTTCGCATTTTTTATGAGCAACCTTTACACAGGAAACATTCTATAGTAGTTACCTCTGCATTAGCAACTTTCATTTTAATTTTTATTCTTCTGTAAAAGTAAAGAAGAAAAGTTGACTTTCAATCAGATCTTGCTTGGCGACGAATCCGAAAAAAGCTGTTCTTAAAAGACATAATTTTAACTAATAAAACTGAAATAACTAAACTAAAAAATCGCAAAACATATATATCTTTAAATTTGTTCTCCTTTTTTTTTATATAAGCAACATTTATCCATAAAAAACTTTTTTAAAAAAATTGGTTCAGATATGTCTATATAGAATCATATCAAGCTTATATCTAAAGTTCGACAAATAAAATATCTAGTTGATAACAGATACTGAAGAAATAAAACAAAAAAGTGTCAACCTGTTACAAGTAAGTATCAATTTGATATTCTCGAAATATCATTTTAGTATCTACAAAAATATCAAATTCGTGAAACAAAAATATTATACCCAGTTCGATTTTTGATTATTTACATAATTTTTTTGTGATAGTATTGTTAATATTATTTATTCGTACTTATATGTTCTTGTATATTTGTATATACCATACAGTTTTCTAAAGATCGGACATACAAAAAAAAAGGTCAATGCTTTGACTTAGTTATAGAGCTATAACGCGTCAATATCAAATAAGCTTTTATTACAAATTGAGGAAACAGTTTCAACTTACGTCTCATTTAGTGGCAAATTGTGTAATATAGAACTGGCCGTCCTATCACCATATTGCCAATAGCCCATAAATCCGAAAATGGCATAAAATGTTATCACAATAAACATGGCTCGATTGAGTATACCAAAAGTTCCCAAATAGTTTTGAGGTGTTAACATATTACGCTGCAGAGCCAATATCTGTAAAAATCAATATTAAATGTTAAGCTTAAGATTTTATATTAATTACCTACCACCCCCACCGACTCAATGGCAAATAGAACTGTGCCAAATAGCAGAGAGTAATGTGTCCAGTGCTGGATGGCTCTGCGTTCTGATAGACTCGGCAGATCACCAAATATATAAGTTAATATAATAACATAACCTAATAAAAAGATTTTATTATGTAAGATATTTAACAAAGAAAGTCTTCAACCTACTGACTAAAATCAGCACATTTGAAATGATAGCAAATGGCACCAAATACTTCAGATCTCGAATGAGAAATGTTAACAGCAAAGGTAAAGTCAACAATGCCATATAGAGACGCATGTCCAGTGGATAGAAATAAATGTCACCCAAATATTTCAGATTCTTGGCTATAAAAACCACATACACACAATCCACACCAAAATGATATATACACAGGAATATATCCACAAGGTAACTGAAGCGTATAAATAATAAATTTTAGTTTTAAGATGAGGCTTTTACTTACCCCAAAGGCTTGCTGAGAGGCTGAATCCAATGGGGTCCACTAAGTATGGCCAATTCCATGGTCTCACTGTAGTTAAGTAAGGCAATTCTGTACCGCCCACACAACGTATTGATATCGTTTAACTAAGGATCGACATTTTATACAAAATTAAAGGGGCTAAGACTTAAATCACAACTCTACCAACACATGCATGGCATAGACCACAAAGGAAGAGAGAAGAAAGGTGCTAATCAAACCCACCAGCCAGCCGGCCATATAATAAGCCTGAGGCATTGCCAGACAACCCGTACCAAAGGCACATTTAATTAGATTTATAAAGGTCTCCAAGTCTCTAGTGAAGAGGTGAAAGAATAAAGTCAAGAAATTCCAAGGATTGTTTTCCCTTACGTCAAGGCATGCTCCACATTGCGATTTGTGTGTGGATCAAAGACATATGAGCTTCTAAATGGGAGAAAAAGGTAAGCTTTGGTATAAATGAGTCATTCTGACTCACCCCAAGTTCCTTTGAATGGCACAGAAGACTCGCACATGAAACGGTTGCAAAACTCTCTTTAGATCCTGCTTGATTTGTATGGACAAATGCCGACGTTTGGGCAGCTTCTTGGGCAACATTCCTTCTATATATATTTATAAATAATAGTATAAATTAATAACTATATATATAAATTCACCGCCAACTTAACTAAGCCAATTATGCAAAGTCAAAACGATTTGTGAAAGAATACAGAGTACCTATATTTAATGATACTCTTGCTTTTTAGAAAGAGCGAGACGCATGGCTTTCATTACGGAAATTCTTGTAATCAGAAGTAAGAATTTTAAGATACAATACGTTAAAAATAAATTTCATAAGCAAGCTCTCTTCTGAGTGTACGATTTTTATAATTCCGAAATATTTTATGTTGGATTTACTGTGGATATTTGTAGAACATTTTATACTATTCTTAGATCTTTTGAATGAAATTGCTTTGAATATTAAATCTTCAAACTCCTCTCCTGATTTAAGCCTTTAAGATTCTTAAATTTATCTCGATTTGTTCTTTTAAAACTCTTGTGAATCTTTGAAGCTTAAATTTGCTTACTCTATCTGATATTAAAAATATAATTCTCATATATAACTTTAAAGTGTATTCCCGCTTTAGCATTGAAATAAAAAATTCTATCCAACCTTAACAGCAACCTTTATACATTAGCATAGCCCAAAGCATTGATTCATTCCAGGAAATTAAGCACAACCAGGCCCAGTGCTTCGCCTTCGCTCTTTTGTGTGGGCGTTTTGAGCCAGGCTAAAATTATCGCAGCCCAAAAGAATTTCTTATGCGCGAGACTACCTAAATTATGCATCAAGCCCGAGGTGACCCAAAGCCAAACTTCCGTTTGAGAGACCCACTAATAAGTGTGACCAAAGCAGTCATTTTTGATCAAACAAATTTTATTGTGGCTTAAAGTACAGTTTGGCCGCCCGCTGATTTTTGCACATTTTCTCTTTGTAATCAATTTCAATGAGCTTTTCTGTGTGTCGAAAATGAAATTTGCAAATGCAAATGCAAGCACGCCAATCGATAATGTGTGTTGATTTCGAGGGTCAAGTGAAGTCAACTATTCATTTGATCGCAAGAATGTTTGTACATTGCTTGTGAATGTTGTGAAAAATTACATGCTGTAGACATGAAACTCATCTAATTTTGAGCAAATTAGTTTTATAATTTCCAACCAACTTTGTCACAGATCGCAAAACCGAAGAACTTTGGATGGTACATAACATAATAGATGACTCCTACTCCCACTTTTACCATTATCGTATTAGCAGGTTTGTGAGTGGAGTGGGATGGTGCGACAAGGAAGTGGGACGGAAGTTGATGGGAAATGGGGGTAAAGATGGGGTGCTATTAAGCTTTGCGATTATGTGTGTAGCAGCGAAACACGAAGTAAACGTCATTATGGCAAATATGGGCTACAAACAAACACACAAATGTGTGTGCGTACGATTTATAGAGCACACGTATTCTCTCCCTCTAGTACGGCTGGGGTCAGTCGGTCTATATACGTCAGGGTTCCCCAAGGGGAGAGCGCTAAAACGTGACTGTGTCTCTCTCTAACACTCAATGAGGTATGACTTCGGCAAACATTCGGCAAGTAAGTTCGTGCTACCGGGGCTATCGCTGGGAAACACTGATATACGTCAACCCAGCGTTGCTCTTTGTACGGTGATGAGTCGTGACGCCTGTCAAAATTGTAAGACAGAGAGAGAGAGAGAGAGGCGTACGCTCTAATTTTCTTCCGTGAAAGAGCGTGTGCAAAGAATAGGAAAGGATTTGAAAAAAAGGTATTTCAATCCTCAAACACCCTATCAACAATATATGTATTTCACAACATGAAGGTGAAATCCATTGCAATGCGCACTAATTATTAAAATTTATGATGAAGAGTACGTAATGTGAAATATTTATATTATGCATTGCCGTCAAGAGAGAAGCATCTCCCTTGGGTTGAAGGAGCCTCGCTTATGTCGCTTCATGCATGACATTCGGTTGAAAGAGCGTGCTTTATGTCGCTCCATACATGGCATTTGGTCGAACGCGTGTCGATAAAGTCGCACCATCCATGTCATTGGGGCGAACGAGCGTCGTTTACGTAGCTTCTCTGCATGGCATTGCGTCGACCTAGCGTGCCTGGAGAGTCGTTAACGTATTGAGCGGACATCCCCATGCAAAATACGTCAGTCGAGCTCATTGTGAGGGAAATAAGCGTGCGTCGACGACAGTCACAATATCGTCGACGGAACATTGATATAGCGTCGGTCGGCCGTACTAGAAGGCTCTCTCTCTATGCGTGTGTCAGCTGCGACGCTGGCAGAATTATGACTTCCTATCACGCGGGATAGGGCAATTGACATTTGGGCACCACTGCATTAAAGTCAAGTTGTGAATTTTGTGCATTATATTATAATGTTACGTATGTTTGAAAGTGATTTGACAGTGGTTTAACAGGGACTTGGTAGTGACCCGGCAGTGATTTGACAGTGACTTAACAGTGACCTAACAGTGACTTGACAGCGATAGGAGGTTAAAAGAGGTCAAGTTGTGAATTCTGTGCTATACACTGTAATGCTATTTATTTGACAGTGACTCAACAGTGGCTTGATAGTGACTTGAGAGTGATTTAAAAGTGACTTCACTGTGATTTGACAGTGATTTTACAGTAACATAACAGTGACTTAACAATAACGTGACAGTGACCTAACAGTGACTTGACATTGCATTTATATATATGAATATATGATATGAAAGTGACTTCGCTGTTATTTGACAGTGACTTAACAGTGATTCAACACTACAACAACATGTTTTAACCTCTGCTAGAAGCCTTCAAAGTTTTCACAAATATTACACCCACCTCTAAGGGAATGACATGAATTCAAAACAATAAATAAAAATGTTTTGATTTATGAACGAATTCCCTGTATTTTTTGCCCACAGTAGTGTAGTAATCCTCATTATATTTTGATCCTGAATGAATGAGAATTATCAAAAGAACGACAGTCTATTTAAAAGCAGCACAGTAAAATTGGTCCATGAACGGCTGCAACCGTGATGCGCAGCACTTCAGTTCAGTTTGTGTGGGACCTCACTTCAAAGATATTGTAATAGCCTTGCTTTCATTTAGAAGTGAACAGCGCAAAGTAGTAGGAATTCTGCCGTAATATACGATTTTTAATAAATATACATTTAGTAATAGGCAATAGAACGAATGAGTGATAAACTTTGAATCTATGGTCTTACATTTTACATAATCTACATATGTATATGGGGCAGTGGAACTGAGCTGTAAAACGTTTTAATGTGAAACCGTCGAGTAAACAGTAAGCGAAAACTAAAGTTTTGATAGGGATTTCCTTGATTGTTTAATAAAAACAAAAATGTAGAAAATTCGAATTAACACATGGAGCTCTGCGCCGCTGAGAAGGGCAAAACAGTTGTAACATAGAAGCACACTTTGTTGCGTCGTCAACTTGTCACTCAAATATTAGTTAGCTATACGCTGTCGTTTTGGCACTCTGAGTAATTTTTTGACTCTTTGAATATTTTTTGGGCAAGTTTTTTTTTTAAGATATTAGAATAAAGTATTTTTGAGTTTTTTTTTAAGGATTTTTCAAAAGACGTTTAGAGTACACCTACACCCGTTGTTTTATTCGTGTAAGTCTTCGCGCTCATTACAGCTTCTTCTCCGGCATTCGCCGGCATTTTACATTTATTCACTGTCAAGCGACACGTCCGTACCGCAAACTGACTCAGCTTAAATAAGTTGTCAATTGTCACTCGCACCATCGATAGAAATTATTCAGCTGCATAGAAATTAATATTCAAATCACATTTTATTAACCTAGACAGGCCCATAATTAAATGTTGCGCAGGTCGAAATATACTCGTAAGCAGAAGACGACTATGACATAATGTAGAATATATATTTGCAAAAATGCGTTACAATCGGATTAGTTTATAAATCAGGTAGTCTAAGTTTTTTACGGCGTGCCGGGGAATGAACCTCTGCTAGTAACTATTCTAACTAATTAAAAGGTTTCCGTTTGGACCCAGGTCATGAGATTAACTAGTTACATATAACTTTCACTGTTGTTAAACACTTTGATTTCTAATAGAAATTAGAAGATGAAATAAAACAAAAGAAGATATTGTTTATAGAGAAGAGTGGAGAGCGCAAGAAGAGGGAAGGGGGAGAGGAATGAGTTGGTGGTAAAAAGCCAATTTGAATTGAATTATAATTGAAAAGTGGCTACCATGAGGTTGGTGAAGCGTAAGGGGACATATGTCGAAGTTTTCACCAAAAATATTATCTTCTTAATTTTTGGGAAAGACTTAGGAATCTATACGTTCCCAATTATGGGCAAGCAGTGCTGAAAATACTGTGAACCCCACAATCGTTATATTTTTACTAGAAATAGGCGCAGGATAAAAATATTGCAAGACCTGAAATTAACAGTCATTTGACGCAGGGAATTCATATATATTTTCCGGGTATTTAGAGCGCCTAGAAAATTTGGTTGGGTCCTTTAGGACGGGTTGGGAAAAATTTTGACATATGTACTGGCCATTGCATGCACCACGCATAAATTTGATATATTTTTACCAGCTGTGAACTTGAAACTCGAAATATCTACAACTTTTTAAAATCTTGGATGCGGACAAAGTCACGGGGGTGGGTTCAGCTAGAGTATGTATATATGTGTGGGGGAAAAATGTTTTTGATTCGCCGTCATCTTGACAGCTTATCAACATTAAGCCGATAACTTGACAAGTTGCGCTGTGGTCTTGACAGTAAATCCATTTCATTTGTAACCGTAAACTTGAAAAAAGTTATTTTGGTAACTGTTGCGGGTTGATTCGGTTATACCGGCTAAAAATAACGGTTTGTGTTTCGATCCACGACCATAAGCACTGGTCTGATCTGTAAAGTTTATTTATAAGCAAGAACGTTGATTTATTTCGTCCTGATCGGCCAATAGTTTTGCTTTTAGACGCCTTAAAACTAAATCATCACATTTGTTCAAACCAAGACACCCTTACGGAACCGAATGCTGAAATCAACTAGAACCTAAACAGAAGCTAAATTTCGGTACATACGAAGACCAGAACCAAATTACAACAAAGTTCAATTGGAAAGTTCAAAGAATTACAATTTCTTTGATGCATAATTAAGAGGTAGGTCTAATTTGTTTCGCACCAAGAGTAAAGTAACACGTAAATAAGAAAATCAAGACCGGCTGTAATTTACTCTGTAACTGGGAGATTTTATGCTTCGTAAGTACTGACTTTTGTATTAACGATCTTTTCTTTAGGTATCCATTCATTTACAAAGCTTTGAAAAATAATGATAAGATAACTAAACTACAATAAATTCATATTTAAGAAGTATAAAGTGGAACAAAATGGAATCGGGAATGTAGGTTTAAGCTAGCTCAGATATCAATCAATTCTGAGCACCCAAGTGGATTAGAATGAACATTTTGCTCCTTCGAGCCAGGTTTTTAGATCCATCCCCTAATACACACTGAAATGATGAATGATAATACCTTCAAAAGTCATATCTTTTGAAACAAGCATCGGATTACCGGGTTATACAGGCATGTTCTCAATTCCACTTCTTTTTGAAAAGTAAATCGAACTCAATTCCGCATCGGTTTTGTTTTTGTGTTCTCAATTTCGAATAAAATTGCTCTGTTTTTACTTTTCGCAATCCACTGAACCAAGCGAGAATGGCACTAGATACACAAAAGACAAACCAGAATTCCAAGCGAAACGATCGAAAATGGAACAGTTAGAATTGAGAGAGGGTGACTCTTAGGTTTCACTTTTCGGTTTGGCTGGGCAATCTGGAAACGTTTTCCCAAAAAAAACTTTATAAATCAATTAAAGGCTTGAATGCCAATTAAATTTCTCAAACAATGTCTAAATTGATCACAGAAATAAGAAAAATGTACTTTATGTACATCTAGCAACTGTAAGACTAACTTTTCATTTCACCGACTAACAAGCATTACGTTTCAAAATGAAAACGTGTTTCGTTTTGGATGTATCAATTCCACTTTCGAAAGGTTGCCGTGAAAGTGGAATTCAGAACATGCCTGATAGATTTATATCGATAAACTATTATCAACTCGATGATAGTTCATTTCTATATCTGTTTTATATACCTATTAAAATCACAACTAATAGGGGCCATAGTCAATCATCTCGTTTTATGTAATCATTTTTATTTTAATTAAATTCAAATGATTTTCCATTTCCTTTTTAAACATTATTTTATTCTCTTTAAAGTTACAACTTATGCTTATTCCCTCTTTGAGTGTGTAATAGTCGCCCCGGCTATATCCTCTTTGGGCAAATCCTTATCGCCCCATCCCCACACAGGATGTGTACCATCGCCAGTTCGTGTCACTCGCTTCTTCACCATTTCCGTGGACACACTCTTCAGATCGTAGGCCCAGCCCAACCAGGCACAGAATTGTATAAAATATGTTGTAAAGTCTCTTGAGTAGCTTCCCAGCTCGGCACTTTTATAATCCCAAGGAAACACATGATGATAATTGTGGTATCCCTCGCCAAAACGTATAGAAATTAGAAAATTTTCATCCGTGGGACTTATCGATTTATCATATGGACGGTTGCCATACATATGGGCCGAACTGTTCACCAGCCAAATCAAATTCAGACTCAAACACCAACGAAGCAGGGTGGGCACATGCCATGAATTGCTGAAGGTTTCACCCCAGAAATACATGGGTATGATGGTGGTCAGCAGGAAGCAGCAAATTGGCATCAGAATCATATAATACTTCTTCTGAAACATGATCAGAGGATCCTTTTCCAAATCAGATAAATCAATCCCCTTGCCCTTGGCGATCACTTCAGGATGTTTTTTGACCACCAACCAGCCGATGTGGGAGAAGAACCAACCACGTTCCGAATTATAGGGATCGGCATCGGTTTCCGAGTACTTGTGATGTACCCGATGATCCCGTGCCCAGATATACACCGCATCCTGAAAAGCCATCGTATTCAGAAAGAGAAAGATCAATTGCAGCGGTAAATTCGCCTTGAAAGTACGATGTGTCCACAGACGATGCGCTCCTCCAGAGATGCCTAAAGATGAGAAGAGCGTGGCCAAAGAGGCAAAGATCGCCGTTTGCCATTTGACGGAAGTGAACAGCAGCCAAATGCCGTACAACGAGGCCGCATACAAATACACAAAGGTGAATACATTAAACCAGACCACTTCCAATTTACGCGAATCTGCTGTACGCAGCGCCTTAATATCCTTGGCGAGACCACCATCTGGGGTTTCGGCATCCGTTTCGAAGAGTACACCCGTTGTTTCACTCGTGCAAGTCTTTTCTTCTCCGGCATTCGGCGGCATTTTCGGTTTATTCACTGACAAGCAACACGTCCGCACCGCAAACTGACTGAGCTGAAATAAAGTCGTCAATTGTCAATCACACTGTATATAAATACAATAAATTCGATTTGCTTCGCTATGCTGATACCCATTGATAGACACTATTCACCTGTGTAGTAATTAGGAAACAAATCACACATTAAATTAACCTAGACTGGCCCATATTTAAATTTATCGCAAGTCGAAATATACTCTCAAGCTAGAAGTGCGTTCTATATGCAAATCAAAAATAAGAAAAAAATTGCAAAAAAAAGAGAAAACGACTTTCGAATGCTCTTAAAAGAAATAGTAGCAAACAATTATTTGACTTGAAAAGAAAGCAAGCCTTTGTTATATGGAACCTCTGCTCGGAACTATTATAAGGTTTCAGTTAACAGAATTTCAACATTGAGTATTTAATATTCCACTCATAGCTCCTTTTCGACGACATTACATCATTAAAAGAAAACAGAAATAAAATGCTTTTGTATTTCGCAAAAGCAGAAGCAGAAGCAAGTGTTCATATTGATCAGTTAAAAATAGTGTAACCTGTGAAAAGTTAATAATGTTGGACTTTCGCTACGTCGATGGATGCTATGTAAACATTGTTTATAGAGGTTTGACATGTATGGGAAACTAGCTGAACCCGCCGGGTCCTTGTTCCCGTCAAATATTTTAAGAAATGTTATTAGTCCCGTCCTAAAGGACCAAGTGGATGTTGAAAACAAACTTCTCCCTCACGACCACATACTGAATTTTGGGTTCGGCTGCATTGTTTGAAGACTGTGCATTTTAGAACAGCATCAGCACTCTTCAATTATAATTCAATTCAAATTGGCTTTTTCGTTTTTTCCCACCCCCTCTTTACTCGCTTACCACTCTTTACCCACTTTCCTTTCCTTCTTCCACCGCTCTCTACTTTTTTCCCTACCCCCTCCTCATTCTAACACATGTAGCAGCTGTCAAATGTCTCAGAGAGCCAAGAGATTTGTAATAAACACATTCTTAATTTGTGTGAGTGCGTTTCCTCTCATGCTCATTCTCTCTTGCGCTCTTAAAACAACAGTTTAGTCCAAAATATTATCTGAGCGCCACAGTTGCGTTACTTTTCTTTGACTACATATGTACACTCAAAAAAAATCAATCCATATGGGATCAAATCAATATAATCCCGGATATGCTTGACCCGATCAGAAAAAAGATCAAGTTGATCCGACTTTTTAAATCCAAAAAAATATTTCAAATATCCCGAGTAATCTTATAAAAGAATGAATTGAGCAAAAAATTCGAGCACAATTTAGTCCCAAAGCTGGATCATTTAATGCATGTTCTAGATTAACTAAAGCTTGATATGTATTGATCCCCTTGATTGATCCCTGGAAAGATAACATTTTTGCCTTTCCTCTTTTCCATAGGACATCTTTCATACACTTCAAAGACCACACCAGTTTTGGTTAAATTAAGTCTTCTGAAAAAACAAAGAAATAAATGTAACAATTTTTGGGCTCCACTGGTTTGTTGCAGCATGTCTGAAAGGCTACTTACTTACGCTTTCGAAAGGGATTGTAGTAAGCACATTTGGAAGTTCAAAAGGCATGGCATAAGGATTACTTAAAAGATTGAATTGTGTAGAATATCCTGAAAGTCGAGTTTGAATTTTCAAGCTGGGATGATAAGTGACTTGTACAGGGTTTTTTTCGCTCTTGAGGTCTCTGCTCTTGAACTGCTCCCTACTTAGACCGTAGTAGCATCGGTTTGCAAGAGTGATTCTTCGTCGGGATTACTCCAAGATTTAAAAGATTGAAAATATCTTCGTCGGGATTACTCCAAGATTTAAAAGATTGAAAATATCTCGAAGTTTTTTTTTCGGTGTATGTAAATTGTTTGGCTACTAGCTTTGTGAAATCCCAACTTCTTTAATTTGAAACGCGGTCATAATTTTTTTAAAGCAATCGAGGTGTTTAGTATGTGCCAGGAGAATTAATATAATGGGATGAGCCTTTATGCTATTTGGGTTCATTTTTGCAGTCACTCAGAGACTAGTTCACCCTCTATCGCGCTCTTATTAAAACAGTTTTTCATGTTATCATGTTACGTGCTCCATACAAACTTTTCTTTGGCTTTTTGACTCACTTCGGGGACAAACTCCGCCTGCTTAAGGCTGCCTTCACACTGTTCGACACATGACCCATGACATCTAGTAGGCCTGCATTTCCCCATGAAATTCTATGAATTTGACAAGCTTTTCAAACTTAAAACAGAACAAAAAGCAGGACTATAAGACTATCATTTGTCATGTGTCGAACAGTATGAAGGCGGCCTTACTAAACGAAGGTCAGTCGGGCTTACAGATTTATAAGTATAGATACACTTTTGGAGATAGTTAGCAATTATAACTATTCATTGATTTCCTAAAAAAATGATTAAGATCGGATTAACAATACTCAAGTTATGACCAAAAGTTAGATCCAATCTAAGGTCTGTTTTGAAATGGTCACAGTAGTGGCGCCATTTATTGGTCAGTTGACTTTCTTCCTTCTTTGTGTTTGGAATTTGATTTGAAGCTTGAATAGTCTTTCTTCAGGAAAAGGAATAAATATGTTGTTAAACAAATGCTTAATAAATTTCATTTCAATTTATTTTCCCTCAATATAGTTTTAAATAATAGATTCACAGCACATTTATGAGAGCAATGGCTGATAGATGTAAGATGTAAAGGGTAATTTTTTAACTATTATCTTTTTGGTAACACTGGTTTAAACAGCTCACGCACGTTTCTTGTTTTATTTCACTGTCAAACATCTTCAGTTTGGTCAATAATTTAACCATGCTGAATCGTCTAACAAACGAACAACGCTGGCAAATTTTTGAATTTTATTATCAAAATGCGTGCTCTGTTAAGAAAGTTTATCGCGCGCTTCTTCCATTTTATTGTCAGTTTAATCGACCCACTGAAGCGGCTATTCGGGCCTCTGTTACTCAATAACGTGGAAAATTTTGCTGAAGTATTTAGGTGTGAAGCCTTTCAAAATACAGCTGGTGCAAGAATTGAAGCCGAACGACCTCCCGCAGCTGCCGCTCCTTAATCACAGATTTTGCCCTGAAAAATGCACTTTTTCAATTATAACTTAAATTTTTCGTCATTATTTTGATAATTGATTTTCATTTCATATCAAATGCATCATGATCTAATTAATTAATGTTGAAAAATATAATTTATGAAATATTTATGAAACGTTCAGACACAGCTGCCCCCACCTTTTCGAAAAGCTGGCTACGCCCCTACCAATGCATTCAGAAAAAGTCAAAGAAAGAAAAAGTTTGGTTTGGAGGCATCATTGGACCGTACTTCTTCAAAGATGATGCGAATCATAACTTAACTGTAAATGGTTAGCGCTACCGTGAAATGATATCCAACTTTTTTTTGCCCAAAATGCTAGAGCTTGACTTGCATGACATGTGGTTTCAACAAGACGGTGCCACATGCCACATGCCACACAGCGCGCGCAACAATGGACTTATTGAGAGGCGAGTCCGGTGAACATTTTATTTAACGTTCGGGACCGGTCAATTGGCCGCCTAGATCGTGCGATTTGGGGGCTATGTTAAAGCTCGTGTCTATACAGACAAGCCCGCTTCAATTGACGCATTGGAAGACAACATTGAAGCATTTATTCGTGAGATACCGGCCGAAATGTTGGAAAGAGTATGCTAAAATTGGACTAATTGGATGGACCATTTGAGGTGCAGTCACGGTCAACATTTGCAAGAAATAATCTTCAAACATTAAATTATATGGACCGTACTATCGATTCAAATAAAGATTTCATGCATTTTACTGAATTTTATGTGTGACTTTCGTGTGGAAAATGAGCATAGCATAAACGCAGTATCTGTTAAGAAATCTGGCCGTGTAAACACTGCTTTAAGGCAAGGCACACAAAGGGAAATATTTTTGATGAAAATTTGTCTAAAAAGCTATAATTGCACATTTTGCAGGACTTAAAACATAAACTATGGTACCATTCACTAGAGTAGTTCCTCAATTTGGTAAAAATTTGTAAAATTTTAGGCCTGTGTGAAATAAGCTTTAATTTGGGCGACACATTTGTGCAACCCTGTCGTAGTTTCGGTATTATTTGGTCACACTATTTATACGACAAGCACGTTTTTCTGACAGAAACGAAAATTGTATAAAAATAAAAAAATGTCAAATTCATCATTCAAAGTACGATCCAGGCAACGCCGTCATCATTATGTGGATTTCACTCGTCAGCATGGAACACGCCGATTGCTTAGTTGCGATGATGCTCGTCACGTTATAGAAGCTAAGAAGCGGGCCAATGCCAGGGAGCTACTCAGCAGCAGACGTCGGGCACGGCAAGTGATTGAACGGAAGGAACGCTCATACACACGCTTCGATAAGCGTCCGAGTACCATATCTTCTGCTTCTCGACGTGATTATGAGCCAGGTAAGGGGGTTAAAGGGATGGTGAAAAACTTGACACTTAAAGAAATTGTTCTTGTTGATAGGGAAGAATCCCTTTCGCTCTTCGGAGGATGTTCAAATGGGGCCTAGGACTTCGGGGCCCAAACCCAATGAATCGCCATACATCCGATTCCCTGCTGATTCATCTACTTCGAAGTCTGGCTATCGTCTGTTGGTGTACAATCTGAGTTCTGATGTCACCACCCAGGACGTAAACGAACTGTTTAATGCCATCGGACCGGTGAAAGAGGCACATCTGCTAAATCCCGGCACTGCTGAGGTTATCTACAATTCACTTGATCATGCAATGAAGGCGGTGGAAACATATCACCAGCGTGAATTGGACGACAAACTCATGAATTGTGTTCTAGTGCCGATAAATACAAATACTTCGCCTCGTTCGGTTGTAGTCAATGGGTAAGAAAAATGTCATCTCATTAGCCTTATAAACATAATTGTTTCTTTCTTAAGGTCACGCTTGATAAATCATAATACACCGGATTCCGTGGATATAGATGCGCTCCATACGGCTTTGTTTGGTAATCGTTAAGTGCGATCAGTCATATTATTTTTCTAGATTCGGTCCGTTGACTAAAATTTTATACTTTTAACTAAAATTTGGACTATATTTCACACATATGTAACAATCTTAAAAAATGTATAGATCAGTTCGTTAATAAAAACAAGGTCAAGGTTATTCGATTTCAAAGAACGACTGGTTGAATGGTCGGGAATGTACTTTAAGGTGATTCCTCGGTGGATGTGCTCCAGAAGATATTAGGAAACGAGAAGGCCAAGCTAACTTCGTCTTTGCCGAAGTTTTAATACCCTTGCAAATGTTTTAATACAACAGAGTTTACGAACGTCAGCATTAAATCAAACCATTTTTCTGATAAAAGCCACTTTTCGGCCGATAGTTTCTATGGCAGCTATAAGATATAGTCATCCGATCTTGACCAAAACTTCCAAATCTGTGTAAAAGCGTATAAAACTAACAATTGTCGAAGCGGAAGGCGTTTACATTAAAAACAAAAAAGTTTTCTTACAAAAACCCACTTTTCGACCGATAGTTCCTATGGCAGCTATAAGATATAGTCATCCGATCCGGTCGGTTCCGACATATTAGCAGTGTGCAGTAAAAAGAAGACTCTGTGCAAAGTTTCAGCTCTATAGCTTTAAAACTGAGAGACTAGTTTGCGTAGAAACAGACAGACGGACAGACGGACAGACAGACGGACAGACAGACGGACAGACGGACGGACAAAGCTCAATCGACTCAGCTCGTCGCCCTGATCAAGAATATATATAGTTTATAGGGTCGGAAATGAATATTTCTATGCGTTGCAATCTTCTGGGCAAAATTATAATACCCTTTGCAAGGGTATAAAAATCTCGCCAGAAACAAAAACAAAAGCAATTGGTTCGTCAACAAAACCAAAACGGAGTTCCCGGAGAGTGTGAAACAACTGTTGGAAAAGGGAGCAAAGTTCGCTCTCCCAATACCAACAAACAAATTCCCGCTTTTCAAATGTATTGCAGACGGAGAAGAATTGGTACAGACAATAAATAGGAGACCCTGCAGTTTGCGCCAACTACCGCGGGATCAGTCTCCTCCCCATCGCATATTAGGTTCTGTCCCGCATTATTTGTGAACGTCTAAAGCCGTTTATTGATACACTGATTGGACCTTATCAGTGTGGCTTTAGACCTGGTAAATCCACCACAAACCAGATTTTCACACTACGACAAATCCTGGAGAAGACCTATGAAAGAGGCATCCAAACACACCATATTTTTGTTGATTATAAATCAGCCTTCGACACACCGAAGCCCTGTCTACTTTAGGTGTTCCAGCAAAGTACGTTCGACTTTGCATGATGACGTTGAGAAGTACGCAAAGCTCCGTCAAAATAGGAAAAAACCTCTTCGAACCATTTGATACCAAAAGAGGTTTTAGGCAGGGCGATACCTTATCGTGTGAGTTCTTTAATCTACTGATGGAAGATATACTGCGCAAGTGCCGACATGCCAACAGAACCGGCGGATTTATTTATAAAAATCTAATGCTACTTGCATATGCCGATGATATTGACATTATCGGCAAAACCACACGGGCAGTAAGCAAGGCGTTTTCAGAGATTGAGAAGGAGTCTAGATTAATGGGTTTAGTGGTAAATGAGACGAAGTATCCGGGGACAGAAAGTCATTGCGACTGGGACAATCTGTTACAATGGGAGAGTACAACTTTAATGTTGTGGAGGATTTCGTCTACCTCGGAACGATGATAACCAGCAAGAACAACATCAGTCTGGAAATCCGACGAAGAATCACTCATGCGAACCGATGCTACTATGGGCTAAGTAGGAAGTTCAAGAGCAAAGACCTCAAGCGAAGAACAAAAATAGCCCTGTACAAGTCGCTTATCATCCCAGTCCTGCAATATGGCGCAGAAGCATGGACAATGACAGCAGCGGATAAAGCGGCGATTGGCGTGTTTGAACGAAAAATTCTTCGGAGGATTTATGGACCTTTAAAAGTCGGCGATGATTGCCGCATTCGAAGAAACGACGAACTGTATAAGCTCTATGGGGACACCAGCCTGGTCAAGCGCATAAAGCAGCAGCGGCTGCGCTGGCTAGGACATGTCGCCAGGATGAAGGAAGAAGCTCCAGCAAAAAGGCGTATAAATCGAAGGCGGCAAGGAGGGAAGACCAGGTGCGGGAAGACATTGCCGAGCTTGGTGTGACCAACTGGTGGCAGCTCGCACAGAACAGAAGCGAGTGGAGAGCGTTAATCGCAGAGGCCCAGACCGTCGAACGGTTGTAATGGCCATTAAAGAAGAAAAAGAAAGTATATTTCAAGCAATAACAACAATACAAAATAGAAAGAGAAAACTGATTTTTGATTATGTGTGTACCCGTTGCTACGCAGATCAAGCATATGAATTTGTGTTTGCTTTGTATAGGCTTATGGAGTGCGCGACACCTATACGCGCAATCTATTCCTTTGCGTTTCACAACAACAAGTGCGTGTCTTGCGGAATGGGCATAGCCACCCCTGCTTTTGATTTTCATGAACACTCCCAGACGGGTTATTAATAACTGAGGATAAAACGTACCAAAATGTACAGATTAAGTCTAGGTTATTGCTGAAATTGTATAATTGTCGATTGAAGGGGGGAAAATAGAAGGTGTAGCTCAATCGACTTAAACAAATTTAAAATTTGTTTAATTTTCTACATGAGGCAGGTAAATAGAAGGTGTTCATCAAACGAAATAAAATATGGCGATATTTGGCAAAATATTATAAGCCTAGATTATTATGAAGACGGGTACCTAGACGGATGGTTAAATTCAGAAGGTAATATTTATTGCGAGTCTTGAATATTATAAATATTTGATAGATGACAATTGACATGTAAGCTTTACTTCTTTGCATTGTGCTTCAATTGTTAGGGTATACCAGCTTCGATACCTTCAATGTTTTTTTTAACAAATCAATTAAAATAATAAAAATTTGTCACGTCTATTTACGGTGGCCTTGATCGAACGTCATTGGGTAAGGTTGGCTTCCGGAATACATTTTCAGTTGTATTTATATGTTGTAGTTGTTATTGTTTTTGCTGTTTTCGCTTTTTGTTATGTTTTGAATTTCTTTTGGTGGGTTTTCGTTTAAGACTCGGGTAATAACCCTTACCCTGGCCGCAGCCATTGGCAAGTGGGTCAGGCCTAGGCATTATAATTCCAACAGTAAATGTTAAAGTATGCGCATAGATTGTCAACAGTCGCAAGATGTTCCTGCCTGATTGCTGTCGTGCCCGAAGAGGCGTTAGTGATAGTGCGGAGTCGACAGGTTGCAGCTGGACTCGGTGCTTGGTGGCGCATCATTAAAGTGCAGACAAATGGCAACGGCATGTGCGGCACATGTCAAACCCGAAGCGGGGCATCAAAATGGCAACAGGTGAAAATGCTGGAATTCTGATTATCTGCTGGTGGCTGCCGCTGCTGCTGCTGCCGCTGCCAGCAGCAACTTAAACTGTAACTTTCAACGATTTGTCGTCGTCGTTGCCGTTGTCATCGTTGTCTGCTTTTGGCTACCACTTTGTATGTTTGGCCACAAAACTATCAACTTTAAACACACGGCACAGCCTCGGCTCAGCAACTACATTCGCCTAATTATCTTGCAGGTTGCTGACGGGCAACTGGGGTGCTACATTCCTCCTTTTGGCTTTTGGCCTGCCTGTACGGGCCACGCCCACAATTCAATTTACTGCCGGAAGTGTGGGTGTGTAGGTCCATTAGGTCGGACATTTTATGTATGGAAAAATGTAACGGCATACTGATACCCGCTTAAACGATGCATATTTGTGTATTAAACGCATAGCAAAAAAAATTTTTGAGAAAAAATAAGGTTTAGGGTCTGCGACTTGGACTTAAAGTTTATCACTCATACGTACTGTTGCCCATGCCTACATTTTTAATTTTTTAGTAGTTGGCGTAGACTTGGTTCGAAGTCATAACATTTGACAAATAGGTCCCATGACCAATAAAAAATGTTTTTTATACAACAGACACAATATGTAGGTAAATATAATTGGTACTTAATATATTTGGTAAAAATTTTATATTACGGCAAAATTTCTACTATTTTGCGCTGTTTACTTCTAGATGAAAGCAAGTTTTAGCCGTTCATTAAGAGGCTATCAAGATATCTTTGAAGTCAGGTCCCACAGTGAACTGAAGTGCTGCGCATCACGGTTGCAGCCGTTTCTGCGAATAGTCTACTGGGCTGCTTATAAATAAGCTTCTTCAGGATCGAAAAATAATGCGGATTACTATACTACTATGGGCAAAAAATACAGGGAAATTATTCATAAATCAAAAACTCTTTATTTAATATTGTCAATTCATTTCATTCCCTTGAAAGTAACCTCCCCCTACTGCATTACACTTGTGCCAACGTGTTTTACAATTTTGTTTGTGTTGGTAGGACAATTTTAAGAACATGCTGCAAAGTCTTCTTCTGGTATAGTCTTTAGTTTCTTCTTCGTTTGGTGCTCTATCTCTTTATCCATTCAAAACGGTGTCCATGGAGCAATCTCTTGAGTTTAGCGAATTGCCCATAGTAGCCAAAATGGACACTCAAAATGGTTTTCACTGTTATGTCTGTTGTATCTGACTAGAAGGACAGTGCGTTCATGCGTACATAGCCCTTTGTTGAAACCCCGCTCGTTGACCATGCTGACTTCAACATGCGAGCCACACTAGTCGCACTTTCTGAAATGGACAGTCTTAAGAATTTAGTTCCATATAAAAGCGTGGAAAAAACGCATCTCTTCGTTGGAAATGGACTCGCTTCGTCAAAATTTGGTCCTAGTCTACCAACCAAAAATACATTTGATTCCTGCTCCATTTTTATTTGTTAATTCAAATTTGACAACTTTTAAAATGATACGAAGAATTCGTCCACAGAATTTCGATTCTGTGAACGGGTCGTATACGTAATATTTGTGAAAACTTTGAAGGCTTTTCGCAGAGGTTAAAACATGATAAAAAATTTTTTGATTTTTTAATTTATTATGTACACCCTAAAAGTATTCGTTTAAGATGGTATCAGTTATATTTTTATCGGCGTCCACCCTAAGGTCCATACATATATTGATATACATAAAAAAAGATTCGTGTTTTATTTTTCGTTTGTTGCCAACTCATTTGTTGCTTCATAAATCAAAAACTGCAGCAACAGCAGCAACATCAGCAGCAGCAACAGCAACTCCCGCATAAAAAAAATGAAACTGTAATGATTGGGGAACAACAACACGGCAACAGCAACAACAACAACAACATAATAGCCCCATCTAAAGGCTACATTCACGTAGCAGCAGCAGCAGCAACAAAAAGTGGGAGGATGCAGTGAATTTTCTCTGCTCTAAAACAGGAGTACATGCACTTTTTACACTGTCTTGAACATAAAATAAAGTTCCACATTGTTTTTTAAGGGATCAAGCTATTTTTTAACTTAAAACATTTCTGGACAGTATTAAAACTGTTTTACAATTTAAAGACTGTTTTGCTTGTTTTTTGAACCTTAAATTTTAAAAAATAATTTTAGTATGAATGAGTAATAATAAAATAACAGAAAAATAATTATGTATTTAAGTTTTCAAGGATTTTAGAATTCAGATCGAAATTTATATAAGGTTGTCAAAAAGTCTTGCGGTATTTCCGCAAGCTTGTCTTTGCAAGCGCGTAGTTCTAGTTGTATTCGTCGCATCGGTTCACGCTAGAGCTTTTTGGAAAGCTCTTTTCCTTTGATAATGATAATTTTGCTCTCACCTTTAAATACTCCAGGCATAGCCAGCTTTTAAGAACCCTTAAATCTTTGTTTTTGAGATCTGGTATAGCTTTTGAGATCGTCGAAATCTTGAAAGCTAACTTAGTTCCAAATATCCGTATCTCAGAACTAAATTCTCATTTCAAAGTTCGCCTTTTTAATAAAATCTCTTAAAATTGATTATACACAGAGGAAATTAACCGAGAACATTGAACTCAAGAGGAGAATAATCGTTACCAATAACGGTGCATAAAAATTTTTATTTTATTTATTTTTTGCTTCGAGAAAAATTTAAAACTTAAATGGAAAAAAAATTTAATTCATTTTTTATAAGGCTTCAGTAGAGGAAACAGGACATGTGTCTTTAAAATAGAAGGCAAGGGCTGGAGTATTATTTACAAGCGCTGGAAATGCTGCTGCTCCTCCCATAATCTCGCTATACAACAACTTCAAGGAAACACTACTCTCCCAATTTGTTTCATTTAGGTATTTCGGCAATACTCAGAAAATTTTATTTGCGCCTGATTGGGAATTGTACTCTGGAAATTCTGTTCTTAATGAAAAACGTATATAAAGGCGAGCTAGCACATTGCGCTACTGCCTACTTTTGTAGCTTTAGGTCTACGCTGCTACTTAAACTTTTCTGTGTAATGCTTGGGTTGAGTTGAGCTGTGCTCCATTGAAGCTCTTCAAAGTTTTTGCGAAAGTTTAGTTCGTATTTTGAGTTTGAGTTAAAATTTGATTGATTTTACACCAGGTGTGAGCGGATTCCTTACATTTGGGTGGAATAGGAAACGGAAGTGGAAAGGGGCAAGGCTTCTGCATATACTCTGCGTGCTTCTTTCATTCATATATTCCGTAAGATCAAAGACATCGTTTGTGCAACAAACTTCAAAGACCTCACAAACTCCATCTGACTCGTTTGATTTTAGTCGCGATTTAAACCGTGAAGCAAACTTAAATTATTTTTGAAAAAGCTTTCGGTTGTAGGAAAGAGGTGTAGTGGTGTTGCTTGCACCTCGTCACCTCTTTCCCACAAGCCAGAGCTTATAGAAAAACTTCATGAAGTTTGCTTCACCGTGTAAATGCGGACTAAGTTGTTCAGAAAACACAAAAAAAAATTTTTCGGCCTTCACTGGGAACTGAATCCGGTACCTTAACTTCTATACGTTACGCGGTTTCACCGTTTTGCAAATTCACTTGTAGATTGCTATCAATGATACAACAAAGAAGGTAAGGCACTCTCTAAGTGTACTGTCAGTTCGCGTCTGAAAATTTTAATGTGTAGTTGACACTTGTATCAGGGACCATCTAATATCTAGACTGCACCTTTGCTCAGTCCCCTTCGCTGTCAGCTGCGCTGCTATGGCGCTCAGGTTCGATCCCGCCCTGTCTTGCTATGTCGCGGTTGTATTTTGTTTGCGCCAAAGCATGGCTGATGGAATGGGGAATGAGACAGGGTTCAGACGGTTCGAGTTGGTGACGAAACGGTTGCAGTCTGGGCCCTTCGCTCTCTCTCTCCCTCAAAGCAAAAGCAATTACTTCCAAATGTTCGCTGACCGCCTCACTTTCTTTGTTGCATCATGGGTAGCTCTCTAGTTGTGAATTTGCAAAAGGGTGAAACAACTGAATGTGCTGGAGCGTTATTCCATACGTTAAGTCCATGGGGCTTCCAATACTTGGTTGGGCTGACAAGAGAGAAATCAAAAATAGAGCCTACTCGCTCTCACTCGCTCTCTCTCTTGTATATCTCTCTGTTGAAAACCGGTTGTCTAAAGCAGCGTTTCGCTATTCACACATACATGACCCGAACGCTTGCCGAAGCTGACATCAAGAGAGCAAGAAAGTGTCAGTCGCTTGACAGAGTTCGAAGCGATTAGGTCTAAGCCAATTAACGGAGATTTTTTTTCGCTCACTTATACACTCTCACTTTTTGGCCTCGCTCTCGCTGGCCATCGCTGGTTTAAAGCATATATTATCCGATTGAGAATACTTTTACTCATTCTAGGAACATTTGTTCTCAAGAATTTTGACACCATCTTAGTCTTAAGCCTATCGGGGAAATTTAACAACTCCGATTCCGCATGATTTGATTGAAATCGAAAGCAAGAACGACCCTCAATACTTCTACTTTTGTAAGGGTGGACAGAGTCTTAAGAAGAAGCTCATGTATATTTTGATACAAGATTTATTTATTCATTTATTAGCTCTTTTAGAACTTTGATAAAATTTTTTTTATACTTTCTTTAATGATTATTAAAGGCTTAGAAAAGTTTTTGTCTCGCTACATTAAATATCGATTTGGTGAATTTCAAAACCAATCCTTTTCGGCAAGTCTCGGTCGCGCAAAATGCGCTTACAGCGTCACCTCCCTACGGATTAGATCGTTTAACTCACTTTGAAGCGAGTCATATGGAGGTATACCCAGAATGAAATGCGTTCTTCATATTCCGAAATCAAGCCCATTCGTTAACAAAAGTAGAGTAATCCTGCCTTTTCTAGAACCGTGAACAGTGGGTGCATTCTGTGAACATTTTGGCTCGGAAAATAGTCCCTGGAAAAAAAATTAAAAATTTTATATTTAATTTTATTTTTTTTTTCTGTTTTTCTCTTGCGTCTTAACCATCACGACCATCAACCTCGTTGCGGCGATTTGAATTAATACAAAATCGGTAAAATAGAAGTCCGCTTATTAGTTTATGAATGAGTTTTGCTTTTCACTTTGAAGCGGCGACGTCTCGCCTCGTAGCTACTTAATTTCTTATGCGTCTAAGTGACGCCAGTTGAAATTCTCTTTCAATTACACTGCGAAAAACTTGACCATTTGCTAGAGTATTTCAGTTTCGTTGCACGGCAACAAATTTCTTTGGCCTCTCTTTTGTGTTGTTTAATGCCATTTGTTGGTGATGTTGGTGTGTCGGTTGGTTGTCGGGCCGTTTGCCTTTTTGGGGCCCATGAGGGGCATACGCCTGCCTAAGCGGCGCAGATTCCTTGTACTGGGTGTCTGGGCACAGCCTGTGAGACGTTGACTGCATTTTTAAGCGCGCTCTGCGCATAAAATAAAAGCAGATTGCAGGTCTCTGCCTTCGGGGCATCTTCCTCGTCGTCGTCGTAGTCGTCGTTGCTGTCTTCAATGAATCGAGTAAAAGTGCAGGATGCTTTGTTGTCCTGCCCTCTCTCCGCCCATTGCCAAACAGCTTCTGCAGATACAGCAGCTAATTTTCGTTGAACAGAGCAGCAAAAAAGGAAAAAAATCCCGGCACAGCCAAGATCTTTGTGCGATAATGATGCAGGTTAATCATTAGCCTGGAACGTGTATTATGCGATTATTAGTTTGGCAAAAAGGATTACCCATATTTTTTTTTTTTTTTTTGTGGGCGTCTTGCAAACTTTTTGAAGTAATTTTCAATTTCCGCTTGTAGGCAATTTGTCAACGTGCTCTAGCAACCAACAACATGTTGCTGCAACATGTGCAAATTGTAAAAAAATATTGTCAAAGTAGCAATTCGATATTGTTAGCGGCCACACAAGTTGGGGCGGCCTTGAAAGTACTTGGCTGAAATGTAAATAAACTAAAAATGAGAGAAACCCGCGCAAACACATTATTTTCATTTTTTTATTTTTGTGGCTTACAACTGACGTGCAACATGACTTTGTAGGCGTGCAACATGCGCATGCGCAACTTTATCAGATTTGCCATTGCCCAAGTGGCAGCCAAAGTTCTTCTTTCGGTTTTTTGTTTTGTGTTTTGTGTTGCAAGTTGCAACTTGTTGACTGTCAATTGTTTGGTGGGCGTTGCAGGCAGGCAGGCAGCAACAATATGCATGTCCTCCATAGTTTTTAACCTGACTTTTGCAGCTATATCAATGTCAACAGCATTATCACACAACGCTGTCAATATGCAAATATGCCCAGAGACCAACTAAGGCAAATAAATGTGGTGTGTGAGTGTGTGTGTGTGTGTGTGTGCGGGTATGTGACACTCGTTAACACGCAGCGAAAATGCGCGAAATGCGATATTTCACACGATTTATGCACGAAACAACGACAAAAGTTGCAACTGGCTAACAGCCAACGACAGCAACAACAACAACAACACAACCGCATTAACGAGGCATCCACTGCATCCGAGACCGAGACTATAGACCACACACGATGTTCATAGGGAAGCTTAAGATGAAGTTGCTGATGTGTCCACTGCTGGCAAACTCTAATTGAGCTGGCAACATTACTTGTGGTTGGACTCAATGTTGCCAAGTTTTGGGAAAATGTTGCTAAGGCATTTAAAATGTACTTTTATTTGTCTTTTATCATTTGTTTTATTTTCAAGTGATGACTTTTCCCGTGACTCTTGCAAATTGTTAGTCCAGATATTTAAGACTATAAGTTGATAACGCATTTGTCATTTTTGTTTTTCTGTTTTTCAATTGTGTAGCTTGCTGTTGATGTGCAATTTTAAGTTCATCTTAACCAGTGTTAGTTTAGTTTAACACAACTCTGCAAAAAGTTTTAAATGCCAAGATATTTACGAAAGTGTACAGTTTAGGATATTATATAAAAAGATTTTGTGCGGTGAAAATCATAGTGCGTTACCAGATCATCTGATACAAAAAAAAAAAAGGTGTGCGTGTGGGGAACACTCACAAGGCTTTGATGTGAAACCTGATGCTAAGTTTAAGGGCTTAATATCAAAAGCACAAGCTGTCTTAAGGGTAATTAAATCAGCAATGACAATCTTTAAAAAAAAAGAAAACTAGAAGTAGAAATACCAACAACCCACCAAGCTCGAAAAGTGAATGATTAAAACCGAATCGAATAATTCTTCCAAATGACTCGAAAATGATTCGAAACTGATCTAAAAAACGGGGTATTAACGACTCTTGATGAAGAGTCGCAGCTAGGTTACCATTATCTTCTGACAAAAGTATTATTTATGATCATTCTGATATATTAATCAGAAATTATATATTTTACTCAGACTGAGAAATCAAAAATGACTCAAATGTGATCAGATATTATATAAAAATGTTTTTTTTGGAACAAGATCACTAAGTGTTGTGTTCATCCATCTGTTATGTTATTCTGTTAAGTAACTGTCAAGTCACTTTTAGGACACTGGTTAGTCATTGTTTTGTCACTGTTTCATCACTGTTAAGTCACTATCAAGTTACTGTTTAGTCAGTATGAAGTCGCAGCTTAGTCACTGTCAAGTCATTGTAGAGTCACATTTAAGTCACAGTCTATTCACTGTGTAGTCACTGATTAGTCACTGTCATGTCACTGTGTACTCACTTTCAAGTCACAGTTTAGTCACTGCTTAGTCACTTTCAAGTCACTGTTAATTCACAGTCGTCACTGTTTAGTCCCCATCAAGTCACTGTTCAGTCACTGTTTAGTCAGCCCCCCCTCTCCTACCACTTCTCACCGCTTTCATCATCTTTTCACCACTTTCCCTCCCCTTTCACCCTTTCAAAATATACATTACGTCAGCGCTGCAGCGTCACGTGACGTTGACATCAAATTTTACTCCTACTAAAATCTTCCGTACCGAAATTAAAGATGTTTCACATCAAAAATACTTCCAGCTGCATAACAATTTTTCAATTGGTGGCGTCAAACACAAAAAAGTACGAACTAATTTTCAGTTAAATATCGAAACAAAATAGTTGAAGCAACACGGCCAGATACATTCCCATTTCATTTAGTCCGCCTCTCAAACTGATAACAGCATCAATTCCAATAAGCATCTCAAAAATGTTGCTAAGCAACAGAAACATGTTGCCAACCTGTCTAATTTGACATGTTGCCAAGCGGGTCATCGGCTTGATGATGTGGAAAGGTCTTTGTCTGTGTTAAGATTTATGCATTGCCAATTGGTCGCCTGCAACATTTGCCCATATACATAATTGAAATGTAATAAATTCTCAGCTGCATTTTCGAGCACAATTAGCGCATTTTTAGACTTGAGAGGAGAGCCAACAATTGTCTGACCATTTGCAGGTCTGCTTGCCCCATGATTATTAAATACATAATTTCATAGTTGGAGTTGCCATTTGCTGGTCTTACAAGCTGTAAAGTGCGAAATCAACACGCTTCATGCCAACTCCGGATTGAGATTCAGCAAAGGCAGTGCTCCAACTGTCCCAGTGTCCGCAATGTTAGTTGTCAACACAAATGGCAAACGGCGTTGATAAATATAAATTGTTGCTGCGTTGGGCCAATTATAACCAAGTTTGGTTTGAGTCTCCTCGAGTTGTGGCTGCGGCTGATGTTGCAAGTTTCCTGGGAAGCCCCAGCAAAGGCATTTCCTTTCCTGTGTGGGTGCGTAATCTGAGCTGCAAGCAGCTCTTCTTTCAACTCTTTTTTTTTCCACATTTCTGGCTTGACTGATTTCGGGGTAACCCAAAAAAAAGGCGCCAACTAGGACACGTGCTACTTACAAATTGCAAGGAAGAGCGGCAGAGTGAAAAAACAGGAACCGAATAACAAAATTTATCCAACACCCTCGCACCTGAGACTGACAACAATCTGAAATCCCTGCCAAATGCTGCCGCTGTGTAAGACGATCAACTGAAGCATCTCTCTCAGCTGTTCCTTTGGCGCGCGTTCTTGCTGCTCCTTATTATTATTATCTACGGCCCGGTGTGTTTTCTTATACAATAACATCTAATTTCTTACCTACTACCTAACATGTCTTGTCCCTGCCCTCGAGTTGGCTTTGATTTGTGGAAGGAAGGAAGAAAGGAAGAAAGAAAGGAAAAAACGCACCCGCATGACAGTTTCTAAGGTAGCGAATGTTGTTGCATATTTTGTATGCAACGCTAATGACATCAGGGGGAGGGTAATCGAATACTTAGGGGGGAGAATAAAGATTTTGATTGAGACAAGGGCAAAGCAGCAAAGAAACGGTAAAAGGAAAATTGTGTTTTTTTTATGCATGAGGATGGGATAGGAAGTTAAGTAGTTAAGTATAATTTTAGAAATCTGTAACTTACTAAAAAACTGGAATGCAAATTCGGAATAAGAAAAGTTGCTGTTACCATGATAGAACTGAGAGCAAACCACAGATGAAATGAGGTTTAATTTCAGAGTGATGACCACATCGTCAACTAGCCATAAAATGGTCGACTATCGAATAGAATGGCAAACGAGTAACGCGACTACATTTTCTCAAAATGCACTTTTTTGGCATCTCTTGTGGCCATACAAATTTGTATGGGGGAAAATGTACATTTTGCCCAAAATGCAAAAATGCAAAGTGCAGTTCTATTGAAGACAGGACATAAGACTAAACACACGGGAAACCTCTCGTACATCGTATTTGTACGCATCTTTTGATCCAGTAAGAGCACGTCTGTTCTCTCTTAGTTTGCTCTCTCGCTTCTTGCCTTTTAGAACCAAATTAATAATAAATTTGTGCAATCTCAACTGGACATACCAGAAACTCTCGAAAATACGTACCTGACCTCGTTAGCTTTTAATAATTGTGACTTTTGCTTTAATTTTGTTTGTGTTAACCAATGTGATGTTCTAGATGAAATCAAATGCTACAGGGCTAGACCAAATCGACCCCAAAATTCATAAAAATCCTCTTACCAAGAATACTTCTGCATATTACGCACATATTTAATACTGCATTAATGACATCTAGTTTCTCACATGTCTGAAAAGCAGCAAAAGTGTTACCGATTCCAAAAGGCAATAACGTCTACCGACCCATATCAATCCTACCTTTCTTATTAAAAGCATTTGAACAAATCCTGGGATCACAAATAAGTAGCTATATGGAGCAGAATTCACTATTAAATGAGAAGCAGTCGGGGTTCAGAAAAAAGCGAAGCTGCACCACTGTAGTAACGAAAACCTCAGAAGATATTCGTCGTATCCTGGACAAAGGCCACGTGACACTCTTAACATTATTGGACTATAGTAAAGCATTTGATATGGTACGTCACAAAACACTGTGCGCAAAGCTAAACAAACTTTACAATTTTTCCGACACAGCAATAAAGCTCATGATATCGTACCTAAGTGATAGACAACAAGCGGTAGTCACAAAATCCGAACTCTCTTCCTTTCTGACATTAAACTGTGGTTTCCCACAAGGTTCCGTCCTCGGACCCTTGCTGTTTTCCATATATGTTAATGACCTGCCTAATGTCTTGTCTAAATGTGAAATTCAAATGTATGCAGATGACGTCCAAATGTATGTTAGTGCTCCGTTAACAAATATCAGTGAATGTGTCCATCATTGTAATAATGAGCTGGAGATAGTTAGCAAATGGGCTATGTGCAAAGGTCTTAAAATAAACCCAAGAAAATCAAAATGCTTAGTTATTTATAAACAGAAATATGAGACGAGCAGTCTACAGCAGTTGAAGATTGACGGATCCACTATTGAGTATACTGAAAGTGCTTTAAATCTAGGTTTTACACTTAACGCCACATTATCATGGGATGACCATATAAGTAAGGCGACTGGGGAAACATATGCTCTAATTAGGCGGTTAAGTCTGACGAAACAATACTTCCCCACACGTATAAGAGACCTTATTGCTAAAGTTCATATAATACTATCGCTGCTATATGGGGTGGAAGTTTTCGGATGTTGTAATGCAAGTAGCAAACAATAATGACAAAAAACGATCCGACCACATATCACAATTTGCAGAAAGAGTATTTAATTTACCTCTAAATTTATGGATTAGCTTACGAGTGTTAATTTTCCTGCACAAAATAATTAACTCCGGTTAACCTTCCTACCTGTTTCGAATGTTTAACTTTGCTTCTTCTCATAGGACAAAAAATTTAATCCCGACAAGAAATAAACTAGCCACATCTGACTTGCACTTCTTTCCTAATGATATTCGCCTATGGAACCAGCTACCTAACGAATTCAAAACAATTAGAAGCGCGCCCGTCTTTAAAAATTCGATTAAAAATTACCTACAGCAACTTTAAGCTTTAAGACAAGCTCCTTGCAGTTTCAAAGTAATACAATTTGACAGAATTAAAATTAGTCTCAGAAATCAAGCAAAACGTCAGGCATAGTTAAACTCTTACAGCGACACAATGAAGAACACTTTCTTTTCATGAATTTGATGTTAAGCTTGATTTAATGCCTACACAACGACTTAGCCCAAGAACCATTCACGTGATAACACTTTTGGCAGTTTTTAGCATCCAGGAAAAGTCGTCGTAGTCGACTTTGATTTGTGTATTAGGTGTCCCACTAACAATCTTCACTAATTCAATATTATTCTATTTGAACAAGAAAAATCAATAAAGGCTGTTTTAACTACGAACCGTTCTCTGAACTGTGTCTGTCGATCTGGGCTCTTATCTATTAAAAATAATTACTTTACTATGTTCTGAATTGGCGGACCTTCGAGCTGGACAACCTAGTCTTATGTAGAGTATTGATATCGATCAAAATTGAATATAAAGGTGGCTTAAAGCTGATTTCGTCCCCAACTTTTCTACTTCCAACTCAATTAAATCCTCTCTAATTGCTTTTAAAAAAAATCTCACATATTTTTCTCCAGCAAACATTTAATTTTTGTTTTTGCTTAAGCCACCCCAGCTGAGATTATTGACCTCTTGGCAAACAAATGCAAAGAAAATACAAAATATTGCCGAATGGCGGAGGCCTTTTGTCCCAGTGGCTGCAGTCGGGCCAGCTGTTCAAAGGATCAGAAAAAAACAAAATAAATTCTTAAGGCCACCTTTGGCGCGCAGCCACTGGAACAGAAGTCAAGCGAAAAGAAAATCTGAGGAACAGCTGACAAGGAGCGTGCACACACGAGCCACAAGGAAGCGAAATTATCCAAGATCCAATTGCGGTTAGCGTGAAAAGGTGTCGGAAAATGTGGCAAAACATCTGTGATCGCTGAACAAGTGCCGGGGCCGGGGCCGGGGTCGAAATGACATATGCAAGACGCCGCAAGAAACGGGTAATAGCGTGTTCCCAAAACCGACTAGACGCCTAAAAAGTGGCTATACCGTTAGCGCAGAAATTATTTATCATTCCAAGCCACAAACAAAAAAAACATTTAAAGAAATTCAAATGAATTCGCATTCGCCCCCCCTCGGGGCACGCCCACTTAAATTGCGTGCCAGGCTGAAAGCCTTCATTTCAAAGATACTGTGTGGATGTGGATGCCACTGAGGATGCGTAGCGTCCAAAACTACAATTAAATTTGCATTTGTATGATTTTTTTGTTGTTGCTGGGGAGCCGCGGGTGAAATACCTTGGCGTAGGAAACATTTATCACTGCTCTGGGCCTCCGCCGCCGCCGCCGCCGCCGACTCGGACAATAAAACTAAAACGTTTATAATTTCATATGAAATTCTTTGTCTGTTGCCAGCAACTATTGGCCAAGAGGCAGGCGAGTTAATCACAGGCTTCGCCTGGCCGAATGGCCTAAACGAAAATGCTTAAATTTAATGACATAAATATACGGCTCTGAAAATGGCGGGTGGTAGGCCGACAGCAATCTTGTCAAGCCCAAGGAGGCAGCTGTCCTTTTAGGGAAAACGTGTTTCTGCTCAAGATGTATGTACACCACAACCCACCACCCTTTCTTATGTACTTCTCCCCCTTTTGCGCATTTGAAGAATGAACATCTTTTTCCCGGGCCATTCGCCAACGCCACCCCGTAAGCCGAACCGACCGGCTGCTCCTTTATTCAAAGGCGAAAACCCACCGCCCAGCCCAACCCTCCTCCCGCTTGTCAGAACCTCTCAAAATGCGCAGTAAAAAAGATAAGGCAGCTGCGCAAAGGAATAACTGCGCAATTTGCAGCTGGCCAGGATTTGAATGCGAGGAGCTTAAAGTTCTAAAAGAAGTACATTTCCGTTTACTTCTAAGCTTGTTTCACTATCCATTATAAGCTGTCTCGCCTGGTTGGGGCAATTAATTTGTTTTTTTTTTTTTTGGCGATCTTATCACGCACTTTGCACTTCCTCCCCAACAACAACAACAACCATATAAGCCAGAGAGACGCTTTTTTCTTGCTTTTTAAGCTACCTACATGAGCTTAAATCACGCGCACGCCTCAACATCTTGGCCAAAATCTCGCTTTGGAAGACAAATTTCAAATGATTTACCTACAGCGTTGTTTTGTTTTTTTTTTCCGTCTGTTTCTGGGCGGGGGCTGACTTCAACTTCCACTTCATTCACTAAAAACTTGGTTTTGTCTTAATGAAAATCTTGGAGAAGGTCGCCACACATTTGGGGATTCGCTTTAAAGCTTAACAAAATTTAATGCTACTGGGCCAGGGAAGGGGCTTCAAAGGGGGTAAAAAATGCTTAGAATCTTAAAAACTTGTGTTTGCGTATAAAAACTTAAAAATACTCAACAAAAATCCAGTATTTTTGCAGTAAGTATAAAATTTGTACTACAGATGTATATACCTGGTTTAAGTACAGAAAGCCTTACTTAACCCTAGGAGGTTTAACCAGGTCTGTGCAAACCTTTTGCGTATAAAAGTGTGTATAACTCTTTTGTTTTGAGTGTTAGAGAAGAATCCTTCCATGACTTCCTAAAAGCGGACATTGAGACCACAATAAGCATGAAATCAGACATGAATCCAGTCTGCATGATAAAAATGGTTGGCAATATTGTTGTTTTTCCATCAAAAATGGCATCAGCATCAAGATTTGATGATGATGTGTTGGTCGTGGTGAATCGCACCAAAGGAAATTAAAGTTTATCGGAAGAACAGAGGACTCAAATGGAAGAAAGGTTAGCCGATTGGTTGGCCGGTACTAATGAAGAGGCCGAATCTCCCAATCCATTCAAAGACGATGACGGCACGGATCCTGGTTAAGTGCCCCTTTAGAGGATGCGGCTTCCAATGTTGGGGCAGACTTCGCCATATAAGCCGAAGATCCCAGGTACGATGATGATTATTTATAAGATTTATATGAAGTCGTCGATATAAACAAGGAGCATCGCTCGTCAAGCTCAACTATAAAATACCATTCAAAGGATGACAAGTTTTGGTCAAGCGCTGCGGCGTCACTATGGGTCATGGCTCGAGGGCTTTTCCGAAACCCGATCTCAATATTTAAATCTAAAGTATTTCATATTTATTTAAATATAATCAGTATTTTTGCAGATACTCAGACTTCATGAAAGTGGACGAAACCCATGACGGGACTATCAGTAACAGGCAGAAGGAATCATTTCCGATATAACGATACAGCCATGCCCTGTGAGGCAACCAAAAATTAAACCTTAGGTTTTTCCTTATGGCCCAAAAATGTTGTCATTATGTTGCTGCTCTGGAAGGAAGCCTATCTACACTGAGAAAAAAAGAATTGTTTTTGATGATCCTTACGATATTTCTATTCTTTTTTGGGATCCATCGGATATTTTTGAAGTCGATTTATTTTCGCTTAAAAAGGATTTTTCAGGAAATAAATATTTCATTGATGTTTATTCTTCATCCAAAAAAGCTGAAAAAATATGAAAACGATATTTAATAAAGTAGATCTTAAAGTGGACATTTAAATATCCATTCTACGGGGATCTTTTTTTTTCTCTGTGTAGCATTTCTTCCGATAAATAATGGGTTTATCGAAGTCGGGGCAGTGCCGACTTCACCTTGAGCTCTAGTTTTAGTTTGGAAAAATAGAGAATAGCTAACTTCGGGCCGACCGAGTTTATTATGGCATTAAAGTTTGCATCTATACTTATAAATCTGTAGGCCCCACTGACTGACTGACTCATCATTAGGGTTGTCGAAAATATTATCGACATATCGAAATATCGATATTTTTGACAAAAATGACGAATATCATTATCGCATATTTTTTAGAGGCGATATATCGGAAATCGAAAATTTTTTGGTGATATTTTTCAATGATATTTTTGTTAAAGCGATCGGTCGCACTGTTGCGAATGACTGTTTCTTGTGCTCTGGAGATTAAAGGCATAATGTTTAAAAGTTATTTAATTACTGTGCAAACTGTGCAATAAATTTTTAGGGACCAGTGGAAACTCAACAAATATAAAAGAGCACCTAAACTATGCTTCGCTGAGATACAGCTCATCAACGGTAAATCTAAGTATAAATGGTTTTGAATTCTGGGAATTTGGATCCTTTGTGGGTCAAATTGGCTGCTATTTATGCATTTTGTATTTTCATATAGTGGATATTTATATCGTGATGCACATTAAACATATGTTTGTAAGGAAGCTTTAATGTAAATCAATTATAATTATGTATAATCTTCGAATTTTTTACACGAAAAATCAACCTAAGCAGACATTAGTAGTGGATGCGATAAAGAATTTGGGAGCCTTTTAATGTAAATATGAAAACTAAGTATTATTTTTAAAGCGCAGTCAGATTATAGTTCTTATAACGCGTCAAATGACGCCACAATTAACTCAAAAGACTTGTTCATAGTTAAGACCCCGGTTTTTATTAAAAACGAGAGCGTACGTTAAAGTCGGCTCTAGCCGACTTCGATATACCCGTTACTCATGAGAAAACATGCTTAACAGTGTTCCTGCGTTCCCTAGGGTGACCATCCAAAAAGTATGCAACATGTTTTAGGGTGGGAGGGGGTTGGGTGCTTGGTTCACTTTTTTGCTCATAACTTGAGAACCGTTCATCCGATCTTTGTCATTTTTTCAACAAATTGATTCATTTTGCTAATTACTAACTATCTCTAGAAAGTACGAACCGTCTATCTTCAAAACTGTAGGAGATATAACGTTTTTTCCAAATTCCGGGGGCGGGAGGGGGCGTGGCTAAAATTTGAAATAAACTTGATCTGCGTGCAGATAAAAGAAGCATTTGTCCCATACATGTCAAACCTCTATCTCTTACCATCTCTGAGATCTAGGTTTTCATACAGACGGACGGACAGACGGACATGTCTATATCGACTCGGCTGTTGATGCTGATCAAGAATACATATACTTTATATGGTCGGAAATGATTCCTTCTGCCTGTTACATACATTTGCACGACTTTAGTATACCATTTTTACTCTACGAGTAACGGGTATAAATATCGATGTTTTTGACACCAAAATATTTATATCGAAATGATACTTTTCCAATATCGCCAAAAATATCGATATAGATATTTTTGAAATATTCGACAACCCTACTTATCATCAACCCATTGCCAATATCATAAATTCGTTTAGTTGTGCACTATTAATGAAAATTGGGAAAATTTTACCGCAAACTGAGTGAAAACGGCAAAGAAAAGTTTGTATGGGGCACATAATGAGCTATCGGGCTCAGGCATTATTGTGGACTAAGCGCTTTTGCAAAAGAGCGCTAGAAAGAGTGAGCAAAAGGCTTAATTTTATCAAAATATTTTGTCTATTCGAATTTGGGGAAAGACTTAGGATGCTATACGCTCCCAATTATGGTCAAGCAGTGCTGGTGCTGCTGTTTAATGCACAATCTTCAATGTAGTCATGCGGGAGAGGTATATTTTCATTACTCAATTGAAAGGAAGAGACTAAGAAATATAATTCCGGAGCTCCGGGATGGAATAAAATTTAACAAGTGTAGAGGTGACTGCATTTACCACGTAAAATTTTGATTGGTTTTTACCAGCTGTAAACTCGTGTCCACAAGATCATATTGTTATATAAAACACAATCTCCAAAATTTCTTTACATCTTGGTCGCGGTGTTTTTAATGATTTTTATTTTAAAAATTTAACAATATCAGTTGAGATATTTCCCAAATCCATCAATAGATGGCGCCACTACTTTGACCATGTGACGGTTTCAGTTCCAATTCATCTAGCTCCAATCACAGATCCACACAGAGAAAAAAAAGGATAGTTTCTGATGATCCTCAGGATATTTTCGGTATCCATTTGGACTGGATAGTTAACTATCCTTTTTGGGATCCATTGGATATTTTCGAAATCGATTTATTTTCGCTTAAAATGGATATATCAGAGAAAAATTATTTCATTGATCTTTTTTCTTCATCCAAAGGAGCTGAAAAATGTGAAAAGGATATTTAAAAAAATGGATCTTAAGTGGATATTTCGAATATCCATTCTACGGGGATCTTTTTTTTTTTTGTGCAGTAAATCAATCTGGTTTAAACAACACTAACAACTATCGATGCTCGATACTCCCGCCGTTTTGTATCTTACATCTCTAACTCAAACACACACTGACTTATCTCTCTGCTTTTCTGCGACACTCATTTTTACCGGCAACACGCCGTCTCCAATAAACCAAACTTAAACCTAATCTGTGTTTTAATTTCATTTAATTTTCAGACCACGGGGAAAATATTACATATAAAAACGAGAAGGCCAAGCTAACTTCGTCTTTGCCGAAGTTTTAATACCCTTGCAAATGTTTTAATACAACAGAGTTAACGAACGTCAGCATTAAAACAAACCATTTTTCTGATAAAAGCCACTTTTCGACCGATAGTTTCTATGGTAGCTATAAGATATAGTCATCCGATTTTGACAAAAACTTCCAAATCAGTGTAAAAGCGTATAAAACTAATAATTGTCGAAGCGGAAGGCGTTTACACTAAAAACAAAAAAGTTTTCTCACAAAAACCCACTTTTCGACCGATAGTTCCTATGGCAGCTATAAGATATAGTCATCCGATTTTGACAAAAACTTCCAAATCAGTGTAAAAGCGTATAAAACTAATAATTGTCGAAGCGGAAGGCGTTTACACTAAAAACAAAAAAGTTTTCTCACAAAAACCCACTTTTCGACCGATAGTTCCTATGGCAGCTATAAGATATAGTCATCCGATTTTGACAAAAACTTCCAAATCAGTGTAAAAGCGTATAAAACTAATAATTGTCGAAGCGGAAGGCGTTTACACTAAAAACAAAAAAGTTTTCTCACAAAAACCCACTTTTCGACCTATAGTTCCTATGGCAGCTATAAGATATAGTCATCCGATTTTGACAAAAACTTTCAAATCAGTGTAAAAGCGTATAAAACTAATAATTGTCGAAGCGGAAGGCGTTTACATTAAAAACAAAAAAGTTTTCTTACAAAAACCCACTTTTCGACCTATAGTTCCTATGGCAGCTATAAGATATAGTCATCCGATCCGGTCGGTTCCGACATATTATCAGTGTGCAGTAAAAAGAAGACTCTGTGCAAAGTTTCAGCCCGATAGCTTTAAAACTGAGAGACTAGTTTGCGTAGAAACAGACAGACAGACAGACAGACGGACAGACAGACGGACGGACAAAGCTCAATCGACTCAGCTTGTCGCCCTGATCAAGAATATATATAGTTTATGGGGTCGGAAATGAATATTTCTTTGCGTTGCAAACTTCTGGGCAAAATTATAATACCCTTTGCAAGGGTATAAAAATTGTAGTATTAAAGGCTGGATTCAGATCTTTGTAGTTTTTAGCATAATTGTTTTATTAGGTTCAGGTTCAGTTTTTCTCCCAAACCTTTGCAAATACAAAACATTAAATGGAATACCGTTAACAGTTTTTTGCTCATTTCTCTTACAGATTGCTCTCGAATCGGATTCATTAGTATTTATTCACTGTTTGATTCATCATCATTTTAATTGGTAGTTACACAATCTGCATACGGATGATTCATTCTTTGGCTTATTTAAAAATTGTTCGGAATTAAAGCTTTGTTAAGCCGTGAAGCCACAAATGCTGTTAAACTTGATATTGAGTTAGTGTTTACACTCTCCATTCTAGTCTCTCAATGGATTCACAGTATTCTAAGACTCTTTCGCTGTCTTGTGTTCTCAAATTCAAAATTAAGCTCGACTTGTGCATAGTAGAGCAAAATTTGAGTTTCATTCCCAGTTCTATGAACATCCCCCTCTATACCCAAACTTTCCACCGCCTCTGCCTCTGGGTTGCTCGATGTTTATGTGGCCACTGGTGTCTGTTTAATTGATATTGTTGTTGTTTTAGTTAGCTAGAAATAAGAGGAGAAAATGTTTAGTGAGTTCATTAAATTAAAAGCATACAAATTTTGTGTAGGCAGCTAACCTGCTAGCTGCTGATTGGCCTTCTCCCCTCCCCAGTTCACTCTTTTTCCACTTGTTTTTTTTTTTTTTGCAATTTCTTAATCAAAACCTACAACATCCGCTTTTAGCTGAGTACGCTGAGTACTTATTGCAGGTCTAAGCATTTTCTCACGTCGCTTAAATGGCTTAATAACCCCAATCCCAGTGCATTTTGTGGCTAAGCTTTAACCCGCTTCCGGTCTGCGGTCTCCCTGCAGTCCAACAAACAATGTGGCTGAATGGAATGATTGGGAGGCCTTCGTGTGGTTTGTGTGTTAGAAATGCCATAAAAATTGATTTGATTGCTACTCCTCGGTAGCAGAGTCGTACGTACACCCGCCTGAAGTCGACTTCCTAGCAGGTTGCTCGTAAAATCTGCACAGATCTAGGTTGAGCACCCTCTGGGGTTTGGTTTGGGCCTGGGTTTGGGTCCAGGTCCATTCGCCGCGTTTAGAGATTAACTGGTTTTATTGCTCGATTGGCCATAATATCATTTATTTACGAGTCTTGAGCTAATTTGAATTTTCAACGTTTTCTTTCTCTCGTTTCCATCTCCTCCAACTCCGCCTTCTCCACAGTTTCTGTTTCTGTTTCTTTTTCGGCATGCTTTCCCACACTTTTACAGGTGAATGGGCAGCGATCGATCCAAAACGCGCATTTGTGAAAGATTTTTTATCGGCTGATTGTTATATTTTATTATGCGGCTTATGGGTCTACACTTGTGTTGGATTGAAACGCTTGAAAAGCAATCGATTGGGCCGATCGATTGGCATCGGTGTGTTTTTTTTGTGTATATTTTGTATGTTAATCGTTTATGAGCTTAAGTCCATTTCAGCTGAGAGAGCAGCAGAGACGGGAGAATGTTGGAAATAGTTAAATAGTTTAATTTTTTATTATTTGAATGAACAGTTAATTTTATGCCAAGTGGCAAAGTGGTAGCCGTCGTACGTTTTGTGGGAGTTGTGTTTTCTGGCTGGAGCATCTAATGCGTGTTGGTACAAGAAAATTAAGCTGGCTTAGTGTTGGGAAACCATAAATTATGCCTATGGGGCGGCCATTGGGGAGGAGCGCAAATCAAAAGACTTAGGCAACAAACTTGATGGAAATGTTGAAAAGAAATAGGTTTTGTTTCGAGTTTACTTGGTGATAGTAAAGAAGAGGTAGGGGGGGTGAGGGGGGAGGAAGAGAAAGTCAAACATTGGCATAACAGTGCAAAAAGAGCCAAGTGATGCAGAGTGGAGCAAACCTTTCTTCTAGAATGGTTTTACTCAAATGACGCATAACACTTAAAGAAACAAGTAAGAACGTAGCAGTCCAGTGGCCCGACTCCGAACTACAATTGAGAAACACACAAACGCACAAACACATTAGCGCACACTGACTCATATGCTCTAGCTGCCTAAAAGGCATAGTAAAATCAGATTGTAATTTTAGGTATTGGCCAAAAAAACACTTTTGTATTCTTTTAGATGAACTGCAAACCAAATCCCCAACAGATCGCCCCACTTCCACCTTACACCATCTCACTTCACACTCTACTTACCTGCTGCTAAGGCACTGGTAAGAGCGGCTGATTTTGCAAATACAAAATGCAAGGATATGGGCATATCCAAATAACTATAGGGTGTAATGTGTGTCATCAAAACAAGCGTCCAAACTCATTCCGAGAGTTCAGAGAGATAAACATCCGGCTTATGGGATGGTTTGGTAGGGAGTCTCCTTTGATGAGGTCACCAAGCTCTATTTTTGTGGAAAAGTAGTCAAAACATTGGCGAAAGTGTATCAATCCGACGTTTTGGAAAAGTTTGTGAGTCCTCTTAACATAAGTTTATTGGCAAACAAGCTTGGTTTGCTCTACTCGACACCCAAATATTGAGTCTTTGAAACTCGCCCTTGTCCGAGCAGTGGACAATTTCTTAACGTATGAGGTGTCCACTTTTTTGAGTGGCCAGAGAGACTTTGGCGTTGCTGAAAGGCACAAGACGACCATTTCGAATAAGTTGCTTTACGTTTTGTAGCCATTGAGTGAGCATATAATAAAAATTTTTGAAAAATATTTTTTCGTTTTTATGTTATGACCAAAAAACCGCGTAACAAAACCATTACAAGTACTTGGTATTTCGGGAAATAAGAGTTTTGTATTTGAATCAAGAATGTTTGTACACCCAAAAAAATTTGTATCAATATCAATTTGAAACACGTGTTTCAATTTGAAACTGAAACTAGTATCATTTTTTTTGTATCAATGCTAGCCTAGAAAGTACTGCATTGAAACTTGGAATATTAATTTAATGCGCAGAAGTATCAATTTGAAACTAACAAATTTTTTTTAAGTTCGAAATTTCGAAGAATGCATGAATTGTATAAGAAAGCTGGCCAAATGTTGCAGCTGGCGATGCTTGACCTGCCAAATTTAATTATTTAATTTATATGCAAACAATTCAATAAAAGGCTAATCACACTAAGCACATTTAACATCCAACATCTTGAGTTTAAATCAGTGGCTGCAAAATACACAAGGTCATTTTGGCATCGCGTGTGTGTGTGTGAGCCACGCTTTTGCATTTGTTTGTTGTTGCAAAAGAGTGCAGTGTAAGCTCGAATACTGTCGGAGTAGCAACGTCGCTGCTACTCTGTGGCTTTTGTATACACAGCAAATAGAATCGTGTCGAACTTTGGTTGAAATGCTTAATAACCATTTGCTAAGAGGGTCGATGATAGTAACATCTACAAATCTGGCAAATTCCTCCTTGGTAAATATTTTTGACTCAGGATGTTGGATGCTAGATGTTCTCAGTATGATTAGGCTATAAAAGTAAACGCTATGGATGATGAAGATATATAAATGGATTTCAAATGGAGCACACTTACAAGGAAAGTTTAAGCAGCTAAGTATTAATGTTGCTGTGCTCGCTTTTTGCAAACACTAACTATTCAGACAGGACACATAACATGCCACAATGCTGCGGTGCCTGTTTCAACGCTTTGCATGTTAGCGCACAACGCGAGAGGTATCAAACGAAGAAAGCTGCTGTAGAGGCGTTTCAGAGTCTCTGAAGGAGTAAAGCGCTACGTGTATGGGTTCCAGCAAATGGCACATCAGTACAGTGATTCTAAAAATGCAACATTCGCGTGGACATGAGACATGCAGTGGGAGACCAATGTTTCTCCATAGCGAGGTTTCCCCACTTAACAAATTCAATTTATTAGTGTAAATGAATTTAAAACAAATTTAAAATAATGAATACATTTAAAATTAAAAGATAATGTTTTAAAAATGTTTTTTTTTATTAATTTTAATGGCAGTTTGTAAAGAACTGAAATTATACTAAAAACTTGATAAGAAATAATATTAAATTGATAAAAGCTAGTTTCAAAATGATACTAAAAGTTTGAAATTGAATTGTCTAATTAATAAGACCTAGTGTCGAATTGATACTAAAAATTTAATACAAAAAAGTGTCAACCAGATACACGGTAGTATAAATTTGAAATCCTCGAAGTATCATGTTAATACTTTCGAAGATATCAATTTGATACTTGGAGTATTAGAGAGAATTATGAAGAATTTTCATGGAGAAAAACGCGAGGGTCATCCATGGTTTCTTTTTAAACGAATTTTGAAAATTTAATTTTTTACCTAATAAAACATATTGTGAGCAATGTGTCAAATTTAATTCAAATTTAATTGGATTTTTATTGTTCATTCAATAATTCTAATCAAAATGGAGTGCACGAATTGCAATTTTACGGTGTCGAAATTTTTGTCTTTGACGAATATAGAGGTTATTGAGTATTTAAAGCGTCACAAATGTTTACTACAAGAAAAAAATGTGGAAATTGTTCTGCTGACTGTAAGATAGCAGTAAAAGATGACGGCAAATTATTCTTTCGGTGCCGTAAACAGTTGACTGCTACAACCATGGGCAATAAAAAGAAAGTCAAGAAACAGTGCAATTTCAATGAAAGTATCCGCAAAAATACCTTTTTTGCTGATTCAAAAGTATCCATACAGGAGATTGCCAATTTTGTCGTATGGGATACAGTTCGTTTAAAAGGTAAAATTAACTTTCTTGAATTGTAGCCTTTGTTTTTCTTCTATTTGTTTACAATCTTTACTTTAAAAGGTGAAATTCAGTTTTTGGAAGACGAATTGGGGTGGGCCAGGCAAACAATTATAGACTGGAAAAACTTTGTAAGGGAGGTTTATATAGATTGGTCTATCCGTGAGAGTAGTGGAAAACTTGGTGGCCACGGCAAAATCGTTGAAATTGACGAGTCCAAAATCGGAAGGCGGAAATATAATTGTGGTCGGGTTGTGGAGGGTCAGTGGATTTTTGGTGGATTGGAACGAGAGTCCGGTAAATTTTTCGTAATTCCGGTTGAAGACCGTGGAAAGGAAACACTCTTAAAAATAATTAAGGAAAATATAGCTGACGGATCCACGGTCATTTCGGATTGCTGGGGTTTCTACACCAAACGGTGAACCATTCTCAAAATTTTGTGGATCCCTGTACACAAGCACACACACAAAACATAGAAAGGCTGTGGCGGGACGTGAAGGCCGAGTTGCCTCATTTTGGCCGAAAAAAAATGCACTATCCAGGATATTTGGCCAAGTTTATGTTTTATAAACGATTCCCAAGTCACAAGGATAGGATCCATAACATCTTCCTGGCTATTGGTCAGTTATATAATCCCGAAAAAGAAAACATCGTTAACGATATTCATTTTGCTGAGGTGAGTAATGGGAAATGTGCGCCGCAGGCGAACATAAAATATTAATTCATAGGAGGAAGAGGAAGTGCACGGGGAAGACGACAGTGGATTAGGCCCTTGCTTAGGGGACACCACTTAAAAAAAAACGCCCTTCTGTGGCTTGCGTGGAGTAGGCCTCATGGGGAAACCACGTTAAAAAAAGCGCGCCTTAAATTTTACCTCAATAGGTGGTGTGGAAAAGAGTTCAAAACAGATCAAATAGGTGTAAAGATTTCCTCACTTTCGCATTGAAATTCAAGCAAATGTTCCCCTGAGTCATAGGAAAATAATATTTTTAATATATTTATTTGAAAAAACAAACAGAAATCGAAAAGCATATGTGATCAAGCATGTATTTGTATGGGCAAAAATTACAACTTTAAAATTCGTTTAAAAAGAAACCACGGATGACCACCGCGTTTTTTCTGCATGAAAATTCTTCATAATTCGCGATCTATCGAAGGGAATTTTATTGGAATTTTCTGAGAGTAGGCCGCTATACTAGACAATTACCAAATTAAATCAGTTTATTGATTTACATAGAAGGTCTAATGAATGTGGTACAATCGGGTATTAATAAATGTTTTTAATGTCTTCGTTAGTGGAAAGCTTCCTTACCATAAAATATGCTGTATTTTTTACCAAAAAATATTTTTTCGAAATCAGAATTTATAACCCAAGCTTTAAACCTTCGGACCGAATCTTCTTCAAAACATCAGAGGTTTGCAGGAACCGTAAACCGAAAAGAATCGTATAAAACTCAGAGCCGGTACCTGTTTTTAAAATCGGAAAGACCGAAAAGAACTTAAACATTATACCGGTATAGTTTCGGTTCTAAGGTATTTTGTTGTTTTTTTCTTACATTTCCCTAGCTGCCGCCAAGTCATTTTGTCACCGTTATGTTTAGTGCTGCTAACTGCGCCAACGGTGAATAGAGCGTGAGAGAGTGACAACAGATATTGCTATTTGACGTCTGTGCATATATGTTTCTGTGTGGTGGACTGAAACAAAAAACAGAACCGAAAATTGTATTTCTTTGCCGCTCTCACACTTAAGTTCTATTTTTGCATGTTCGTTTCCTGCTAAGTCATAGCCTTCTGTCGATTTTGTATGCAAAATAAAAAATGCCTAAAATGCCAAGGCCAAAATCAAATGCGTAAATGTTAGCAATCGCTTAAAAAAAGAATGTGGACAAAACATAAAGGTGAGTTTTGAGGTTAACAAATTTACTTTCCATTCGTAAATGATGCTCAGTCTAATGCACATATGTAAGTTTCAACACTTTTCTATTTGGACATGGATATAAATAAAATCATACTTATTTCTTATGTAAGGGCTTAGAAAGTTAAATAGGTTGCCTTCATGTATGTGTAAGAAAATAATGTTTGCAAGTCCCTAGTGAAAAAAGCGGAAACTATGTTGGTCCATAAATATATCTATATATCAGTATGCATCCTGATTTAGAGCACGTTTCAAACGAATCTTTGTGATACAGTTTGTATATGGCCAAATTTCCGATAAATCCCTCACTTCATCAATAATCTTTAGATGCAGAGTAATATCATTAATCATTAACTTTGCCGTGACTAAATGCCACAGCTTCTGATGTGTTCTTTTAAAGGGATTCCCCCTTTCCCATTGATGAAAAGTCACTTTTACAGTTTTCTCTCTTATGCAGCAGCTGGCCATGATTAATCATAAGGCACAGAGACCACACTTGGCTTAATTAAAAACTACAAACGAATCTAAAATCTAGACTCGAAATCCAAATCTTCATCCTGCTGGTTATCCGTGAGAATCTGTTGGCGCATGCAAATTAGAATTTTTGTTGTATTTTAATTGGCTGAGCAAGAGCGCAGGCAGTTGGAGCAGTAGTTGACCCCCAGTTGGTAGTTGGCGTGGCAACTGTTGGCGTTGCACAAGCAATGCCAACTGCCATTTGATTTTATGATTATGTCGAAGTGCCATCAAATGCAAATCCGTGAGGCTGAAGCTGAGGCGAATGTTGGCGTTTTAATTGAACATTTTTTCTTTTCTTTTTTTTTTTGTTATATTTCGCCGCTCACCTCCCGCCGTGTAGAATTGAGCAGCATGACACCGGGGTTCCAGGTAAAGTAAAGCTACGGCCCAGGGGTGGTGGCGGCTGCAAATCTTGACTGGCCCTTTTGTTTGAGAAAGTTGCCTCAAAGACGTTGAGTTCCCGCCACAAGTTAGGGGGTTGGTGGTGGGTTGCCGATGGCGGTGGTGGTGGTGGCGGTGGTACCAAAGAAACCGTGGGAAGATTTCCTACACAAAAGCCGAGAAGTCGCTGCAGCTGCAACAGCAACAGCAACAGCCTTCCCAGCGTTTGCCAGTGGGGTGTTAATGGAAATGGAAATGGAAGGTTTCTACACTAAAATCTACTTAAGTCTTAATCCGCCAAATTTGCATAGACAAGCGACAACTTCATCAACAAATCAGTGGACGCCCACTATTGTGTGGCTCTGGCTGGCTGGTTTTTTTTTCGCGATTCTTCCAACTGGCCTACACCATTTTGGTTTTATTTGTTGCTTCGTTGTCAGTCGTCGTAGTCGTTTCCGTCGTCGCTGTCTCATTTCAATAAGTTATTGTTGTAGTTGTTAAACACACACACACACAGTCACACGCACACACCTACAGACACCTACAACAAAATTTGTACGAATCGCGTAAACGCGTTTTTGCGTTTCGTTTATTCTCCCTGCCCACAATTCACACACACCATCAAAGGCCCAGCCGAATGCAAGAGTATGGGTGACCGAGTGTGTGTATGGGTAAGCTACTATTCGTTCATTCACAAATTGTGGCTTATTTTTTTTTGTTTTGTAAACACAACGAGCTCACAGCTCGGCAGCTGCGTCGGCATCCACTCACACTTACACACACACACACAAACTTACTCCAAGGAGAGCCGAGAGAGCGCTAACAACTGCATTGGCATTTCAAGTTCAAACCCAAAACCGAAGTTATTTGCCGGCATTTGGCTCAGAGCAGGCAAGAGAGAAGAGTAGGTGCTCGTGCCAAGGTGGTAGCGTGTGTGTGTGTGTGTGAGAGCTGAGAAAGTCTCTGAGAGAGAGAGAGCCGTCGTTTTATCCGCACTGTTTTTATCCGAATGTGATTTAAAGCAAAGTTTTTTGTGTGTTTGAAAAATATTCTTGAATTCTTTATTTTTGTTAAGAAACAAATTTATTTTAATTTCTTTAAAAATACATTTGAGAGAATGCCATAATTAAGAAATATTTGCACTGATCCATGTAAAACTGTTTTTTTATTTTTCCCTGGATTGTTAGGAAAACTCTGATCCAGTTAAGCCTTGGACTTCAACATGTACACCGAAAATAAGATTACGATATTTGGGTATCAAATGGATATTTTCAGTATCGAAAAGGCCATCATCATCAGGAAAAAATATCAAGATGATATGTTCGAGTTCATATGGTCATTTCCAAAGAAAAGGTCCACCTGGGCCATAAAAATTAAAGTGTTTAAAAACACTATATTTGATTAAATTTTCATCGGGAACAATCAAATTAAACTAATGTCTTACATTTACTAATAACACAAGTTTACAAAAAAGGCCAACTTTTGGACCAGAGAAGTTAGCAACCGTTCTTTATGTATTTTTGGCCGCTGAACTCAGATAAATTGTCCGTTTTCTCCCAGCACGTCAGGCTTACGAGATATTTGCATAAGCGAGGTATCTTTACATTTGTTGGTCCTGTGGCCGCATTAAGTGTCCTATTGCAACCAACTTCGTTTTAATGTGAGCTGAATTGAATGACGTTACAGAAAAACCAAACTCGAAGTTTTGATTTTGCTGATAAGGTACAAATTTTTGGATTGTAATATTAAAAATGTAGTTATTTTTTGAAAAAAACGATTTTTTCCAAAGTTTAAAAAATTCTGAAAACTTTCCCGCTAATATTAAAAATCTTAGAAAAAAATAGTTGGTAGTCCTTTGTTTTTTCTTGTTTTACATATTTTCAGTTGTCCGATCTCAATGCGCTTTCAGAAGTTATAGCCCAAAAACTATACAAATTGTCGGCTTTTTTTGGACAACATTTACCGCCAAAATTTCTTGTAGCTTGAAAATAACACGGTAGTTATTTTTAAACCAAAGAATGGATATTAAAAAATTATTTAAGATCGATTTTTGAAAATTTTTAGACATTTTAAATCTTAATATTGTTAAAAAAATGTAAAAATATTACAGCATTTTTTAAGGTTTTTGCACAATAACTTTTAAAATCGCAATGAAATCGAAAAACTGAAAATAATTGAAATAAGAAGAAACAAAGGCCTACCAACTATTTTTTTCTAAGATTTTTAATATTAGCAGAAAAATTTACAGAATTTCTTAAACTTGCAAAAAAAATCGATTTTTTGAAAAAAACCCACATTTTTAATGTTCAAATCCAAAATTTGGTAACTTATCAGCAAAATCAAAACTTCGTGTTTGGTTTTTCTGTAACGTCATTCAATGCAGCTTACATTAAAACAAAGTTGGTTCGAATAGGACACTTAATGTGGCCACACGACCAACAAATGTAAGAATACCTCTCTAATGCAAATATCTCGTGAACCTGACGTGCTGGAAGAAAACGGACAATTTATCTGAGTTCAGCGGCCAAAAATACATAAAGAACGGTTGCTAACTTCTCTGGTCCAAAAGTTGGCCTTTTTTGTAAACTTGTGTAATTAGATATATATTAGGTATCAAGGCCTTGCTAGCGCGATTTTTTTTCATTTTTACCTTAAATTTGGTTAATTTTTTGGAAAAAAGTGACTATAGACTACATGTACCTTCGCTATCTAAAATCTTTCGGATGGTACGAAGGGGTGTACTTGAATGCATAAGAAACCATGAGAAACTATGCCAATGCAATTAAATGTAAGTTTTTGCTTCGCATTATAGCAGAAACCACATAAATATAATTATGGAAAAAAATGTCACGTATCGACAGAGATAAGTATTTTAGTTACATAAAAAGAATTTTAAATCAAATAATATTTGGGCTTAGTTATTGTTTTAGGTTTCGCTAAACTTTGTCTTTATGTAGCACTTCTGTTTTGGTCACGTTCGAATAGCTTCCAATTTTGTCAATTTTTTGGAAACCGAATTTCACTTGCTATACCCTTTAACACTAATTAAAACTATATTATACAGTAATTCGTTTTATTTTGACTTTTTTTCATTTTCAATATGTATGACGGTCACGTTCGACAGAATGGAAATGCCCATATTCATACGATTTTGATCAACATTGTCAAAAATTGTGCTGTAGACAAAAAAAATTTAAAAATGGAAAGATTAAAGAAGCTACCATTGAAAACAAAAATGTTTTTCTGATTAAAACTACTTATTCGCACGATTGTTTCCATGGTAGCTATATGCTTTAGTCATCTGATTTGTATCAAACCTGGAAGAATTGTGTGGTAGCATATAATATTGATTAGTAACAAGTTTGGGAGCGATATCATTGAAAACGAACAAGTTTTCTTACCAAGCCTTTTTTGTAGCCCTATCTTTTCTATGGCAGCTATAGATATCCTGGTTTCATAAAATTTGGTGGAACTATGTGAAAGCATAGAAAACTTAAAAATATGAAGTTCGGATACGTTTTTCGTTGAAGACAAAAAAGTTTTTCTCACTAAAACTAGTAATTTGACCAGTCGTTCCTATGAAATGTAACAAAAAGCTTCATGCTAAGTTTAGTTAAGATAGTTGTAAAACTGAAGGAGAAACTGACGGACTGACGGACATTTCTATATCAACTCGCCACGTTAACTGGCGACTGTATTTCCTCCAATAGTTTTCTTCAGTTCGTCACAGTGCTGAGTCGGAGCTTAATCAGTCTTGATTTGGAAGGGCTGGTACTGATATCAATGGCTACCCACACAAGCACTTTGGACACTATTTAACACCGACAGGACTACTTCATGGCGCTTGCTTCTTTTAGGCATGAACTTAACTCTTAGATGGGTTTTAAGAGTAATTTCAAGATCCAGCTGAGGGGTAACAATCTATTGGAACTAAATTATTGATAGTCAGCTAAGAGAGCTTCATACATAATAAACACTGTACATTCTCGGACAACTAACACTACAATTAAGCAACGTAGTACAGTTTTTAGAAGGTTTGGTTTCGAATCCGCATAATTTTCTTGTGATAAACGCGAATCTGTTTTAAAAACTGTTCCTTCTCCGATGGAATTTTCGTAAATTTGGCATGAAATTCCTTAAATTAAGTCTATTAAGTAATCCATAAAGGGAACTTATTTTTAAATCTCATATGTGTGGTCGAACCTTTTTTTATTATTGAGCTTTTCTAGTCTTTTCAAAAACTTTTCTCATACAATTCTAGGATTTTTTAAAGCAATGATTTATCACTTTAAATACACGTTTTTGAAGTTACAAAATTTTCTCTTGCCCAAAGGTATGCAATGGAAAATATGTACAGTCTAGTCATATATTTTAAATTTTAATAGAAATTTTCAACTGCTTCGGTTGCATACGTCAGCGGAATCAGGAGTCACGACCACCCCATCGATAAACTTCAGAAAGTTTTAGTTCGTTGCTTTTTGTTATTATATAATCCTAGCATACTTTGAAGGGCAACGATCCTTTTGATTTATTTTGTTGGTAGCTTTAGTCCCTGTAATATTTGATATTCTTAGTAATAATGAAAGTTTTACTATTTCTTTCATACTTTAATTAATTTTCCCCCAAATTTCTGTTTAATAGTCAGAAATTTAAGCTCGATAGCTTTAAAACAATGGGACTCACTGTCTTCGAAACAGACAGATGGACGGACAAAAATACGGAAAAAAAACAGATTTTAAGGTGTAGGTGCACATGAGGATTAAAGACCAAACTAAAAGCATTGAGGGGTGTTTTCTTGCAAAATCAAGACGAGGATGCCTTCCATTTAATAAAACTGTACTTGCTTAAAGTTTATTTCATGAAGTTTGTTTCGGCTTGAGTGAAACCACACAGCGGTATGAATTCGGCTGTTACTCCATAGACAAGGCTAAATCGATGAAAAGTTTTGCATATAATTGAGTTTTCTAATACAATTTCTTAAAATAGACATTTTTACCTTAAACTTGTCGATGATATTAATCTAACCGACTAGCTTACCTTTTGTGGTTTCGGTTCGGTTCAAACTACTCAAACAGATGTGGGTTCGGTTCGAGGTTCTGAATACGAGCATGAAAAGCGGTTCGATTCTGGGCCGATAGCCGAATTTCTGACTATGAGAATCGGTGAGCACGAAAAGCAAGTAAATAGGCTGAAGTCTTGCGTTCTCACAAACACAAGCACTTTTCTCTGTCCTTTGAATTTGGCCAGACTTGATTTAATCTTGAGTCGGAGTAACATAGTGCAAAATCAATCAAGGAAGCTCGTATTTGAAAAAGGCTCTGATGATCAATTTCCACAAAAATATAAAAATTACATGACCATTTTATTCTCTAACAGTTTTAGTACAGTTCAAAATCCTGATCTCGAAAAACGATTTATTATTTATTATTTTGAAATCCCAGGAAATTTCAACAAAAAATCTAAAACTAAATTTGTTTTTTTCTACCTAAAGAACCACACTTCTTCGGAGAAAATAAGATAATCGTAAAGAAGAAGCTGGGGCAAAATATGGGTACTTTTTATAAAAATATTTTTATTTGCCTCGTCTTTAGTTTTGTTTTTGATTTTTTTTGTGGATTCGGCTTATCGCTCAATTCTGATATAAAACAAATGAAGAAGAAATAGAAAAAATTATATTTTTTTTGAGTACACTTTTTTTTTGCTCAAATTTGAGTTTGTTCGTAAGCTTATTTTGATCCAGCTAAAAATAATTGAATATTAATTTTTTAGACCTACTTTTAGCCCCCCCGGCTATTCATTTAAGGAATCTATGGGTTCGTAAGGACTTGGAAGGTTTTAAATATCATAAAATTCACCAATAGTTTAATATCTTTGCAGAAATGCGATTCTTAAAAAGAAAAGACAAAATACTTATGTATTGTTTGTTTTAATTTTTCTCCAGGGCCTTTATAACCAAATTTCCTGCGTTTTCGAGCAAAAATTACTTTTTCAAATTCTAGAAAAAAATTTTAGAAAACGTTTTTCAAGGTTAAACTATATTAAAAATTAGGTCTATTAGAGTTGCGTCTTTTTGTCTTTAAACTAGTGTTATTTAAGCTTTTAAATAAATTTTGAACAGAATGTTCAAAGCCACCAAAGTTTTTTTCCCGCCCTTACTTTTCAATTTTTGAGAATGAATCCCAAAATCTTGACCAAAACTTTGCTCCTGCCTGCAAATGCTAAGGAAATCTAGTCCCATCCTTCTGCCCTGGTTGCATAAGTTGAACCCAAAATCCAAATCCACTTCCTTCACGACGCAACACATAGAGATAAAACGACGAACTCGCGTTTGAAAGTGGGAGGCGCCTATGGCTGAGCTCGCTTTGGCCAAAGCGCGTCCAAATGCAACGAAGTCTCCTCATTGGTATAAAGTTTGAGCAATTAGAAACCCACGCAGAGCCATAAACAACACCAACAAGCAAAAGGCGCGACAAAAGCGTGGGGGGTGCCCACCCCCCACTCTCTCCCGCTCCACTGGAGCAGTGGCCCCTACACAACAACAAAAGTGTGCATCAGCTGACCAACGTGAGTGGAGCCGAAGAGATAAGAGTTTTGCCAATGTTTTGCACGTGCTCAGCCGCTCGCTCACTCTCTCGCTCTCACTCTCTCTCTCTCTCTCGCTCTCTTGACTTTATCCGGCGAATGAGATGCCAACACACACACACAGGCTCACTGCGGCGTTGGCGTTGCGCGATGTCGTCGCTGTGTCGGTACGCAGCCTATTCTACTTAGAAAGGCCGCGCCAGTGTCTTGCTGGGCAGTGTCGGTTCAGGTTCAACAATCCAAGAGCCACGCGTGTACAGCGTCGCCGTCGCCAAGAAGTTTTCCCCCGTTTGGATTGTGCGTAAGCCTTAACAATTGCGCTCTCCTGGACTCGGACTCTTTTTTTGAGTGGTGGTGGAAACCGAAACGCAGCCCGAGCTCGTCCGATGGAAAAATCTCTTGCAGTGAAAATTTTTTCGTAACGTTTTCGTTATTTGTTATTCGCACGCTGACGCGACGAGACGCGAAGACCGAAAGAAACAAACAAAAAATAAAAAACAACGTTTTTTTGCCACACAAAAATAAAGATCGCGCGCGCGTCCCTCCAAAAACCAATGAAAACGCTTTCTGCTCTTAACTTATCCTAAAACTCGCTTACAACTCCCACAATTTTCAACTTCTTCACTTCAACAATTAACAAACAAAAAAAAACTTGCCAAATTTTTATAGTATCTTATAACATAATCAAGTGAAAATTTTATTAAACAAAATTCAAGTGTCTTAACAAAGCAAAAAAAATAAATGAAGTAATTTATATAAATTACTCAAGTTTAACTCACACGCAAACAAAGCATAAGGAAAATTGTGATATTTTTATTATACAAAAAAAAGGAATAAATAAATAAATCAAATGTGTGCTCAAGAAAAATGCCCCGAGGCAAATGCCATTATTGGATAATGCTTGGATAATACAAATTTAACAACAAGCTAAACCAACAAGGTGAGTTTGGTCATTCAATATTTTTGCCGACGGCTACGTCTTTTAGGCTTAGGCGCCAGTGGCTACATTTTCCGCACAATCAGCACGTTCAAAATGTGTCAAAGCCCCGCGCAGATCTTATTACCAGATCGACTTTCAGGCGAAATGTGCCTCCAACAGCATTTATATGTACATATCGGGTGCAATTTCTATATATACGAAAATACTGAACAGCACTGATAAGTCTTGATGCCATGATGATGCTCCTCCTTTCCAATCAGTTTGACGTCAATCGCTCGCACGACCTGACACCGCCGTTTGTTGTGTTGATCGCTCGATCGCTGCGTCGTGTGCCAGGCAAATTGACGCACCACAACAATCAATGCACTGAACAACAAGAACGAAGAATGCTACAAACGCAATTCTTCCGAAGACCCCACTCAGATGCTGACAAATTTGCTTAGGTGCAATATTAATTAATTCCAAAAACTGATCTGTATGCAGCACCAGAAGAAGTTTGCTTAGTCTTCGCAATTAAATTGTATGTCATTCATGGGTAATTTATACCATTTAAAGGCAACAGCAGCAGCAGAATGAGCCACGACGGCCACCAGACGAAAATGTTGGAAACGTTTTAACAAAGTGAAGTTGTGAGAGGAGTTTCAAAAGATATACCCAGGGCACACAAATTTCGTAATCTTTTTTAATATAGAACAAAGTCAGTCTTAAAAGTCGTTACGTTCCGCCAGGTGTTTATGATTCTTTTTGTGAATGATCGTTTTTAGGGAAAGGACCTTCGTAGAAGGCCCCTTTTTGACGATCACAAATTACAAAAAAAATATATCATGATACATGCCCTTAAAAGTATGCTAAGTTTAAAAATACAAAACATTTTTAAAGGCATTTGATTTAAATGCGTTTTAGTTATAATTTATTTTCTATATCTTTAACTGTTTCGTCAATCTGAATGAATGTTTATTGTGGATTATGTATATTGCTGCGATTTCTGTCTAAGCTCAAAACAGAACTCACCCTAAAATGCACTGAAAGTCAAATTCACCCTGAAAATAGAAATTCTGCTATAAAATCTGTAACAAAATTTTAGAGAAATATTTTTTAAGAGTAACTAAAGTACAGAAATTTTTTCTAGATTTTGGGGCGATTTTTTCGAATTTAGAACGATTTTAATTCCAGGCCGATTTTCTTAAATATTAAAAATAGTTTATAAACTATCTAATTCAACACAGAAAATGTTTTAAATGCTCCAACCCATAGTCGTGGGTTGAACCTACAGTAAAATGTAGCAGAGTAGAGATGACAGGGAAAAGTGCTCCAATCAACAAAAATAGTTTATTTTAGCAATGTTTATATTAAACTCATAAGAATCATAGAACTTTTTGGCACGCTCTAGGTCAATAAGTTATGAGTTTGTTCAAAACACTTTACTATAGGAAATTTAGCCAATTATTAGGCATAAATCCCTCTTAGTTAACAAATACATCAGTCTTCAAAATAACGTACCACGATCTTTGATTTAGCTATGTTACTGCGAACCTAAACATTGTACCGGTACAGTTTCGTTTCTAAGTGAAACAATCAGACTGAAAATTGAGCAGTTATTATTATGGGATTTTTACGCAATTTGGCACATTTGTATACTTCAAATAACGAAAAGATTCGGGCTTAGCTAAATTTTTGTTCAGTGAAATAGACTAATCATTTTCTTAGACCTTCGTTATAATATAAAGCTAACCTCTGAACAGAAACTATCACAAGTTATTATTTCTGTTCCAGCTACCCAAGTAAGCGAAGAACGTTTATTTTCTGGTGTGAAGTTTATCAAATCAGAAATTAGTTGCACGGAAATACATTGACCGCTATTATGCTTATCAGAAGTCATCATAAATTTACCTGCTTTTTAACCAATTTTTTATTTATTTTCTTTTTTCTTGCCTGTGTATAGCTTTCTTAACCACTTTGCTTGGACTAACGTTTAAAATTTTCCGTTAATTTAAACGGTCCATACTAGTACGTACCGGTATACCGAAATAAAATAGTACCAAAACATAACCTTTTACCGAAACGGAAGTTTTGGTACGTACCAGAACCGATATTCAATTCGGTTTGATTCCCTGGTTACACCCAATCAAGAACCTTTTGCGGTTTTCCGCAGACGTCGCCTTGGCATTAATTTTAAATCACTAAAGAGCAATATTGTGAAGTTAGAGATGACAGTAAGGACAGAAGGGAAACTAAAAAAAAACAATGGGCCCCAGCTTTTTTCAGGAAACCCGAAATTCTAAAAGTTTGCGGGCGAAAAATATGATTCTTATTACGCGTCAATAATAGTACAAAAAAATTTTTTAAAGCATGGTGAAGTGCTACTACGCCTTCTTCTTCCCAGGTATAGCCCAACGGTATAAACCACCGAAAGCAAAAAACTAAACCGCAATATCTTGATTTGTATTTAAGGTTTTAAATTATGCCTGAAATTTAGGAAAATTAAGAAAATTTAGAAAGTTGGAAAAAATGAGCATATGTGTTTTGCCTGCCCCTGATCAAGACTGTGGAGTTTTTGTACTTTTATAGGAATAATGTGAAAATGTGTGTTTTAGTCACTTCTTCGATTAGCAATTATAGAACATTTAGAAGACTCCAGCTCAATAATTTATGATATTGTTTTTTGTTCATAACTTTTCTAAAACAAGACACACACCCACCACAAATGAGAATTCTTTAACATATAACTATTTCATGAATTACCACAATTCAATCATCAGCAGTCTTTGCCTATCTTTAGTGAGTTAGCATAGGCTACCATGTCAGCATTGCTTTAATCGCTATGGAGTCCCAAAGAAAAGTCTATAACAAAATCAGCAGCAATTGCAAAAGCCTCTGATTGTATCGCCCCTTCTGTTTTCTTGGAATGTATATATATTTCAAAAGGTCGATCAATTTCTCCTTATTATCAAAGGTCGATTTCCAAAACGAACGAAAATTAATTTTTATGCAGAACCTTACATGAATGATAAGACTTTGAAACTGTTTTAAAATCTGAATGCTAATGCACAGCAGTCGTAGTTCAGCCTCTAACCCAGCCTTCAATGTCCAAAAAAGCCTCTGTTTCTTTACTAAAATGTTTTTAAATCGCGGGTTCAAACCAAAATTTACTAACGGGTAATGTTGTGAGATGTAAAGTTCGATGTTTTTCGAAAAAGGTTTTGGTCCGAACCTTAGTCCGGCCCAAGCTCATATTCTAAAAGTGGAATGAAGTATCAACAAGGCTAATTGTGGGTGGCATTTTTAATGATTTTTTAACGTCTTTTCAGCAATTATAAAAAAAAATTCATTATTTCAAGTCTTTGTCGAATTATTGTAGACAGAAATCAACAACCAGAAGGGGTTTTAAGTACATGGGAAAATCCCAAACTCGTTTTTGTCTATTTTTTATATTTGCACGAAAAAACATTGACCTAGAGCTGACTAAAAACCCCCAAATAGATATTAAAATGTTTTATATGTTGAACCAAACTAAAAATGTAGGTTTTGAATTGGTAATATTCTCTTATTTGGTTTGGTTTAAGGTTCGATTTACAGTTTGATATTGATTTGATAGAATCTCTTCTTACACTGTTTGCACTCATCATTAGTGCAATGTTCTCGGGTTCTTTACTGTGAGTAGCTATATGATAAACATCAATATTATTCCTATTTTTTGTCTACGGCTTTATGTTATACATTTTACCCGGATGGAAAATTCAGATAATTTGCTTACCTTTCTTAAAAGCTGAACTTAAACTTATAAAAGAGATTTATGAACGACTTAATCCTGAAAGCGAGCTTATCTAACTAGAGGCAACAGCCTCTGGATATCTTTTTAAAAGGTTTATTCTTAATATTGAGATCAGCTTGCGCCTGTTTAGGTAAACTTGTTCAAACACTTCGCACAAAATTAGGTGGTATGCAAAGTCAAGTATTTTCTTTTAGTACTAAAGCTTCATCAGCTTGCAGCTGGCAGGACTCTTGCAAAGCAACTAAAGAAATTAACTTGACTAGAAAGTTTCCAAATAATTTTTTAACCCTGCTATTAGAAATATTATATTTAGTAAATCAAATTTACAAATTGTAGCACACTTCATGGAGTCATTTTATTAACCAAACCGTCTATGCAATTCTCAAGTGCCAACTTGTGCTGGATTTCAGCCTCTGGAAAACTTTAGATTCACACCTAACAATTAGCATGTACCAAAAAATAAAAACAATTAATAAAAGTAAAAACAAAATACAGATCACTTCTTCAACCTAAAAATCTAAGCAAGTTTTTAGTGTTTTTTGTTTTGTTTTTATATTTTTCTATTTATTTACTATTTTTCGTCTTAGCATTTGATCGATCGTTTTCAATGTTTTGAGACAGCTTCGTCCCATCGCCGATAAATGCAACTTGCCATGAAAAGTGTTGCCTTAAATGGGCATTAAGCTATTGCACATTTCTCAATATGTCGCTCGAGTGTACCAAGTGATTTTTTCTGTGTTTTCCAAGACCAAGTCCGTCTCCTCTCCTGGCTTTATACGCACCGAGCCTTATATGACGAACGACAGCAGCGGCAGCAGCAGCAGCAGCAGCGACGACGCATATAAATCAGGCAACAAAAGCAGGCGGTGGAGGTGGAGGTTGGAGGTGGAGTGCGACGTCACCCGCGCCATTTTACACTGCGATTTGCATTTTTGGGTCTTGGCTCTCTGGGTTAATTTATTTCTGGCACAGGCCTAAATTAACAATTTTAATACACGGGGAACACGAGGCACTGAAATTGAGACAACAGCGAAACAAAAGCATGCAAAGCTTAGAGACGCGACCGAGGGAGAACAGGGGAAACAAATACAAAACAAAAAAATTCTAAAGCGTTAATTAACTTTAAACGATTGAAAACGAATTGATTTCGAGCAGGCCATTTGATTTGGATTAGTTCGGGTTGCTTTGCGGGAGGGGGGGAGGCGAGAAGAAGACACAAACTAAAATAAAATTAAAATTTAATCGTCACGTGTGCGTTAAAAAGGAGACGCAGGCCCGGTCTCGGGTTGCTAATTAGAATGCGTTAAACAATAAAACAAAGAAAATGGAGAGGTCTGCCTTAGTTGCAAAGAGTTTAACACCTTCCGAATGCTCCAAGTTGACATTTGATAGGATTTTTGGTTGATAAACGTTATGTTTTTCATTAGCGGACCTAAGCAAATTTTTCAAAGAATTGTTTTTCCGGTTTTCGAATTTCATTTTTGTGCCTTGAAATTGTTCCCAGGCTTTGCCTCCCTGGGCTTATCTCTGCGGGTTTTGCGGTAGCGCTGATAAGACTTGAAATATTATTTTAAATAAAATAGTTTCAGTGGCCTCCTCCGCACTTGAAAACACATTTTAATCTGAAGTAGTTTCAATTAACGTCATTGGACTACATAGATTGCCGAATGAACATTAAAAAATAAATATTAAAAATATCTGTATATATGGCGTATATATAGATGTTTGTGTGATTGACCACCCACCGCTGATGGTCAGGTTTATCAATTGAATACTCACCTCCCATATACGTAGATTCAATTTACGTCACAATCCCCCCAAACAGTCGCAATTCATGAATTTGTTTGTTGGAAGAATTCATAAGACGGTTGCCCGATATTTTTATATTTTTTTATTAACTGCCGCGTAGGTGTTTTGGGTGATAAGAAGGTGATAAGTAGGAAAAGTGAAGTGGGTGCCGGGTGGGTGGGTGGTTGGTAAGTTGGTTCGAAAATTTACGAGCGGGTGTGTAAAATAGTTGCATAAAGACCCAACCAAACTTAACTGACTCATTTGGTAGCTGTTCAACTTCGAAGCACAGTGGTGCGAAATTGTATGATAAATGGAAGGAAAGCACGGTTGTAAAACACCAAAACACATTAAAGTCATTTGTCAAACAACAACAACCAACAGAAAGAGATCGAGTGAAAATAGCTAATTTCAGGACCTATGTTTCGTTGCTTTTCAACAACGAATGAGCTGCTATGGAATAGGATTTTGCCACTTTTCATATAGAAAATTATATTGAAAATGTAACACGAAAATCGATAGACTTGCAGCTTTCAAAACCAAAATTGTTCTACCATCTTGCTTACTTCAAGTTGTGTCAATACGTATCACGACTTGATCGTGAGCAAACACGATTGTGGGTGAATACGAAACCAAATTACCTTCTTCACCTTAACTAACAAAAGACAGATTAAAGTATTAGTTTATCTAACAGATAGCAGCTATCTAGGAGATGAGAAATCGGTTCAAAGTTTATTGTGGAAAACTTATCTGGAATTTTGTACATTTCCATGCAAGTGCTTATCATTTCACCAAGCTAAGCAAAAGAAACTGCAAGCGGACACGGACCTAATATTATAATAAAGTATCAAACCCATTGCTTAACTCCCGAAAACGAAAGCCTCTAATTTAGCAGTGGATTCTAAATTATTAAAAGCTAGTTGTAGTGTTCCTTGTAATTCCCAAGTAATTATTCCGTAGTTGGTATCGTGTTAAAGAGTGAATGCGAAAAATCTGCTGATGAAAGGAGCGGAAGGCCTTTGAAACTGTGCACGCATTTGGTGATTTGAGTTAAATATTTACAGAGATAAAAAATAGGCAAAATCTACACGAAAATGTAGGATTTTAACATTTTTTGACTGGGACTTTCAACCCATTACTTTTGTGTAACCTTTCTAAATGATGCGTTTACTTTTCTGCATGCCGCGCTTACATTTCTACATGCGTCATGCAGAAAAGCTATATGCCGCGTGTAGAAATAAGAAAAGTAAGCGCGGCATGTAGAAAAGCTACAAAAAAGTAATGGTTTGAAAATCCCAGTCAAAACGTTTCAGCATATTTTTTCTTAGTGTGAGCATCATCTCTGAACAGAAGAGGAAACCCCCACCCACCAAGTTTGGTTCTGAAAATTAAATATTTTGATGTGAAATATCTTTCATTTCGGTACGGAAGATTTAAGTAGAAGTAAAATTTGACTTCAGCGTCACGTGACGCATGGATTAATGCATTTGGGTGTTAGCTTTTACCGAAAAACAAATACTAAAATCGGTTCAACAGTTCTCGAGAAAAATTCTGTCAAAGTGTGTCAAGACATGGTAAAAAAAAATCTCAAACCATTTCCAAGTAAAATTTTTTTTGTCAAAAGCAACTATTTCGGAAAACTATGAACATTTTATAACTTTTTCTGGAAGTTTTTTGAAAAAAAAAGAAAAAACCTGCAATTCTTACAAATACACAGAAAGAAAAGGCTCGCCCGTACTTATTTTATAGAAGCTTCGAACTCATTTTCTAAGTTTGTTTCTTACTCCTTTTTCAAGTCTGAAAATACTATCAGGTCTGCTCTCAATTCCACTTCGGTTTTCGTATAATCGTTTGAACAGGTCATTTTACTCTTACAACTTTTGAATGGAAGGTGTAAAGAAAATCTGTAGCTACTAGATCAAGGCTTCAATTTTCTGCGAATTGAAATCACTTGGCATTGAGCTGCCGGTTCCAACTGCTTGAGCAATTCCACTTTTACTGAAAGCGGATCTAGTAGCCGTAGATATAAGTGTCACCTTCCATACAATCTTATTAACATAGAGTTCAAAAGACAACCGTTTACACGAAAACCGAAGTGAAATTGAGAGCAGGCCTGTATATTTTAGTTTGCAGTACTTAAGAAAACATTCTTGACATAAGTTTGGCAAACTTGGTGCCAGTAATTGCAGACTCAGTTGACTATTAAGTTTGAAAATACTGAGTTTAAGCACGAAACACTTGAAAAAAAATTTCTAGACCAGAAGAGAGACTTACAATTAAGCCTGCAAATCTGTAAAATTTTGAGTTCCGAAGGTTCGAACCCGTTTCTGTGCTCATCGAACCAAGGATTTTGTTCCAAATCTGGGTTCATAGATTATTAGATAGTTGACAGAGATTTGCCTCTTCTTAAGGTCAAAACTTGGACATATTTTTGTTAAAAAGAACGCGTTCATTTCTTATTGTTATTATTCTTGGGTACTCTAAAAGGCTTTCAGAAGTGCCAGGTCCTTAAGTTTTCGAGGTGGTAGCCTCACCTTCTAATTTCGAAAATGCACAAAATTCGGCTTTTATACATTACTAGTGTCGCATTTCCTTCGAAGACTTAATTATATAATAATTTTTTTAGCCATAATATTGGAAAATTATTAAGAAATTTACCTTAATGATTATTAAAACAGAACCTTGTTGTGTTTAGAGGGGTCCGGTTCGGGCTTAAGTTAAGGAAATTAAATTTTCGAAAGGTTCGGTTCTTAGTCCGAAAAAGTTCGCAATTCGTTCTGAATTTGGATTTCATAAATGAAAAGTAACTGAACGGAAAGAATCATAGAATCCAATAATCCTAACTGGATTAAGAAATTTTCTTTTATAGTGCGTGGCTTTGAAATCAAAAGTATGAAATTCTTGAATGAGTTTTTAGTTCAGAATTTCAAAAACTACATTGATACTTCCCCGAACCCTCATCTTTTACAGCTTTAAGTTCAATTCTGACATATAGATGGTAATTCTACAAAGATTTCTGCTCTTACCTCGGCAATATGTTCAATCTGATGAATGATTGCTGATAGACAACAAAGAAAACTCTACTTTATCACCTGCTTTCCCAACGTTAAATAAAAATTTACTTAAGCTTTCTTTCACTTTAGTCAATACCTCAAAAATTATTACAAAAAATATTTTAAAATCTTGCCTACACTGAGAGAAAACTTGTTTCTGCACAAACTTTTTTTTCTTTCTTTTCCACTTCCCCCAAAATTTGCATAAATATCATAATAACAAAAAATAATTTGCATATTCATTTAGTCTTTTTCTGTGTTCGTTTTCCAATCATTTTTCGAGCTCATAAGTCAGGCCAAAGATTTGAACTTATTTGCCATCCAGCATATAGAAAGGCAAAAAAAAAAAAAAAAACAAAAACAAACTGTAAAAATAATCGCGCGACAAATTTATGATTAGTTGGAAGCCTCTGCCCCATTGTGATGCTCATCGATTGGCTGGCTCTAGCCCATTGTTCAAAGAAAAATCGAAAATGCTTTAGTGACAGTTTTTGTCTTCTTCTACTCCGTCGGAGTTTTGGAAGATGTTTTTTTTAGAAGACAACAACAAAAAGCGGCTTACACTTTGTTTACAATGTTGCGTGGTATTTTTACAGATTTTTTTCGGGCTGCCAAGTCAATATTGATCAATAAATAACCCCAGTCGGAGAGCCGAGGTTCGGGTCCAGCGACAACAACAACAACATTAGAAGACGACATCAGGCAGCGGTCACGTCTCAAGTGAAAATGCTTTTTAAGTGCCCAGGTGAAAATTAAACTGTCCCCTGGGCACGTCAAACAAAAGCGGACAACTTCTTTAGAGGAGCTTTTGGCTTGAGCCTGGATCCGAAGCCTAAGGGGCAACCCTTTTCCAAAAGTGTCAACTCTAATTGCCTTTTTGCTGGACGTCGTCGGACGTCGGACCCTTTTGGTCCAACGTTGGTCAAATATTTAACTTGACTTTGGCTTGCGCTTGCGCAAATACTAATAAAATTTCGGTTAATTTTTTTAAGTTAACACTCACACACACACACATACATTTGCTTTTATTTATTTGTTGTCGCACTTGACTGTAATGGATTTGTTGGCATGAAGATATTTCTTGATTTTTTACGGGCTTTTTTGTTTTGGAGGCGGCTATGGAAAGTCAACAAAAAACAACAACACCAACAATGAGAATTACATAAATTAAGCAGCTGCAAGTGTTTTGTCAAGCTAAACACAAAACTGAATTTAATTCAATTCTGAATTTTAATTGAGTAAAATAATTTAAGCTTAGTCTAAACAGCAGGATCCCATCCTCTTACCGCAGCGCACACGCTCCGTTAAGCCTCATTAATTTGGCCATAACTCTGAAAACAGCTCAACACCATGATCCTTGTTTTACCCCTCCGCTTTTTGTGTGTGTGTAATGAACTAGTTGAAGACTCATCACCTGCCGACCATTAACTGAGCTTGTTAAACTAACCTGCATGCATAAGTAAATTATTAAAACAATTATATCATTTCTCTCTGGCCCTCATATTTCTTACATATCTTTGAATTTACCGCAGAGTAAAAACTTGTACAACATTTGCCGAACACATAAACAAACATTACAATTAATTTTTATGCGACAGGCATTTGTGTGCTTATAAAATCCACTAAAATATTATGCATATGCGCAGTCCAACAAAATACAAAAAAGAAAAATCAACCAAATAACTAAAAACTTCAAAGATAACCAGCTTAAGTGCGAGTGTGAGAGCGAGAGACTCACCATTCAAATTGGCGACAGCGTGCGCTAAGTGCAGACAGTTGCATATGCTAAGCGGACAGAGCAGCCGGGTGGTGCTGGTGGTGGTTGCTGACTGTCGCTGGCTGACCAACTTGCGTGTGAGCAACAGGTTTCCACCGTGTCTCTGGGTCTAACTCACGGGAATGGCCTAATGAAGAGCCGCCGCTTACCTAAGACTCAAGTTTGGTGATAATAAAGAAGTTGGAATAGTTTTTCGAAGTAAAAAGTTTGAATCGAATCCTAAACAAATTTTGTATTTATACTGATTCTGTTAGATATCCAGAATCAGGCTGTTAGACATAGTCAGCAATATTTTGTTGGATCAAAAAGGTTATTTTGTTTTGAATTTTATTCTTAAATAGGGTGTATTTCTAAGCCAGATAGAAACAAGTAAGAGTGTTGCGGTTGAGTGCCCCGACAGCAAAATACCCTGTCCCAAGTAATGTGGTTCCTGTAGCTTTGAATTCAATTTATTTTAAAATTTATTTCAATATTTCTGAATGTATATTAAGTCACTAGGTTCAATCTTAAGAATTGTAGCTCTGACAGTTTTTCGCGGTAAGAAGAAGATGGAGGAGGAATTTACCAAACCTGGAGCAAACTTGATCTGGGTACGGTGTACACCTACATATATGCAAAAATTTTTGGCTCTACTTCTTAAAGTCTGTGAGATCCACGCGTTTATACATAGAGTGACAGCTTTTCGCTACTAAATGATCGAGGATGTAGAGTTTTCCAAATCTGAAACAAACTCGATGTGGGTACAGTATACACCTACATACATGCCATACCTTGTGGCTCCATCAATTACAGTCTCTGAGATCGACGCGATCATACAGACAGACAGACGGACATGGCTAAATCGACTCGGCTGTTGATGCTGATCAAGAATATATATACTTTATAGGTTCGGAAATGCTTACTTCTCCCTGTTACATACATTTGCACAACTTCATGATCCCCTTTTTCCCATTTTTAACGGGAACAGGGTATAAAAAGTATTGTAGTTGGATAATTTTGGTATCCATTTGAACTGTATAGTTAAAATATCCTAAAATTTTATTGGTTTTATTATTGAAATGTTAGCTGACTATTGACTTCTAGGCTTTGGATGTTAGATGGGCTCAGTGTAAAAAGCCTATTCCACTAGACACTGTGGGAAATAATCAGGCCTGTTCCAGTATTCGATTCCAATGAAATCATGCGGTTCCGATTTCATTGGAATTGTTAAAGGAACTCTTTTCCAAATATCGATTGCGTTCTTCAGTTTTTAACTTCAAAACCTCATTAAACTTCTTTCGACCCTCTTGATGACAAAAAGATTTGCCCGAATTCTTTAATGGTCTCTTAGAAATAACAGATCAATCGAATTTGGAAACGGGAACCGGCCGAACTATTTTTAAAAAAGCTGCTTCTACACTTGTCACCTATAAAGAGTCTATAAAAAAAAGGTCACCAAATTAGTTACAAATACTTAGAGATATTTAATTTGCTAATACACTATCGTCAGAGAGCCTCTTTAGAGCAGTAGTGTCCAAAATGTTAAAAGCCTTTAGGATAGGAACCCCGACTCACGTATGGAGAGAGAGAATAGTACGTTTTTTTTTGAAACAACAAAGATGTACTAAATGCGCGCTCTTGAGTGGCTTAATACACACACGCACCGCAAAATGAGCATGTGTGTTTTGCCGTCCCCTGCTTTATTTCTTGTTTTACTGCTACTTCTACAAGCGGACTGATTGATTGTGTGAGTTTGAACACAAACGCTTTAGAGATTTATGGCAAGTGTAAAGCAGGGTCTCTCAAGAACGAAGCACAAAAGTGTGACTGTGTCTCTCTCTAACACACAGCGAAGCATGACTTCGGCAAGCATTCGGTGTGAATTAGTATGTTCGTGACCCAGCTGCTATGGCTGGGAAACTCTGCAGAACTGATGAGATAATCTTTTCCTTTTAACTTCCCTTACTTTAAGAGGAGTAGTTCCGCCTTACAACATAGATTAAACCAGAACAAAATATCTTGATATGAAGATTCTGGACTGTTATAATCTCTAAACGATGTATGAAGTACATAGGTCGAACACGAATTTAAATTGACTAAATTCAATTTTCAGTTACTGAACCGTACCTAAAATAAGTCACAAGAATAGAATTGTTTCAAACTTAAGCAAATATAAGTAGAACTTGTCCCTCCGATCCGAAGGTTGGTATGAATTTAATCTCTCTTCATTGAATACTTAAGATCATCTTCTTATTAGTCAAGATTTGACCAAATTGAACTCGGAGAAATATCATGAAATAATTTAACTAATTTAAATACATACATATTTGAGTATTATATTTTATCGCAATTTATTGTACAAATACAACTTCATTTTGTGTATTTTGCAGTAGCTTTGCCACTTCTTCTGTTTATTACAAAAGTGTTTCATTCTTTTCATATTTATTTACCGCTTAAATTGAAACTTGCAAATATTTTGGTATTTACTTTCCGCCACACAGAGTTCAATATCCAAAGTCGCTCTCCGGTCTGTCACCCCAAATATTGTGACCAACGGCAACAAAAAGAAAGAAGTTATCTCACTGGCCACAGGAAAAGGGAAGCCTGTTGAGTGGCAAACTGATTTCCGTTGACAATTTATACAACAGAAAAAAAGAGGAGAGAAACAAGGTTGCAAAAAAAAAAAGCAAAGAATCAACTAAAGTTTTAAATTCCAAGGCATACGGCGGTGTTTGTTTTTGTTTTTTTTTTTTCTGTTGCGCCGAAGTGCATTTCGCTTTGTTTCCCACGGAAAAGGACACCCACAATAACAACAACAGAAATTCCTCATGGCTTTTCGACCAATAAAGTCTGATTATATACTCATCAATTCAGCAGCAGATAAAAGTCAAAAACTTTGCGTCGTCGATGCCGACTAAAGGCACAAGTCAGATAAATTATAATTAAAGCAGACGAGCAGGAGAAGCAGATGAAGATTCGATTCTCTGATGTCAGAGCGTATTTAAAATACGAGTAGAACAACAACAACCTGCATTCAAACGCCGACGCCACACGACCAAAGCGGATAAACAAAAACAAATAAACAAGAGTCAGAGGAGAGGAGAAGGAGGATGAGACGTCGCATAGAATTGAGCTTCAGTCAGCGGCAAGAAAACACCTGTCAAACTGGTCCCAAGAGGGCAGGGGGTTCCCTTTTGGTTTCTTTCTTTCTTTTTGGGATAATGACTTGGCAAAGGAACCCACCAAAAAGTGAAAAAAAACGGATATTCTTATTAGCCAGGCATTGATTTAATTGAAAAAAAAAAAAACTAAAACGGAAGTTATTACGCAAGTTGTGATGCAGTTCTTGCCTTGATTTGATTAGATGATGCTGCAAAAAAGCAAAAAAAAATAGATGGTGTCTCTACTCAGGCATTGGAAAGCTAATTGTTTGTGAAGGTCTTTTCCCAAATGACTTGCCACATTTGCACAGCAAACTTAAGCAGGAAATGCAAGAGAGAATGTTACGAGAATGGGATGAAATGTAACTGTTTGAGGAGATGCGATGTCATTGGAATTGTGCTTGCTGTTTTAGATCAAATATCTTTCAAATGTAGCCAAAATCAAGTTAAGAAATATTTACTTTGCAGGAATATTACTTTTGAAAGAATTGAATCCCGTGCAAACAGTATCAAGAGTAAGTTAAGTACGAAAATTGTCGATTCAGGTACAAAGTTTTTATTTCCAGTATAATTTTTTCAATCCCAAAATACTGAAGACTGATTCTGCTTGCCGTTGTCAGTTGTCGCTTTTTGTTGTAGCGCTGCATTGAAAATACCAAGCAGTGCAAAGCACGGGAGGTTCTTGAAACAGCAGTAAAGTTAACCCTTCTCCCATGTAGGAGTGCTTATCTATGCTAACATAGCATGTCCACGAGCCAACTAAAAGTTGCTTGTCTGTTTCGGAATATATTTTAAAATCTTTTTGCTCCCACTATTAGGCGAGCGTTACCAAACAAATTTAATATTTTATAAAAATTTAATATATCCAGTTTTTATATATACTGTGTTCTAGTCACACACAGTTTTCTATTTACAATGTCAATACGAATTGTCTCTTAAGGGTTTGTCGATACGGGCTATTCTTTCCGTCTATCTCGTTTACTTTATTTACATCGTCTACCTACGGTGTGGCCATGCTTCGATGTCTTCAACACTAAAATATTGATATATATCTTTGCATTTTTAAATAATTCCAAAAACTTAATTAGTTTTTGAGGTACCGATTCTTAGAAAGACTTCACGAAAAGTTTTCGTTGAAATCGGGAATTGATCAAGCTCTACTAAAAAAAGCGCTCGCAATCAAAAAACGTTGTAAAACCACACGCATAAGGTTTGACGTCAAACGTTTTACGGAACGAAACATCGAACTCGAACGTCGAACTCTGAATTTGTGAATGGTATGAGCAGCTGTTCGAGCCTATATTCAGAGGAAAACGAGAGCGTAAGTTAAAGTCGGCTCTAACCGACTTCGATATACCCGTTACTCATGAAAAAGCAGTTTTAACGCTGTTCCTGCCTTTCTTAGTGTGACCATCCGAAAAGTATGCAACATTTTAAGTTACTCTACGAGTAACGGGTATAAAAATGTCCGAAATGAGCGTAAAAATCGTTTGAAGAGCTTTCATGAGGAAGAATAAATTGGGTGGATTAATACCGTAGAGGCAAAGATAAGTATTTTGGACCTCACCAATAAAAATAATTTGGATGCAGGTGACATGGAGAGCCTCCAGCAGCAGCCCAGAAAGATCTGCAACAAGCATGTCCAGGCCATGAGCACCAACTGTGATACAAAGTTTTTTTTAAATGAAAAACAAAATAAATTAAAATAAAATTTTTTTAAAAAAATTTATTACATTTTTAATTGATCTTGCACGCCACTAGATTCGTATTGCGTCTGGAGAGTGTGTTTCATTTTGGCGCCAAATGCTGTTTCAACAATTCAGAGACTGTTGGCGCTCATTGGAAGATTGGAAAGTTATGTCTCGAATTATTGCGGGAAAGTAAGTCCCGAAAGGGGTATGATAACGAGGGACATCTTAACAAGTCAGACAACTATGCGGGCCCCAGTTCTTACCTTACCCCCTGAATCAAGCTAGGGGCTTGCTGAGTTTTGGCTTTCTCAGCACACTGATTTGTTTTTAGCATCCACTCGCGCAATAAATGACTTTTTGTGCGCCCAAACAGTTTAGAGTTTCGGAATCGTGACTGTTTTAACGATCTTTTAAATTATTAAACCAGCAAATTTTAGCCGGTTCAAGGTCATGTTATAATCCGTTGCTAGGTTTGAACCACACATATATATAAAAATTCTTTCAGCTGCTGGACGCGAAGCGGGTCACTCGCAACATATTTGTTTTATTTATCAGTACAAACATTATATGACCCAAGCCGGCTAAAACTTCTTAGTTCGATATACTCATATTTTGTTCAACTTACTCAAATACATTCAGGATCGATCTCACATCTACTACATAAAGTTATCTTTTACAAAAATAAACAAATAACAAAATAATGTGTATGGTAAATTTATCTAACACATATCGGTAATCTGCTATTCTAAGAGAAATAGGCTAAAGGGTGCCACCCCTTATAAAACTATATTCTTCAAAGTCAAACTCTTTTCTAGGCCCTTCAATTTGGCAGCTTTTACTTAACTAATATCTCCTCCTCTCACTCGCTACACAACTTTCGACATTGATTGATGGGAAGTGTTTTAATGTTTAGTTACAAAAATTTTTGCGCCACCCCCTAAAAAAAACTAGATACACCAATTAAGTGGGCGTGGCAAAACAGTGGCCAGAGCTCTTTTTTTTTTATTTTTGTTTTTGTAAAACGCCGCTGTTTTGTTTTACAAAACTGATTAATGAGTTTTGCTTTAAATAAATTATAATTTTTTGCTCATTAATTATTTAGCAGGCATAAAAAAACAATCAAATGTCAACTTGCAATTGTGGCTGAGGCCTTTTCTGGCATTGGCTGCCATTATTTGCTAATTATTTGTAAACATTTATTAGAAGAATGATTTACATATGTTTGGGGGCGGGAGGGGAAAGTGACATGTTGCAGGCGGCTTGTTAACCACAACAGCAGCAGCAGCAGCAGCAGCCATCGATTGCCACCTGTTGCAAATTAGGCATGCAACATGGCATGTTGCGGTTGGTTTGCAGCTATGTGGCTAGTTTTTTGTAGTTGTTTTCGTTTTTTGGCTACTGCAGCTGTGCGACCTTAACAAATATGCCGCCCCACAAAAAGTGCCACACAAAAAACTTGTTCAGAAAATGTGGCCAGCGGGTCCACAGCTGCGGTTGCCTCTGAGTTGCTGATAAACTCGGGCATTTGGGTTTTCGTTGTTTTGTAGTCTTATCTCCACTCTGGGGCACCCACACCACAACATTATTCAGCGAAGATGAGCCTCTCCCTGTTATCGCCCCTGAACCTTGGCCCCAAACGCAACTCTATCTAGGCATGAATTGGAACAAGGCAGCCGACGCCTACTCAAAACTACAAAACTATTTTTTTTTTTTTTTTTTTTTTGAATTTTTAAAGGCAAAGCCGATAAACATCAATTTGGAATTTCAAATGAGGCGAAATCAGTTCAGTTTGGTTCGGTTGGTGTGTGAGAAAAAAGCTATGCATAAATATCTGAAAGAGCGTTTAACTTTTGCAGTTAAACTTTCAAACGCAATTAAATGCCCAGACATAAATTACGAAAGGCTGACCACAGAACGGAGCACAAATACGGTTATTAACATGATTGGGCACCCTGTGCACCAGTGCCACCTACTACAATCAACGAGGCGTGCATGCAACATAGAAATTGCTGCCGGCAGCGGCACCAAAATTAGCAGCGCGTGCTAAACAACAACGGACACACACCCTCGCACACTCACACACAGCCAAAGTGGGCCCATTGTTTTACACTCAAATATGGCGGCTTAGTAGCAACAGCAACATGCACGCCAGCAACACTTGTGCACGGCAGCAACTTGCTTGGGTAATTGCAACAATTTAACGGTCTGTCGCTTGGCTTTTTGCGCTTAAGTGTACTTTGGTGGCTCGACCAGCTTTCAGCTGACTTCTATGTTTCTGTTTTTTTTTCTTTTTTTGGGGGGGCCTACGACTTAATCAAAAACTAATTGCATTTGCATAGAGAGAAAGAAGCTAAAGTTGCTGCTGCTGCTGCCCACCACGGATGTGGTTTTCAACGCTTGGCTGTGTCAACTTTCAATCAAAGTCAACACAAAAAATAAAAGAAACAAGTAAAAAGTATCAAGAAGGCAACCCACTGTGGTTTACTTTAACCGAAAAGCCAACGCCAATGTCTGCTGCTGCTGCCGCTTCCTGGCCAGCAGCAACCGCAAGGCTCTCGGCTCTCTGCTCCCTGTCCGCTCAACCGTGGGAGCGGCTAAAGAGTAAATTAAAAAAATATATATACGATACGTTTGGAAGAAATACGCAACTCACATTCTAATTTAGATGGCGGACGCCCGCGCAGGCTACGCATTTTTGCACGAAAAGGAAATCTGAAGAAACTTCACATATGCAAGGTAGTAGTGGCGGGCCACAGTGGGACCAAGTGTATGAAAATGGAATTTTAAGGATTTCTTTTTTTTAAAAGATTTCAAAAAGCGCTAAGTATAACTTCACGAGGGGGAGCTGGCATGAAAGCCTCAGCTAGATTCCTATCTATCACAACTCTCTAAGTGCGCACCTGCGGTATGCAGATCTGTAGTCCCGTCCGTAAGAGAGTACCTCCATTACAGTGCCTCCAAAGTATGATTGACTTCACCGCATTTGCGATAAGATGTTTAGCGACTGAGATAACTGCAATGTCGTCAGCGAATCCCACTATTGTACAGCCATGGGGTAGCGGTAGGCGCAGTTTTTTTTCGGTTTTATTTAAAATTTTACATATATTTTATGCAATGCACTATAGTCAAATTACGGAATCAAAAATGATTTGCCTTAACGTACTTCAAACTGAAACAAGTCGAAATTCGGTGATCCAAAATATTTGACCATTGGCTATAGTTACCACATTTTTAATAGATATCGACCAAAAGTTCCTTAGAAAATTCCGATTCAAGGTTTAGTGAGCCGTTCAAGAAACCAAACATTGCCAAAACAAACCATTTTCGAGACTCGGTTCTGAAGCGGAGTGATGCCAGGAAGCATCAATTAATGATGAAACCTGTTTCCAAAATTTATGAATCTGTAACAAAATCACAGAAGGGGCACGACGGTAGAAGTTTCGTATGCAACAGAGAACTGCAAAAATTACACAATTTCTTACTTACATTCATCGAACAAAACTTTGCGTCGAATAAAATCAGAATCATACCGCAAACGCATTGTGTGTTCGATCGAACATATTTCACATGGAGAGCGCTCCCTTTCTCTCTCTCTCTCTCTCTCTTTCTGTTTCCATATATGTCAGCAGCGCCTATGCGTTTGTTCATACAAGGTGATTTTCGCTCACTCTGATCAATCGTCGTTTAGCCAAACGAACAAAACACCAATTGGAATGAAGACGAACATGATCATACTCAGACTGGTAACAATAGAATTGAATTAAACTCAACGGCGAACATGTTGAGTATGCAAGTTTGATGCTTTGAGCGCGAAGCCAGTTTCTTCGGGTGTTGATTATTATTTGAGCGATTTGCAATCGAAAGAAGCCATTCTCTGGTCAGTTACAAACATCTTCGCTTTAACTGTCGCGCTTTTAGCTGACAGCTTTGCGAAACCGCCTCACAAAATGATGAGGTTACAGGCCATACAAGTGAATGTCAGAGAAAAAGAAGGGAACATTTCTGCAGAGTGTGTGAAGAATCAAAGGGCCTCATTGATATTTTACCTTGACATTCACTTGCAAGGCTGTTACTCATTTTTGTAAAATCCAGAGTTTTTGCCTCTTGCATTGCATTCTGCGAACAGATGTGTTGTTGTAGCTTTCGTAGCAGCCTAAGTTACAGAAATAGTTAGCCCACAAAAAAAAGTCTCGCAGGTCTTTTAGATGGTCTTACTACGGATCGTCGTTTTGTTTTTCAACTCGGTTGGGTAGCTCATCATTTATTTTTCTTTTGTATATGGTGAAATCCATTAAGTGCTTGACATTGTGGAACTCAGAGCTTTTCACATTCTAAAGTCATCGCTTTGTATATTCCCTCATCCCTTTGCCAAGGAACCAGTAAGAATTACTTGACAACAAGGTAAAGTTGTCATCCAAAACTCAACTAGATTCATATCTAAGAGCTATAAAGTGTTAAGTTTAATACACAACAAATAAGAGTGTTGCAGTCGAGTGCCCCGACTTAAAAATAACCTGTACCAAGTAATTTGGTTCCTGTGGCTTTGACTTTCTAAGTTCATATTGGGTTAACTTCTTTGACTGAATATATTTTCGTAAGGCTTGATAATTTTGAATTTACATTTTTGCATGGGTCTGCTTTTTATTTTAAAATTTATTTGAATAAAAAATCAGTGGTGGCATCAGATAAGCCTTGCCGACTTGCCGAAGACAATTCAGGCAAAAACTGTTGATGATTGAATAGGGAGAGGTATAGCTATACAGTCGACCAGCCTCCTTTGTGGTGTGTTTGTCTTGTTTGAAGAAGTTCTTATGAACTAACATAACTTATAGACCTTGAGCCTGTTTAAGGATGAACAAGTTGAACCACTTTCTCAACTTGTTAGGGCTTAGGATCTTTCATTCCATGTAGACTTAAAACATTATGCTTCTTGATTGTTTAACCACTGTGCCTGGTCAGATTTACAACTGCAGCCACAGACATCAGCAGTGGCAGCAGCAGCAGCAGAGGCAGCATCAGCAGCGGCAGCAGCTGATGGATCACCGTAGATAAGCGAATCTTGCAGATAATCGCATCACTCACTGAGAGGTTGGCTGGTTGCCTGTAGTCAGTCCCCAAGTCGTCTGCAGTCGAAGTCTGGCCAAAAAGCAAAGCCAATGCCACAAGCACAAGTGTTGTGCTCCTCTCTCTGTGAGACATGCAATAATTTTCAAACAGCAGACAACATGGACTCCGCCAAGATGATGATGCATGACAGTGACAGTGCGTTGCTGTTGCTGTTGTTGTTGTTGTTGCTGTTGCCGCTGCCTGACATTAAGCATGTTGCCAACAGACGCAGTCCTGCTGCAGCGAATTGTGGGTGCCTTTTAAAATTAGCCAAAGGAGAGAGGCAAAAAAAACTTATTTTCATGCTTGGAAATGACTTTTACAAGCGCAACGAAAGCTGCAAATGAAATACAACTTTCAATTAAAATTCATAGCTAATTGATTTTGCTTAGCATTTGGAGAAGAGGAACAAATGCTTTGCTGTACACATCTTTTTTCCCCTTCAAATAAAAGTACATAAAATCTGGCGCCAGCTGATAAATATCACGCCGCTTACAACAACAAACTTTACTCTACCTGCTGCTGCCGTTGGGGCTCCAAAACAAAATAAAGGGTTTTATGTCTAGCCACCGACGCAGTTGCAGCAGCAACGTCAACGGGGCATCATCATTATCATCATTAAAATGTCAGTTAATAATTTTTCCCTTTTCCACTCTTCGCTGTCTCTCCCTCAAGTTTTGAGTGGTTTTTTCAGTTTGACGTTTACAACGCGGCCCGGCGGGGCAAAGGGGTTAGGAGGGGGAGTCTGTATTTTTCTTGGCTACCTGAACGGACTCGAATAATGTTGAAGAGAGTGCATGGTGCTTGGGTGGGCCCTTAACGATTTTACAAATATTTCAGTTTCCTTTCTGATTCAAGATTTAGATCACATTTCCAAGTTCGTTGCTTAAGTCTTTTGTTTTTCAAGAAAATGTGAACAATTTTTCGCAATAAGTCGCTCGGCTGCTTGTTGCACCTGCAGACAATTGCTAATAATTATTTATGCTGCACAGGCAACAACTACTGGTTGCCTGGCATTGGCTACTGTTTCGCCCCCTCCTCCTCCTCCTCCTCCTGCTGCTTGGTGGTGGTGGCTCATCAGGCAGTTAATGACCAGTCGCCGTGGTCATCGCCAACGTCCATAATTATGCGCAGCTAAAGGAAGAGGGAGAGAGAGAGACTCGGCTCGGTGGGTGGAGTCACGCCTAGGCGGCTGCAAGACGCCTTTTTCAACTTTTAATTTAATAATTTTTTTCCGGCTGCATTTTCAGCCTTGCGACAAGCTTGTTTACAAGCTCTAAACATGCAACAACTTTAATAGATACAAAAAGATACAATTTTAGCATTCACTGCTTGCCGCTTGCCGCTTTCTGCTTTATACAATGGGGTCGTAAGTTGTGGCATTTTGCGCACTTCCTGTCGACTGCCAAGTCCTGTTCCTGCAGGCAAAAGTTTCCTCTGTTGTTGTTTTTTTTTCTTTTTGTATGTGGCACGCACGCATTGCAGTTGTTTTGCATATTTTCGCTTTTCACTTTTTCCTCCCCCAATGCCAACGGAAAACTTGGCCAAGTAATCCACACCAAAGAAAAGGCCTAACAGTGAGTAGACATTTAACTTGTTTTTGAACTCGCTGGCTTGCATGCGATTAGTTTGGTAATTTGATGGTGAGACTTTGCCGGCATTCCGTATAACATGAAGTAAGTTGTTAGCCAAAAAGTTTGTCTTGCCTTTGCGTGTCAGCTAATTGAAACGAAAGTCAAAAATTTTACCCTCAAATGACACTAAATGTGTTAAGGGTGAAATGAGGTAAGCGATTAAAGTGTGGCGAATGGGTTCCGAAAGGTCTTTAAGAATGTTTGAAGACACAATTTTGGTGGAACAAAACGAGCATAATTAAAAAATTTAAGTAGAATTTAAAGGATCTTCAATATAGTTTTAGAAAATAAGTGGATAGTGGATTGTGTTTGTGATACTTGGTACCAGAGACTAAAACTAAAAGGAATAACGGTTAGGTTTACGGTTACTGTTTTGGCCGATCGCTTCTTTTCGGTTACGTTTAAATACAGTTGTGGGATATGGGTTACGGTACGGGTTAAGGTTATTAACGTTATTCTGTCTCGGGTTTTGGTTACGTATAAAATATCTCTTTGACAGTATGAGTGCTGCTTTAGCTAAGTAGCATACGACAAAGTAAGACAGACTGATGAGGAAAAGCCACAAGAACTGGCACAGACCTTTGCACATGGGATAGGGAATTCAAAAATGCGCTTCTCTTAATTAAACACAAAGTTATTGTTTGTATACATATACACAGTACAAGAGTACACATTATTTTACCAACAAATCTTTTCATGTTCAGTAGTTACTGCAGTATGTATGTAGTTATTGCAGTAACTACATTTTTCTTTGCATTTCTCGGCAACGCTGATTCGGCATTTCCCGAAAATGATTGTTTTTGATCTAGGCACCACGCACTTAATAATTGTTTAAGTCAAAAATGTCGAAATTCGAAAAGCAAATAAAAATTGTTCATTCCTCTCTATCATCCCTTGGCAAGATCACCGCGCAACTTGTCAAGTTACCGGCGCCCAGCTGAATGTTATGGCGTGCCAAAAACATAGTCCTCTTACATAAACACATCTTCATTCACATTCAGTCTTTCAAGAGTAAGTCGGGACTTACACGATGAAGCAAACTTCATGCAGTTTTCTTAGTAGGCTTGAAAGGAATTCTACAAGATTTGTTAAACAAAATGTATAGAACTACACGTGTATGTCTCGCCTACTGAGATAACTACAGATGTCATTTATATGAGAAATGAAAATAAAGAAGGCCTAGATTTTATCATGATTCTATTACGAATTTGACAATCTTTTCAAATTGAAAACATAACAAAAGGCACAACTACTAGACTATCAAGATTCATGTACCAAGTAAAGCTAAATTGAAAAACGTGATGGCTTCAACAACAACCGTATATGTGAATGCTTACGTTTTCATTCGAACATACCCAGCAGACCAAACGCTCGCGAACGATATCGCAAATGAGTGAACTGCGATACTTAACCCGACAAAACTCTCGCAGTCGGATCAAGAAAAGATTTAAATATAATTCAGATGTCGTTCAGTTTGTGGCAGTGAAAGTCTTGTTTACGAAAGTCGCAAGAAATATGGTTAGCGAGCGTTTTGCGATACTTTTGTAATATTTCTATCGAACCGAATACAAGATTTACTCAACTATTTACTCCCTCTGTCTTTCTATTTTTGTGTTTCTTGCACGTCACTCGACCTTTTATCGCAAAGCTCTCGCAGGAAAGCTCGTGTGCGAGTGCTTTGCGATAAAAAATTTGACTTACGTTCTTTGTTCACATGCGAGCTCGTTTGTGCGAATTTTGCGATAGTCTCGCAAAATGCTCGCTTGCTTGTCCGCTGGGTATTGGCAGTGTAATAACAAATATAAGGAAAGATAAGAAAGGTAAAGATTTTCGTTAGCTGCTTTGTTTCTTTCTCTTTCACTAGCAACAATGTAGCGAATAATAAATAAGCACACCATTTTTGTGAATAAATACCATTGAACATTCTTCGGTCAAAGGTTACGGTTTCGGCTGTGCTTTTAATTTCTGCTTAGTACTCTCTACTCAGTCGTCGATAGTTGATATTCAGTAATGAATACTCAGTAAATGATTCTATACTAAGAACTAAATACTTAATTCTCCATACGCGGTACAGTACACACAACCCAACTGCTCAATGTGGCGATACTTAGTACGTAGTATTGGACCTTGATACTCAGCAACTGATAGTCAGTTCTTGATTCTCAATACAAGATAGTTTCAACTTAGAACTCGATACTTATTACCTATTACTAAATCAGTACTTGGTACCGAGTACTGAACTCGGTACACACAATCCAACTACTCTGTATGTCTTACTCGATACGCGATACTCAATACTCGATACTAAGTACTCGATAGTCAAAAATCGATAGTTAGTACTTAATTCCTAAAACTCGATAATTGATACTAGAACTCGATATTCAGTACTCGATTCTCTAAACTTGGTACTATCATGTTTCATGTATCAAGTAAGTGTACTTGGTACTCAATACTCGATACACACAATCCCACTGCTTAATGTGTTTTACTTGCGATACGCGATATTAATTACTCGATATTACTCAATATTCAAAACTCAGTACTTGATTCTCAGTTCTTGATACTCAGTAGTTGGTACTCAGTACGCGGTACACACAATCCACCTGCTCTATGTGTTTTACTCTATACAAGATACTTTGTACTTTATACTGTACAAATTGGGACAGGCCAAGATTCTCTTTCTCTTGATACTAAGTATTCGATACTCCAAAATCGGTTCTTGATTCTTAGTTTTAGATACTTAGTATTTTCGGTACACACAATCCAATTACAGCTACGGCAAAACGCAAATGCAAGTGGCTTTGCAAAGACAAAGGCGTACCTAAAAAAATATGTCGCAAAGACAAAATATTTCAAGTTTTGTTCAAATCAGGCGAAATCGGAATTGTTAAATGTTCTCGCTCCCAAAAGCTGACTGTGTTATTCGACTTGTAACTTCAACGTCCCAATTACCTTCAAAAGAGTTCAAAAGATCCTCAGGATGGCAAAAAGATTCGACCAAATTCCTTCTCCTTCTTTTTGTTCTTTCTTTTGTATGCTTTTTTAACGCTGAGCAGACACCCTCTCAGTTAGTTTTTCGCTGTTCCCCATAAATGTTTACAATTTGAGTTAAAAAAAATTTAACTAGCTAAAAACTTGTCTCACAAAAATGTCATAAAAATAAAATCCATTTAAAAAAAGTTCATAAGCCTCTCAAACTTGGCCCGCCAAGCAGTCTGCTTAGTTTTTTGAGGTTAAGCCTTGCTAATTTTGTGCTAGCCATTAATATTTATACATGCATCGTTTTCATAGAATTTTGCGCATGATTAATGATCTGTAGCTATTTTGCTTTAATTACCACAGCAATTAGCAGAATGAACTCAAAAAACTGAGCAGCAGCGGCAGCAGCTTCTCGTACAATTTGTCATAAATGTTAACACATGTCTTTATCATAAAATACAAAAAATAAACCGAAGAAAGTCTTTAATGTAATAACAAATTTGTGTGTTTTTTTTTACAGAATATGAACGAGTCACATTTTTTAGAGCCGAAAGTCTAACTAAAACGAGGTAAGTTTGACAGCCAGCCACAGCAGCAGCAGCAGCAGCTGCTTTTTTTGGCCTGTCCAATGCCGGAGCGCATGCACTCTCAAGCCAAGTTAATGCTGGCCAGCAGCAACCTTCATAAAAGTTAAAGCAAAAAAAAAAAAAAAAATTTAAGTTGTAGCTGAAACGCATTTTGAATTTAATGCGTGAGTCGCAAAGAAGAGGGAGATTGGGGAGCTACGGGGGAGGCGAACTCATACGGATCGATCATGTGCGCCTGTCCAGCTTTGCAACATTCAAGTGTCGTCTGGTTTCGCTTGAAATTTTTTTTTTTAAACAGCGGAATCTCCAAAGGAGACTGGGGCTAGTGATGGGAGGATGCGCACAAAGCACGACAATTAAGAAAATTATAAAGTTTTTTAGTTTTAAACAGCTAAATAAGAACAGGAAGACAGGAGCCTTCATTTGTACTAATTTCTACGCGGCCTTAAGCTGTCTCTAGGTACCTCTGATATAGATTACGAACCGCTTTAGAAGCAGAACAGGAGGACAGAAGCCTTAAGTAGACCTGTACAGTATGAAATATCCTACATCTTTATCTGTATTAGTGTCTACGCGGACTTAAGCTGGCTCTGAGTAGCTCTTATATAGATAACGAACCGATTCATAACCCATTTTCATACCTGATAGTATATCGCTCGACTTAACAAACTGACGTGACCAAACTCACGCTGGCATCTCCAGCGCCTACCTCTGGCGACGACTACCGTCTGGAACTTGCTTAAGTTGCGGGCGTCACAGGGCGACCTTCTAAGTCTCTGAGCCGCCAAGGAATTGCCAACTGCCATTGAAAATGAGTGAAGTTGAACATTTTAGACAGATTGCCAAGTTTTGTCATACAAAAAAGTTAAAAAAAAAAAACTGCAGCTGGACTTGCTGCGAGACTTTTGAAGATTAATTGCTTGCGACAGTTCAGCAGCTGACCATAAAAATTGGCATTTGTTTTAGTTGTTGTTTTTTTTTTTGCTAAAATTAACATGACGTCAACTCCCCACTACAACAACTCAATTGACCTTTAGACGATTAAGGCCAAAAAATAAAATAAAATGTTCAACCGCTAATTTTTAAAACTTATTTTGTTCAACATTTCTTTTGACACGCCCCACAAAACGCGCGCTTTTGGTGTCATCACATTTGTTTTATACAATCGTTTATTCATAAAACTCATCATGAAATACAGCTTAATTAACAAAAAATCTTAAGAAAACCTGCAGCAGCTTGTTGAGTGAAGCGCAGTTTCATTCATTCATTTGTTCATTCAACAGCCCCGCCGCCAAGTTGACAAATTGTGTGTTGTGTGTGTTTTTGCAGGAGAGCCAAGAATCAACGGTAAATTACAGACCAATAAACAAACGAGTCAAATTACCAGCCAAAGAAATCAATTAACACCTGCGAACGAATGTGGATGCTGATGCCTGATGATACAAAAAACTCATCGATCAATTCATGCGAGTTGCATAAATTAAATTGTTTTCCTTTTGGAAATCAAATTAGCATATCAAATACAACATAATTGCACGATAATCGCGTCAAGTCAAAACCAACATAAAAATAAAAAAAAAAAAAATGAAACCTGTGTCAAGATTACAGAGAGACAAAGACAAAATAATACAATAATTAATTGGTTTTTTTTCCACTGGACAACAGAAGTGTGAAGCGAGATTTGGGTCCTATAGAGGGGGGATTTTTTTTTTGTGGATATATAAAACAATAAAATGGAATATAGAGTTTAGTGACCAGTCCAAACGGCAAAGTTGGACCAGAACTTGAGGTCTAGTGTGGTGATATAGACAACTGGTTGTATAAGTTTTCAGATATTCTGGAGTCCCAGGGCTCCCACACAGTAGTCGCAATTCTGCATCAATATTTCCTTGCCTAGACACGGTGGCAAACTATTTGATCAGTTTCTATATTTGCGAAATTTTCATTGGCTTTTTCATCATTTCTATAAATAAATTTTTTAATTAACCCTGGTTTTATTTCTTAAACTCAATACTTCCTACTGAACTAGAACCGATAAATATTACTACTTTAACAAAATTTATTCTGCTTAGTTCTTTCAATGTTTCCAAAAACAGCGCAGTTCTTTCTGCACGCGCTCGCTCGTTAAGTCTAGAATCGTTTGTTAAAAATTCCCACTGTTACCAAAAAAATAGACCTTTGCTTTTAAAATCAGCACATACGATCACTAGACAAAAAAAACTCGTTCATAATAAAACGACATTTGTATATAATACTAAACAATCAAAAAGTTTCCGAGTTGATATTTGAAATGTAAAAAATCTTCGTCGTCGTATAAGGAACATCAAAGAAAACTTTACAGTATAGGAGTAATATCAAAAATAGGAGAACCACTCACTATCAGCAACCTCCCACTGCGACCAATTTGCGCTATAAGTATCGAACGTAAGGATTGCAATAGTAAAAGAGAACGATATTAAGGATACACTTAATAAGCCTAATAATTATCACAAAGACAGAAAGTTTACGATTGAGTTTCTATAATGCATAGGAAGGACTATACTTATAAGCTGGATTGGTATCAATCAAAAATTATTTCTCGAAGCACCCCAATAACATCATCAGTCAATATAGCACTGAATTTAATAAAAAAAGGCTTGGAAGTAAGCGATCGGGGTTTTCATTAAAACAGCGAAAAACTAAAATTCTCAAATCCAATAATTTTCCCTCACTAACAATTATTCTGAACCACAGTAAAAAACACCCAAGATCTACAAATCGGTTGTCTATATACCAACTTTATCCGATCGATTAATTAATTTCGATTGCTACAACAAAGATAAAGTGTCCAAAGCCCATAGCCCGATACATCCAAATAAAATATTCGTTTGCAAATGCAAAAAGCAAAATAGCGACGATAGACAGAAGTTATTTGATATTCATCGGCACGAAATCCAAATTAAAATCTAAATACAAAGTCGAGACGAATCACCAATCTAAAAAACTGCGCTTGCGGCCCACAAATGTAAGGATACTGCAACAGGAACAACAATACAACAAACGGGTTACTTTAGAAATGTTGTACATAATAAGCACGCCCAGTGACAGAAGACTGAATTATAAGACGGACACAGAAAATTGTGCTCACATATACAGACACCTACTTGACCTTAGTAATAAGAAAATATACTCATAATACACGACGCACAGTGGTCCCAAATCCCAAAAAGACGGCTAAAAGTCGAAAAACGTTTTAAAATTGGCTTAAAGTTTGTACTCGGGGGTTTTTGGGGTCGATGATCACGAATCCGACGTCAAAAATCAGAAATACATAATGTCGGATCCAATATGGCGAACAATTTCTTCAAAAACGCATTTGATTTGGCTGAAAGTTTATACTCGGGGGTTTTCGGGGTTGCAGATCACGAATCCGAAGACACAACTTAGATAAACAAAATGACGGATCCAATATGGCGAACAATTTCTTCGGAAACGTACTTGATTTGGCTGAAACATCGAAAACCCCGCTTATCGATAATATCTCAATAAGATTTTTTTTCATGTCAATTTTCGTGCTCAGCGGGCCAAAATACTTTAGAAAAATTTGGTTTGGTGAATTGGGGGAGAGTGTTGTATATTTGTAATGTCGCGACAATTGTCGCACAAAAATAATCACCGAGACTAAGCCTGCAGCTAAAGGCAGCTAATTTTTGACTATGTTTTGAAGAATTGTCTAAAAAACTATTTCTATTGCTTTTTGCACGATTTTTCAGAATGTGACTGAAAAAAACCTCTACTTTTATTGATGATTCACTATTTCATGCATTGTTAATAATGATTTTGAGCAATACGTTTTAATTGTACTTACTTTCTAGAGTAGAATCCATTTTTCAGAATCCAAATCGGTTAATTTTTCGCGAATCTATACGCTTCTAAACGTTGTGGTTTTTTCGACGCTCGATGCTCACGAATGCAGTTCATACCTCAGCCAGGTGGGGACACTTTCTCCTTATAAACGGTCAGAATACAAACTAGATGTACCAATGCAACTATTCAAATCATTTATATTTTCCGACTTTTGGCCAGCTCTTTGGGATTTGGGATCATAGTGCGACAGCATCTCGAAATATATTGAAAATAATAACAAACTGTGTTTTAATGTTAATAAAACACGTTTAGAATATCAATCACAAAATTAAACTTTTTGTGCTAATCAAAAATTCAACGAAGAATGTTAGTCAAGAGTTACCAAACGAATAAAATTGCTTAGGGTTTGATTGAACCTTTCAGGAAATCATCGTATAGCATTATTTCTTAGCTTTCAAATAAATGATCCCAAAAAATTCCGGGATTTTTTGGAGCGAAGATATACCATCAAGAATGCTTAGGTTCATAATGATCCCATTTTCTACTGCCCAAAGGTATGCAAAGATAAAAACAGTACTGTAGGCTTGTCATTTATATTAAATTATAAGAAAACTTTTCAACAATCAGGTCTGTTCCCATTTCCGAGTGGATTTAAAAAGTAAAACGATTGTATTTCCGAATCGTTTTCATTTGATGTTCCCGTTTCCGCGTGAAATAGAAATCGATTTACTTTTCGAATGAAAGTTCGAATCGTTTTCGAACTATAATTCAGCAATGGTAACATAAACAATTTCGATCAGCACTGCGCATGCGCTGATGCGGAATTGCGAACAGCTCGGTTTCATTTTGATCGTTTTTGCTTTCGTCTACATGCAATTTATGGGGTACAACTTTGAAATAAATAATTTTAAATCAAATTGAATGCCCAATATTTTTATGGTTACTTTAAAATCTTCTCAAAATATGACTTATTAATATAAAAATTTTGGATAGATAAAAAATATAACCGTTGACATGAAAATTGTCAATTACTTTTGATTTCACTCACTCAAAGGCAAAACTTTTGAAACCGAATAATTTGATCGTTTTTCGGAAACGGGAACAGCTATCAATTCCGATTCCACATGATTTGATCGAAATCGAAAACGGGAACAGGCCTGAATATATCTTCGCTTAAAAGAAATTCTAGAATTTTTGGGGAAAACATACTTGTAAGCTAAGAAATATAATATTATAATACTTTAATTAAAAGAATAGGTTCCTCAAAAATCACGACTAAAAAGGGTCAAAATAAGAATTTTTAGGAACTTTAAACGAAAATCATTTAGAATCACCACCATCTATTTTATAAACAGAACTTAGTTGCCTAGTGTAATTAAAGTAAGAAAAAATTGACTGAGCATCGTTTGGATACATTTAAAATCTTAGATCCTTAGAGAAGAAACATGTGGGATACTTAGATAGTTGGCTAAATATCAATGGCATATTTTATAATTATTTAATTTTTTACTAAAGCGTTTAGCACAATTTTGTACAATTTCCTGAAAACTCCCAACTAAAGCAAGCGTTTCTTGTGCGTTTTTCAAGCGTTTTGCGCGCGTTTTTGATGCGTTTTCTTTCCCGTTGAAGCGCTTTTGCCCTGCTTTGCCCTGAACTTTTTCGACTTGTTTAATGCAAAGTGACAGCAACGACTTGTAGGCAATCAAAATGCGCAGCAAAAAACACGCTTAGTTTCAAATTGTGAGTGGTGGTGGTGGTGGTTGTTGCTGTTGTCGGTGGACTCCAGCACCGACTCCACCTGGCAAATTGAAAGAACTTGTTGCAGTCAGTCGGTTCAAAAATTGAATGTTTTGCACTTGCTTTTCTGCGGTTGCGTTTTTTTCCTCCTTTTTTTTTTTTTTGGTGGTTACAACTATTGATTACATGGACTCACATTACAGCCAGGCAGCGACTGGGTCTGGTCGATGCGGGTGCTGTATAGAAAACGCACGGAAGAAACAGACTTTAAGTCGAGGTTGGAGTCTGTAATTAATGCGGGAGCCTGCGCTGACATTTTGAGAAATTTATTGCTCCAAGTGGATTTATAGTCGGCGACATTTTATAGTTTTGCTCCGTTGTGGTTACCTTGGAATCGATCGATCGATTGCTCCTGCTGCTGCTGCCGGTGGGAACCCTTAATGCGCATCATGTGCGCGCGCGCATATATAATTTGGCTACCCGATAATGATCGGCCTTTGGCATAATAAATTTTACAGAAAAAAAAAAAACTTTCAACCCGGGGTATCTTCCTCCTTCAATCTATATTAATTTTTATTTAGCCCTCAAAGAAGTCACGCTGCACTTTCATAAAAACTTTTCGGAAATTTCACCTGCTTTCACAAAGATGATTAAAAATAAATATGCAGCAGTGCAATTCTGAGGCGAAGCTCTTTGCTTGATATACGATAATTTCGTTCTGATAATGTGACGGACAGGCGGACAGGCGGCCCAGGGATACCGCTGTCTGACCCAGTTGAGTGCGTGAGTGTTGAGCCAAAAATCGTTTAAGGCTAATTGCAAAAGATCGCTTGATTCGCGATAAACGGGCGAGCGAAAGGGGAGTAGGTGGAGGAGGAGAAGGAGGCTGACCCAAAACCTTTTACCTTAAGCCAAAACAAATACCAAACGCGCGTAGTTAATGATGATTGCTAACCCCCAAAGGTTAAAATTAAATAATTTTTTTGTTGTTGTGTTGGAGTTTGGAGTCGGTCTAGCCGAAAATGGCGGGCGTTTCGAACATTCATTTGTGGCCATATATAATTAGCATGAAATGAGTAGGGATTTTTAAGTTAAATATTTCAAGAGGTTTTTTATTTTTAGCTTGTGGCGTTTTTTTTATACCCTAGCAGAGGGTATACTAAAATTGTAAAAATGCTTGTAAAGCATCTCAGACCATTAAAGAATATATATTCTTGATCATTATGACGCGCTGACAGCAACTCATCATCCGTCTGTTTTTAAGCTATCCAATCTTTGGATCGGATGGATCGGATGACTATAGCTGAAACTTCATGAAGTTTGCTTCACCGTGTAAGACCCGACTTAGTTGTGCCTCTAGTTGAGGGCTTTGTTGTGCCTCTGGTTGAGGGCTTCGTGATGAGGATGTGCTGATTGTATCGTTGCATAGCTGGGTGTGGCTATTATAAAGTATTTGATAGATAAGTGTGACCAGAGGTGTCACAGATAAGTATGACCAGAGCTGTCACATGGTCAAAGTAGTGGCTCCATCTATTGTGAAACCTTGGAAATTGCTCAGCTAATATTTTCCAACTTTAAAATGAAATTAGGGAATGAAAACCTTTATATATATAAATGAGACAAATTGCAAGGGTATAAATAATTCGATCTTAACTTTTCTCTATTTTTTTTCTCATTTCTCATTGTGGATATGTTAATTTTTTGGCGCTTGGGCAATTAAGCATTAAATTGTATGGCTAATTATGATAAACATTTAAGTTTTTGACTGAGAAGTTTGGAAATTACAAAAATAATGATTGTGTATTGCCCATGAGGAAGAGCTTCTTCTTGATTGTTAAACAGAAATTCCTTCTAGGAATTGCCCATATTAACCTGTTTCCATCCTACACTTTTCGCACCTTTTCGTTTTCAATTTTGCTTAACCTGCCCAGCCTTTTGCCATAGAATGGGCCAAAAACCAGTTTGCTTCTGCATTTTGGCCCATTTCAAGCCCATTTGGGCCAAAGGCAGGCGCCTGGCCGATAAGGCGGCAATGGTTTAATTTAGCTGCAGCAGCAAGTGCGGCAGCAGATGACGACAGGATCGTTGGGTTACGAGCAGCCGCAGCAGCAGCAGCAGCCAGAGAAAACAAATGTGTCTGGATATCGCAACTAAATTGACTTTGATCACGCGATCCCCCTTGGCCCAGCCGGAGAAACCGAGGCGCGGCCTTTTGTGGCTCAAACGGAAGTATGCTAAGCAACTTGTTGCTGCCACATCCCCAAGTGCAACATGCAGCAGCAGCGGCAGCTGAAGGTGTATATTGCAAAAATAATTACATTTGATTGTAAAAGGCCAAGCGTCTCTAGGCCGGCCAGCTCGGACTTGGCCTGCCAAAGAAAAATGTGCAACATGATTGCAGTTTACAGCAGCAGCAACAGCAGTAGCAACAGCAGCAACAACAAAACCAACAACAGATAAAATGCATTTACAATTGAATTTGAATGTAATTTTATTTAAGTTGCGGTCAGCCAGGGGGCGCATGTGTGAGTTGCCAGTTGCTTTTGTTGCAGCTCCTTGGCACGGCAGCAACAATTGGCCAAGTGGCAGGAAATTGCCATTATCTGGCATTATCCACTTGGTCGGTAGCCGGGGCGTAGTGTGGGCCAACGTCAATCTGAAGATCAGAGGTTTCAATGACTTCTCCTTCTCTCTCTCTTAATTAATGATTTCTGGTAGCAACAGCCGACGCAGCAGCAGCAGCAACAATTAGCATATCGTTAGCTCACATATTGACGTCAAATTTGGTTCAAAGCTGAAAATACATTCGTAATCAGTTGGCTTAAATTACAGTGATCAATTTAATTGCAGTGCGCCAAGCTACTTGCAAAATGAGACTCTGGTATGTTTATGCGGGAGTTGGAATCGCGAACAGCGATCTCACAAGTTCAACAATAAAACAAGGAAATGGCGCTCGACACCAAATAAAAAAAAACACAAACTAAAACCGAAACCGTTTTGCTGGCTCAACTGGCTTGTGTTTCATTGTGAAGTAATGAAAAAATTGACAAAATGCGAATACTGAAAAAGTGCAATGCCAGGGAAATATGATTCATTGTCATTTTGTGGTTGTTTTTTTTTCTTTTTCTGGTTTTTAGTAGAAGCATAATTAAATGACAACAGTTTAAACAGCAAATAAAACAATGCAAGTGACAAAAGCGTGAACTGCATTGAAAGAGTTTGCTTGCAAAGGGTACAGTGGTCATTCGGTAGTTGGAGACTTGTGAAACTGGAACAGGATCTGAATGAGTTTCTAGTACTGGAAGCCCAGAAAGAGTGCGCACATCGCTCATTCATTGTTGTTTAGCGCATAGCAAAAGCCGTGCGCATAGGCACTTACACATACAGCGCATAAACAACAATTTCGAAAGTTTCTCTCTTTTCTCATAGGAGAGAAATGCCTCTTGCAACATTGAAAGCAACAACAAATATGTATGCGTGATCTTTAGAGTAGGTTTTTTTGGTATAAGCAAATGAATTCATATAGATGTTGTGGTTTAAAAAAATATGTACAAATAGGCAGAAAATTCATTTTTAGAAACTGAAAATCACGATATGACCCTAAATATTATTATAAGTATTTTAAGAATAAAAATGGATTTCAGCTGTAAAAATATACTTTTATTATATGTTCTCATCGGTAGATAGAAATAAATAGTATCACTTTGATAAGAAAATATAGATAGTTGGTTTTTGACTTAATTTTTCTCACTCATACTTTATGTGAGCCCAGATAGTTATTTATTATAGAAAAACATAGTATGGTTTGGTGGGAAATATTAAGAAACTATCCCACTTTACTGACTTAACTTGATTCTATTTGGTTCCTAAAATCAATTTTACAATTTAATTCATTTAAAATTTTATTATTCTTGTTTAAGCTTTGACTTGTTCTTTTCTTTGCCCTTATCCCGGCTTCACTGTATCTGCTTAGCATTTGTCACGCTTATTACACACAGAGGCGAAACTTGATGAAGTTTTACGGTGGTTCTTCTCCGCCCCTCCCCTTCCCCCTCTTAACCATATGGCGCTGGTCTGCAAGTTGTCGCCTCGATAAGCCTCGTGCTGTGTGGCGTTAATCAAACAAAAATTGCAGAATTTAAAATGTAAATAAATTGTTTGTGGAAGGGACAACAACACCACGCCCCCTGTCTCTCTCTCTCTCACTATCACTCTCGGTGGTGTCTTCGGTCTGTCTGTTGTTTAAATAAAAATTGTTGGCTTACATTTCGGTAGCCATTAATCTGGCAAATGTCTCTCTGACGCCATTTAAGCCACACTTCACTGGCCTCAACGTGATATGCATTGATAATGGACTCCGGGAACAACTTCAAGATTAAAGCAAACAAAGCATGACAAGGCAGAAATATGGCTAATAAAATAAATACGCCATTTCTGGGCAAATAAACAAGGCACATCAAACTGAAAAAAAAAATGAAACAAACTTATTTTTATACGCCTACAACAATACACTATTGTGTACATATGAGTCTGTGATTGTGGTTGTGTGTGTGTGCACACTGTATAGCTGGCCAATGACAGCAGCAACATGTTGCTGAATACTCCCACCCCTCCCCGCAACAACACAAGCCAATAAAAGCTTGAAATTAACTGGCAAAAGCTTTGTTTTAATTGATTTCATTTGGAGAGACTCTAATTGGTTTATGCGTGAAAAATATCATGAAATACTTTTAGTACAAATTTTAGCTTACAGGCAAATAGTTTGTCCAAATTTTGATGAAAATTAGTCCTGCAAAATCAGCAATCATAAAATATTTTCTTAAAGTTTTATCAAAATTGGTGCAAAATATTTGCCTATGTTAACTTAGAGTTAAAAATCGCATGAAGTTTACAATAAACATTCTTATAGTTTTATAACTTTATGTAAAATTTCTTTTTTCAACTTTTGCTAAAGCAAGATAAGTCTCAAAATTTCTGGTGAAATCAATTGCAAAGATTTAGGCACAAATATGAGTTCTGTTGGTTTCTGGGAAGCCCATTTACAAACAACTTTAAAATATTTTTAATTTACACAGTGGAAAAAAACTTGATCAAAAAATGAGTTGGCTTTAACATAAAATAAAAACAAGATGTTGTCAAACTTCTTGAGAACAAATGTTCCAAATGTTCTTGGATTAAGTAAAGTAATATTTGTTTTCAATAACAACAAAACCGGTATTCAACAGAGAGATATACTAGATAAAGAACGTGTTGGTTCTCCTTTTGATCTCTCTGTTTTCAACTCAACCAAGCATTAGTAGAGCTCTAGATGTCAATCTGCAAAAGTGTTCATCGGCTGAATGTGGGGGCGAGTCATTCCACTCCCAGTCAAGTCCGAACAAATTTTTCAGCATTTTTCAAAATTCAAAATCAATTAAATTTTCTTCCCCTTTGAGCTTAAAATGTTTTTGAAAACGGAACAATAATAACTTCAATCAAGTTTTTCAAAATGGAACCATATTAAATGAATTTAAGTTTTTGCGTTCTTAAAAAATTGTTTTGGAAGTTCTACAAATAAGAAATTAAAAATTCGCCCTGAAATCTAGAAATCCGTCCTAAGGCCCAAAATTTACGAAAACCTAGATCTCAGAGATGGTAACAGATAGAGGTTTGACATGTATGGGACAAATGCTTCTTATACTTGCAGGCAGATCAAGTTTATTTTTATTTTTTGCCACGCCCCCTCCCGCCCCCGCAATTTGGAAAAAACGTTATATCTTCTACAGATTTAAAGATAGACGATTCGTACTTTTTAGAGATAGTTAGTAATTAGCAAATGAATCGATTTGCCGAAGAAATGATAAAGATCGAATGAACGGTTCTCAAGTTATGACCAAAAAGCGAACCCAGTCACCCTCCCACCCTAAAAAATGTTGCATACTTTTCGGATGCTCACCCTAAGGAACGCAGGAACACTGTTAAACATGTTTTTTCATGAGTAAAGGGTATATCGAAGTCGGTTAAATCCGACTTTAACTAACGCTCTCGTTAATTAAGTAGGCTTCATATCATGCACGGATCTTATTGGTTGTAAGCAAGGAATGTACCGAATTTAAGAATAGGGTTTCTTCAAAAAAAGCGTATAAGGTCTATTTTTCAATTAAAGATGATTTTGGATGTCAAGCATAGATCTTCTTGAAAACAAGCATGAGCATTTTAGGCCGCATTAATATGTCTATTGTCGCATAAAACTAGTTTTTATTCCCTAATTTTAAGTTTTTTTTTCTGAAGGGGTGAACGACGTTAGATTCTACGTATTTTTCTAAAAACAACGTTTCTTTCTTTATATTTTTAAGAAAATAATTTTTATAAATTTTTTCTTGTTTTTAAAAAATTGCAACAGAATTTGTAGGGTTCACCTTGTTTATAAGAAATTAAAAGGATATTTTCAGGGTTATATTACTCTTAAATCAAACGCTAATTTAAATTTTTCTTAAGAAAATGGTTTTAGAAGAATGCGCCCCATTTATTAGAAAATTCTGTAATTTTTTTAGTTTTTAGAAAAGTTATTCCTTCTTTTTCGAAGTTCACGAAAGATTTTTCTGTTTATTAGAACATTTTTTTAATAGAACGGAAAAGTTCCTTTTTGGGTCCGCTTTGTTGTACTTTGAAATAGAAAAAGAACAAAAAGTGTTACTGTTTTCCTTTATTCATTTTATTGCCACCTGAAAGCGTTGACCCATTTTGGTGACCTCTGGCTCATATTAATTAGAAGATAACTTGTTTATGGGAACAATAATTAAGCTTAGTTATTTTCTTATTTAGTGACTTGAAAAAGTTCCATCAAAATCCAACGTCTATATATAATGGCAACATTTGTGAATCTCCCAAACCAAAAATAATTCAACTGAAAGCTGAACAAATTAACACTTCATTTAGCATAATTTCACACCAACGCCCCAAAAATGCTCCGTTGTGTTATAATTTTTTTTTGTAAAATTTTTATTTCGCACAAAGTATGCTGGCCTGACCGTAGAACCCATAAATCACAAATCTCGACAATGCGGCGGCTCCTGCCGGCTGCTTCGCGTGCTAACAAGACCCGGAAAACTTCGTAACCAGAACCTTGGGCAGTGGAAAAAAAAGTGGCATATAAAGTTTTTCGCATAGTTGTCAGCACTGCGTTGTTTAATTACCCTAATTAAGTTTATTAATTGCTAAATGGGAGGCAGGAGGGTGACCTGCATCTCCCCGGGTATCAAAATAGAATATGAATTATGTTAACGAGAAAAATTTTATCCATTTAAGTTGGCAAAATCGAAAAAGTTTAAAGGGGAGTTGGTCAGGCCAAAGGACACGCACGCACTCCATTAAACCAAAAAGGGTCGCAGACGACGACAATACAATAACAATAACAGGCCACTAACTGGCACAGGTGTCCATGTCGCTGGCCCATCAACACCTCCAGCTCCAAGAGAGTCCGGCTCTTTTCATTTTCTCAACACGTAAAGCAAACAAACACGTGACCGTTAAGGACATGGACACAGTGGCTGCAGTTGTAGGCGCAAATTGCCAACAGAAGGACAACACAGAACGACAACGAGGACAAACCCCTGGCCATAAACTGACGGCTTATGGCAGACAGTGCCACCTCCTCCTCCTCCTCCCCCCACTCGTGCGTGTGTGCACAATATTCATATATCACAAGGATAAGCGCAATGCAGCAAACGTCCTTCCAGACGTGCTGTCGTCCTGCCGTAGTGTGGATGCCAGCTGACTTTTTGAAGTTGCACTTCCTCCTCGACTCGGCCATGTGTGTGTGTGTGTGTGTGTGTGTGTGTGTGTGTGTGTGGCAACTTTTAATTATTTGCGAATGTTGGCGCCAGACTCCCAACTCGCATTGTCCCCTTCATTGATTTCTGAGCTAGGTTAGCAGAAGGAGATGGTCAAGGCGAAGAGTCATAAACTTGAGCGCCATAAAATCTGCTGGCAAGCCATAAAAATTCCACAGCGGGAGTTGGAGACGCATAAAACTAACGCAGCGTAAACGTGGCTCCTCATCCGTTTCCCATGTTTTTTCTTCTTCTTCTTTTTGGCAGCTTTCAGCTCTAAATAAATTTGATTTTATTTTATTTCGGTTTGACTGAAAGCCAAGTGACAACCCTGGTCAGTGATGGGGTGGGGGGCTGAGCGTAGGAGTTTGTTGTAGGCGCAACCCTGGTCTTCTTGTGCCAGCTGACAACCCTGTTCAAGACCACGATGTTAGAGCGAGACGGCTAGTGAAGTTTAAACGACAAAAGTTGCAGGCGGAAGACAATTGAGAAGAAAAGGGTTTTTAAGTAAAGTTTGGCCAAATAAAAGTGATCAAAAGAGTTAAATTAGTGAAACGTTATGACGGTAAGATAATTAACAGTTTTGTGTTGAATATTTTGGTATTTCTTAGCCAAAACGTAAGTAACAAGTAACATACGGACAAAAAGTGTGTGCGTGTGTGTGTGTGTGCAAAAAATTAAAGAAAAGTTTTATTTGTCAGCTGGAATTGGAGCAATAAATTTTATTCGGATGTATTAGATATACAGCTAATATAATTGTTTTAGTTTAGTTTCACGCCACAACGCTCTTCTTTGATCTCTAATTTCTTGCCGACTCTCTGGAGTTTTATTTTTCTAGTGGAAGTGCGGAAAATATTTAGTCAATCTAAAACTTCTGAAGATTTGACATTAATTAAACATACATAATTATTTATATAGGTCACTTATGTGAAATTTAAGTGAAAAGTCAAACTTTTCTCCTGTCTCTCTCTTACTTATTTTGCTCTCCGAAGAGTTACGGCCGTACCTTTGTGAGCAAAATTATTTCAATAACCTTAAGCTCCATTTACACGACCTGATCACTCATCTGAGTTTTCGTCTGATTTGCTGTCTGACCGTGTAAAAATTATATTTGATGTAAAATTAATTCTTAAAAATTATTTACTACTCTGGTGCTGTGTGTGCTAGTGATGCCAACAAAAAGTAGCTAGAATCTTACTATCAATAGCTATAAAACAGCTACAATTCTTTGGTAGAGTAATTGCCCAGCGACGCAAATGCCCCTTACAAATTCGATGTTCTCTTAAACACTTTGAAGACTGGCAGCCTTCAAGTATCGGTTACCACTCTGTATACATTTACGTAAGCTTGGCCGTTTTCGTTGACATACTGTATTCAAAGCAGAATACTATGTAATCGGAAAAGTGGGCGTATAACAGAAAACACTTCGGATTTAGATTACAACTCAATATACCACAAAACGATACACCATTTTGAAACTTGTGTGTGGACTTGTGGACTAGCTGTGCTCGCGTTCACACACTAGGTGTATCGGATTGTAATGGGGATCAAAATTAAAAAAAACTTAAAAAAAAAAACAATTTTGTATGAGAATAGGAAGGAATTGAACTCGGGGCCCATAACACAGAAACACATGGACGACGGCGCGTTAGCTCACTTGACTATTGGGTATATGGAAGAACTGGCGACAAAATCATAATTAAGAATGTTAGCAGTTGGCACTTTGCCGGCCGAGGTGCCTTTTTCCAAAGGTCGATTGAAACATACATAACACAACTGTTATATACACACGAGCAATAACTCGACTCGAAGTTAAACTTCTCTACACACAACTGTGTATTCGAAAGGTAGCGAGAAATTCTCATTACGTGGGCACCTACTACGATGCATATTGTGGACCAGCCTCATTCACCTCTGCGCCGCTGAGAGTTCCCCATTGTGAGGAAGTAGTGCATTAATTCTCCTTGGAATTTTTAAAAGAAAAAAGCTATACAAGTTAGTTCCGATAAGTTTTACTGCAAGATAAAGTTTACTGTCAAAATGAGAAAAAGGCCTTTGAAATTTAAAAGTACAAGAAGACAACTCTATTAAATATTAATAGTCACAAAACTGCCCGATTAAAATGCATTACTAAGATTTCAGTCGTGTACAAAAATAAATTAGGTGCTTTATGTTCCTACATAAACACTTACAAAATCAAGGGTTAAAATGATCTTTTATTCCACACTTTCATATTTTTATTTAAAAATATAAGCTTATCAATATTGTCGCTTATTAGCCGTGGAAAGCACGATATATTTCTAAAAAAAAATTCAAAATTCCAGATACAAGAATCTTTATGTAATTTAAATTTCGGATTCTTATATGCTGAATTTTTTTACTGCTCTTAGGAGTGTTTAGGTCTTTATTATCGTTTTAAAGGATTGCTACGTATTTGTTTTACCTTAAGCAAAATATCAGTGGTAATATCTGAAAGTGATTTGCTTTCGATTTGATTTCGTGAAACAGCTGATGACAGCTGCTCCATACAAAATGAGCAGTGTGCCCAGAAAATGAAAGGAAATTCAGGTCATATTAATTGATTTCGGGAAATCAGTCTCAAAGCTGATTTTGATTTGCTTTTGTTTTAGTGTGACCGTTCTCTTAGAAAATTTTTTGTTGTGATTTAAAATAAATCTAAAAAACATTGTAAGTTATTTTGCGTTCCATATTTTAGTAATTAAACGATAACTATTTATTGCATCTTAGACTGCATACGAGACTACTGAAAAATATGCCAGCGGCCTAAAGTGGACAGAGTCATAAGTTCGCGAGTTCTTGGAGCTTGTGCTTGACGTGGTCAAAAATGTTCACAGCTCTCCTGGAATGTTCGATGTTCCAAATTCCTCCACAATTTTATTCAGCCTTTTCCTCTTTAGATCTGTCAAACTGCATAAGTCAGTTTCTGTGGCCAGAGACTTCTGCAAACTTCTTAAAACTACATATTCTGCTCACACACTATTATTAAAGAAGATTAGAAAAATTTATTTCACAATTTCATTCGGCAAATTAAATGTTGGTTTTTTCATCAACTGCGTTGCTTTTGCTTTAACGAAAGCAAATCGACTTTCAGGAATACCACTATCGTTCTGTTTTTCATTAGTAAGAATACAATGTTTCTCATTATTAATGATTTGGAAAGCAAGATCCCACCAGCAAAAATCAGCCTAGCGAATCTCATTCAAGCACTTTTGATGATTAAAAAGAGATAAGTTTCATGTGCGACTTAAGAAACACTCGGAAATGATGCTTAAAAAGTGAGGAGTAAATACTCCTATGGATCGAAATAGTCGAAGAAGTAAGTCGAAATTGATCTGAAAAATGGGGTGTAAACAACTCTTCGTGAAGAGTCGCGGCTAGGGTACAATTTTGTCCCGACAAAAGTATCATTTATGATCAGAAAACGAGCGCATTTATGACTACTTTAATCAGACTGAGGACTCGATAAAGACTCGAGTGTGATCAAAATATTCATCAAGTGCTGGCTGGGATATATTTAATTAACGATAATTGCAAAATTTCAGAAACATTTTCCGTAGGTAATTTAAAAAATTTTGTTAGTACCTAAAAATTTTAGGATTTGTTACTGCAGCGTTCTTGCCAGCTGCTTTTACAGTTTTAGATGTACAGCGTGCCTAATTTGGACAGTCTTGTCGAGGCCATTTAACCTTAAACTCTATAAAATATTCTGAACTTTTTGAGTCATGTTGTGTAAGAATACAATGGACGTGTTCAGCAGAACAAGTTACTCCCTGATCATGTAAAAATTTGTAATAATCTTACTACTGAACTGGAGTGATGCGGTATTTGAGGTATCATATCGAAAGAAATAAAATTTTCGTTGCACATTGAGCGGAAATTCGATGATAATTAATTCTTAATTTACTCATTGCGATTTGTTTGATTTGTAGGCGGTTTTTTCCCCCATTAAATGATATTGATAAACGGAACAGAAAAAATAAACAGATGTCTGTTGTATACATATATTATCTAAATAAAATCCACAATTCAATGAAATTTTTGGTCTCGCAATGAAGAAGTTTTCTATCCTTTTCCGAAGTGCAAGGCCCAGCAATACCCCAACACGTTCGTGACAAAGGCTGCCCAGAATTTTATGCTCAAGTAGCTTATAGAAAAGAAAGAGCGGAGGTGTAAAAATATATTTAATTTTCTCTCCGTTTGTTTGGAAAGCAGAAGGTGCCATGGGTATTTGCAAAACCCAATGATCATTAAATTTGGGTGTTAAAAAATCTAAATGGACAACACCTGAGGCGTGGGAGGGAAAAATTAAACGCTAAGTTCTGCACATTAAAATATGATGTTAAAAAAACACAATTTCTCTCTTTTTTGCAGCCGAATCGCTCTCGTCAGTGCGCTCGTAAAAATCCGAAGCCCCGCAAACTTTTGCCGGTTTTGCAGCCGCCTTCGACGGCCATCAAGAAAACTGACCGGCCCATTGACCGGAATCAAAAAGTTGACCTAATGACGATGGCAGAAGGCACCGACCCCATGGGGCATCATCATCATCAGGCCGCCGGCTCCCATAATCCGCATCATTATCCGCCACCGCCGCATCTCCAGCAATATCATCCAGCGGCGGCAGCAGCAGCAGCGGCGGCAGCTGCCTCCCACTATGGCGGTGGGGCACCGGCACCACCCTATGGCCAGCTGCAGTATGCCCCCCATCAGGCACATCCCTTGCCCAGTCTGGCATTGACTTTGCATCAGCAGGCAGTGGCCGCGGCGGCGGTGGCCAGCAATAACAATCAGCCGTATGTTGCCAATAATAATATAAGCTGGAAGCAAGAGGGGGGCAAGCGTAAACGTCTATCCGCAGTGCTGGATCAGCTGCAGCATCATCATAACAACAACAACAATTGCAAGGAGGAGCCCATGGAACTGGAGGGGCAGGAGGACGAGCAGGAGGAGGAGATAGAAGCGGATAGAATGGACAGGGAGGAGGCGGAGGCTAAGTATATCAAAAGCGAAGACGACGAAGATCAGGCCGAGGATATTTCGGGTGAGGACTTGGAGTTGTCGCACAGCTCCACCGAACAGGATAGCCCGCGTATCAGCCTAAGTCCGGTGGGCAGCAAAACACTGACCACCAACTCCTCCCAGGAGACATCCGCCCTGCATGTGGATATCAAGACTGAGATGCCCAGCCCCTATGATCGCTATTTCCCCATACCCTCGCCTCTGTTCGGTTACTACTTGCACACCAAGTACTTGAATGAGGTATTCCGCCGGCGTCATGATCTCTATCCCTCGCCTCTGCAGCACACACCCTCTTCCATAGCCTCCGAGACCGAAATCTCGCCCACAGGCGGCGGAGAGCAGAGAAAGCCGGTGGCTCCACCTTTGCGAGCCAAAGCCTCACCGCCTCCCTCATTACCCTCGCCGCCGGTCAGTGAGTCCTCCAAGACCCACAAACGCACCAGTCCCAAGCCGAAGAAGAAACCCATGCCGCCACCGCAAGAGCGTCCGCTAGATCTGTCCAAGAACATGATGCCTCCGCCTGGGCTCAGTGAGAGCATGAGTTCCGTATCGCCCGCCTCCACGCCCACAGCCGCCGCTCAGGTGCCACCCCCCAACTCGCCCTATGCCAATGTGATGTCCGTGGCAACGGCTCATGCGGCCGCCGCGGCAGCTGCTGCCGCTGCCATGATCAAAATGGAAATGCCCCTGCACCCGCTGCATCCGCACCAGCATCACAACCAGCACTCGATGGGCGGTGTGCCCACCACCAGTGTGGGCGTGCCCGTCATCAAGGGCGATGTGGCCTCACCCACCACCAAGGAAACCGTGGCCTGGCGTTACAATCTGGATGTGTCCCCGGTGGTCGAGGAAATGCCTCCCGGCTCGGATGTGGCCTATGTGTGTCCCACTTGCGGACAAATGTTCTCGCTGCACGATCGCCTGGCCAAGCACATGGCCTCGCGTCACAAGTCGCGTAATCCTGCCAACGATATTGCCAAAGCGTACTCCTGCGATGTCTGCCATCGTTCCTTTGCACGCTCCGACATGCTCACCCGCCACATGAGACTCCACACGGGCGTCAAGCCGTACACCTGCAAAGTCTGCGGTCAGGTGTTCTCGCGCTCCGATCACTTGAGCACACACCAGCGTACCCATACGGGCGAGAAGCCCTACAAGTGTCCGCAGTGTCCGTATGCCGCCTGCCGTCGCGACATGATCACCCGTCACATGCGCACCCATACACGTTACGAATCCCGCGGTGGAGGGGGACGCGAGAATCGTGGGGGAGAGGAGCCCAAGAGTCCTTTGATGGACATGAAAATGAATATGAATTTGCCCCTAAACATGAATCTATTGCAGGAAGAGTTGCTCCAGAAGGCGCCACTGGGTATGGGCATGCCGTTGGTGGTGAAGACGGAGAGTGCCTAACGGTATCTCTATGCGGCCGCTTCGAGGCAGTTTATGACCTTCTAGGGTGCGAGAGGGAGGGAGGCAGCCAGCTTAGTGCTAGTTAGTTAGTTAGTTTTACACCATACCGGAAATCTCTGCGAAGACTGAGAACCTAAGTACTACCTAAACTTACCATAGTTATATCTAAGGAGAGCGGCCAGAGGCGAGAGGGCGGAGGAGCAGTAGCGGATTGTAGTTAACTCAGACCACACCCAACGTATTAGCGTCTAATTTTAATCTTAGAGTATTCTCAACAACATCGACGTGTTTTGATACAGCTAGCAATTCCATGTCCTACAAATTTAGTTCTTACGGCGGATCAGAGGCAGAGTCCTGCATTTTGAAATTATTTAGCTTACGTAGCGCAGCGAACAATTGTTAGTTTCTAATTGTAATGCTTAATTAACTCTTAATTTATTTTAACTATATAATTTAGCACTTAAACTAATTTCGTATTAATTTAAACACAAAAACACAAAGAATTCTCCCTAGGGCTCAAACACAAAATCCTTTTGAAATTTTCATTTCATTTTACACACACATTTACACTATTTTTTTTTTGTTTAACAAAAATGTAAAATTATGCTTGCTTAATTTTTCATGAAATGAAATAAAAACTTTTATGTTTTCTTTATTAAAATCTCTTTTTTTAGGCGGAGACACATTTTTGGCAGCCAGTTTAATGTTTTCTTCTTCTGTTTTTTAATTATTTTTATTGAAGCAAATTCGAAATTGTTGACATTTGTTTCAAGTTGAAGTTTTTCGTTATTTATTATACAAAACAAAAAAAAGAAACTCTATTTTCGAAAGCCTATTAAATATTTGATTGATTATTAGCTCTAATTTTTTAATGTTTAAATAAATTATTAATTTATGTTTCTAGTTATGGTTATGATTAGTTTTTAGTTCAACAAAACGTTTTTTACAAATAAAAAGAAAAAAAGAATGAAACAATGGCAAAAAAAGACAACAATTTAAATGCATTGCAAATTAAACACAAATCGAATTATTATTTGGATATTTTTTTTTTGGTTTTTTTCAGACAACATTGAAATTCTTTAGTTTTTTAAGCTGGTCCTTAATTGAGGAAGAACAAAATGTGGTGGAACGTTGATGATAAGAAACCCTCATAACCGTCTTATAGATCATCCACGCACAGCCTAAAGCTTAGTACTCATTTAAACTCAACAGCAAAAACACGGTCACATTGCACGGTCAGATTTGGTTTGCTTGCATTTGAATTTGGTTAATTGTATTCGGGAATAATTGGAGAATATATGCAAAGCAGAAGTCATGGGCCATTTTTGTCCTATTATTATTATATACAGCTGCGAAAAAAATAATAGCACCATTACCTCAAGCAGTTTTTAAACAGTTGCCCAACTCACATTTTTAACATTAAGGAAACTTAGAGCACATTTTTAGAAAGGGAAGACTCTTACAATTCTGGGAATAAAAGAAAATTACGTTTTTCTTTAACATTTTGCAGTTATTTAAGGAACTTTATTGAAAGTGATAAAATAAGGCGAAAAAATAATAGCCCCACTATTCAAAAAAGGATTTAAAACAGGGATGCAAACCACTTGGATATAAGGACTGGTTCGGTTCAGTGGTTCACACAGTTTTTGAACCGCCGGTTCGGTTCATTGCATGGTTTTTTGGGCTTACTGAACCGCGGTTACGGTTCGGTTCGGTTTGCTCTTTTTTCATTTAAATAACTAAAGAACAAGAATTCGGATTATTTATTAACTAAGACTTAGGTTTTCAGTTAATCGGGTTTGTACAAAATTTCGACGGCAATTTCCGTACCAAAGTTCTCATTTCGCTTTGAAACCCTACAACTTTACATATCAAGTGACGAAAACATCTTTGGTCAAACTCCAATGTGGAAAGTATTCATTCTACTGACACTTGTGTGGGTGAAACTGCTAACACTATTCAAGATATGCTTAAGTTGATTTTTCTGATAAAAATTCCAACATATAATAATGTTTAGGTAAACGCTAACAATCGATATTTTACTTTTTCATGGAATTGAATCTCTGTTATTGAGTTTTTTGGCAAGCATTACCGAGTTCAAAGAAATTATCCGCTATGTTTTTATTAACGTTTGTAATTTTGTTGTATATTAACATTAAATGAGATTTAGCTACCTTTTTTCCTTCCTCTGATAGCAAGTTTGATTCCTGGAATCCAAGAAATCCAGTTCAAAAACAGACGGAGCTCTTTTTTGCAAAGAGTTGACAATTACTGAGCTATGTCTTCCTCCCTTTTTTTCAACATGAATTTTGCAGGCCTGCCAGCCATAGAAATACTCATTTTCTATTTCAAGCCAATCTCAACTGAAGATAAAAAGTTAACGTTTGAGTTTTAAGTAAGTTGACCCTCTACGGATAAAACATACAATATACAATACAATATGTTCTTAGCTTTTTTCAACAACTCTGCTTTTCCAAGTATTTTCGCAATATTTTTAAGCTAATTGCTGATTTTGCTCAATATCCGCCAGTATCTCAATACCTAGCTGAAGTGAACCGAACCGAACCATTTTATTTTTCGGTTCTTGGTTCGGTTCAGCATTTTTGAAAATACACCGGTTCGGTTTACGGTTCGGTTTACAAGCGAAAAAAGCGGTTCGGTTCGGTTTAAAACCGGTTCGGTTCAGAACCGGTTTGCATCCCTGATTTAAAAATAAAATAATTGCCAAAATTTATGGAACTCTTTAGTTAACAATTTTGAACTATTAGTACTAAATCTATATTTATTATTTAATATTTAGTACAGTGTCCTTTATTGGCCTTAACAGCATCTGGCATGAAATCAACTAAGTCCTGTCATCGTTTTTGGGGAATTTTGGACCAGGACTCTGTCATTCCTTCCCAAAGTGATCCGATAGTGGTTGGTTTGGAAGCAGCAACTGCCTTCTTGACGTCAGACTACAAATTCTGGTCAGGCGACTGAGCACTCCAAAACGTTCATAAAGTTTGTCCTGAACCATTCCTTTGCTTTATTGTTAGTGCGTTTGGGGTCGGTGTCCTTTTGAAAGACCTATAGTTTAGCATTTCTCTCTTCATGATATTCACGTACAGGTGCTGATCCATAATGGTTTTTATCCAATGTATTGGACCTACTCCATAGTAAAAAAAGCAGGCCCATACCATTTCACTACACCCTCCATGCTTAATGGTTTTTGTGGTGTACTGGGGTTTGTATTCTGTGTTCTTTGGGCCTCTAACGAATGATCGAGATCCCTTTCCACCAAACATAACCATTTTGGACTCATCTGACCATAGAATATTCCTCCATTGTTGGGATGTCCAATTTGCATGATCCCTGGCAATCTTCATGCGTGTAGTAAAGTGTGTCGCGTTTAAAAGTGGGACCTTTATTGGGCTGCAGGCTTTTAGGTAATGTTGCCTATGATATGTGCGAACTTTTTGGTTCATCGCAATTATTTTAAGCTCATTTTTAAGCTGGGTAGCAGGCTTTAAGGGATCCTTCTTGCTCTGACGAATCAGTCTTTTGACATAAAAAGGAGTCATAGATCGTTTTCCTTCGCGTGTTTCAATCGGCTTTTTTCATTGGATAGGTAATCGGTTAAACTAAATTTAGTAATTTTTATACCCTGTACCCATTGAAAATGGGTAAAAGGGGATCATGAAGTTGTGCAAATGTATGTAACAGGGAGAAGGAAACATTTCCGACCCTATAAAGTATATATATTCTTGATCAGCATCAACAGCCGTGTCCGTCTGTCCGTCCGTCCGTCTGTCCGTCTGTCCGTCTGTCCGTCTGTCCGTCCGTCCGTCTGTCCGTCTGTCTGTATGAACGCGTAGATCTCAGAGACTATAAGAGATAGAGATACAAATTTTTGCATGTACATAGGTATGGGCCGTACGCAGATCAAGTTTGTTTCAGATTTGCAAAATTCCCCCCCCCTCCCCCCTTAAACCGCAAAAAACTGTCAGAGCCACAATTTTAAAGTTACAACATCGTCGCTTAATATATATTATCTTAGGCCTATAATCTATCTATTCTGAAAAGCACATTGTGATCTGAGCAAAAACACAGAAGTTATTAACGAAACCATTTTTGCACCCCCCCCTCCCCCCACGCTTTGCTTATCACGCATTACGTTTGCTGCTTGCGCCCGCGTGTGTGAGGGCGCGTTTGTGTGTATGTGTGCGTGTGTGTTTGTTTGTGTATGTGTGTGTTTGTCAATTGTACAGGGTATTTTGAAGTCGAGCTAACTCGACTGCAATGGTCTTACTTGTTGTTCTTGTTGTTGTACCTACGGTTGTTGTTGCATTTCTGTTCAAAGTTATCAAAAATTTAAAACATAGGCCCATGGTTGCAAAAATTTTTTGAAAACGAATGATCTGAATTCAAAACTTCAGTTTGGGTTTTGTTAAGAATTAATGTAATTCTGGTGTGAACTAGGATATTTTGGATCGGTCAATAAATGGCGGAGTTATGGTGTTTCAAAGTCAAAATTTCGAAAATCGACTTTTTTCCCACTGTATTGGTCCTAGCTCCGTTATTTGTTGACCGATCAAAAATATCTTAGTTCACACCAGAATGGTGGGTATTGGGACCAATTCAATGGAAAGAATTTGAAAATCGGTCAACAGGTACTCTTTAAATCTTTGCAGCCATTTTGGAAAAAGTGGTTCCGAGATAATCGCATTTAAAGATTCGACATCTGTTTTCGATGAAATAAAAATTATATTTAATAAATGTTTAAATCAATTTTGGTGCATTTGGGTGTTAACTTTCACCGAAAGAAAAGATTATCAAAATCGGTTAAGCAGTTCTCCAGAAATTTGAGTCAAAGTGCGTCAAGACATGGTAAAAAATAAAATCTCCAAAAAAAATCCAAGAAAAATTTTTTTTCAAGAATATTTTTTTCCATTATATCGAACATTTCATAAATATTTATAAAGTTTTTGACCAAAAAAAGGAAAAAAATACGAATTTCTAAAAATACGAGGGTCGATAAAAACTATTTTCATATAAAAGGGTCGGGAAAAATAATTGTTTTTGTTCATATCTTGAAAACTGAGTTTCGGATCAGCTTGAAAGTTTTCCAAGATGTTTATAAGATCCTAAAAAAAAAAAAACAAAAAAAAATGTTCTTAAGGTTTACAGTACCCTTAACGACAGAAAAGTTAACGGACAAGTTCGCAACGTGGGGTATGAGCTTATTTTTACGAAATAATTACGACCCTTTTAATATTCTATACCAAAGGTACGCAGAGTATATTAAAATTGTGAAAAAGTACGTAACAGAGAAAAGGTATCAGTACAGACCCTCTAAAGTATATATATTCTTGAACAGCATTAACAGCCAAGTCCGTGTGAACAAACAGATCCCAGAGATGGTAAGAGATAGAGGTTAGACATGTATGGGACATATACTTCTTATTCTAGAAGGCAGATCAATTTTATTTTCCATTTTTAGGCCCCCTCCCGCCACTGCAGTTTAGAAAAAAGTTATATCTTTCACAGTTTTGTAGGTATATGGTAGTAGTGATTAGCATTATGTATCGGTTTGCCGAAGAAATGAAAAAGATCGAATGAGCGGTTCTCAAGTTATGAGCAAAAAAGACCAACTTCAAACTTCCAAAGTGTGAAAATTTTAGAAAGCGCATACATACTTCAAATACAAATTTTCTTAGATTAAGTACGAAATAGACTTACAATGCCAAGTCAAAAAAGTGGGCTATAGAAAATGAGAACTATATTATTAGGAAATTGCTCTTAAAGTTTCCAACTCGTGTTAACCTTTTGCTCTTGAGGTGCTGGTAGACTTCTGACGTACCATCATAGTCTTTGGTTAAAACATGATCTTCGGATGTCAAAAACAACAAGAATTTGATGGGCTTAAGCCATTGGCCGAAAAAGAAACACATTCCCATTTTGTGTGTAATTACTGACAAATTACTGAATAAATAATGCTCGACGGTATTCTTTGCGAATCAGGCAGCGACTAAGCTATGCTGTCGGTGTGTCGACTTAGCTGATAGCGACTCGCCGACCCCTGGCTTAAACCAAAAATAGTTTGCACTAATTATGTTCTAAAATTATATTGGAGTTGACTTTAGAATTGGTTGAACGTCAACAGGAATAACCTGTAACTCTTTAAGTATGCACTCTTATGTTCTTTGTTAATCACAAAGATTCTAAAACGTTTCGAAATGAACTTAATATATTCTGAAATCATGTACAGACGAGATTTTCGGTGATTAAAGAATGCTACTTCTAATAAGAATTTTCTTCTTGAGTCAATTTTCTTATAACTTACCGTCCTTTTTCGGTTTTCAAGTATCTACTATAATATCCAGTATAACTCCCGAAAATTCCTTTCGTCACAGTATTTCACATAAATAGAAACATTATCTAACAGCACATGAGCATCAAAGCAAAGCCAAGGTGTTTCTATGAAATGCTGAGACGCAATGAATTTTCTTAAATATTGTTTCGTTTCTTTCATACCTTACAGTTTTCAATTTTAAATTTGTAGTTTCATCCGGGAAATCTCAAAAAAATATCACTTTAGGGATATATGGGACGTCTTGGAATAAATGAATAATACCAAAATTGAATCCTTTAAGTTTGTGCTGTCTACTTGTCAAGTTCCTAACTCTGCTAACTGAGTTGCCTTAACTAATTTTATACAAAAAAAAAACTTTAAAAATTCGTCTTCCACAATTTCAAGTGCATATAGAGTAGAAATTTCATGTTTCGCTCTGGACTTTTCTTTGTTTTTCGTTTTACCTCTCGTTTTTCTTTTATTTTTGGTTGACAAAGCTTGAAAAAATCCTTTCTGCCGGAAACTGGCTTACAAGCTTTTAGGCAATTGAAATCGCTTACAGAGAACACAGGCAGGCAGGCAGCTCCTTGTGCTGGTCACGAAATGGCGCTAAGGCACGCAGCAACTACTCCTCGTCCTGCACACACAATCACACAAGTCTTTTGGGCAAGTTTTCCCACGCTTTGGGTTAAAGCTCCGGCGGGGGTGCAGCCGACCAAGTCCTTGTTCTACAACATGGAAATTTCTTCAGGCTTTAATGGCCAGACAACACGAAGGGGCCAAGAAGGCGCGTGGGTGAGCGTAGGGAGTAGTGGTAAGTAGGGCGGAGACTGCTGCAATGCAGTTTGCGGCTAATGTTTGACCTTGTTTTGCAATGACTAAATTAATTCCTTAATAAGTGCAAGTCGTGCCAGGGTGGGGCGGGGGGACGGGCGAAAAACAAACACGAACTGCATAAGCTGAACTAAAACAGTTGCGACTTTAGAGGCAATTATCGCCCTTCTCCCCCCCAACACCCCCCCTCTACCCTTGTATAATTAAGCAAGGGAAAATTTAATTGACAGACTTTGTGTCTGGGTTCCTGGGTCGTGGAAAACTGCATCATTTTGGGTTGTCATAAATCAGCGAGAGTAGCCTATGTAGCATGTGGCAGTTTATCACCACAGAACCTACTACTACATAGCTGCTGCCGCATTGCATAATCCGCGCCTGGGTGGACATTATTTACGGATTTTTCCCCCGGCATAAATCTCTAAACAAGGCGAAATCGTGTCGTCGTTGTGCGTTCGCTCCTCTTCTCGCCGCTCCTGAAATTTATGGCCCTCATTTGTAATTGTAGCGCGAAAATTGAGTTTGAAGTTTATTGTTTTCATCAACATGAATCTCTTTTGGACTCATTCCAAGGGACTGTTAGGTTAGATTTACGGCACTAAGCTGGCGCGTTGTATAGAGTATACCCCATATTTCCGTCACACGGAAGTGCCTTAATAATAAATAAATATAGGAAACGACTATTTGCATTGTAAATTTATGCGATTTTTGCCTGGAATCAACTTTTTGACTAATCCATAAAAATATGAAATATAAATATATTTACCTAACCTAAATACGTAAGACAATTTTCAACTTAAAGCTTCTGAGAAGTTACACAAGAATAAACTAAGCATTAAATGCTGCGGCTTTTTTTAATCGAAAACAAAAAAAAAAACACAAAAAAATCCTTTCACTCCTCACAATTTTACTCAAGCATATTTTTATAAAGCTTTTCGAATTTTAAACAATAAATGTAAATTAAAGCAATATTTAAAACAAAAGACTTTTTCCCAAATCTTAGCTTACATTTGCCTTCTAGTGTTTAAGGAATACAAATATTCAATATACATAAACAAAAGAAAAACTATGTTTAAGTTTAATCAAAGCAAAAAAAAAGAGAAATCAGAAATCAGTGAGCAACATTGTGATATTAGTTGAGAAACCCAAATCGAATTACTTCCAATGGCTATTTCAATTCTATGATTTTTAAGAAGAACGAAACATTGAAATTAAGTTCCCCTTTATATTTAAGGTGCATCCTTTGAGTTGTCCGTGTTATATCTTATGGTGCTATCTAGTATGTAAAATACAATTTGCTTAATTTTTAGTTTAAGTTTCACTCACTCAGACACTTTTACAAATTTGTAGTCAAATTAAAGACAATCTTTAGCAGCCGAACGAACAACAATTAATTCAATAACTATCAAATATTTAAGAAAACAAACTCCTAGAACTATCAACATATTTGGGGTAACTACAAATTGGTTGTGTGAAGTTCGTTATTTTCCCAAATTATTTTCAAATATTTCTAACAAATTTAAACTTAATCGTTGAAAAGGTAACTGTTAACGTTTTAAATGCAAACACCGAGGAGCTGTGTTTCATTTTGAGATTCCCAAAAAGGTTTTTAAACGAGTCACACACGCACCACAAAGGCTGGTCGACTGTACAGCTGATTGAAGAACCTTTCAGTTTTATCATCAGCAGTCTTTGCCTATCTTCTGTATGTCAGCAGAGGCCATTTTATCCCAGCATTGCTATGTATTTCAAAGGCAGGTTTGCAAAAAAAAAAAAACAAATTTGTATTAAGGACTAGCTGACCCGGCAGTCATTGTTCTGTAAATATTATGGCCTATCGCCAGGCGCATTAAATATACGTGATACGTAAATATACGATATCGTGATTGCCACTTTGCCACGCGTGCATGTGTGCCTTAGGGAATTTAAATAATTCATTATGATCATTCAGAGGGGAACCCAGCTTGCTGACGATGCGCCTGGCTTTAGGCGAATTGAGGTTATTGTAGCCGCAACATGCATCCACACAATTGACGTCTTTCAGATTTGTAGAAATTTATGTGGTGAAGCAATGAGCCCACTTTATGGTACTTGGCCTTTGATTTTGAAGGTGCGCATTATTTCTGTTACTCCGACCGAAGTCTTTTGAAAACATGAATTAAGTCTACGAATTAACTTCAGAATCAGATTTGAGTCTGTATCCGTGCCGATGAGCAAGCCGTTTTGGTTCTGGTGGCATCTCCATTGCCGAACATTGCAACACATTTCGACGGACTCATTTTCGAATTTTACCGCTTGACAATTGGGACATTCTTTGTCCATAGCACCAAAGAGGCTTTTGGGATGAGCGGAATATTTTATATCTGGCTCATACTCCAATGCGAGACGAAGGAACGAAGCAGATGTGAATTCTCCATGTACTTGTTGAAGTTGTTGGTCCATTGTTCTGCTGCTCCAACATTTCTCACGTGACTTCCTAAGTTCGTTCGACGGCCCAAACAGCCACCCCTACTTGTTGTTTGCACATAGAAATAGGCCAAATTGAAACGATCAATAAAAACGATTTTGACAATAATGAAACCCAGCTTGCTGCGTCGTCAATTCAAAAGAATGTTCTGCAGTGGGACACCCAAATCACCAATACACCAAAAAAAATTTCATATAAATCGGTCACGCCGTTTCATAATTTTTTAAAAATTTACTTCTATCTTGACAATACAAGAGGTACAAAAGGTAAAATGACTGGGCATAAATTGTTAATAGACTAACCAGTTTTCTTACTTTCAGCTAATAAAGTTATGCGCAGATCATGAGATCCTTGAACCTTGTTGGGTTGAACCAAAATTAGTTGTTTCCCGAACCAAGCTACTAAAACGTGTTCATCATCAAACTTTTGTTAGTGAGTTTTTTTTTTCTTTCAGTGACTCATTGTTCAGTAAATATTCTTCAGTGACCCATTTTCTGTGTCTTGTCATAGAGTCTTGTTTAAGAACCAATTCTTTGTGACTTTTTTGAGTAACTTTTGTTCAGTGACTTTTGGTGCGTGTCCTTAGATTACGAGCTTTTGTTCAGAGACTTTAGTGACACTTCTTCAGTGAGTCTTCTCAGTTTCTCTTGTTCGATGACTTATGCTCCGCGACTCTTGTTTAGTAACTTTTGTTCAGTGGCACTTCTTCAGTGAGTTACTCTTGTTCGGTGACTTATGCTTGTTTGTTTGTTGCCTTTTGATTAGTAATCACTAAGTATTTCTTTGACTTAGTTCAGTTCCTCTTTACTCAAAGTCTGTTCACTCTGTTGTTCCTCGCTTTGATTTTTAGTTCGGAAATCTGAATATTTCAGGATAGTTGAGGAGCGTTTGAAAAACTGAAAAGCTAAGCAGTTTTAGTGAACTCAAAGTAAACTGACCCACTCCAGAATAAGAACATATGAACATGTTCAGTGAAATGACTGAGCTAGTAGAAAAAAGACAAGCACGACAACAAGAGTCTAGATGAGTAATACCCTTGGTCCATTGGTTCATTCTAGAGGTCATTATCTGGATCATCCAAATGACATCATTCTTTCTGTGTTCTTCCTCACAAGAAATATATGCCCATTCCACTCCCCCTATTCAAAGGGTTTAGCCCAGCATAACTTTCACACAACCAATTGTAGTCCCTTTCCTAACTTAAAATATAAATTTCACTAAATTATGAATAACTATTTGTATTATACTCCAAATTAGTTTATCTTCCAATACCAAAAAACAAACTTTTCAACCAATTTCGAACACAATACAAAAAGAAACTAATAAATAAATAAAACGAAATGATTTTTTTTGTTAAAATTATTTATTTTACCCATGGTATCCGGGGGAGCTTCACTTGGATTTTATATAATGGACTTCTTTAAGACAGGTGAAGGTCATCTGGCAGTCTTTTCACACATGGGTACTTTAACAGATTTTTTGGAACATATATGGCAGCAGTCAGCTGGCACTGCTTTTGGAAGGTGTTCACTCATATATGGCAGCCTGCCAGTGAAAGTGAACGCACCCTAACTAATATTTCTACTTTCAGTGGCATTCCCAGAGAACAGTCAACAGATTGCTCCTTACAGAATATGCAGATTTCAGAGTACCTTTCAGAGTATTAAACCTTAAATGAAGTGTGCCCACTTGCCATTTTCCAAAGCGATTTGGTCACACCTAAAATGTTGTGCTTCGTTATGGAATGCGAATATAATGCAAAATACCTTTTGCCCGCTGGACTTGGGCTAAATGCAATCAGAGAGGAGCTGAGGAAGGAGAAAGGCAAGTCTGGAAGGGTTGCAGAAATAATGCGAGTAATAACAAACTGCAGGCGTAACTGAAATGCCAGGCTACTGCGCATTTGTCCAAGCTTCAGCTTTAGCTCCAATGGGCGATGGCGAAGGCGTTGGCCACGACGGACGACGGGAGGCGCAACTGCGGTAATTACAATTGCCGGCGGACATGGACAGCAGCAGCAGAAGCTTCGGCTACAGCTGTGTAGATCCTCTCCAGCCCGCAGACAATTATATGCTGCCAAAGACGCATGCGCAGCTTCCTGGGTTGCCTTTTTGTTTTTACGTTTTTATTTGAGCAAATTGCTGGCAACTTGGCGCTGTGACTGACTGAATGATAGACTCACTGCTTCCCAATGACTGACTGCCTGACAGTTGCTGCTGCTGGGATTGGTACTGCCTCCTTCTTCCTGCCCAAAATGACTACGTGCGGGCGTTTTGCTCAAGAATGCTCTCTGGCTCGGACGCGGACTCAACGGACGATAATGATGATTGCAGTCTAAATTATGATGCTGATGCCCAGGTACGTACAGAGAGAAAGTGTAGCACCAGAGCCACTCAACAGAAGCTGCCAGCCACTTCAGCAACTTGCGCACAAAAAAAAAGGGATTCACTGCACAGGAGCGTAATGGCCATAGAAAGGGTACCAGAAAGATCAGAAAGGGAGACTGTAAATATAATCAAGAATCCCTGTTTAGGGCATGTTTTCCCTGAATTTATTGAATTTTTCTGCCCTTGGCCCTGAGTCCGCTCCTGTCGCCTTTATTTAGCATAACTCGCATAGCCTTTGGTTAGGCGGCAGCCAGCAAGCAAAACATAAAAAAAGGAGAAGAAAAATCGCATAATTGCCAAGCAGTTTGCCGCAGGTGCGCCACCCGCCCTGGACCTGTGTGCTCCAAACTGCTCCAGATGAGCAACTCTGATAAAGCAACAAACTGCAAGTAAAGTGTAGCAACATCCGATGGTCAGGTCTTGTTCTCCTTCTCGTATTTAATGCATTTGATCCTTGATGCTGTTGAAAATGAACTGAGCTCGAACATGCAATCAAGTGTTGCCTCTTCTGCCACCCGCTCCTGGCTCCCAGGCTCCTTCAAATCGGCTGGTGGGGGGGCAATTTCATGAATGAAACTTTGCCTCGTTTTGGGACTTTGCATGTTTGCCTTAAAACACGCACACCCACACGGCGACCGGCTAGCAACATTTTGCGTCTGCTTTCTGTGTGTGTGTGTTTTTTTTTTTGTTGCAGCTGCAGCGCATTAACCTCGTTCGTCGTTGTCGGTCCCTGGCCAAGCAAAATATTTACCAAAGTGATTAAGATGCCTGAGTAATTTTTAACACAATTACGCTGCCAAACAGACGACTCGCAGTCGGAGTTGGAGTCGGTGTTGCTGCGGTGTAGCTGCTGCTGGCTACTGTACTTACCCGGCAGCAACATCAACGATTGTTGCAGCTGCAATGCTGCTAATGACCAGGCAACTGCTGCACTTGCAATATAAACTGTGGCATTGTCTGGCAGAGGCTGCCACCAAACTGCCCAGATCTCTGCTCGAGTGCCATCACGCGCGTTGCCGTCGAAACGAACACCCAAAGATTTGTTTTCCTTAGCCATTAGCATTGCCACACTATGATGGCTTTAATCGTAACGAGGCGACGACTGGATGCGACTGCGACTGCGGCGGGTGTTTACGCATCAGCGTTTTTTGACAGCTTTTTTGCTAGCCCCCCGCCCCCTCCACCAGCCTTCGTAATGATCTCTTCGCTTTAACGAAAAAAAAAGAAGCTGTGATTTATTGTGTTTATGGCTTTTTGGCAGGTGTTGAGGCCCATGCAACATTCGGTTGCCCCATTCACGACAAGGCTGCAAAAAAAAAAAAACGAAAAAAACGTACGTGTATGCTATATGAGCATCTACAAAATCGTGCTACATTTGGTTTAGTTTCGTGGGGCACGACTTTTTTTCTGGCAACATTTACAATGTTGCACTTGGGCCAAGCGCGTGTTGCTGACGCTGAAGAAGATGTTGCTGTGGGGCAATTTTGGCTATTTGTAAGGAATATTTATTAATCTGGCAAATGGTTAAGAGGTTTAATGTCTTGGGCATGAAACTGGAACTAAATAAAATTGAAATACTGAAATCTAAAAAAAAAAACTAAATGCCATCATCAAAATTTATTTACGGACCTAACATATTCCGTTGAAGAAGGGAAAGGCTTGCATAGATAACTTTAACAAAGATATTAAGAATTTTATAATTAGATATTTATGATCATTACATTTCAATGTTTCTAGTTTTTCAATAGTTTTAAAGTTTAAAATTTGTTCTTTTATTGCATCAAACATTGACACTTTTGTTTGTTCTAGTTGTGCATAAAATACTGTTTCTGAAATCAATATGAACATACTAGGTTTTCATTTGAGTCTCTTAAACCGTTTCACTAACAGAACCGTAAAAATAAATGATCGGACTTAGGCTCTTTGGAAAATCTTCTTTTAGAATATTTTTATTTTCCCCAACAAGTCAAACGTCAAATTAGCTTAAAAGTTCTCAACACGTATCGAAATAATTTTTGAAATTGCCATATTTTTAAGACTTCGGAATGAGCTGCACTGAAGCAAGCAAAAGGAATGCTGTTAAGTTAATACCTTAATGAATTTCATACCTTTCGTCTACACGACGACGATGACGAAGAGGACGAAAGGTTTTGTACAATAATGTTGATATAAAAGGGCAAAATTTCAAAATACTACTGTGATCGAATTGAAAGGTGAATTTTCTAATATTTTGCAAATCTTATAACAGTGTTGCCTAGTTACAGAATGAAAAAATATATCAATTAAAAAAGCCCGGGAAGATAAAAATGCACCTTTCAACTGGATCACAGTAGTATCTGAATTTCACTGAAATAGCGCAAAAAATTTTTTTGCGGTCCGGGGCTCCACCGTAAAACAGGGATTTGATGCTTTTAAAATCCGATGCGCAGAAAAAAATGTAGGGCTCAATATGAAAATATGACAAACTTGAAATTTACCTGTCCGAAAATATCAAAGTGAACTTGTTGACCATATCAAAATCATATTTGTAAGATCAAATTGCTACTTTAGAATTTCGGTACTACACAAAAATAAATTAAATACAAATGGGAGGTAGTACATTTAATACTTATACTATGCTCTCTCTTTTTTTGGCTAAGTACTATTAATTATTGTTTTATAGGAACAGAAATAGAACAAATTTATAATTTTTTGACCCCGTGCCTTGACTGAGAGAGATTTTATGCTCTGTCTCGCTGTGGTAGTCTCAAAGTAAGTAAGCGATATGTTTATTAATATTGTACATTAGACCGGATATTTCTCCATACGATTTTCAATATGCGACGACCTTTGCACAACATGGCTCAAAAAATTCAATATATTTTATAAGGAACTTATCAAAAATCCAAAATCAGATATTCGGATGTTTGATGGCCTCGAAAAGGCTTTAAAAGATCAAATTTCCCCTTAATTTGTCTTTGCGCTGCCTAGGCACGTCACAGTAGGCAGACAACAATTTTGACAAAATTGTACAAAAAAATTATTATTATAAAATTTGTGAAGCTACTTAAACGGACCTGGTGAAATTGATAATTTTTGCTGATTATGGACAATATACAAGAAGAATGAACGATGGTAGTGTATTCGAATCTATGAACGCTTGCATAGATCCAACCAAATAGACTGGGACAGTCGAACGTTCTTCTTGTATATTGTCCATAATCAGCAATCATCATCAATTTCGCCAGGTCCGTTCGAGTAGCTTCACAAATGTAGGACATTTTTTAATAATTTTTTTGTACTTGTACTAATTGTTGTCTGCCTACTATGACGTGCCTGGGCAGCGCAAAGACAAATTAAGGGGAAATTTGATCTTTTAAAGCCTTTTCGAGGCCATCAAACATCCGAATATCTGATTTTGGTTTTTTGATAAGTTCCTTATAAAATATATTGAATTTTTTGAGCCATGTTGTGCAAAGAACTATACAAAATTGAACTTTTCATATAAGGCATGTACGGTCGATTGTACATACACTCAGAGAAAATATAGAGAATTTCACTCTTGATCGAAGAGCATTCGCTCTCAAAAGTACGGTAAAAGCCATAGTTCTTGATCCAAGAGCGAAATTCTTCATCCAAGTGTGAATTGTTTATCCCGACATACTTGACTCATGAGTTTCAGTCCTTGATTCAAGTACGAATAATTCTTAAAATAAAAGACTTAAAAATAATTAAAGGGGGTGGAGGTTGGGGTGTGAGAGACACCCCCGATAAACCGGGACACAGAAACTCTCACAAAATCTCCAAATTTGGAATTTTTTTTGAATGTCTTAACAAAGGTAGGCTGACCCCGCGACCGTTAAGCAATCGTACGTTTTGTTCAATTTCTATTTAGAAAACATGATAGTCAAATTGTTCAATCCCAATCGGCAATCACTGTATTCAGCAGGTAAAATCGGCAATCATAAATCGCAAATCGTAAATCGGAATTATCTGCTGAATACGCCCATTGTTATTACTTTATACAATCGTTTAATTATTTCCTTTTGCAGAATCTAAATGTTCAACATTAAATGAATTTACGGCTGGCGACTGTTATATGACAACGACAAACTGCGCATGCGCTCTCTCTCTCCAAGAGAGCGCTTCCAACATTAATCTCACAAACTTTGCGTTCCCTCACTCCCCTTGTTTATAGAAACACATTGAGAATGAATTTGTCTCGATTCCAAGAGCGAAACTCTTGAAAATTCAAGAGCGACTACATTGTTTTTTCAAGAGTGTTCGTACTCAAAGTATTCGTTTTAGTTTTTTATGAGTGCACAAGTGTTAACTGCCCACCACCGATCAAAACCAAACAAAAAACACTTTTCGCAGATATTAATTGTGTTCTGCTCATCTGAAGTCAGAGGTGATCGCTGCGTAACAGGTAATTCAACAGAGATCTCAAGGAAAGGGGAAAAAAGTGTTCGGCCTTGGAAAAGATCTTGTGATCATCGTTTTCTACTAGAGATATGCCTTAAAGACTACATCATTCCATCGGTGTTTAGAATCTATTTATTCTATAAGGGCTCTTCCTTTTATAGAGAGGATCCAACGGCGTAACCTAACCTATTTGCTATTTTGTTAATACTCACTGATAGTATTATTATTTCTTGTGTGTTTTACTTGAGTGTTAACATCTACTTGGGATTTCCTTTGTAGTTTGAAGTTTATGAATTCGTTTGTAGTTTACGATGTTGGTAGTATTTTTTATTATTTATTGGCAATAATAAATAATATTTATTTGGTGTTTTCTAAAGTTTACTTTGGTGATCTATGTGTAACTTTTGATTTTGTTTAAGCTGTTGGTAGCAACTCCTTAAACTCTCATGTTCAGCTCAAAACTCATTTCATTGCCAGAACATTACATTTTTTTTCAATTTCTAACCAAACCCACTTCTAACCCCCCTTTCAACAACACCAACTCCACTTTAAACTCATCAAATCACTCACAGCCTTCAACAAGGCTGGCACAATTTATCATCGCACTCGCGAGCCAAAGTAATTTACTTGCAATTTAAAGATAAACAGGCGCGATAATGTCTACAAAGCATAAACGTGAGTTGACGCCTACAATCGCTGGCCCAAGTGAGGCGGGGGCAACGGGGCCAGGGCAGCCATACATCATCGCACTATCGCAACGAAAAGAGAGTGAAGGTGTTTGCTGCTGCTGCTGTTGCTGCAGTTGCTCACGCCAGGCCCAGGCCACACTCTTCGTGCAGCGTGCAACAACTACATGCAACTGCCACGATGCAGTGTCAGGTTGCAACGCAGTCGACCCTGACAAACGCTGAGGGCGTCGTGCCCATGTACCAGGCCAAAAAGCGCATGCGCAACACGTGGCCAAGTCGGATCTCTCCCCACTGCATTTTGGCCCATTCAAAGTGCAGCCAAGCAAGCGTTGCTGCTGCTGCTGCTGCTTCTGCAATTTTCCAGTCGTGCGCCAGTGGAACGCGTGCCGAGCTCATTTTCATTTTCATTGGGCAACTGTGAAAATGCAGCAGCGGTTGGATTGGGGGGAAAATTAGCTTAAGTAAAAGGGGCAAGTTTGTTTAGGGATTCCTGGTGAATTATTGAATCTTAATTGATGGGAGATGGTTAAACCTAAGAATTAGGAATTAACACGAAAGAATTTAGAATGCAGCTGAGTAGGAGGGCTTTCTACTGACATGTTTAAGGTTTTTTCAAAAGAATTCTAAAAGCTTTCATTATAATGGTACTTAGTGGAGGGATGCCCACTTCCTGCTTACGGTGCAGTGCAGAAAATATATTGTTGAGATGGGGAACACACGGTTAATTGCTGCGTTACACACAACACTTGTGCAGAGGATGTTTTCTACCCTGACTTATATTATCTTTTAGGTTTTGGAACAAAAAGCATTTTAAGATTTTTTATTGGTTTTTGACGCGTCGGTTTGAAATCGAAGAAGAAAGAAGTAGAAATTGTACCAATTCAAAGTTCAATTTACCTTTTCATATTCGGTTCAAAGTCAGTTTTAAAATCTATTTTTTCCCCCTTTAAAACTTTTTTAGACCCGACTGATGGACTGAAATATTAACAACCCACAGACAAAACTGCATATTCTAGAGACTTAAGATATGTCATAGACATTCGTTTAGTTATGCAGGCGCGCACTAAGAAAGAAAATTTGGAAAATGCTACCGCGAAGTAGGTGAAAACACCGAAGAAAAGTTTGAATGGAGCACATAACTGAGCTATGGCAAATGACAGCTGCAAACAAGAATCAATGGGGGGGAGAAGAAAGAGTCGAGAGCGGGGGAAGAGGGGAGAAAGGAAAGACTTAGGCTAGTTCTTTCCAAAACTGAATACCATACCTCATTAATTTCTCTCCGTGTATAAAATTTGTACAAAAAAGTTAACCCTTTTATTCGAGTCTTACAAAACCTAAACTTAGTACATAATAAATTAGCAATTGGCTGCAAGTGTGTGGTGCGAAATTGTACTTGGTGGTTGGATGTGGGAAATCTCTCTCTCTATCCTTCTCTCTCCCTCTGCACTTAGTAATGCGTCTCGGTGATTCTTACCTTGCCATATTTACCGTGCAAATGATGCTTGGCAAATGACAACAGATTGGAATGACTGTGCACATCCAAATGGGCAGGGTATGCCGCCCTGTGGACCACAGCGGCGTGGGAGTGATGATGCACCACGGGGGCGGCATGCAAATGGCCCACATGATGATGTCCATAATGATTGTGATGCAGTTCACTGTGTGGCAAGTCCGAGGCATGCGCATGCTCATCAATATGATGATTCTGATGAACGACATGATGATCGACCACGGAATTGGTATAGTGCAGGAAATGATGGGGTTCATGATGTACCACTTTGGTCACATGATGCACTGGCTCCACATGATGGATGGGCTCGTGATGGACAATTTTTGCCGGGGCGGGATGTACATCGACGTGATGATGTTCGTGATGATGATCGTTGTGATGGTAAACGGGATGCGGCACGGATTCCAAATGAGAGCTATGACCCAAATGGATGCCATCGGAGTGATGAATATCCGCATCCACAATATGATCATCATGATGGAAATCGTCATGGTGCTCCAAATGGGGCAAGAGACCGGCTTGAGCCACGCCCAGCAAGGCCAAAGTGCAGATGAAGTACTGGAAAATTAAACGGGAAATAAAATAATTGAAATATCTGAGAGCAAAATTCTTCTCATAATTTAAAAAAGTATATTTTCAGAACCATCTTCAAGACAATTCAGATTGAAAACCTCACCACCCACCTTCATTATGAGAGATTCCTTGCTTAAGTTGAGGTTATCCAAAAGTTTAAATTTGTCACACGGACACTTGTGCTGTGTTTACGCTGTTGCTCTTGTCGTTCGACTGTGATTGAATAGTTACCATCGTATCCATTTTATAGGGCTAGCCAAAAAAATAGTTGGTCAACTGAACGTGTGCCTTACACCTCCATAGAAGTGCATACGAAATCATAAAATCAAATGAAAGTGATGTCGGCCGTAGAAGGAAATCGTGCCTGGAATTTTAAGCCAAAAATTTGTCGTCACATTTGAAAGGGCTCCAATCGGGCCACCACCACATTATGTAAAGAGGGCCAATAAACCTTTTCTAGGCGGTATTGCAGTTTGTTTGTTGTGCTCATGTCATAATTTAATGGCTCACGCATTCAACAAGCTAATGAGATTGGCTGGCAAGGCCGTCGACGCCACCTACTATCCGATTTTCATGGCATTTTGCAACCAATTTGGCAACCGTTCGTTGGGTGAAAGCCCCGGTCACACATTTGCATGGATCACACAAAAAATTCATAGTAACTACGTGCGGAATTTTGGCAAAAAAAAAAATATAACACAAAAGTGTTAAAAATTTGTTATACCAGTTGTGGGTGCTGGCAATTGAAAGTGCGATATTTGAATTTGAATCAGCGGATGTTTAAATAAACCAAGAATAGAATTAAGCTGAAAAATAGGTTCTAATTGAAAAAGTCGTGTGTCCAATCTACACAGTCCACTTGTGTCAAGAGAAATAGAAGTTTGCTAAATAATTACGACTAGGATTTGGGTTCGCCCATAATTAAAAAAAAATTATATTTAAACTAAGAACTGCAAGTATTCATTCATACAACAAAAACATTCTACATTGTTGTTATTTCTTGACCCTGGTGGATTTCTGGAGAGACTCCATTAAGTATAGTTTGGACCTTTGAACTTTTGGAGTCTTGGGTAATTGTCTATTAAATGCACATCCTTTGAGAATTATTTTTCCACTATTAAATTTTTCCAGAAATTAAACGAAGGTTGTTTTCTAATCCCTTTTGCTAATCTGATCTATTCACGTTTCAGACTTCAATCAAATCATGCGGAATCGAAATTGCTAAACCGCCGCGTTTCTAGAATCGTACTGTGTTTTTCCGCATTTGTTTCCACAAACCTATTTATCTTCATTCGACCCTCTTGATCTCAAGTCTTTTCGCCCGAATTCTTTAACAGTCCCTTAGAAATTACAACTCTTTCCAAATACGATCAAATGAATTCGAAAACGAGAACAGGCATGATTGTAAATTATTCATTAACTGCAGCAATGAAAAAAGTGCTATATCTGGAATGTTAATGCTTAAAAGGCGTATTCCTAGAATAGTCCTGATAGGGAAAGGAAATGTTGCAAGCAACTGTGGTTGATGGAAGTATTATTCTTTAGATCATTTGACGAAACTTCTGTCTGGGATGATTAGATTCTGGTCATTGCGAGGTTATAATGTACGAAATAGCATGATCCTTGTGACATAATAAATTTGATTTTAATAAATTGAAGAATGCATTGAAACATTTGAAACTTTTTTATTGCTAAACTTCTTATTTAAATATAAAAAAAACGAAACTTTAAACTTCAATAATAAAAAAACATGGGAAAATAAATTATAGTTAGCGATCCATAAAGGAAAAATAATCCCTTAGTTTTTGTTGCAAAGGGGCTTATAAAAGACCAGCGGTGGCCATGCTTTTGTTCCAATTGAACCGTGTTGCTTTTCGGCAACTCTGAAGCTCAAGCAATTGCCTAGCTTCGAAGTAAGTTACAACTACAGAATTCGCGCGTACCGTGGTGCAGCTGGGCGCACAAGCAGACGGCACAACAAGTGCAGTGTGTGCGTTTGGCGCACAAGCAAAAACCCATATAAAGTGTGATCCATTAAGAAGTTTTTTAAATTGCAAATAAAACACAAAAAATGTAATTGGATGGTGGAATCAATATTATGGGACGACAGAACTATCTCTGACATAAAATTTTTTAAGACAATTTCATTCAAATTTTGACCGCGACTACGCCTTAAATGATCCCATTCAGAATGTCCACTTTTGGTTCACTCTTTTCAGCATTGCTAAGGGTAAGTTTTGAACCAACAGAAAAAAGTGCTTACCGAAAAGACTTTTCAATAAAGACATTGTTTTGCGGGCAATCAAGGGCTTCAATTTAAGGTAACAAAAAATTCATTTATAATGGTGCGGTAGGACTCATCATTGATGGTTAGGTTCTGTCCGGTCTGATTTTTAAAGAAATACGGAGCGATAATTCATAGCAGCAACCCATAAACCACAGCAAAGAGTGCATTTTTGTGGATGTAACGGTAGTTAAAGAGTCTCTTCGGGTTGCTCATCAGCCCAATTGCGGCCATTTTGTTTGTTGACGTATCCATTTAGCAAGAAATTTTGCGCGAAACAGCTGATCTTCATTGATCCCAGAGCCCTTTGGAGGCGTTGTTGCGTTGTGAGTCTTTCCATGATGATTTGTCAAACAATCCTTAACAAAAATAAGATGACATAATGACACCAGTCACGTAAGATAACTAAAAAAGAATATTGCAAAATCAGCCTCTTAATGAAACTCCGTTTATATGCAGTGTTTCAATTGCTGCTAAGAATTGATGTTATACCCTTGCAAAGGGTGTTACAAGTACAGAAGTTCGCAACGCATATAAATTCTTGTTTCCGACCCCATGAACTATATAAACTCTTCATAAGCGCGACGAGCTTTGTCGACTTATTTTATATCTTAAGCTCTATTTACGCGACCTGATCACTCATCTGAGTTTTCGTCTGATTTGCTGTCTGACCGTGTAAAAAAGCGTCTGAGTAGACATAAAGCTACTCAGATGAGCGATCATCTGAGTGGCATTTATCGAGTTACAGTGTTGCCAACTGCAGTGTGCTGGCGTTGTCATTTTCTGACAATCGATATACATTTCTTATCGAATTTTGGCTATCGGTCAACTTTCTTGTATGTCAAGTGAATTCTTATTTAAATCCAAAAAATTAATTGCAACTTAAGATGCATCAGAACGCAGATCGCCATTTCGCTTTTTATTCTTCTGTCTTCTTCTTCTATGTAAACAAAGCAACGTCACAATGTTCATATGGAACAGATGATTCCGATGAACCAATGGTTCTGCAACTGGCTCATCTGTGCTTCTCAGGCATGTGTAAAAGCAAAACTGAGTTGATCAGATGAGTTTTCGTCAGACGAAACTCAGAGCGATCAGGACGTGCAAATGGAGCTTTACAGCTGTCATAGGAAAAACTATTATTTTAGATTTGAACACGTTAAGTAAAGTTCTCAAAATTTGTGGTCGAACTGAGATGACGATACAAATTTTGGACTTAACTGTTGACAAAACCTTCTCGTTTCCGTTGTTGTTGTTGGACTGCACCTTAAACTAAAAGTTCGTGCCTATCGCTGTAGTAGACAATTACGGAACACTACTTTTTTGATAACCATGGTGATTCTGTACTTTTTCACAGATTCTTGCGTTCTATGTGGGTACAAAATTCAGCATATAAGGACAGTGGTTCTTTGGAAACACAAAGAGGAAAAAGTCAGCTAAAGCAAAGATTAAAATTGAATTCTAAAATATCTTTAGGAGCTTTTGATTAGAATCAATTATTATTATGAGTGATCTATGTGCAATTCCTTTAAGAAAGTGCTGGGCAGCCAAAAAATTGTGAAATGGAGTACCATATTCAATTTAAAGCAATATCGCTGGCATAAAAACCGACTCATAAATAATGAAACGATCTATTCGTGAGAATAATTTTAAAGATTTGGTGGAATAGAGGATAAGATAATAGAAATAGCAATCAGTTGGTGATCTAAGGTCTCATTATAAGGTGGTCGATTCCACCACTTTTGGTATTGTACTCCACTGTAATAAAATTTTATTATTCCATAAAATATGCCATAATTTATGCTCAACATTCGTTCAACTCATTCGCAATTGCACTTCCTGTGGCCAAACGTGCCGTCAAACATGTTGCACAAATCTGATGAAAAACTTCAAGCGGTTACCTTCAACTCGAAAAAAAAAACATACATATCCCGGCGATAAGACCGACGACGCCTGACCAACACCAAGTGGGTCAGCTAATTACATAATAATTTGGTCAATTAAATGACGGCGCTAATGAGCGCCAATGTATGCAAGGCGGGTATTGACTTGCAAGTCAAACTTAAAAAGCAGCGCCCAAACTTAAAATGCCCAGACAGGTGCCCACGCGTACGAATTTTGGTTGTTAGAAGCGCAAAAGGCAATTTGTACGGCCTGACAAATGTGTTGAGCATTTCCCATGGTTTGTGGATATTTTAACTAAAATCAAAGCAAAAGAAAATCAACCATAATTTATTTGCACAAAATGACAGGCGTCGGCGTGGCAATTGGGTGCAGGTGAGAGAGAGGAGGGACAGTTGGTGGCAAAGCTGCCAACAACTAATTTAATGCCAGCGGCAACAGCAGCAACCAGAATCAGGGATACTCGTCGAGCATATTTTATGCCTGATGCTTTGGCTATTTTATGCACATTTTTTGCCCCCACAAATCAACGGAATGAGAAATTTGATGGTAATTAATATTGCAGAGCGAAATGAATGACGATGCGGCTGAACATATTTTAGCTATGGTGGAACTACTCACTTGTGTGGACTTGGCCCAGTAGCTTTCATAACAGGAATGCTTTGATAAAGGACCAATTCCAAGAACTTTACTTTCACATGTATAAAAAAAAAACCTTCCATAGCCGATCCTCTTTCTAGCCATTAACAAGCCCTTCCTTCTACTACATTACTTTTATCACCATATCAGGCGACAGTTTTTTCTTTTTCTTTTTTCGCTGGAAGCTTACTTCTTTGAAATGCACAGCATGTGCAGTCAACAAATTTGCGGGCACATCAACTCCATCTACGGTGGGTGTTGCCGCCTCATAAACATCTATCATCGCACAAAGAGCTCCACAATGCGGCCATCGCAGCCGTCGCTTTTGTTGTATTCTTTGGCGCTGAGGCAACCGCCTTAACTGTCAACGACGATTAAATATACATTTGCATAAATTAGCCAAAGTCTACGCAGGTGAAAATTAAAGAGCCGCATCTGTAAGAGGCCCTAAAGAAAAGAAATCAAATCGTTTGAAATGAAATGCCCCAAAGAAACTGGAGAAGGTACGAGACGAGTGGAACGCGGTTCTGTCCGGTATTGTTCGACCTAGCAGCCGCTGTCACATAATTCCGCTATAAATTCTTATTGGGTTTGGACTAGCTGTTGATTTCAACACCTTAGATAAAGCCCCAATGTGGGGGAGACAGCCTACGCCTGCGCATATAAACTGCTTGTAATACGCGGCTATTAATTTAAAATTACAGTTTTACAAGGCCCCAAGAGCCGAAAAGTTTTTAATGCCAGACACACACAGCATCATCGATATGCATAAAGTAAATGCAGGCGGAGACCATAAAAGACCACAACGAACTACAAAGCCACTTAGATGTTTCGGCTTTGATAAGGCGGCGGCGGCGGCAACGTCCAGTCTCTTGGTATCTCGAACAAAACACCAGCAAAACATACGCTTAAAAATGCATTTACAGTTAAACTCAATCAATTTCCATCGATTTCATTCACGACACCCGCCTAATTTATGGGTTAGGCTCGGATGGCTTCTTATCAACTCGAACATTAGCGATCCTTTTGGGTGTACTTCCTCTGTGTGGCATGCCGTGCTACCTGTTTGATCCTGCTGTGCGTGGGAATGCTGATGATGCTGGGCAATCGCTACTATCGCCTACTATTCGTACTTCTGCAGAGTGGCTAACAGCTGGCTGCCTCGAGTGTGCGTGTTTCCATCATGGAGGAAGGCAATTAAACGCCGCTTTGTCAATGCGGATGCCGAATCAATCCGTTAGCCCAAGTCAATTGGCCAATTGGTGGTTTCAATTTGCCGATTGCTTGATTGGTTTACACTAGTCAGCCAGGTTGAGGGAAAGATTATTCATACTGAAGCTGTGGGCCAGCTGTTGGCGGCTGTGTAGTCGAACTATTACTAAGATAAAGATGAACGATATGGTTTCAAATTTTAGAAGGATCAATGTTTGAATTCGGCGACGCACATATTTCCCAATTCACACCGACAAGAACCAAACCACGGAGAATGAGTATTAGAGAGAACATTTGCTCAGTCGACACCGCTTCTGTCAAAAATTAGTCAGCTGTTCGCTCTCACTTAAGCTCTCTAGATCAGCGATGGCCAGCGAAAGCGAGACCAAAAAATGAAAGAGTATTGGTATGCGAAAACAGAGAGCCGAGAATTTGCTTCAAACTAATCGCTTCGAACTCTAGCAAGCGAATGTTGGCTTTCTGCTCTTTTGGTCTCAGCTTCGGCAAGCGTTGGGGTCGTGTACGTGTGGATAGCGAAATATTTTCGCCCCCAGGGAGGAACCAGAGGCCATCGCTGCTCTAGAAACATTTGGGTAAGCTCACACTATCGGTCTCTGGATACTTTTGGGAATAAAGTCGACTCGCACTAACCACAGTGATTTCCTACTGACACTATAAAGTATCTTTTGTGCACTTTTAAGCACCAGAAAAATTGAGAGGCAGCTCCAATTTTCCCTCTAATACTTATTGATCCATGAACGAACTCATGTCGAGGCTTATGCTTAGAGAGCAAACAGCTTTACTGTCGCTTGAAGTATGACCTACTCTGACCGAGCAGGCAATACACTCCCACTTTTTGGCCTCGCTCTTTCTGACAAACGCAGTTCTAAATGTTGTTAAAATGAAGAAAATTCAACTCAATCGAAGAAACATACTCTGTAGTCCTCAGGGTTTGTAAATCGTTGGCCTAGCAAATGTGACTCGATGCTCTCCTGGTTTCCAGATCACATATCACCGTAGTCCATAAGGAAGCTTCGGCGATTTTGAAGGCTTTCTGCGCCAAATGCTTCCCTTCAGCAGAGCGTGTGATTCCTGGCACGACAGGGTTGAATTTCCCAAATGGAGAACCCTAAGTTCTTTCCTTATGGGACACCGCGGGAAGAAAGTGTTCTGTGTCCTCTTTGTCCGGTTTTGAGGGTATTTATAGACTTTTCAGTTCTGTTCTATCTCGATAAATAACCGGCTTTAAGGTCATCTTGAAAGTAGTTCCTGGTCAAACGGTTGTATTGCAGTTGGCTCTAGGTGACGCAGGACTGACCAGCTCTAGCCTCTGCTTCGAAACAGGCACTCTCTCTGTTGTCAATAGTTCGTAGAAGTTGACCTTGCCCAACAATCTATGTTTTGTAATTGTTCAGATTGCATTCATGGTTCTGTTCCAGTGCCATGGATTCGTAAGTGCAGATAAACTGCATTTTGGTCTCTAGCAGATACGTTGTAACACCTCCTGTAAGATGATTGTGTGGCATTCGCATGGTCCTAGTAACATAGTCGAAATGTATTTGCATGGCACTGAGAGAAAATTTATGAATTTTCGTTCTTAAATACAGAAATTTCAGTTTCAAAACCTCAATAAGCCACAAAATTCTTGATTTAAGTATGAATTTTGAATTGAATTCTTGAATTCTTGATTTTAAGAACGATTCGGGATTTTTTTTGGAACTTTGAGAGCTCAAAATAAGCACACTCAGAGAAAAAGTAGAGAACTTTAACCTTGAATCAAGAGCATTTGTTCTTAAAAGTACGCTAAGAGTGTTGTTTAGAGACACAACCGAACTGACTGAGCAAAGAGTAGTGTTGATAATGTTATCAATAACATATAACATATTTTTTTTTTACTTACTTTACTGGGACTTGAACTCGGGACTTAAAGGCTGAACTCACGGATGAAGGCGCGTGAGCTCACTCGGCTATTTAGCATCAGCGAAACCTCTCGTCCAAATCATACTTAAGAATATAAGCTGTTTATATTTGTACTCTCTCTTTATCAGGGCGTCCAACGCTTTTCTCTCTTACTTTGCTTCCCCTCTCTCGTCTTGCCTCTATGAGTCAAATTGGGAACGAATTTATCTCGATTCCAAAAGCAAAATTTTTGTAATTCTATTTTAGAATTTTTAACGGTCAATTTTGAATTTAAGAACGAAATGATCCTAAATTAAAAAGAATTTTCAAGAGCAAATCTTTCTTACAAAATTCTTGAACCAAACAGGACAGGAAATCAAGAGCGTTTTTTTAAGACCGAATCGTTCTGTTTTTTTTGAGTCATGGTATACTGTGATATGGTGGGAAGTCCTGTTTCTAAATGTATTGCATAGTTGGGGGAGTACTGGGGTAGGTAGAACACTCATTTGAAGAAAAAAACGAAGGAGCTTTTTTACGTTTTCAAATTTTTTTATTCTACTTTCCAGATAGTGCTTAGCCAAGGCAGTGTGTGTAAATATGCTGCCCACGGTAGAGTAACCTTCCCTAAATCCAGATTGATACCACTAGTTTACAAAAATAAAAAAAAAAAATGACCCATTTCAGCTGAAATTTTTTCTTAGTATAGTTTGGAATGGTGATCTAAAAAATCGATTTCAAAAATTTTTTCATGGCTCCGTTTTTGAAATATTAATTTTTTAAATCTTTTTTGGTAGGTACTCTTACATTTTAAGCCATATCTCAGTTCATAATTGTCAGATAGAGTCAAGTAAGAAATAAATCGAAAGGTAATGGAGCTGCCAATAATTGCGTGGAGCATTGTTTGTAAATCGGTTCAGTAGTTTGATTTCAACAACCAAGAATATTTCAAAAAAATCGATTTTTTGCTCGAAAATCCAAGAAATTTCATTTTTAAACGACTAGAAAAAATATCAAAAAATACAAAAAAATTATTTTTATTTTTTCTACTTAAGAACCGCACTTTTACGAAGAAAATACGGTATTTGTGAGGAAAATCGTGTAACACGTACCATAGATGGATCAAATTGAGTAGAGGAACTAACAGTCAAATTTGAGTATATTGGGTGTTTCCAAAAATTAACATTGTACTTTTCTTCGTTTTTTGGTCAAATTATGAAGTGAACGAAAAGCCAGAACAAAAATAAAAATTAAAAAAGGAACAAAAGTCGAAGCAAACGAAAATTTATTTAAAAAAAATTCTGGAAAATATCACATTTTTTTGCACTAAATTGCTTACAGCTCCTGTGTTTGTTCACAGATTTTGATCATCGATATCTGTTTTTCTTCGTAGAAGTGCGGTTCTTTTGTAGAAAAAATAAAAATAGTTTTTTTGGATTTTTTTATATTTTTTCCAGGCGACCAAAAATTAATTTTCGAGCAAAAAATCGATTTTTCCCAAATATTTTTGGATATTGTAGTCAAACTAATGAACCGATTTAAAAACAATGTTTTACTCGATTACCGGCAGCGAAATAACCTTTCGATTCTTATCTTGCTTGACTCTATCTGACAATTATAAAGTGAGATATGGCTTAAAATGTAAGTGCCCCTACCAAAAAATAAAAAAAAATTATATTTCAAAAACGGAGCCATGAAAAAATTTTTGAAATTGATTTTTGAGATCACCATTCCAAACTACACTAAAAAAAAATTTCAGTAGAAATGGGTCTTTTTGGCTGTAAACTAGTGTACTCGCTTAAGATGTTGTACGTGTTAACCCAGTTCGTCAGACGTTGGAGCGATATTGACACAAATATTTTCACAGTCTCATTTAAAAATGAAATGCCCCTGTAGTTTTCTGCCAAGCTATCATTTCCTTTTTGAAAAATAGGAAATATTATGTTTTTCCTAAAGCTGTCTGGAGCATCTGTGTCAAAGATCTTATTGTATGCGGCTGCGAGGTACTCGGAGGGGACTCTCTGCTACGCCTTATAATTGTTTGTTTTCCTTAAAACTCGACTTTTGTTCATAACCTTTATCATTTTATCATTTATAACGCATGTCGAGGCTTGTGCCAAGAGATCAAACATCTCTTCAGTCGCTGTTCAGCGGTCGATGAAGTAAGCCAGAGCTTTATTTTTGCATACCAATACACTCTTACTGTCTGGAATCGCCCTTGTTAACAAGCCCTGTTTTTGATCCAACTACCTTGATCCCTTTTAGGCCTCCCGTGAGATGCATATATTAGCCGCCTTCCCTCCTCAATTCCCTGATTATGTAGCCAAGTGTAATTTAGAGTTTAGTTTTAGCCACGCACTTGTCGGCCGCTTCTGAAGATCTTATTGCTTAGGCATTTCAATTGGCCGTTCTATGAAATTAGCACCTGTCTCTTCTGTCCTGATGCTGCCGCTGCCGCCTGTGGTCCATTTGGAATTCCGCAAAATCATTATGCTACATCATTCGATTCGGGCGGAGAGCCGCCGCCTGGCCCAAACGCTAATAGAGCAATAGGCTGCCAACAACTGTTGGCCCGGTGCATTGTTCGCGTGTAATAACTCCTTCAATCGATCTGAATCCAACTGCTGGAGATCAATTGCTGCCGCTATCGACGCCATGGTCATGGCATGAAAATTGCATGCTTTCTATTTCAGATGAAATCAACTGACAATGGCCAGCGCCGAGAACCATCCACACTTCAATTGAGTGCGCCTGGGCCATTGTTCTCCTGCTGGTGTTGCTGACGAACTTTCGCAAAAAAAAAAAAAAAAAAAAAAAACAAAATAAGTTGGCCAGTTGGCAAGCTCTTTTGTGCAATATTATTAACAGCAGCAGGCCAAGTTTCTGAGCTCTCAATCCAAGCGTTACAATTTTCACAATCTTACAGTGATTGGATATGCCGGCAAGGCCCCCAAGTTGCATAAGCCAGAGGCCTATCAGGCCAACCCCCGACTCCTGCCCCTAACCCAACTCTACATGTATGATGATCAGATTCTGTAAGCAGAGTAGAGATGCCAATATGATCACGAAAGTCACGCAAAGATGTTAAGAGCTTTAAAGATTTTTCTTAACATCAGGCCCAAACTGTCACAAAATTAGGGAATTTAAGGAACCCTTTGAAAAGACTGAAAATAAGAACTTAATTCACCTATATAAACAAGAACTCTTGTCCCTGCTAAGCGATCGCTGGAAAGATTTTTCAGATAAGGGCAAAAACACATTTTTCGGGTTCCACGTCTATTCAACACAAAACAAGTTTAACATGTCAATTCCACACAAAACTATATCAACACGTCAATTTAACACAAGACAAATTAGTTACATATAACACAAGTCTGCCGCTTGTGTCACCCTTCTTTCCCATGATGAATTTGTTTGTGTTTAATTTGCAATGTGTTAAAATGACGCATGTTTAATTGTTGTTTGAAATTGCTGTTTAATTGCTGTTGAAATTGTTTTTTGTCGATTATTTCTGGAACCTTTTAGTTTAAATTTTAAATTGTTGAAATGACGTTCATATGTTAAAAAATTGTAACATTGTTATGTGTTAAATTCGTTTGTGTTGAATTGACGAATTGTCGAATTGCTGTGTTGGGTGAAATGACTGTGTGTTTTATAGACGAGTCATCATCTTACGTCTGAAAATTTACCCAATTGGAATCCCCAAGTGTTTTTCGGCAAGTCGTTGAAGTCTGAAAGCAACAAGTTTGCTGATGATAGGATTAAAAGATTCTTGAAACAGTGCTGTACAGGCATACCATTGCTATTCCAAATTAATCTCGGCTGATTTGTGTTGATACTTTTATTATAAGTAACCGCCGAAATTAGAACGATGAAACTCATATACAGAAAACATTTGACTTATATAGATGTGTTAAATTTATTCTTTTTTCCAACATGATCCCAATATTATATGGAAAGCCTGCATATATATTTCCTCTCAAATGTTCACAACCAACAAGTGACTTGATCACACGCTCATCTCCCAATCTTCAGGTCTCCCAATACTTCCAGCTCAATCGCAGGTTGTGCAAAAATCACACAACAAGTTCGAGACTCGAATCGCGACTTCATCGAGTCTGATCTTTGCCGCCATTCAAGGTGTCTGCCTCCAACTTCAACCAATGCAGCGGCTGCTGCTGCTGCTGCAATCTTGGCCCGGTGGTATTGTACATATGTGTGCCGGCATTAAGACAATTTATAGCCGCTAATGTGCAAGCAAAACCCACCACACATAAAGGGGGAATCGAGTACCAGAGCAGCAGCTTCCGTTCCGTATCATTTGTCTATTTAGTTGCGGGGCCTTCGCTGCTTTTCCGATTAACTTTTTGTTGAACTTCATTACCTGGCGAAAATGGACTCGGACTAGGCAATTTGTTTCGATTCGGGGGCAGACACATGCACACACACACACACACACACTTAATGATTAAAAATCGTGTGCACTCGCAAAACAATATTGAAAGTACAAATTGAAACAGTGGCCCAGCAATAATAATAATAAAAAAAAGAAAACACCTGCAAGCTACCGAGTTGATGAAGTTCCCAGGAAGCCAAAAAGGGTAATCAAGCCAGAGCCTTGGGAGGAAATTAATTTTTTTTGAAATGGGTGCAAAAAGACTGAATTGTGGAAAAATGGGTATTTCCATAATTTGTCCTGTGTATACAATGTTCTATTTCTAGTGGGCAGAAAAATTAAAATTGTCTTTCATATTTGTCGTACTGACTTTCTTTATTGCATTTAGATTCTACTTGTCAGCTTGTTCTGAACTTTTTGTGGTGCAGTCACATAGTGGAGGAATGGAAAGGAATATGAATTCTATTGACCCGTTTCTGTTATTGACAATCGAAAATAAATTCTGATTTCAAAATTTTTCGACCACAACGGAGGCTATTGAAGGGTTCAACGGAGAAGTATTTACTACTGATGATTGCAAAGGGGTGAACACTGAAGGCGGAAATGGTACACCACATTTTATTTTTTGTAGTTTGAGCTTAAAGTTTGCTTTTAATGGCAATTATGACCCTCTTTTTGTGGAGAAATACATATATTTGATGTAACTTTACATGAAAAATTCATAAATATAGCACTACTTCATAGCATTCAAATAAATTATAAAAAAAAATATGGTTTTTTTAAGCGAAGATATAAGATTGGGAATACTTGTGTAGCAAAAAACGGCTAAAACAGCTCAAAAGTAGGCAATGACATAACAGTTCAAAAGGCTAGTCATTTCTATTGAATCACATCGCATACTTATGGGCAGTAGAAAATATTTCCATTTCGATGTTATATATTAAAAATTACACATATTCTTTTAAAAAAATCGTAAAATTGTTTAAAATAATTTATTTTAAAGTAACCAAATAAAACTTAACGATAATATTAAGAAGAGTCAAAACTAAGAGTCCACTTGAGCTCCCTCGCTGTCCTAATAGGCAGCCTTGGTTCACAAGAGAACTAATTACTTTAAAAAACAATAAGTCAAGGTATTTCAAAAAGTAAAAGATTTCGAAAAAATCATCTGATTTCTCTCGATATGTGGATGTTCGTTCTAGATTTAATGTGCTTAATGCACAGTGTTACAAAGACTATCTTAACAGATGCAGGCTGCAATTCTTACAAAATCCTAAGCAGTTTTATTCCTTTGTTAACTTCCACTATCCCCTCATCTGTGCGCTATGGTAATATGAAAGCGAACACTGATCAGGCCATAGCTGATCTGTTTGCGGAATTTTTTACGTCAACCTACTCGTCCACTAGCTTTCCTGCGAATCAACCATACCCTTATCGGCTAAATAAATCTAATTGTATTTTTAGCCCTGTGATAACTTAACTCTGTAAAACCTGTCTATGCACCGGGACCCGACGGAGTACCTGGTTGTGTACTTAGGTTTTGCGCTGATGCACTTTGTAAGCCTATTCATAAATTATTTGAATTGTCTTTGCAATCATCCACTTTCCCTATGTTATGGAAGGAATCTTTTATCATTCCTCTCCATAAAAAAGGAAATAAGTCTGATGTTGAGAATTATAGAGGTATTTCAAAGTTGTCTGCAATTCCGAAAGCTTTTGAGAGAATTATGACATCTCAATTGCAGCATTTATGCAGTTCCATTATTTCACCCTATCAACACGGCTTTGTAAAGCGTCGATCCACTACAACTAACTTATTAGAGCTTACATCTTTAGTGATCAAAGGATTCTTATGTAATATGCAAACTGACGTGATTTATACTGATTTTAGTAAGGCTTTTGATTCTGTCAATCACTGCTTGCTGCTTCACAAACTGAGTTTAATTGGTTTTCCAACCAACTTTCTTATTTGGATCTCTGATTACCTTAGTTCTAGAACACAAAAAGTTCTTTTTAGTAATTCATATTCCAAACCAATCCAGGTTACCTCTGGTGTACCCCAAGGTAGTCACTTGGGTCCATTGCTTTTTACACTCTTCATAAATGATCTTCCGTCAGTCTTGACTCACTCTCGTGTGCTTATGTACGCCGATGATGTGAAACTATGCTTAACATATAATGATTTGGTTTCCCGCTTTAATTTGCAAGCTGACTTGGATGCATTTCATTCTTGGTGTAAAGATAACCTACTAAACCTTAACAGTTCCAAGTGTAAGGTTATGACATTTTATAGAAGCTCACCACAATTCTTTTCTTATATGATTAATAATGTCCCACTAGAGTGTTTGAATGATTCAGTCAATGAGGTAAATGATCTTGGGGTTATTCTTGATCACCGACTTAAATTTGACTCTCATATAACGGCTACTGTTTGTAAGGCCAGGAGTATTCTTGGGTATATTAAGCGCTGGTCGAAGGAATTTGATGATCCATATGCGACGAAAACTTTGTACATTTCTCTTGTACGTCCTATACTCGAGTACGGATCTTGTGTGTGGTCTCCGCAATATTCGACCCATCAAGATAGAATTGAATCTGTGCAAAAGCAGTTTTTATTGTTTGCTCTTTGTGGCTTAAACTGGAATCCTAGGAATCCTACTTTTGATTAATGTTCGCTCCCTCATCAACCGTAGAGTTATGCTTGGTGTAATTTTTATACATAGATTGATTAATGGTGAAATCGACTCTTCTGAGTTGGTTGGCCAAATTAACCTCAACGTTCCTAATAGACCGACTCGCAATTTTATACCCCTATCACTAAATCGTTGTACCACTAACTATGCTTTGCATGATCCTTTTCGTGTTCTCTGTGCTGATTACAATAAATTCTATCGAGTAATCAACTCGGAAGCTTCTCTTCCTGCTTTAAAAACTACTATTTTAACATATTTATGTTTTTTCTTCGCGATTCGTGTCATACGTTAGTGTCTCCGCCTCTCGGTCGGTTCGGCTCCTATTTTGGGCTACTATTTTGCATGCGGTTCGCGCGTAACAGGCCCTGGCTTGGTGTCGCATGGGCCACTTGAACGTACTGCGCATTGTACGTCAACGTCCATATATAAAGCGTAGGTTCCCCACAAAACGCGTCCAAAAATGATCAAAATAGACTCAAAATACAAAAGAATCCTGAGGTTCTAAATCATTTAACAAAACAGTTTTGTGTTCGATTTTGTTGCCTTGAATTGATTTTCCAATATTTAGTGTTTTGCTTGCGGCGCAAAGTCCGAGCGATCCGAGTGCATCAATTTGATTACCTTTGCGAAATTGACAACTTTATTTATTATATTTTGAAAGTGAGGTATGACACCCCTCACATCCCGCCCACAGCTAAAAATTGGCTATACCATAGCCTGCTATAGTAGAATAGCAGCTATAAAGATACTGCGTTACAGCAACAAATTGCCCATTTCTGCCAAATCGTTCGACTGTCTTGTTAACTATCACCAGCAGCACAACAAAAAACAACTGTCTAACTTTGACCGGGAAGCAATACATCATTTATCAATTTCATTTGCAATAATGTGCGATTACGGCTCATAATTAAGGTGTCAAATCGTATTGTGGAATTTCCGGAACTGACGTTAAGCCAATAGTAGGTATTCAAGTGGACAAGATCAAATGCCGAATCCGTCATAGCATAAAACCTAAGAAATACCCCAAAAGTGCAACAATTAACTGTTAACTTGTTAAGTTAAGTGAACAACTCATTTTGGTTCACTTAATCATCCCAAACAACATGGATATACTTAGAAGCGACATTGCATAGAAAAAATTTCAAATTCATGTTTGGCTTGAAGGGCTGGGGGTAAGGCAAATAATCCCTTTGTATCTGCTCGTGCAGTCATCATAAAGGGTCCAGTGCTGAATCACAGCTTATTCCAATTTTTGTTACAAAATGCGGGTTCCACCATCAGAACTCGCCATACAAAATTTTTGGTACATATGTTCCTCGATTCTAGGTATAGATGTTCCTTGCTCATTCACAACACCTATATAGTGTTGGCAGTTCAGCTACTTTACCTCAAAATCTAGCTGTTTTGTAACGTCAGAAACTATTCAGTTTTGCTGGAACCTGCAATTCTAGCAATTTTGGATTATTTTTTATAATTTTGTAGCTGCTTCGGAGAAGCTACAATTCTAATAGGCCATCTAAAGTTAATGCTGTTTTCCAAAAGCTTCAATCTTTTGCACTTAGAAAATTCAGCCTCAAAGTTTTAGCATTGTCATAAAAAGTTTAAAGCATTAATAGCTGGTCTGTTTTTGCTTTCGTTGCTTTTGCAATTCCCAAATGATTTAAACAATGATTGAAAGGGGAGGCAGTTAGCAATCATGCATTCTTCTGCGAAAAGCCTACTAAAGATTTTGTAGATCTCAAATACAAAGAGCTGTTCACGTATTTAAATTCCATCAATCTAAATTGGTAAAAGATCAAAGATGGCATTCAGTTAAAACAGTTAGCCAAAAAAACAGTCGAAAAGAAATAAAAAGTATGAAGCTTCAATCTTTCAACGGTTGGATCAGTTTATATTTCAAAACATTTTTGGAAAGTGTAAACTCTTAATAATATTTACTTCTTCCTTTGCTAAAATCAAATCAACTCTCAATTCTGCTGGCTCAAGGCCTCCAGACTTGATTAGTCTCAAATGTATGCCCCAATCCACACAGAAGGAACATTAAGAGGAAAATTACTACCTGAATTCCGCAAGAGCATACAAAATCAGGCAGCCTTTTGCCGAAAACCAAAAACTCTCTCAATGTATAAAGTTGTAGTCATGTTTATAAAAGTAGCAAATCATAGACAAAAGGTGCTCGGGCGCCATAAAAGTACCAGTAACTCGCTTGAATGGCCGCAAGTGTCGTGGCTGGAGCTGGGGCTGGAGCTGGGATGCTGGACTGTTGGCAGCACGCGCTTCGACTGGCTTTGGCTAAATATCAATAATATTTTTATTTATTTTGTTTGCGGGCATTTTGGCATTTTTGAGTGCATTTATTTTAACGTCCTAAAACGAACGTCCATTCTCTGGTTCCCCTCCAACGAATGCACGCCGAGATTTCTACTCCGGTAGCGGTGTGCTCCATGGCTCGTGTTGCAACTTGCAGCTGCACTTGTCTCGATGCCGCCGCCTCCTCATCCTCCTTCTGCTTCCTCTTCTTTTGGCCAACAATAAATAATAAACCTTTTGTGGTGCTGGTGGTGGCTACCGAAGATCGAAGATCAAAGCCTTCAGCCGCCTTTTGTTTTGCAGGCAAAGCGTGTAGAAGCCGCCCGAAAGAGGTAAATAAAACTCTGCGAAGGAGTTGGTACTTGGAATCTGGCTTAGACAAGTGCTAAATGCGATTCGAAGTCGATGCGGCTGTATTTTTGTATTAGGTTTTAATTAAACTAGTGGAAAGCGAATCGAGCGGAAGCTTCAACTAGGCCCGCAAACGGAGTAGCAAAACCGGTGGCAGGTAAAGTACCACGAAAAAAACACACAAGACGACGCTCGCTTGTCGGCATCGTTAAATTCTTAAAACATATTTTATGAGCCAGCCACAAGCAGCCAAATACTCTCCACACGTTGACAAATTTGAGGCCCAAAAGAGGTCGCCGTCGCCGTAGCCGTCGATGTTCCCATCCCCGCCGAGTGTCTCTTTAGGTTTAGGCGCCCCGAAAAGGGAAAAGCAGCCTCATAAACGACTGCGGCGATTTAATTTAACGATTCTCATACTTAAAGCGAAAGGGCAAAACAGTTGACTGTTTGACTGTTTGTTGAGTTTAACCGGAATTGGCCATGAGTGTACCCGAAGAGAGCCGCGCCAGAAGAAGCCACCCACATAAACCAAACGAAATGCTGCCGACAGCCTCCATTGTTTCAGGCGCTGAAATTCACTTGAAAAGAGCGAGGCCAAAACAAATAGGAATGTTATGAAACGAAGAGCGCTGGTGGATCGAGTAGTCGACCAGGGAATGATGTGTACATAGGCGGAAGAACAGAAGTAAGAGACGACAGTAAAGGGCTCAAGCTCGAACTGGTACTACGCACAAATAAACGCCTCCAAATGGTCCCCCCATTTCCACCAATCACCTTCCCTGAAATGAAAAGGGAAGTCAATTATCTGGTGATACGTAAAGTCCCAGGCATTGACAACGTTGAAAACGGGACTATAAAGCTCCTGCCAGACAAAGCCATATTGTTCTTGGTGCTTATTTACAACGCGGCTCTGAGACTAAACCATTTTCCATCAGCCTGGAAGAAAGCCAGAATAGTGTGGTAAACCACCCTCCTGCCTTAATTCCTACCGGCTGATTAGCCTTCTATTCACCCTTGAAAAGATCTTCGAGCGCTGTATCCTTCAAAGAATGCTTGGAGAACGATCCATTTACTCATGACATGCCAAGTGCCTGTAGCGTTCCGCTCCCGAAGACCCGAAGACTTTCTGATCGCAACATTTGCTGATGACACGGCCACACTTGGCCGAATCAAATGCATATACTCTGCCACAGATGTACTTCAAGAGTACTTGAGTAGTTATAGCAACTGGGCCGCTAGATGAAACATTACCATAAACACGGACAAGTGTGCTTCGGTGACTTATTCCACCCGTCTTGACTCCTGCCTGGGAGTATTCTTGCACGGTCAGCTTATGGAGCATAAAGTAGCCCATAAATACCTTGGGGTGATACTGGACAGAAGAATGACTTTTGGACACCATGTCAAGGCAATAGCTAACACATTAGGTAGCTTCTGAACTCCAAGAAAACTCTGGAATAAAGAATGGAGCTGACAAAGATGAAAGTGGTTGAAAATCCTTAGGCGCATTACGGGAGCTGAATGGTATCTAAGAACCAGGGATATTGAAAAAGACCTTAGAGTTCCTATGGATAGAGATATTTTGAATAAGAAGGGAAGAGTAATATCATAATATCATAGTAGCATAATATCATAACATCATAATATCAAAATATCATAATGTCTTAATATCATAATATCAAAATCTCATAACAACATAATATCTTAATATCATAATATAATAATATGATGATGATTATGGTATTATAATATCAAATTATCATTATATTTTAATATCACAATCGGGGGTGCCACAGAAACCTCTTCCAACCGAATTCCAATTCTTAGGTGCCACAGAAATTTCATTTGGTTGGTTTCAAACCTCCCGTGTTTTGTTAGGAGATTTGTCAGAACGCTTTTTTTATGGCTCCACCTGGACAATGGCAGCGCCATCTACTTGACAGTCAGCGGATTAAGGGCTGCAATTTATACCTCATGCTTGGCGCCAAGAAATTTTTAAATTTTGCATATTATATTTAAGGAGAATATGAAATAAATTTGAATTATAATTTAAAAATGCAACATAATACATATTACACAATCAAAAAATTTGAGTGAAACATAAAATTAAACCATAACTAAAAAAAAGGAAATTTTTTGGCGAGAAATTCAGCCCTGTTTTTGAGATGGAACTTCAATTGGAGCATCTGCTGTTTTAATTAGATTTTCTAATAGGAAAATGAAATCTCTCGAAGTTCTGTGGCACCGACGAATTTTTCGAGAGATTTACAAACCAACCGTCGGCAAAATCTCTAGAGATTTCTGTGGCACCCCCGAATATGGAAATATCATAATCTCATAGACACATCCAAAATATTGGGGAAAATATTCTTGAGACGTATGTTGGCAGTCAGTGCTGTGGACGAAGCTCTCCCATAACACCAATTTGGATTTGGCAGTGTCCATGGAGCCCCAGAACAGGTACACGGGGTTTGCAAACACATCCTGGAGACTATGAAGGATTCCTCTTAATGCTCTGCTGTCTTCCTGGACTGCTTTCCAAGCTCAAGGACCTCCTCCCAACTGAGCAGTTTGCTTTGTTGCGCTGGTGTCTCGAAGGTCGTTCCTTCATGGTCCAGCTTAGGGACAAGCTCTGGAGCATCCGCTGCATACTTGGACCAGTACTGTACACCGCCTATACATATTATGCTGATGACACCGCCTTGTTTGCTTCCAGCCCCATCGCTAGTAGAGCTTCATCCACATTACAATCCTTCTTGGACGGCTTCAGTGCTTGGGCTTTCCTCTGGCATGTTGAATTACACATCCTGCCAGTCATTTTACTTTTTCCAGTCAACTGACAACCTGTTTTTGTTCCTGTACCAGTAACCTTCTAAAATTTTGTAAGCGGATTGAGTTCCGTGCATCCTTTTTTTTTTCTTATATTACAAAAATAAGAAAGAAACATCTTTTTTTACTGAAGTCACCCAGACATTATATTTCTTGCCCTGCACATGTTGGTCGATAATGTACATATTGCTCACTTACTTCAAGACTGGCATAATTTAAAAAATACGATTTTTGACTTAATGATGCAAAAATATTTGCTGTATTGTGTACTATTTTGTGACAATAATTTCGTTATGATATCTCTTCTACTTTCCATGTGTGATGAGAATATGTCTCAATATCATTTTACAGGTTTATTTTAATAGTAATGCAAGAACGTCATATCTCAGTTGTCCAGCAGTTGTCGATATTGCGCAAACATACTTCGGCTTTCAGTTAAGACATTATATTTTAAAGTTTTATTAATAGGCATTCTTAGGGCTCATATCTGTTCTCCCAGATAGCTGCTAGTGGCTCTATGTAGAAGATGTGAAATCGGCCCTAAGTGTATAATAATTTATTTGATTAACTTGAAACTAAAAGAACTATTTTCACTGATTGAAAATTATTGAGAACTTTTAACGTGATTTCCTCAAAATTGATTATTTTAAGTTATGCCAGTATTAAAGTAGGTGAGCGATATGTTCTGGTAGAAAAAAATAAGAATTATATTTTGGGACCAAGAATGTTCTATATCATCGATTGCCTTAATAAAGATTCTACAAAATGAAATTTATTTATTAATTTCAAAGACTTCATTTAAACACTTATGACTCTTTTTTTTTAGCATTGTTTAATCAGTTGTAAGATTTTCTGCCTATCTTGCTGCTTTCTTCTTTAAGAAACGTCCACCCATACACCCCCGCTCTATACAGGGTATACCCCAGCAATGCTAAAATAACAGAAAAAAATCCAAAGAAATCCATAAAATTGTATTGAAAAGCCCTAAAACGAAAGCAGCAGCTCAGCCGCAACTTGTGCACCCAAAATCCAGCCCGTCCCACCGTCCCACCACCGACCGAACGACCACAGATCAACAACGTTGATCACGCGCATGCGACGACATTCGATGTGATTTCGTTTGAAGAGCCGCGCGCATGCGCGGGAGCAAAACAATCGCTTGACAGTCACCAAAGTCGACGACAACCGACGACCGAGGCAGGAGAGAGCCAGGGGCGTCGCTCGTTAAACTGGGTCAGGCTGCTATCATCCCACCGCGGTGCGCCACTGTCCTGGACCTCTTCCTTGGCTCCTAGATTGCCTGGTTAATGTTACCTGAAACGTTTGCCGCTCAAAAAGTCAAAAGTGAGCCAGTGCAATCTGATAATAATCTGACAAACTGTCGCCCGGCGCACAAAAGAGCAGGAAGAAATCAAATTTAGGGGGTAGAGAGAGAGTGAGCGAGAGCTGCAAGCGGTATCGATTGCCTTTTCCTAATGATGACAATTTGAGCTGGAGCTGAGGCTGAGGCTGAGACTGGAGCCGCAGACGAAGTCAAAGTCGGAGCCTGTGTTGAATTTTGAATGATTAGTTTGATTCAGCCGATTGAGCCTGACTTTTAGACGACATCTCGGCTGCTTATTAGCCAGACTAAATTGCACTAGGGACCCAATTCCAACTCCAATTCCAATTCCGACTCCGACTCCATGTCAGAGTCGAAAATGTAACGTGTGTCAGTTTTAAGGCAAGCGTCAACTCTAATGAACTCGTGTGTGAATAGAGAATAGCGTGGCTAGGTTGGCCCAGGCACTGTATATCAATTAAACTGCTGCTGCCGGCTACTCACTCGCCCACTGGATGATCAATGAGTGCGCATTGAGGCACGTAGACTTCTTCTGCCTCCCTGTCAAGCGCAACAATTACCAACGAGATCTACGAACTGACCAGCATTGCAAATTGTATAAGAACATTATCACGATGGCAAAACACGATGCAATAATAATCAAGATCAATTGCAATTACAAGGCACAATGAATGCATTTTGCTGTGACTAAGAAAACGGCCAATCGATCTCGGTGAGGCCAGACAGATATGATTTCCCCCCTTCCACCATCCCACCAACCACCATCCACTTGCATTTGTCCTTACGGCTGGCATGACGCGACTAATGCGCAAAATTCACACAATTCATCATCATTGGATAGACTGGAAGTCAGCAGACGATGGACCATAGACTGTAGTCTAGTCGAGTTGGACACTAACAAGCCCAAATCATTTTTACTTTAAATGTTACAGTGGTTGTTAAGAGTAAACCAAACAGGAAACTTAATCAATGTAGAAAATTATCTGGGAATTATTTTACAGATTAACAAAGGTAGAGTTATAAACAAATTAAAATTGGCTGGCACAGCGCTAACAGATATCGATAGTTAAACAAAGAAAGGTAATAAGAACTCTTTAAAATGAGCGAGAATCATCTAGTATGAATTAACTCATGCAGAAACAAATGGTCTAACACGGCGTTGCTAACAGAGATGGAAGAGAGAGAGAGAGAACGAGAGCTTTGCCATAAATTTTAAAAAGGGTCAACCAAGGTGGAATTAATAAGGTGAAGCCGTCAGCCTCTGCTAAGGTATGAATAGCATTGGCTTGTCTCTGCTTGTGTATTGCCGTTCGCTTCTAGCATTCACAACGCACTGGCCCTACAAACAGAAAGAGCTCTGTCGTGCTCGGCTTCACCATATTACTTCCACCATGAAGTCAAGCGCCGTGATCAGTGCAGTGATCAGTGAAGTCAAAGCACAGATCAGAGAAGTATAGATAGCACCTTTACTCAGTCCCTCTTCGCTGTCAGCTGCGCTGCTATGGCGCTCAGGTTCGATCCTCGCCCAGTCTTGCTGTGTTGCGGTTGTATTCTGATTGCGCCAAAGCAAGGCTGATGGAAGAGTTCGTGACGAAGACGATTGCAGTCTGAAACTAAACTTGGTTCGACTGAGCTTTTGTAATCCCTGTTCAAAATCTTCCCAGCGACTGAAAGGCATTTTGCTCACTACCCCTTAGCTTCGGCATGCGTTCGGATGGTGTATGTGTAAGAGAACGGAAAAACGTTTGTAACCATGAAAGCCGATTTACTAGCAAACATGTTCAATCAGCTGACTCTCACTCTACCGCACGATGAACTTGCCAGTATGACGTTGATTTTATTCAATGCTGAGTTTTGTTTGCCGATTAATTATACACAGAAATGTTCGATCAGAAAAATCACAAGCAACCGCTAGATGTTTTTGCCAGTTTAAAGCTGATTTGATCCAACGCTGAGTTTTGTTGATTGATTAAATGCAAGTTGGAATTGTGTATTGTGTATAAATTGTATAATCAAGAAAAAAGTTATTTTTGCAGTTCTTTGGGAGGGTGTCCTGGAAATCTCCAAAGACTTTGACCTCGTCTATATCACAAAACTTCGACAGATTTCTTTTTACTACTTGAAAATCCATTTAGACGGTTTGTGTCCCATTATCATGGAAATCTTTTCTAACCGGATTTCATCTCTCGAAATATTTTCCATTATCTAGATATAAGTTAATTTGGTGATTAATTGGTGATTGTGTTGTATGATTTAGAACAGAAAGCGACCGCTTTGGCGCGACCACATTTAGAAGAGGTACCGAAACAACCTTTAATTACGCTCTCTGTATTTATTTGGTTGTTAGAGGAAAGAGACACATTTTTTGCTATTTGTCCACACAGTTCTTCTTCCTCGGACCTTTTGAGAAAAATTCACGCATTCAAAAGGTCTTCTTTGTATGTCAGCGCACAGGCTAACAAAAAGAATGTATACGACAAACTTATGGGCTCTCTCGTTCTCTCTCACACTGACTCGCTCTTTGTTGATGCAAGACTCTGGCGCTTTCTTGAGTCTGCAACATTTTCAACTAACATTTTTACAGTTTGGTCTTCGAGAAGCTCATATCTTATGACTGACTGACTGAATTGGTCGTGGTAGGGGGTTGCTCTCAGACCGATCAGTGTTCTGCTTTCAACCTCAGCCACTGAACGGCTAGCGCGATCGCAGCACACATTTGGTTGAGGGAAGCCCGAGAGAGTTTTGTTTCTGTTTTTTCGGTCAGTGACGTGAGCAGTTACGTGAGAGTTATTTACGAGCTATGGACTTAAGTCATATGTTCCAAAAATAAGATAAAAGCAAAAAGAAAGTAGGTCATGTCCAACTATTACATACTCTGAGTGTCGGAAAAGCCATTAAGCGTGTGAAGTGCTGCCCATCTGCGTTGCGACCGGTGCTACCCATCAACAGTATTTGTTTTCCTTTTAACTCGACTATTGTTTATCCCATTTTTAAGGAATGATGATTCCTAATTCTCTTTCTATTCTATTCAAATTCTACCCATTACTTTTGTGTATCACTTCAACACGTGGCATGTAGTTTTTCTGCATGCCACGTGTAGCTTCCTGCATTCTACAGTGCAGTGTGCACATTTTAGCAGGACGAAATACGTTTCGTTTCATTTTGTTTTCTTTGTGCAATTACGACAGATTTAAATCCAACTGAAGGAGATTTCTGGGACACCGAGAATTGGTTTTGGATTGAAAAAAAATTCCATGATAACCGAGAATCCAACAAAACTTTCAAACTAATGCACACTGGTCCAAATGTCAAAAATTTTGGCAGAACTTAGAAAAATGTAGTTACAGATCTGAAACTTGGTACACCTTATGGTTATAGCATATTTGAAGTCTGAGAAAAAATTTAGACCGATCGGACCACGCCCTCTCGGCCGCCCCAATAGCCAATTTCTTTGAGTACAGTAAATTCTAAAATACCTTAGAATACTAATGTATAATATTTTTTAATAAACAATCTGGTAAATCACCCCAGCCACCTCAGCCCCCTCCACACCCACACCGCCTAAACACTTACCTCTTTTTTAATGCGCCTTTGTTGCAGCCCTGTTGCACTGTGATTTTCTTTTTACCTGATCTGGTGAACCGTGGCGCTAATCTACGCTTCCGAGCTCCATTCATAGCATAATCGTGGGCGTCCTACATTTTCAGAATTCACCTGTTAAAGTTTTAAGTTCTTTTCCAATCGAGAACAGCCAAGTTTGTACGATTTAAATCTTGGACCCCGATAGCTTCTTAATAAACAAACTAGTCAAAATGTTTTCTTTTCACTCCCTGTTTTTTGTGTGCTTCTGCTACTTTTCTGCAGCGCAAAAATTAAGGTTTGGTTGGGCGACCATTGCAAGCAAAACTCCTTAACTCAAATAAATGTGTCTAACAAAGTCGATTTTTCGCAAAGGGGCAAAGGGCAAACGTAATATCCCCGTGTGTACAAAATCCGTTTAAAGTTCCGCAATCCACGCAATCCAACTACTTTTATCCCGGAACACAAAGTTTAGTTAAATGCTAAAAACACTTTTACAAAAACACAACAAAGACAAATCACGTAAAACACTAACCTAATACACCCTAAACTTTCATTTTGGCTTACCCAATATCACGTGTTTGTTATATACTGATTTGAATGCCTTTCAGGAAAAATGACAAATTGTAACGCAGCTGACTCAGGCTCCTAAATTCCTGCTTTAAATTCCTTGTCTTTTATTTTTCTGCCCTCATTTATTGGAAATATTGTTTTTTCATAAATCTTAAAAAAAAAAATTGAATTTCTGCCAAAATTTTTGGCATTTGGACCAGTGTGTAATGCAAAAATATGGTGATGCCCCAACTGATCAAAAGATTCCGTTTTTAAAATTCATTTCATATCCTTTCGAACCACTGTGAATCAACTGCCACGGCAAGCGCTATAATTGCTTAACGAGCGTTCAAAAACTGTTTGCAACAACAACAACAACAATAACCACAATTGAGTAGGCACCTTAATATGGCAAATGTGCGGAAGCTGATTGACAAGGCACAGGAATCGCCTCTAAACTAAGGCAATTTTCATCTGCTTAAAATGTATCTCTATGGCTATGGTTCGTTCTGTGGCAGGCCACCGTGCGTTGGTGTTAAGCGTAGGCCACTTGAGAGACGTTTGGATTTTTATTTGAGAAATTTGTAGCATTTTGTGATTTCCGCGGAATAGATAGATCTTACACATTTGCGTCGAGTTGAGTAAGAGTTACGCCCGCCCGCCGTAGTGGAAGTCGAAGCCGGCTCCGTTCTCTTGATGTGATTTCGTAGAAGTACGTACATATGTACATGCCGCACCAGACGACCTCCGCGTAAGCTCTAGTCATCATTTCATTGTGGCCATAAACTTGCATTTATGATGACCAACGGGTCAGTTTTTCCTTTTGTTTTTCAAAAAATACAAAAAACAAAAAAAAAACCGAAGCACTTAATGTCGCACATGAGTTACAAATGCGATGGCGATGGCTCCTCCACACACTTGAGAGGCGGTGGTGGTGTTGGAGTTTGAAGCCTACGCCTGGAGACCGAGTCCATGTAGTTTCGGTAGTTTTGTTGTTTTATTTTTATTTTTTTCAGGCCAAAAGCGAAATCGCTTGTGTGTTTTCTTCGTTGTTTGTTCTTTTGTGTTAACCTTTTGTTTTTACCTGATTTCGACGTTCACGTCGCCCTCAATGTCACAACAACAACAACAGCGACCACGAGAAGAACAGCTGGAATGGCTGGTTGTTGTAACATTCGTAGAAATCACAAGTGCCCGGCGCGCTGCTTCATTGTGGGAACTTGGTTGGATTTTGATTCTCTGGTGGGCACTTCACATCTCGTCTTTAATATCCTTTCCCAATTGATTTGATGATCGACGATAATGAATATTGATTAACTTTAATTCCCACACTCGACGTTTGTCATAAAATCAAAATCAAAATCAAAAATTTATGTATAACTGTTACCATTTGATAACTGCCACTAAATCTACCGAAATCAGAAATCAGAAATTTTTAGTATAAATAAACGGCGGCTAATTGGGTGTTGCCTTACCTTCGAAATAGAATACAAGCACACTTAATTAACCGCTTCACTTTTTTATGACTCAATTTTCGGTGCAAACCAAATTGTCAATTTATGAAAAATCAAATACCACAAACGACATTTGCATAGATTCGTTAATTAGGCAACGAAATTTTATCTCCTACCCAATTAAGTTGCATATGCCAAAAGAGCTCAAGTGATAAAATGGAGTTTTATTAAAGAAATTTAAAAAGTTTGTTAGAAAAACTGAAACATATGTCCAAGAGATAGATATGGCTCATCAGCTTAACGGAAACATCAAAGCTTAGAAACGGTTGTAAACCAAAGGAAATGGTTAAACATAAAGTTTCGAGACTGTCGATCGATAACATCTCCATCATCAGCAAACAGCGAGTGGTTGTAAAACGAGGAGTTACAGTTTGTGATCATGTAAGTGGGTTTATTATATTCTAATAAGAAGATAGAGGTAACTTTGTATGTGGCGCCGTTTTTTAACATTTGCAAAAGTTGGTTCTGCAGAAAGTTTAATACGTTAAATCGATTCCACCGTAAAATCTTAGGTTTAGGTTCATGGACTGGTTCCTTTCTAATCCCAACTACACACATAATCTCCCACACATCGGCAGAACTGTCATCTGACCACTCACTTGTTGTTTTTCAACTCTTTGAACATCCTCACACTATTTAATGCTCATCTCACCTGACGATCAAGGGCACTAACTGGCTAAAATATTGAAAGTTCATCAGCGCACACATTGATCAAAACTTAGAGCCGAAAACGAAAAAAGATATCTAATCCGTGGGAAAACTGAAACTTCTACTGACTGATGCAGCCCGACACGTAACACTTCAAAAGTCACTTTCCCAATCTCCAAATTGTTTCACAACCAGCAAGCAAATCAAGCAACTTATCCAGGTAATGCGACACTTAAGACGTGAATGGCAAAAGTCCTCAAGGACAATAATGTACAAGTCCAAAGGATTTACAATAAATATTTTTTCCCAATAATACTATGTCGCTCCCGCTGCCCTGTGCAAGCAACGCAGACATTACCAAATCATTTAGAAGGAATAGAAGTCTGGCTGGCAAACTGGCGAATTAAAGTCAACGAAAACAAATGCAAGCACATTACCTTCACCCTTAATACTATGGACTGCCCAGCATTGAAGCTCAACCATATTCCAATTTCACATGTCAAAAATGTTACTTACCTGACTTGGAGGAGACACATCGACGCCAAGCAGACTCATTCGAAACTTAAAGCTAGTCTTCATAAAACCAGCCTGGCTATATAACGTAAAACTACGGGGAAACGCATGTTCACCCAGTATCGAAATCACCCAAAGATCCTAAGAACAATAACCGGCACGCCTAGATATTTCCTTAACGAAAACATACAGAAGGACCTGAATGTACCATCCGTAAGGGTTCCAGTTTGCTTGCAGACGAACTAATCACACAAAGCATCTCATCCCAATCAGTTAGCTACACAGAGAAAAAAAATTAATACACGGAAATGTAGAATTTCAACACGTTTCGACCCACTATTTTTGTGTAGCTTTTCTACACGCCGCGTGTGGCATTCTGAATTCTACACGGCGCGTGTGGCTTTGTCATTTCAAGATGCGGCGTGCAAAAACGCTACACAAAAGTAATGGGTTGAAAATCCCGGTCGAAACGTGTAGAAATCCTACATTTTCGTGTAGCTTTTTAATTTTATTTTTTTTTAACAAATTTTTATTTATACCCTTGGAGAGGTAATTACAGATGTTGTAACGCATGGAAGCATCTCCGACCACATAAAGTATATATTCTTGATCAGCATGACGAGCTGAGTGAACAGCCACGCTTCCGTCGTTTCTAGCTATCCCTCCCGTTTAAAACTTCTTAACCTTTGTACAAGCACAGTACTTTGTCGAACGGCCGGCGGAGACATATCGAGCCCTGAACGTCGGTCGAAGTCTAGTGAGAAAACTTTTTGTCTTCAACGCAATCGTCCTCAAACCTCGTATTTAAAGGTTTTCTATACCTTCCTATTTCACCAGTTTTATGAAAATCGGACATCTATAAAGTATAGCTGCACCACAGATAGTTTTGAAACGACGTTTTAGTAGGAAAACTTTTGTTTTCAAGCTAACACTCCCCTGACTGTCATTATAGCTAACACATTCGCCAAGTTTGATTCAAATCGGTGACAAGCAGCGCCACAGAACGATCGGTCGAAAAGTAGTTAGTTTGAAATCCCGGCCCCTTGGACTGAAACACGATTGGAATGATGGCTAGACGTCTCCGCCACGTCACGCGTGTAAGGCAAGGCCTCTAAGACATTACTTGTATTGAATCTGCCAAAGGCACAATCTAATATTTGCTTGCTTGTAATTCTCAAGTTCTAATTCAACTCAATCGCTATTTATATACAGGCAACAGAAATTCGCGCACGATTCGTGTAGATTTTTAATACGCAGCGTTAAGATTTTGTAAGTCTAAACGTTCATTTAGAAATCCAATATCCAAACGTCAATGTAGAAAACCTAAACGTCCGTGTCGTAATCAGATTGCTGCATGAAAAATGTACAATTATTATGGGAAACAAATTGATTCTCAAATGTCTTGTAGTCTTTGGCTTTGCCCACGCAGCATTTAACTTTTCTTCATTTGCATTCAGATTTTTAATTCCTACACGTCGCATGTAGCTTTTCCACACGTCCCGTGTGGCTTTCTAAATTCTACACGCAGCGTGTGCAATTTAACAGGTTTGATGTTTCTACACGCGCCGAGTAGCTAATTTTATTTTCTCTGTGTAGTGATACGGCAAACCTTACTGATAATTTTTTGCGTTGAAACATGTTGCAAGTCACACCTCCCTCTGTCGGTGTCGATCTCAAAGGCTATGAGAAATATGACCACACATTGTTTGACTCAAGGCTGCAAACCTCTAAAATTTTGCTGAAGACTCGGTCTGGGGGCTCGAACCCATTGTATATCCGAAAATTCGGTTCATGGTTCTTTCGAACCTCGGTTCGCTTGAACTTAAAAAAATAGTTTCGAATGATTAACACATTTTTTTTTTTTTTTTCAAAATAATATTCTTCATGTCAATCATAGAATGTTTAATTATCAAATTTATTAGCTGACAATTTTAACTTTTGCGAACTGCTTAGTTTAAGTTAATAATCATTCAATCTTCCAGATTGCTTTCAATAACTACTCTTCTTCGCCATCAGAAGTTGATTCATTTAAAGGTGAATTTTGAAAATTCGCCTAAGGAGAGCATGATGCTTATTTTTATCGAACGAGTAAAGTAGTAAACTAAAGATTTCATAGCAGTTGCTCAAAATGAAAGGCAAGCGGAAAAAAATCACTTTTTAGTAATTGTGAATTCTGTAGCTTTAAGAATGTTTTTTTTGGCTGCAGCAATATAAAGATATTTTGAACTATTTACTGTTTTTAGGTGAAGCTTCGCACGGAAAAGTGTGCGAACTCTACTAGTGTCAAACAAAATGTTCCTGAAAAAATCGTTAACTACCAAATTTGGTGTCTGTGCAGCACAACATATTTAATTATAGAGTCCTCCAGAAAATTTATTGAGTTAACTTGGACTTCGTCCAAATCAAGAATTGCTTTTGCTGCACCTTTATCAACATTACATTATTCATACTTGCATTTTATTCATGCTCTGCAGTTGTCGTTTAAAAGTTCTTCTGCTCGATCCATGTTCGCTTCATTATCGACGGTGATAGTAAATATGTGACCTAGAGAAATGTAGTACGATTGGGAAACTTCTTGATTAAAAGTCATATTGTAGGTGTCGTAGAAAAAACTACTTAATTTGTTTGTCAAAAATATTAGGGGCTCGGCTTAAGGTCCGGTTTGCAGCGTTGGCTTAATATATGCAGATCAAATTTAATTAAATTAATTTTAAGTCGCAGGTATAACAAAAATCCGCTAGCAACATTTTCTTACCCCTTAGCAACATTATTCATGGCCCTCTAGCAACATTCTGTCAGTTCTCTGTCTCTAGAGTCTACCCCAACTTTACGCTGACAACGCACATTGTTGGCGGTGTCTTTTTGATAGTGCCAAACACACATATAAAACCAAAAACTGTTCTGCAATTGCCATCCAGAACCAAAAGCCACCTTTCCACCGGCCAGATGCTTAGCAATTTGATTTATGGCGCGAATAGATTAAGTTAGCATGCAGCTTAATTAATTTGTATCTTTTTGCCAAATCGAAGGCAACGATCGGCAACCAGTCCTACCTACCCCCTGCCCCCTTTCTCTCTTTCCGTTTCGTTGCAGTCGTTTAACATGTCAGCGCAACGGATGTCCGAGGTTTTTGTCCTTTAGCGGCCATAAATTGTACAGCTTGGTGGCTGTCAGGCGTAGTTTTATGTGTTTCGTTGTCAAATGCAACAGGAAATTGTGTTGCTTTAAGAAATCTGAAAATAATTAAACAAGTAGACCATATGCAGCTTTTGTAAAGAATCGAAAAATTATTGAATTGGCCATCAATCAAGCAGCTGCCCCAGCAGACATGCCCCATGACACGCCATGCCACTTGCAACAGTTGCTCGCTGCGGTGCCAAGCTGTGGCGTCTCCTACTCAAGCAAGGTGTTTCCTCTTCATTTGCACAATCAATCAAGCCGCCAAAACAATTAATCAAATATTTCGAACATAATTAGCTAAGGAAAATCTAATGAGCGTCGAACGAGTCGATCGGGTTGTAACCCTTTGCGGGGGCGCAGCGTGTTAAATGATGAAAAATGAACGCGTAGAACGCGCTTTTAATTGTGCTAATGTTTCGGTTAGGCCCCCGAAGAAACAACAACAACAACACATACATACATACACACAGCTCCCCAAGATTCCACGCGGGGGCTTCCTGTGGTGTTGAAGTCGGAGTCGGAGTCTGTCTGCTATGCAGTAACCTCTGTGATGTCCCGCTAATCTCAATTTGTAAGTTAATCGGAGGCGCTGCTTGAGTCAGACAGAAAAATAAAGCGAGAGGCATTTGCTTTGTGAAGTGTTCAATACCCTGTATGATGAACGGGTGAATGAGGCTAAACGGTAAAATGACCAGGGTGGAAAGAGTCATAACAACTGCAGAGTACCTAGGTCCTTATTTTGGTCCAGCCTTTGACCTTATCTCCCATAAGAGAATGTAGAAAGAACAAAAAACTCATATGTAAGTCCACCTCAGTCCGCCGAAATCGCTGAAGCTGATTTTGCTTATTTTTATTCAGTCTTTTAAAAAGACTATTTTTTAGTACTCATGGAAAACTTGTATAGAGTGAAACCATCATTTATTTGTTCCCTTGTACAAACGAGTGTTTTTCTTGGGATTTCTGGAAATTATTTACACGGGTTTCTATTTACACCTAATACTGGATTGTCTTGTCCATTTTACAGCATCTGCCTCAGTTCGTCTCTGTCTTTCTACACTTTCTACTTATTTATAGTGTGACCATATTTTCTGTCTATATTTTCTACCTATTTAAATTTTGAAATTTTTTCTCCCATTTCTCACTTCCCTTGTTTTTTTCCACCTCACTTAATAGTCCATCATTCCGTTTCGAGTCCCTTTCAGAAAATTTTTATTGTCTTCTGAAATCTTGGAAAGTGCGTAGCTTGATTGGGGCTCTGGGACTCTGATCCGCCACCTTGAGATATTGTTGTAGTGGGCGCAACTTGTAATTAACTTGGCTGGCACATAAGCCAGGCAACTGGTCAGCCACCTTTTCTACACCATTTTTCATCTCTCTCATGTTCGGTGTGTGTGAAATTGACTGCGAAAGTTATCGAACTCGATTTTAAGCTGGAAAGTCTCCCGCCCCAAAATCGAAAGTGATCGAATGCGAAACAAAGACAAATTTATTGATACGTAACCTGAGTAGGCATATTATTTTAATTAGGCAACAGTCAAGGCGTTCGGTGCCCGTATCAAGGCCTCGACATCTTTAACAAGGCAATTGAGAGATCGCCACACCCATTTGGGGGACATTTGCATGCCAAGATCAAGACCAAGACCAAGACCAAGACGGCAACGTTGACACCTGACAACGAGTCGCCAGCTTGCGTGCTTGTCTTTGTCAGCGGATTGATATTGATAGACTGACACAGCATATCCGCCGGTCAGCTTAAAGCTCTGTGTGCGCCAAAAGCTTAATCTGCGATCAGGTGAATCCGCCCCAGGCTGCGTGGGTAGCTCGATGCCAAAATGTCTGGCAAACAGTTCGGGGCTACGTCTATCTGCCGATCAGCTTATATAAATTTCAAGCATTTTATTGTAACGCGTTTTATTAAAAGCTCATAAACATTTATTTTATTTCCAAGACGCACACAAAAAACAAAAAAAAGAAGAGACTCGAGTTGAATTTGCATAGAAGCAGCATATAAATTGTTGGGGCTTTTGGCCAGGTCTTTTGTGATGTGTCTAAAAATTCATTTAGCCCTAACGGTAGTCGCAGGGTCCACACAACGCGCCGTAAACCACACTAACAACATATTTAATTTAATAATATTAAACAAAAGCCGATCAATCGATAACAAACCTGGGAACAGCACCATAAACTTGGGGCTTACGGCAGCTAGAAGTTGCTGCTGCTGCTGATGATGATGAGGCAGCCTCATTATGCGGGAGGAGTGTCTCTGGGGCTCATTAATTAATTTCGCTGAATTTTGTAGTTTTCCACTTAGATGAAATACTCGCCTGGTCGACATTTTAGCTAACGGATCAGAAATGAATGAAATTTGATATGCGCAACGAGATAGCACCAATCGGAGCGTAGAAACAACAGAGCCAAATCGACCATAACTATATAGAGAACAAGCGATCAGGGGTGGGACTTAAAAGGGGGGGCTGATGTATGAAATATTTGACTAAAGAGATGAAATGGAAATGGTAAGTGTCAAGGAATTTATCCAAATTTATTGGAGAAAATCTATTAAAAATCGAAAATATCGGTGATTACAAAATGTGGCCAGTTGGTGGAACTTTGCTCATTAGACGGATTTTTGTGCTCAAAGTTTTCATAACATTTGAGCTTGTCGTTTGTTTGCTTTAATGTTGTTTAGAACTTTTAGCCTAAAGACCGCCAAATAAACTCTCAGCGTCAATATAAACACTTCAAGCCTCTCGAGTATCTAGGAACAGACTTTTGTCGAAATCTTTTTACAGACAAAGACTGCTGATGGTGAGACATGGGGGGTTCCTGAAACAACTGTACAGTCTACCAGCTCCATTTGTGGTGTATTCCCATTTAAAAGTTATGTGCAAGTATAATTTGACCTCGAGCCAAATAAAACTTGCTAGTTCGTCTGTCACACACCCAAAATAAAAATACGCGAAAAATTTTAAGCCTATATAGAATGATTTGATCCCGTCAAAGGGAATAAAATCAAAGTACAAGTGAGCCTAAGTCAATCCGAATTGGGATTGTTTTATGCCGAATCGTACTCAACAGTCAAGTGAGAGAGCGAACAATCCGAGAGCAATTGCCGATTTTCTTCTCCCATCGTTTTTCGTTCTGCCGTTAGCCTGGAGCAGGGGCCGGCAAAACACACAAGCTCATTTGGGCTTTCTGTGTGTGTTTTTAGCCAAGGCGGCCAAATGGAGAGGACAAAAAAGCGCGCTTGTGTTGGTGAACAAGAAAGCTCTCTCCAGACAACACACGTTTTACTTGCTATGCAGTGCTCATCGATTCACACAAGCATAACTTCGGCTCGTGTTTGCTTAAAAACACGACTGACTTCGGCTCATATGAGCTGAAGGTGGCCGGGTCTGGTTTTTAGCCACAGGAAGTGGCGGGGGAGAGCACGCTCATTAAACACTGTTTTGTTGCAAAAGAGAACAGTATAAGCTCGTATACTGGCGGTGTTTGTCGATGTCGCTGTCGCAGAGCGGTCTTGTATACACAGTAGATAAGAGCGTGCCGGACTCATGTCCAAGCGACTCAAAGTGAAAGTGTTCCGGCCGCCGCGGCGGCGACTCTAATACACACATATATGTATGCATGTCTGCACAAAGTCGCGGTGCCTACAAAACTCTATTCCGTTTCTGAGCTCCGAAATAATTTAATCTTACATTACATCTATAGTTTAGATTCTATATATATTTTCCAGATTTGTATATAATTAATAACGGAAAAACTTTTGCTAGAAATATGCTCAAAAAAATAAGCTCTGTAAAATATGAATATTTTGTAAATTTGCGAAACATCTTGAATTCTTAAAATAAGTAAATAAATATTTTATATATATTAATATTTATATGGATCAGAATTCATTTACTTTAGAAGTCAATTCATTTGACCCAAAGATCGGACATACATCAAACTCGACCGTTGTAGAGTGCTATCTCGAATGGAACAAAATTAAGTTCGTAAACAAGAATTAGTTTAAGCTAAGCTGACGGTCTAAATTCTAGCCATGGCGGGTTCAACCCATAATTAATTCCACTTTGGACTGAGTTGTTCCCGAATGGATAAATTTTTTGGTTCAGTGTTAAGGTCGTTAAAATAGTCACAATGTGTACCAAAGCCATTAATAGCTTCATTTATACAATAAAAACCCCGGTTTGAATGCAATTCTGCTCTCAGACTAATGGGTCTCTGCATTAGCAGCGGAAAGGAAATTTCTCTTACTAATACAGTAAGGCCGTTTGGGGACACACACACACACACGAAGGCTACTGGCAATTTACCCACTGAACCAAAAGCTCGTAAAAAATATCTCTAACGATACTTACGCGAAACATCAACGACCAATACTTTCGAGAAAACACTTGCAAACGATCCGTAAAGTAATCACCCGTCGCTCAGTTTGTGGCAGAGAAAGTTTTGTTCTCGATAGCTTGCAAAAGATAGGTTTGCGAGACTTTTTCGATAGTTTTTGTGAGCCTTCTTCGATTACTTTTGCGACTCACTGCACCAATCGTTTGCCGGTCAGTAAAAAGTGCAAAAATCGCAAGACAGGCGAAGAAAACGAAAGAATTACGAAGCATGCAAAAAAGGAACGAATGTTGTTGGTTTTCTGCCAGTGCGATTCGATCGCTTATTCGTTTTTCGTCAATATCATTTTTCTCCCTTGTCACATATCATATTCAAGCTCGAATGCGTTAGTGTGAAAATACTTTCGCCTCTCGTATCACTTTTGAGCTAAAATGCGATAGTTTGACGATACTCACGCTTGACGTTCGCTTCGTGGTGCAGTGCGTTGTCTCGTAGTGCAGGTTTTTGCTCTAAAGCCGTCATGGAATTCCCAAGCGGTTGTCGCAGCGATTGGTGATCATCCTAAGAAAGGGAATATATACATAGTAGATGTATCTACTCAGATAATCTTTAAGCTCTAAGAGCCAAGACGATCACGAAAAAACGTAGATTAAATGCGATCGCTCAGTATCTGCTTGTCCTCCTCATCTAGGTGCCTGGACAATCTAGCTGGAAAGGGCACTACCGTCCAGTTTGCGCTGAAGCTAGGTTCATGTGGCTTACACCCAACCTGAAACATACCAGCAGTCTTTTGTGGCAAAGTAGAGATATCGACACTTCTGCTCAGGGCCCTAACGAGTCACTGCCTCATTGGCTTGGGCGACGCATACAACGACTTCTGCAAAAGCTGCAAGTGTGAGAAAGAGGAGAAGACATTACTAAATCTTCTTTGTCACTGCCCAGTTCTTTGTAGAAGGAGACTCAAATCCCATGGGTACCCCTTTCTACTGAACCTCTCGGAAGTGTCTGAGCCAGAGATTTCGCCTCTACTAAAATTTTTAAAGTCCTCACAATGGTTCAGTCGGTAGAAAACCCTACCCGACTTAAATGAGGAAAATGTAGGGACTATCCTGGCATGAAAAGGCAGCTGCTGACTTGCAGTAGACAGGCAAAGACTGCTGATGATGGGACCGTAAGGTTTCTTAAAACATCTGGGGTCTGTAAGAAGGCAGCTGGTGACTTTAAGTGGACAGGCAAAGACTGTTGATTGTGAACAGCTGTACAGTTTCCAGCCTTCTTTTAAAGTAATGTGCAAACATATCATGACCTCGAGCAAGTCAAAACTTGCTACTTTGATTTGATTAAGCCACAAGATGCTAATAGCTTAAAGCAATGGTCGGCAAAAAAGGCAGAGACGTCAGCAGACCCGGAATCACTGGAAGTCACAGTGAACAGTTATCCAATGAGCACTTAGACTCTTTGTTTTATGTCTTTGCCAGTTGATTCAACTGCAACCGACTAAACAAGTTAGTTCTCTTCAGTTCTCTTCTCAGATGCCAGTGGCAACTGCTCTGCTCCCATTGCCGACCTCTGAGCTTTCTGAAAATAAACCTCCGCTGCTTTAGCCTCCTCATATTTCCAATCTTTACCTCCGTCCCTGTCCATTTTAGTGTCTAGCTTAATTTATTTATTGACAAGCATGGCATCTGCATTGATCAGCGTTTTAAGCGTTTCCTTTTGTTGTTGGGAAACATATAAAAAAATAAAGTCTCAGTTTTTTCTTAAATGTTGTCACTTGCTTATCAGTAGAGTGGAAGACACACCGAAGACCTAATTGATTTCCAAATGTTTTTTTGCGCGATAAATCTGAGTGAGGAGACAAAACAGAAATGACAAACTTAGTTAACATAAACAGATGCAAAGTGCAGATATGCCACAACAAAAGGTATTGTCTGTTTCAGTCAGCTCGGCTGTTGTAGTGGGTGCCTGCCCCCCGTCAGAGTAGGGGTCCAGCACACACTCACACACACACATAATTATAGAGTTTGTGTGTGCATAAAATTTTGTGGCATCATTAGGCTGCTGCACCCCCGGCAAAACACATACCAGACCCCAAAAAAAAAAAAAAAAACAGAAACAGAACAAAAAACCCCAAATCCGAAACAACTTTGTGGCTTAAAGGCTTTTCAAATGAATCCCTCGCTCTTCAGTCTGGCTCTTCTTCCATCTAATGACCGGACTAATCATTATGCCTAAGCTAGATAACGATGCTTTGCAGAGCAGAGGGAAATATTTTGACAGTTTCACGCTTGGGCCGCGAGTGCTATGCTGATACTTTAATTATAGGGCGATTTCGGTGAGGAAACCAAACATTTCTTACAAATTCTTCGAAGAATTCATTTCGCGGCCGCTTTCAATTAAAATTTGCATAATTGTGACAGCGCATTTTGCATGAATTATGCGACTACTTGGGCATTATTTTTGGCTCATAAAATAAATTTTCAAAATTGACAAAATTATAGTTTTGGCCGCTTACGACAAGTTTGAAAAGAGCAGGGAACTGGTTGTGGTGTGTCTTTGCATAACGTGAAAGCAATTTAAAGCATAAATATATGACTATGTCTTTATTATAACACAGTTCGACAAAATCCAACTTTTTTTAAAAGCCCGGCATAAGACCAATAAATTATGATAAAAGGCACCTTTGTAAGCATCACCTCATACCCAGTTTTTCAAATCCACCCTCGGTTCGCGTTTAATGGGTACTTTTGTACTTGCAACACACAACTACAACAATTTTAACTAAGTTTTTACTGGATTAAGATAAAATTCTCCAAAATTCAGCATATGTGGACAGGGTCATTGGGAACGACATATGAAAAATTCACTTAATTCGCTCAATCGGTTAAGGTACCTCCAGAAGGAGTTAAACGTTCATTCTTCAATATCTTTAAAAGCGCACGGTAGATTTTCTTAAAATCGTTGTGTATGATGGTATAATGGGCTATTGCATTTCCCTAAGAGATGGTACTCGACAGCCAAAAAACCGCGAATTGGAGTACCAATTTTATATTCACCCACAAATCAATTCATATAGGCCATAAACAAGGTTTAAAAATAGACAGATCTGTGTTTTCAGTTTTGTCAACGAAGCCTTGGTTCGCGGTTTATAGGCATTTTTGTACCAGCAACTGCCTTAGAACAACATTGACCATTTAGGTAAAACCAGCTTTACCAAAATTATGAAATTAAATTTATAAGTAAATTGCTTCATTGCAAGCAGGAAAACAGATCATATCATTTAAATACTTTAGTTCAGCGCATCTTGGTGTACCACGGATGGCCCACCAAAGACAATTTTTTATTAAAGATTTACTTTTTCTTGGTGGAATCGACGAATTATAATCATAAGATTAATTGCATAATTTTGGGGGAGGCTGTGATACCCAGATGGTATATGTTGTTTAAAGGCAATTGCTGGTACAAAATTGCCTATAAAACGCGAACCAAAGCTTCCTTGGTGAAACTGAAAACACAGTTCAGTCTATTTGTACGCCGGGTATATAGTTCATATGGAGTGCTCCGTGGGTGAATATAAAATTGGTACTCCAATTCGCGGTTTTTTAGCTGTCGAGTACCATCTCTTAGGGACATGCAATAGCCCATTATACCATTATACACAACGATTTTAAGAAAAATCTACCGTGCGATTTCAAAGATATTGAAGAATGAACGTTTAACTCCTTCTGGAGGTACCTTAACCGATTGAGCGAATTAAGTGAATTTTTCATATGTCGTTCCCAATGACCCTGTCCACATATGCTGAATTTTGGAGAATTTTATCTTAAGCCAGTAAAAACTTAGTTAAAATTGTTGTAGTTGTGTGTTGCAAGTACAAAAGTACCCATTAAACGCGAACCGAGGGTGGATTTGAAAAACTGGGTATGAGGTGATGCTTACAAAGGTGCCTTTTATCATAATTGATTGGTCTTATGCCGGGCTTTTTTTTAGTGTTGTACTGTGTAATAAACAAACAAGAGACACCTCCTTCGTGTGTCGCGTATTAAGCACAATATACCATATTGTGGCACACGATGGCCAGTCCGGCGCTTATCTCTCGCATTAACAAATGAATGGCCCCGGCCCAGTGTCCAGCTCCGACATGGGTGCCATTAGGAAAATATCAAATGTTTCGTTAGAGCTTTCTAAAAAATAATAAACTAATTTAGAAATAAATGTCAAAATTTGAGGGCACTTTGAAATCCACGCCGGTGGTTTATTTTACGATATTATAAAGCACCAAAGAGATTTATGATTATCAATATTTCGGCTCTTTGTTTGTGCCTCTCTTGATTTTTGGAGTGGTCAGTCTCAGATTACAGCATTACGGCATATTACGCAGCCATTTTGGGCCCAGATCCACACAAAACGAACCGAAAACATGCCATAAAACAGAATTCAGAAACAAACGTCTATGAAATTATGATTTGGCGTACTAATTTCCCTTGTTAATAAAAATATATTTTATGTCGCATAAAAATATCGAAAGAGAAATGAAAACGATGAGCGACGATTTAAGTTAACCCATGTGGGTTAAACTGGTACTAAAATCGACCATTGTCTTAATTCAGAGTTCGGATTAATATATAATAAATGTTTGAGCGAAGCATTTTTATGACATGTGCGAGGTTGGCGAGAAAATGCTTGCGGAGTATATAGCGGCAACATCTTTTGGTCCGCAAGTCAAAGTATATAACAGACCTGGGCCGGCCAAATGAGGAGGACAGATAATTCAGCCTATTTGGGTGCTCACCGAATCTCACACTCAAAAGTTGCGTTCAAGTAAACAGACAGGAGTGACTTCGGACCAAATTACCTGCACTTAGAGAAAAGTTAAGAGTTTTCGTATATAAATCAAGAATTTTCAGATTCAAAACTTCATTAAGCCAGAAAATTCTTGATTGAAGTACGGAATTTCTATGTTCAACAGCGTTCTTTTTTAAGATTTTAAGAACGATTTGTACTCAAAGTATATAAAGGGTGATTTTTTAGCTATTATCTTTTTGGCAACACTAATTTAAACAGCCCACGCACGTTTCGTATTTTGTTTCACTGTCAAACATCTTCAGTTTGGTCTATAATTTAAGCATTAATCGTCTTACAAACGAACAACGCTTACAAATTATTGAATTTTATTATCAAAATGCGTGCTTTGTTAAGAAAGTTCAAGTTAAGAAAGCGACGAAGCTCATTTTTTGGCACAATGAGCGTAAATAACAAAAATAAGCAGAAGCAAGAGCTACCAATGCATCCAGAAAAAGTCACAGTTTGGTGCGGTTTATGGGCTGGTGGCATCATTGGACCGTACTTCTTCAAAGATGGTGCGAATCGTAACGGAACTGTGAATGGTGAGCGCTACCGTGAGATGATATTCAACTTTTTTTTGGCCATATTGAGCTTGACTTGCATGACGTGTGGTTTCAACAAGACGGTGCCATATGCCACACAGCACGCGCAACAATGGACTTATTAAGAGGCGAGTGCGGTGAAAATTTTATTTCACGTTCGGGACCAGTCTATTGGCCGCCTAGATCGTGCGATTTAACGCCTTTAGACTATTTTTTGTAGGGCTACGTTAAAGCTTATGTCTATATAGACAAGCCCGCTTCAATTGACGCATTGGAAGACAACATTAAAGCATTTTTTCATGAGATACCGGCCGAAATGTTGGAAAGAGTATGCCAAAATTGGACTAAGCGAATGGACCATTTGAGGCGCAGCCACGGTCAACATTTGCATGAAATAATCTTCAAACATTAAATTATATGGACCGTACTATCAATTTAAATAAAGATTTCATGCATTTTTCTGAATTTTATGTGTTTTTTTTTTGAAAAACTTTCCTATAGCTTTTAAAAAATCACCCATTATTATATTTTGCTCCCCCCTACTGAATATACAACTCTCCTAGCAGTCCTAATTCCTGTACAAAAGCCAGGATTTTTGTGGGTTCCAAGTTACTGATATTGCTTGGATGTAGAATGTGTTTCCCAAATCTGCTGAGTCTGCGACCGTGTAGTTCCCTGTCAGGATCCTGAGGGCATTCTTTGCTTGTTGGATTAACTTTTGGAACCTTTAGACGTCGTGGTTCACTATTAGTGCTTTAGCTTGTCTCATTTCCCTGGTGTTTACCCAGGAGGCTGTTCTAAGCATATTCTCTTCCTTTCTTAGAAGTAATTTTATTGTGTGTTGGCCTATGCCGCAGTAGAGTTCTCCCAGTTCGTCGGCCAATTCGTTTCTGGGGATGTTGTGTCCCGGTATCCATCGTAGGGTCAGGGTGTTCCTGCTGTTTAGGTGGTCCAATTTGTTCTTTGTCTCTAAGACTAGCTTAGAAGTGAACTTATTGCTACTGAGCGCTTTAAGCGCTGCTTGGCTATCGGAGAGGATAGCTATTTCTCTATTATGGTAGTAAAATGTAAATGTTGGCTATACAGCTCCTACAACGGGGCCAAGCCAAGCTTCTCACGATCTCTTGGCGTGTGTGCCTTAAATTTTTCGCACAAGAGAAAGGGACCTACAGTTTAACGCCGGATCCGAACGGCAAAGTTTGAGAATTTGCTTTTTCATGGCTAGTTACTTCACAGCTGGCGCCAATAGCTGGTGAAGGTGACCGTATGTGTAAAAGCTATTTTTCTAAAGATAGAAAAAAACTTTTATTATTAGATGTTCAGAGGCGGGATCGAACCCACGACCTCCCGCCCAGCAGTCCAGCACACTATTATGGTAGTTCTTTCCCATATTACGGTCTGCACAACGGGAGATGTCACATACTTCAGCTTGAAATTAGCTTGTGAATTCTCCCAATGGTTCAGATATTTTCGTTCCAAGTCCGGTTCCTTGGGGCGTTAGGGTCCCGTCTGTATACCACATAATTGTTTGTGGTTTCAATTTATGTGTCTCTTCTAGTGAGATCCATTCTCTCTTATTACTTTGGTGTACAGTGAAATTCCTGTCAAAGTGACACTCGGCCACCATTTCGTCTCTGGGTTGGAGGATTAAAGGGATTTCCTTTTCCAGCTTACTATGTGGTTTCTACCCACTCCTTCTGCTGTTAATCTAAGCAGTGTAGCTTTTTTCTTCAGGCCGATGGTATGGTGGAGTGGTGTTAGCTCCATCAAAACCTCGATTGCCGCTGTCGGACAGGTACACATGGCTCCAGACATGCATATACATGCCAGCCTTTGCAGTTTTTGTCGCTGCGTCCTTACTGTGAGGAGGTTTGCTCTATGTCCCCACACGACAGCTCCATAAGTGAGCATCGGTCTCACAACCATGAGGTATAGCCATCGGAGTATGTGTAGTGCCATGCCCCACGATTTTGCGGCTATGCTCCTGCATGTGAATAGTGCTCTAGTACACTTACTAAGTGTATATGTGTAAGTGCTTGTCAAATCTCAGCCTGTTGTCAAAGACAACGCCAGGTATTTGACATCTTTTTCTGGTATAATGAGGCAGGCGAAAGGTATTATAATGGTTTTGTAATAGAGTAAGAATTTTCAAAAGCAAATCGTTCTTATCAAATGCTAGACCGAAACAGCATAAAATCAAGAACGCTTTTTAGACCAAATCGTTCTCCTTTTTTTTTGTTGAGTCAAATTAACCTCAACCATGGTCATGAAAAAAAAACCAAAAATATCGATGTAAAATTTTTTACTTATCATTTTGGTATATTTTCATTTCGGAATAAAATTGATTTGAAAAATGTATTTTTTCTTAGTGTTCTGAAAATGATTTTGCTTTGGGATTAAATTTTGCTAGATTTTTTTGGTTACTTAAATTTTTTAAAGATTATCCAGGGATAAATGTAACCTTTTGTAGGATTAACAAAGTCTGATCAACTCAATCTTAATTTTCTGATCGGGTTTATCCTGTTTTTATAGTACTTAATGAAATGTTCTGAGTTCGGAAAACATTTAGAGGTCAATGTTCCAAATCACTAAAAAAAACTTAGTCCATAATAAACTACAAAACATAAAGAAAACAATAAAATAAATAATGTTTTTAATTTATAAAAGAAGAAGCGTGGAAACTTCTCTCAGAATTTATTCTGAAATACAGGAAAAATGCAGAAATTTGTATTAGAGAAAATAATTGATACTGATTCAAGAAACCACACGTATAATTTAAGAAGCAGAAAGAAAAGGAAAACATAAATTCGAAAGAATCATAGGATCCTTCATGTCAGGACGGCCGAGTTGAAGTATAGAAGCAATATGTAAGTAGTTTCTAAGTTAAACCTATCTGACAATGTCCAATATGTTGACATAACTAGCTGGCACCGCCACGCTTCTTAAGCTAAGTTCACACAGGCAAATAATTTCACAAATTTTTATGAAAATTTGGTTAAATTATCCAAATTGGCGAACTTTTCGGCCATATTTGATCAAATTATTAATGAATAGAACCATAGTTAATGATTTAAGTCCTGCAAAATCTGCATTAGCCAAATATTTATCAAAATTTCCTAAAAATTTGTCAAATTATTTGCCTGTGTGAACTTAGCTTTAGATGGTAAAGACAGTGTTAGTTTTATACTAGCTTCCCAACTTACAGCACAAATAAAAAACGAGCGAATAATTAGATCACAGAAGCCACTTAAAAGGTTGAAGTTGAAAGTAATAATATTTTTAAGTACACTCATAAAAATCTAGAACGAATAATTTGAGTACGAACGCTCTTGAAAAAAAATCTAGTCGCACTTGAATTTTCAAGAATTTCGCTCTTGGAATCGAGACAAATTCATTCTCAATGTGGTTCTATAGGCAAGGGGAGTGAGGAAACGCAAACTTTGAGATAATAACGTAAAAAAAAATAAATGCTGCTACGGGGACTTGATCCACGGTCGAGCTGTTGCGGCTGGCCAAATACGAACCGCGCTGCCTCATAAATATGCTTTCGCCGCTACTTGTAGCTTATCGACAATAGTCGAGTCGGTTAAGCTGCTCGTCCAACTGTGTATTTTTCAGTCTTCGAGGTACCGAGTTCAAGTCCCAGTAAAGTAAGTAAAATAAAAAATTTTTATCTGTTATGTGACTAACTCAAAATCAATCACATTTTAGAAAAAAGTGGGTGGGGTGGCTGATGGTGAGTGGCGGCGAGCAGCGCGGAACAAACAACACCACCGTCGGTCGGACGGGTTGTCCCGGGGTTCTCGGTTCATGTCTCTCACACCCAAACCCCCCACCCCTTCAATTATTATTTTTAGTCTTTTATTTTGAGAATTATTCGTACTTGTATCAAGTACTGAAACTCTTGAGTCAAGAATGTCGGGATCAAAAATTCACTCTTGGATCAAGAATATCGCTCTTGGATCAAGAATTTTCCCTCTTACCCTATTTTTGAGAACGAATGCTCTTGATTTAAGAGTGAAATTCTCTATTTTTTCTCTGAGTATATATTCAAAGTTTAAACTTTGGGCCACGGACCGCCTCATTGAATTGCACCTTAAAGAATCATTTTAATATCATTAGAATCTTATTTTGCGTACATACGAAGTTTGCTGAAAAAAAATACAGAACTTTGTGATTTTTCAAAAAGAATTTATTTATTTAATAAAAGTACCTTTTTGTCCCCTTCAAAATATAATGGACATAATGGTTAACGTTTATGTTAACTTTTTTTTAATCCTCAAAGCACTTAAGAAACCCATTTTTTCTGACCTTGCTTAGCTCCTTCTTCAATGCCGGCTTTAACGCCTCAATTTTTGAAAAAAAAAACTTGGTAAAGATGTGTTTAGCATCTTGCAACATAAAGCCAAAAATATCGCTGAAAACTCGCCAAACATTTTTGAGGCCACAGGTTCCACTGTTCTTTCTCGTTGTGCCGGATTTCGCTGTTGAGTCGCATTGGAGTGAGAAGGTAGCTGCAGGCTGGTAGTGTATCAGTCAAAGACCGCTGATGATTAGGCAGAGATGCTAACGATGCTAACAGCTGTACGGTGGTGTGGTGTAGAGCTTTTAGCAAATCAGCGTTTCGCTCAGAGTGGAACTTAAACAGGATGGAATTTTTATAGATTTCCCTTTTAGAATCGGTGATTACTGATATATGAAATTTTCGTTCTCAAAAACACAAGCATCCTTTTCTGTTCTTTTAATTTGAGCGATCCTGTGTTCAGTAAAATAATCAACGTTTTGGAAACGCTTATTGATTCTTTCTTAATTCAAATGGAATGTTATTTTAAAACCAAATAACAAGTAATATGTATAAAAATGTACTGCATAGTTAGATAAGTCAGCCTGAGTTCTTATATGAGTTGGCTGTAAAATACAACTGTGTCGAAAAACACATATAAGAAACCCACTTAAGCTAATTCTCTTTTTTAAATGAGAGCTCAGTTAAGTAAACATCCCTCACTTCCTTCAAGACTCTCATCACTCATAAAACACGAGAACTTTAAATACGATTTTCACTAAATCGTTGATGTTGAGTTTGGGACATTTAGTGAAGCAAGTGATCGATATTTACAATTTATTTAGCTTTAATCTGATCTCTTTTACTTTCTATCTAAACATTTCATCTAGCTCTTTTGATATGGCTGTAAATGGGTTAATTTTGATGATATTTCGGCTAGCTGCTGTTGGTGGTCCCTCACTTTTATGGCTGACTGCCAGTTGCTGGTTGGCTTAGACAAAATTTTTGAACAACCACACCCCAAAATATCATAGTCATATGCTAATTGCGAGGGAGGAAGCGGGACGGAGGGCGACCCGCACACAACGAGCGGCGAATGGGGGACAGAGAGGGCAAAACATAATCAGCTCATCAACACGACGCTTGATAAACTAATTTGTTTGATGTCTAGTCTAAATGTGTTGGCCATATTGCATATAGTTATCGTTTATTTAGAGCAAACATTGCCCAGAGACCAGGCCACTCAAATATTGTATGAAATTGACCAAAAATGACAGACAAATTGGCTTTTATCGCTCGTGTTGTTGCTGCCTTTGGTTGTGTGAATAATTTAACAATTTAAAGTGGAGCTAATGGTGTTAGTTGTCGTGTTTCATATGTGTCTATTTATTAAAACTGCCTTTTGTTTTGAATGCCGTGTGCGTGTGTGTGTGTTTATGATGTGGCATCCCCATAAAGAATTTGCTCTGAATAGCCAAATGAGTTCAATCAACCAGTGGCGTACCGTGTAGTTATGCCGCCCGGGGCGGAAGTCGACTTTGCCGCCCCCCTTCCCCCTTGAATAGTCCTAAATTTTAACCTTTTTTCTATAATTTTTACAATTAAGTTTTTCTAATTCTTTCCATCAAAAACTTCTCTGTAACATAAAGGGACGTACGCTCGATTTTGATTAGGAATGACGAAGGCCTTAATTGTGAGGGAGTATTATTTTGCAAAAGTTGCTATCATTTATGGAAAAAATTCTTGGGGATGTATAATAAAGGTGCGCCGCAGGCAAAATTTTTTCGCAAAATCCGCGGAAACGTATTTTACATACTTAACCAAAATTTAAATACAAATTTACTTCGATGGGCCGAAAAAAAATTGTTTTCAGGTCGAACATGGTTTTCTAGTTTGATGGCAAATGCGTTTCGAAATTAGTTTTTTACTCCAAAAAAACGTAGTCCAACTCAAAGAACGTTTTTGAGTTGGACTACGTTTTTTGGAAACATAACTCATTGGCAGTATAGAATTGTAAGCTCCAAAAATTCGGAAAATATCGCGAAATAGATGGGCGCGAACTATGATGAATTAATGTGAAAATATTTAATCTTGTTTGATAATTATTCTTTTATAATTAACACTATACATTGTGTTTTTTTTAGTCCATGTAACAAACTATTAAAGAACTCATTCTGTATTGATTACAAAGTATATTTGAAAACAACTTTCTGATTTTGCTCATTGGAATGAAGTTTTGGACTTTAATATGGAAATTGTGGTTATTTTTTTTGATAGAAACAATTTTTTTTTAATAATTGTTCAGTTGACACAACTTTTGTTTCATAAGAACTTTTCAAGGCATACTACAAATCTGCACCCTCCTGCATACTCCCTTGAGAACATAATCAATATAGCAGCATGTTTGACTCTGTCTATGGTAGACCTCTGCTCTTTAATCCTTTTATACTGATTCGTAAGCTTTTAAAATTGCATTCAATGAATATTTCTTATATTACTAGATCTTGAAGTGCAGAATCTTGCAACGTTTTCCATATTGAAATGACTGCAAAGTCTAGATCACTTTCAGAAATAGCACTATTTCTTAATTTAAGAGAATAATCAATATACATTTTGTAATTATTTACCGCCCCTGAACTTTGCTGCCCCTAAAATTTGCCGCCCCAAAAACATCCCACCCCTGAAACTCACAGCCCTCAAAAATTGCCGCCCCTAAAAATTTGCCGCCCGGGGCGGGCCGCCCCCTCCGCCCCCCCCTCGGTACGCCACTGCAATCAACATCCATTTGAGTTGTGCGTTGATAAATTTCATATTTATGCTAATGCATTTGTATAAAATTTGTATAAACCAAAACTAAAGAGCTCTTTCACTCAAATTGTGTATTCTGAAATTCAAATAACCGTCTGTGCGTTTAGCAATATCGGTTTTGGGTTTTTGGTTTTTGATTACCCCTGCGGTGTCTTGCACTATAAAGTGTTTAAATTATATATCCGGTGTGTGCATTTGGGGTTATGGGTTAAGGTAAAGTCACACCATATCCGCCAGAGGCTGGGGAAATCTGCAGAGGAAATTGTGGGCGTTTTTAACGAAAGAAGTGAAAAGACTTTATAAATAATGTAAAGACTGTGGGGACAAAGTTGTAATCGATCAGTTTTTTCAACCTTTAAGAAAAACTAAGATATATACACTGAGAGAGAATCAATAATTTACGTACGGAAATGCTTGATTCAAGAGTTCGTTTTTCAAAATCCCTACATTATTTATTTAAATTTTTAACGATTAATTTCGTATAAAAGAGCGATTCGTACAGAAAATAAGAATTTTCAAGAACAAATTATTATTACCAAATTCTAGATTTTCAAAATTAAAAGTAATTATGTAAAAGCGAATGTATTTTCGTATGTTTACTTGAAAAGGTGTCTGTTCCGCTGAAGCGATTTTCACAGTTTATTTATGTCGATCAGAAAAGATTCTAGGCTATGTGCCAAGTTTAATAACGGGTTCGAAGCCTTAAAAGGCGGCTACGAAGTTGCTCAGAGCCTTAAAGCCGAAATTATTTAAGCTACACAAAGAAAAATACGAGATATTCATACTAAATGATGTAAATACTGTATTGTTCCGAAACCAAAAATGAAAAGATTGACTTGAATGCCAATTTTTCAATTCCAACCTTCTTGTCTTGATCCCGATATTAGCTCGCGAGAGCATGACCTTAGCTTGATAAAGGCTTATTTCAAGAGCACAATTGATTGATTGAAAGAAGTTTAGCTTGAAACAAAACGTCTTATAATGATTGTTTTGGCCGGCTCAAGGTCAGGTGCATTTTATAATCATAACTTTCATTAAATAAAACATAATCCAATATATTTCGATCCAGTCGGGATTCGTCTTCACGACGACGTTCGCTCTGTCAGCCGTTGAGTTGGAAACTGATTTGATTTTTGTTGTGGTTAAGTAAATGTCTGAATCTATGTGCTCTCAGTGTCTTTTGTAAAGTTGAGTCGTGTGTAAGTGGGTATGTTGATGATGTGAAGCATCTCCAGCGTGAAGCGTTTGTTATAGTGTTTCTTTTGCAGTAAAATTTTAACAGTCTGTGAAGTCTGGAGAGAGTAAGTGCTCAGCACAGTGAGACGCAAGCGCGGTGTTTTGTATTGTGATTTTACCTTTGAGTTTTATGTCAGATTTATGTCCAAATATTCTCGTTCTTAGTTTAGTTTTTATCGTACATACACTTGTTCCCAGCACATGGAATATGGTAAATGAATTTGGTTTTCTCCACTTTGTCAGAAAGCAAGATGCTTTTCGTGTTGCTGAAGAACATCGCATTGGTATAAATTGTGTGCTGTTCTGACTGTACTTTTGTTGTTGCATTCGGATCTGGTCAGACTGTCAAAAAACTTCGAAGTGAATATTTCCGATTTTTGATTTTTGTTCTTTGCGTGTACGTCCGTTTTTTTTATGTTTTTAGCAGTCTGAATATTGTTTTAGTAGAAAAATCGTTGGATTTGGGCATATTGAAAATTTTTTGTTTGTTTTGTTGAAAGTCTTCGCCGTTTAAAATATCATGCTGGTTGGATTATTTGAGTGCTAGCTTATCTCCTTCCAGACGCCATATCTTTCTGGTAGCAGTCAAGCTTAACTATATTTTCTACTCTATGATGGTGTCTAAACACGGTAGTTTTTCATTCTTTTCCACTTATTTATAATATTATACTTATTTAATGTTTACAAAGTGTCTTCAATTTCATTCTCCCTTTAAATTGAGAAAGGGTCGTATTGGTCAGTATCTTGTCTTAGATATCTTGCTTAAAATTTCTTCCTTTACCTGCAATTATGACGATGCTCGGTATCCCATTGCAAGGCCTTTGTGTTGGATGTATATTAGGGTGTCCCAAGACATAAGGAACAATTTTTTTCCGCGAAATAAATACCCTCTATTTTTATTCTGGTTGGCCTCATTGATTCACAAATTAAATATTATTGAGATTGGGCAACAATAACCCGTGCCGACTTGATGCCAAACTTCTTACATAAAAATTTGTACTTATTACACAGTACAACACTATAAAAAACCCCAGCATAAGACACTTAAATTTTGATAAAGTGGTCCCCTTTAAGCATCACCTCGTACCCAGTTCTTCAAATGAAGCTTCGTTTCGCGTTTTATGGATACTTTTGTACTTGCAACACACAACGACAACAATTTTAAATAATTTTTTAATGGTTTAAAATTAAATTCTGCTAAATTCAGCAATTGTGGACAGGCTCATTGGGAACGCAATATAAGAAATTCATATTAATCGTGCAATCGGTTAAGGTACAGGCGAAAATACTGAAATGTTTCAATGTAAGTCGGCCTTCAACCTTCTAAAAATTTAATGACTTAAAAGTAAAAAATTTAGAAGGTTTGCGTAAAAAAAACAGCTTTGATTTTTTGGGACACCCTAATGTATATGGTCTTATCATATTTACCATATCTGTACACATACAAAATATTTCGATTTCAATGAACAGTAATGTTCCGTATGTTCCTCAACTTCGTTCCTTTTTTATACCCTAGTAGAGGGCATATTGAAATTGTCCGGATGTTTGCAACGCAGGGAAGAGAGCATCTCCGACCACTTAAAGTATATATATTCTTGATCAGCATCAACAGCCGAGTAGATATAGCCATGTCCGTCTGTCCGTCCGTTCGTCCGTATGAACAAACAGATCTCAGAGATGGTAAGAGATAGAGGTTTGACATGTATGGGACAAATGCTTGCTATACTTGCAGGCAGATCAAGTTTATTTTCAATTTTTGCCACGCCCCCTCCCGCCCCCGAAATTTGGAAAAAACGTTATATCTCCTACAGTTTTGAAGATAGACGATTTGTACCTTCCTACCTAGAGATAGTTAGAAATTAGCAAAATGTATCAATTTGCTGAAGAAATGATAAAGATCGGATCAGCGGTTCTCAAGTTATGAGCAAAAATATATATCACCCTCCCCCACCCCCTCCACCCCTATTACAACTAACACCGCACAATCTTAAAGAGAGAGAGAGAGAGAGAGAGAGAGAGCGGGAGTGAGAGGAGAGAAAGAGAGAGAGAGACTTAGAGATGAGCGCAGCACCAGCATTGCATTCAGCTTCTACTCCAGTTACAGAGTATGTTATAGTCGGGCTTGACCGACTTTCTCACTTGTTTTAGTATGACTTCTAAGGTCAGTTCTGTTGGTATACTTGAAAAAAGAAATGACATCACGTCAAACGATACTATCTTCTTATTATATATAGAATGAGTATTATTCTTTTGGCTGTCAATATTTAGAGAATATTTGTCAGATATTTGGATGAAGATATGAAGGGCATTTGTCATTGAATATATTGGTCGTAAAGGCATGTTCTCTTTATTAATCTTGGGGAGTATATAAATCCTAGATATTTTTCTTTTTTTTTGTAATTATTCCTTGTTTATTTTGTAATAATCTATTCCTTGTCAGTAGTTACAATGTGGGATCTTGTCGTAAAACACTTTAAGTAGACCTAACTCCTAACATTTGTTTCATCTTATTGTCATAATCATCCTTCCGCATTGCCACGGGCTAAATTTAAAATTTCTATATTTTTGTTTTCAACAAAACGCTCTCTTAAGAAACATATCCACACAATTCATAAAACCCGAGCAGAGAAATGCATTTTTTCGATTTTCCCATTACTTTTGCGTTGTTGTAGATTTCATTAAATTCGTCAGTGTTTGATTTAACTGGGAGCTTAAATAAACGTGGACTTTTAATTTTTCTCTTTGCTTAATCATGTGCATAGTATACAAGCAAGCTACCTTACACTTACTCACTTGCGTACACCATCAAACTAACATCCTTTGCGCCTTTATAACAACTCTCCAATACTCAGTCCAGTTTTGGTTTTCTCTCCTGACAAATATGACAAATTACTGACAGAAATGAGGTCTTAAGTGTCCTAGTTTCTCTTGTCCATTAATTTGCAACTCGTTAACTTGAAATCCATAAAATTCTATGGCTAATCTATTAGATAATTACCCCACACAACGTTATCTATGCAGAGCAATAGCCGCAGCATCATTAACAGGCAGCAACAAACACACTTTTCTAAGCAACATTTCGCCCAGCGACGACTCTGGCAACATGTTGCTGCTGCTGCATCTACTACTTTTTTTCTATTTTCTTTTTTTTTTTTGGTGTCTGGCAGCAACACTTAGCGTTTGTTTATCGCACCAGCACGAAATGTTGTTGCCAGGCGCTGGTGCTGTTGCTGCTGCCGCCCACTTTGAGTTGAGATTCAGGATTACCGTTAGTTTCGCCACCGCCGCCACGCATGTTTGGCCACTTCACGCGTTATTTACAGTTGCGAGTCGGGAGCGGGGGTGCTGCGAGCCTGGCGAGGCCAGGCCGTTAGATGTCTGTGCTGATGCTGCTGCTGCTGTTGCATGTTGCTGCTGCTCCATCACATGAATCACGACGACGAACATTGGAAATTGAGGCAATTTGTTTGCTGTTGTCGCCGCATCCTGCGGGTAATTAAAAAAGGCGCAAGAACACCATAGAAACTGGTCACTGCAGTGGCAATTTGTGGCAATTACATGCGGAGCCATTTACATTTAGATTGAAGGGTATTTATCTCGCATCTTGGCCGGCGAATTTGCATAAATCAACTAACCAAAAAAAGGAGAATAAAAATAAAAACGAATTATATCAAATGCTGCGTTGGCGCCCGCTAATGAAGTCTCGAGACCACGAAAAAAAATCTACAAAATGCTAACAAGTTGTTATTATAAATCGACATGGAAATTAGTTTACACTTGGAGCCGTTTGCTGTTTGATTTATTGCCGCCTGTCACATGACTGCCAGCTGTCTGCCTACCAAAAGAAACCCCAGACCCAGACACCCGACACTCGCGCCCAGTCAGAGCAGCCCGGCAACGGCGCGTGGATCCTACCGAGGCGAGAGCTTCGATTCTGTTTCAGTTTTATTCTGTCTGTTTGTCCATGGAGCCCCCATAGGTCGTTCATTGGTGCCGCTGCCGCTGCTGCTGCTGCTGTCCGCCCAATGCCTAGGTACCTAGTACGTACATATAGATACTCGTACATACATATAATTCATGGCAATCGCCGCAGACTTGCATACAAATAAATTAAAACGTAATAACAAATAAGTCGTTGTTGTCGAGAGGCAGTCGACTGGTGAAACTGAATCCGAGGCGCCTACGCCTGTGGGTTTTAGTATGACTTATTAAAGGAGTACATTCGGTTACTTACAAAAAGATTTGGATGCTCGAGTACTCTTTGTATCGGAGGGAGTTTAAAGTCCTATCCCATATGGCAGACACTTTGACCATTGTCCAATTACCACAAATAATTTATCCACCTTGTTGTTCTGGCTGGTTCCTTTATTGAATTTTTTTGTTGTTTTTTGTTGGAAACCATATTTTTTTTTTGCCAGCCACACTTTTAAGCTGTCAATTTTCGGCCACTCTACGTCTGTTAAATGCCTGCTTAAATGCCACGCCCCACTCTCAGCCCAACTGTCTGTAAATAAACGCTTAATTACATGTCATTACACAGAACGGAAAACACAATGCAATGAGGCAACCAGGCAGCACAACAACAACAACAACAGCAGCAGCAACAGCAGCGACAGCCTCATAAGTAATAAAGCACGTGAACAACCGCAACCTGAAAACCAACTACGGGAAACACAGAATAATACGGAGCCCACAACTTCACTACGTCTATTACTGCAAATTGGCTAGTCCGCGCTAGAGATGACAGACCTGACGTGTAAACGTGGACACACAAACATCAAAGATGAAGGTTATAAAAAGGAAAAATTTTAGTGTAATTTGAAGAATTGTTCTTAATGAAGCATATCTTCGATCATTTTGAAACTTTTAAGTTATTTGGCTTTAAGGTTGGTTTTAAGGTGGCGGTTCAACGCGCACTACCATAACCATTAGATTATATTTTTATTTTATTCATACCGAAAAATGTTTTCAGTGAAGACATACATCCATTTTTGAAAACTTTAATCAATTACACTAGTTTACAGCCAAAAAGACCCATTCTACTTCTACTGAACATTTTTTATACCCTGTACCCATTGAAAATGGGTAAAAGGGGATCATGAAGTTGTGCAAATGTATGTAACAGGGAGAAGGAAACATTTCCGACCCTATAAAGTATATATATTCTTGATCAGCATCAACAGCCGAGTCGATTTAGCCATGTCCGTCTGTCCGTCTGTCCGTCTGTCCGTCCGTCCGTCTGTCTGTATGAACGCGTCGATCTCGGAGACTATAAGAGATAGAGATACAAATTTTTGCATGTACATAGGTATAGGCCGTACGCAGATCAAGTTTGTTTCAGATTTGCAAAATTCCCCCCCCTCCCCCCTTAAACCGCAAAAAACTGTCAGAGCCACAATTTTAAAGTTACAACATCGTCGCTTAATATATATTATCTTAGGCCTATAATCTATCTATTCTGAAAAGCACATTGAAATCTGAGCAAAAACACAGAAGTTATTAACGAAACAATTTTTGCACCCCCCCTCCCCCCACGCTTTGCTAATTACGCATTACATTTGCTGCTTGCGCCCGCGTGTGTGAGGGCGCGTTTGTGTGTATGTGTGCGTGTGTGTTTGTTTGTGTATGTGTGTGTTTGTCAATTGTACAGGGTATTTTGAAGTCGAGCTAACTCGACTGCAATGGTCTTACTTGTTTTTAGTGTAGTTTGGAATTGTGATCACAGAAATCGATTTCAAAAATTTTTTCATGTGAGATATGACTTAAAATGTAAGAGTTCCTACCAAAAATATTAAAAAATTTATATTTCAAAAATTTCTGAGAACACTATTCCAAACTATACTAAAACGAGAAGGCCAAGCTAACTTCGCCTTTGCCGAAGTTTTTATACCCTTGCAAATGTTTTAATACATCAGAGTTTACGAACGTTAGCATGAAAATAAACAATTTTTCTAAATAAAACACACTTTTCGACCGATAGTTCCTATGGCAGCTATAAGATATAGTCATCCGATTTTAAACAAAACTTCAAAATCTGTTAAAAAGCGTATAAAACTAATAACGGACGAACAGACGGGCTGACGGACAGACAGATAGACGGACGGACAAAGCTCAATCGACACAGCTCGTCGCCCTGATCAACAAAAAAGTCTTGCGGTATTTCCGCAAGCTTGTCTTTGCAAGCGCGTAGTTCTAGTTGTATTCGCATCGGTTCACGCTAAAGCTTTTTGGAAAGCTCTTTTCACGCGTGTTTGATTTGTTGTTGTTTGTTTTTAGTCGTTCGTGAGTTTTAGCGTCGCAAACATGGAGCAAAATAAAGAAAAAATACGGCATATTTTACAGTACTACTACGATAAAGGCAAAAATGCATCTCATGCTGCCAATAAAATTTGTGCAGTTTATGGACCCGATACAGTTTCCATTTCCACCGCACAACGATGGTTTCAACGTTTTCGTTCTGGTGCAGAGGTGATCGAAGATGCGCCACGGTCCGGAAGGCTTGTCGTCCAAAATTGCGATAAAATCGCTGAATTGATCGAAAGAGACCGGCATAGTAGCAGCCGTAGCATCGGCCAAGAGCTGGGCATGAGTCATCAAACCGTTATAAACCATTTGAAGAAGCTTGGATTCAAAAAGAAACTCGATTTATGGGTGCCCCACGACTTGACGCAAAAAAACATTTTTGCCCGTATGGATGCATGCGAATCGCTTTTGAATCGCAACAAAATCGACCCGTTTTTGAAGCGGATGGTGACTGGCGATGAAAAGTGGGTCACTTACGACAACGTGAAGCGCAAACGGTCGTGGTCGAAAAGCGGTGAAGCTGCCCAGACGGTGGCCAAGCCTGGATTGACGGCCAGGAAGGTTCTTCTGTGTGTTTGGTGGGATTGGCAGGGAATCATCCACTATGAGCTGCTCCCCTATGGCCAAACGCTCAATTCGGACCTGTACTGCCAATAACTGGACCGCTTGAAAGCAGCACTCAATCAGAAGAGGCCATCTTTGATCAACAGAGGCCGAATTGTCTTCCATCAGGACAACGCCAGGCCACACACATCTTTGATGACGCGCCAGAAGCTCCGGGCGCTCGGATGGGAGGTTCTTTTGCATCCACCGTATAGTCCGGATCTCGCACCAAGTGATTACCACCTATTTCTGTCCATTGCGAAGTTCGTCGGAAGTTGACCCCAAGAGAGTCCTGTGAAAATTGGCTCTCCGAGTTTTTTGCCAATAGGGAAGCGAGCTTCTATAAGAGGGGCACTATGAAGTTGGCATCTCGTTGGGAACTCGTCATCGAACAAAACGGCGCATATTTGACTTAAATCGCATTATTATAACCAATTTTATGAACAATTGAAAATTCAATAAAAAAATACCGCATGACTTTTTTGACAACCTTATATATAGTTTATAGAATCGGAAATTAATATTTCTATGCGTTGCAAACTTCTAGGCAAAATTATAATACCCTTTGCAAGGGTATAAAAATATTTCAGTTGAAACGGGTCATTTATTTTTGTAAACTTCTGTTATCTATGACTATAGTCATTGCTATAGCAATTTATTTATTTTATGCCTCTAGATATACTGGTTCCCGAAGCATGACAAATTTTTTTAAATTTACAAAAAAAGTATTTTTACGATATTTCAAGGACATGGCATAAAAATGACCCGAAATTTGGCCAGATCAGATTATTTTAAAGTAGTCTATCCTTCCTTACAGGGAGCAATATATATGCGAATACAATGCCTCGGATACGGACCCCCCTCTGACGACGAACCAAGCATACGTTTAAAGTACCACGATTCGAGGATTTGCACCTGGAATGTCCGCACCCTTGACAGAGACGGTGCTGATGTCGATTTATGAATGTCCTCAAAAAATATTCATCGGACGTTACCGCTCTCCTATAAATGCGATGGACTGAACATGGGAGCAAGATAATAACACCACCACAGACGGCCGATTTAGCCTTCATAAAACAACCGTTGGTAATGGAGGGAGGCTAATAGACTTCCTTGCGGGCTGCAACATGATCAAAAGTACCAGATTTGAACATAGAGACATTCACATGGCGATCTGGAAGTCCCCTAATCATCGAACGCGAAATCAGATTGATCACGTTGTGATCGACGATAGGCATTAAACGTGCGTGCGATTCAAGGAGCCAAGGCTCCATGCACATGCCTCACGCTCTGGTACGTTCAAATTTTCATGATGACGTTTAGAAGCACGCAAAGCTACGTCGAAATAGGAAAGAACCGCTACGAGCCTTTTGATACCAAAAGAGGTTTGAGGCAGGGTGATACCATATTGTATGACTTTTCTAATCTGCTGATGGAGCATATGGGTCATTCTTTTATAAACCGAACAGCAAAAATTTTTTTTATTTTTCATTTTAATAAAAAAAAATCCGAAATTAGATCTCGACATGCCCACCAAAACGTAATTTGCGGTTTTGCACAACAATTTTTTGTTAATTTTATAAACAATTTCAAAAATCGTCAAAAACGAAAAAATTGGAAAAAAAGCGTTTTTTAAAAACGTGATATCTCAGGTTTGGTTTATCGGACAGGTCTCAAGTTGATATCGATGGAAAGAATTTTACTGTATCTACTCAAATTATAATTTTATAGATTTTTAAATTATTTAATAATATTAAGTAAAAGTTGCTAAAAATTATATATAATTTTATCTCAGTGTTAACCACCATGTTAAAGCTTCTGAGGATATGCAATTAATTGCTCTAAATATAACTTAAATTTTGGTGTTTTCAAAAAGATGGAGACTTTTATAGTTTAAAAGTTATGAATTTTTAAAGTTATAAACAAATTAAAAGATACCCTTGAAAAAAGCTTTGCCACGCAGTCAGTTTTAAAGCTTTTTGATTGAAACTTGACAATTGTGCTTTATATTCATCAAGCTTTCCAAAAATGTCAACATCGCGCGGATCGGATGACTATATCATATAGCTGCCATACGAATATTATGATTAATTGAATTTTGTTGTGAATTAGGGTTACCAGAGCTTGCAAAGTAATTTATAACACTACTAAATTCAGCATTTGTATGGCAGCTATATGATATAGTCGTCCGATCCGCCTGATGTAAACATTTTTAAAAAGCTTGATAAATATAAAGCTCAGTTGCCAGGTTTCAACCAAAAAGCTTTAAAACTGACTGCATGGCGAAGCTTTTTTCAAGGGCATCTTTTAATTTGTTTATAACTTCAAAAATTCATAACTTTTAAACTATAAAAGTCTCCATCTTTTTGAAAACACCAAAATTTAAGTTATGTTTAGGACATTTGATTGTATATCCTCAGAAGCTATAACATGGTGGTTAACACTGAGAAAAAATTATATGTAATTTTCAGAAACATTTACTTAATATTATTAAATAATTTAAAAATCTATAAAATTATAATTTGAGTAGATACAATAAAAATCTTTCCATCGATATCAACTTGAGACCTACCCGATAAACCAAACCTGAGATATTACGTTTTTAAAAAAACCTTTTTTTCCAATTTTCCGTTTTTGACGGTTTTTGAAATTGTTTATAAAATTAACAAAAAATTTTTGTGCAAAACCGCAAATTACGTTTTGGTGGGCATGTCAAGATCTAATTTCGGATTTTTTTTTATTAAAATGAAAAATAAAAAATTTTTTAGTTGATCGGTTTAAAAAAGAATGACCCATATACCGTCTTTAATAAAGTTGTAATATTGTCCCTTCTGGAAGATATAAAAAATAATAAAGGGAATGCGTATATCTTTTTCGATACGGATTTTTTATAAAATTATACAGAAAGAGCACATACTTGAATTAATTAATTTGATGGTGAATTTGTTTAAATTAATATTTATGATCTTACAAAGGTGATTTATGACCATCTTATAGACTGAACCTTTTTCCAGTTCGGGTTCTGGTTTAACTGGTCATTAATTTTTAAGCATCGGTTCCTGGTCCGGATGATGAGGTTTAAAAAAAAAACAGGAACCGTACAGGTTATTAGGGGTTTGAAACCCGACCAGTTTGCAGTCAACATTGCCTACGTGTAAGAACTTAGTAGCGAAAATATATAACCTGTTCGAGAAATTTTGTAATTTGGAGCCGAAGCTTTTCTACAAGTAAAAGATTTGTATTGGAAAATAATACGAATCTCCTACTATTCTTTGCACAAAGTCTTTCTTTTTCATCATTCTATGAACTTATTGATTTTCTTAAGGGTAAGCCTAGGCTTCAACATTAGATCTTCTGCCCGATACTTGAATCACAACCGCTTAACGGTTATGGGCGCTACAGCCCAGATGTGGCCCCCCGGACTTCTGTTTGTTTCCTCGCCTGAAAAGGCCGAGACGACATCCAAGCAGCGTGCGGGATCCAAGCAGCGTGCACCGCGGAGAATGCCTTCCGTGACGCCTAAAATGCTTGGAAATCGCGCTGGCAGCGCTGCATCGACACAGAAGAAGCCTATACTGAAAGTTTTAAACAATTGTAACCAGTGGCTCCATAAATTTTTTTTAGATTTACTTAGTCCTATTACTTTTCGGACAAACCCTGTATATACTGAGGTAAAGCTGCTAACCGGGCGAACCCAACGGGATCCTGACTTACTGAGTCTCAAGTCGACTCACACCTTCCTTGATGACCTTTGGTAACAGAACGATGCATCCGCATAGCTGCTGGCTAACGTAAGCGGCGAAATCTCCTTATAGGGTACAATATATAGGATTGTACCGTCAAAAAAAAACTCCGCCAATGTAATCTGAATCAGATGAAACGTTTTATTTGTGCAAAGTAACAGCAAATATTCCAGGGCTCTCATGCCTTTCCCTAATAATTATCTCAGAACGTGTTCTCAGCAGACGCAGCACTTACTTACGGGACCGTTTGGTGAGTTTAAACTTTTTTGATAGGAAAAAGATTGAATTTATTTGACTAAACTAAAGCAAACGACTTTTAGTAAATTGTTTTGTGATGTGATCCTTAAAAGATCTGTTTAGAAACATTAAAGTATATATTCTTGTGTGTTTAATGCACGCTTTCACCTCTAGTTCTCAGTTCTCAGAGGCCCGTGTGCAGGTCATGTCATATTTAGCGCATAAACTATGAATCAATTTACAGACGGTGGCAATTTCTCCTTTTTTTTTTTTTGATTGTTTGCTGGGCGTTTATCAACATAATGAGGAAACAGCTTTTTTGACTTATCAACTGTGTGTGTGTTGGGGAGGTAGTTTGGGCCGCTGGAGCTGGCCTACCTGTCAAACTGAACGCCTGCTGCTGCTGCTGCTGCCGCTGCTGCTGGCAAGCAACAAAAGTGTTGGTTAAAGTGTCAGAAATTTTCATTATCGCACCGCCGCGGAGCGAAAAATGTCGTGCGGCATGCAATATAATATAGCCAAAAAGGTTGAGGAAGAGGAAGAGGAAGGAGGGCACCGTTGGCTCCGCCCGTGTCTGCCGCATTTATGCCAAAATGAGATACAAATAAAAATTAAAAAAAAAGAAATAAAGCCAAGTGTGATATGAAGGTAGGCTGATCTGGTCCGTGCTGGCTGATATTATTAAAAAACTGTCAAAAACGCCTGCGCAGCGTCGACTGTGCGTGCCACGAGTTGGATTTGTGTGCATACGAGCCGTTTGCTGCTTGTTATATCTGTAGCACATTTATCATTTTCATTTCAATTTTAGTCGCATTATTCTTGGCAAACTAAATATCCACAGAGTGTGGGCGGACAACTGTCTGATTGGCGCGTTCCACATGGCGTATGAGCAATGTGCAACAGTTTCTCTCTCTCTCTCTATATTTCTTGGCTGCCAATTATGGGCAAGTTTCGCGCCTGCAACATGAGAAATAAAAAAGTGTGCGTTCGTGTCATAAAACAGTTTGAAAACCCATAAAACTGTCAAAGGCAGTTTTGCTCGTGCTTAGAATTTTCCTAAGGCAGGAAGTGTCAAGACACAAGCCAATGGAGCATGGGAAAATGCCAATTGAAAGATGAGCGGAAATGTTTTCAGCAGATGTTGAAAGGCGAATTCATTTAGTTAAAGGAGTTGAAACTAAATCAAAATTAATATTCATCATTTCGTTTACTGCCCACATTTAGAAGTGGCCAACACCAACAGCAGCAGCACACCCAGCTCACCCAGCAAACCAGACTTCACCAGACCAGGTCCAAGCACTTCTTAATGGCCTTTCAGACGCATTTATTTTGCAGTCACATTAAGATAATGTGGCACATGTAAGCTCATTCCACGGCATCATCATCAAATGCAGCGCGCAACAATTTCTTCTGGGTGATCAGCTGCCATTGATAAACGACAACGACAACAACAGCAACCGCCAGAGAAAACTTTTCCAAAATGTTGTGAGCCATCCACGCGTTCTAAAACATATCACATGATAATCTTCATGCATCAGTTTGAACGTCAGCAACATGTTGCTGCCGCTGCCAGCAACCGGAAGCATTTTATTGCCTTTGACTTGGTCTGCGATTCGCTTGCACTGATTATTTGCAGGCAATCGTAAATCCCCACTTTTGTGGGGGGCACGCGCTGGACAGCCACTAGCAACATTAGCAGCAGCAACAACAAAAAACAGGTGCCATCGCTATTTTCTTTATTTTTTTAGGTAGCTGCAAGTCAAAGAGGTGCGAAATGGTCAAACAACGCCCGCTGGCATTGAATTTCAGACAAAGTGTTTTGCCAGCTTTCAACATTAGAAGTTGATGTTGCCTGGGCGTGGGTCAACAGCAGCAGCAACTTGGAACGTGTTGCTGATACAATTTGCTTGATAGGCGCACATTTTTACGCTTCAGCGCCTTGAAGCTACGCTATCTGTGCGAAATCTAATACATTTTGCTCAGGCTTTGGCCAATTTCGGAGAGCAAACACAAAAAAGACTACAAAAGAAAAGAAAAAAGAAAAACTCCTGACAGCAGCAACACAAAGCACTGCAATGCAGGGCCAAAGTCGCGTACGTGGTTAGCAAATTTATGTTGCCAAAATTGAAGGAGCAGCAGCAGGACCTGCAGCAACTGGCGCCAAGTGTGTTTTTTGGTTAACCCCTTTGTGCCACGTAAATCGCATAAATTGCATAATTTTGACTGACTTTTGTTGGCATTGCAGTTTTCTTGGCATCCTTCGCCTTCGTTTGGGGTCTTGGTCTTGGTCGTAGGTGCCGTTCATTGCCTTTTTGGCAGCAAAGCATAGCAAAGCCCACCGTCCCTCCCCCTTCGGTCTGACTTCCGTTTGCATAAACTTTAAGCGTAGGAAATTGAAAATTGCGACAGGCCAACATGTGACAAGTGTGCGAGAGAAAATAGAAAAGAAAGTCAAGAAAAAAGGCCCAATAAATTTCGATATACTGGTACATATGTTCAATTCAACACTGATAAGATTGTCTTTGAACGAAAAATTAAAGTCTGCAATAAAACTTGTAAGACTTAGGTCCGATTTCTCATCTTCCACATAGAGCTATCTGTCACATAAACTAACAAATAACAGTGTAAATTCGATGACTATCTGACACATAGCAGCTATCTGGGAGAACAGAAATCGGCCCTTAATGTAAAACAAAGCTGATTCCCCAAGTTTCCATAATACAAAGGAAAACACACCAAAATCTAACAAAACAGCTTCGCAACAACATCTAATACATATTAGGCAGGCATACTGCAAGGTCACAAAGGGCCACTACGAGCCTATCGCATGTCTAACTCTTTTATGGTAACCAAATAGGAAAAGTTTTCAAGAACAAGTAAGAATGTCGGTCAAACCTATCTGTAATTACATTATGGCGCCACAACTTCTTTTGAACAATGCTGGTTGAAAGATTTCCGAAACAAAACAATAGACTGCGCCACTACAGTGACCATTGTGGCGGATCCAGTTCATTCAGCTCCAATCGCAGATCCAGTTCATCTATCTAGTTTCACATCACTAACCACTATCGATACTCCCTTACACCCTCATTGCTCTGTCATTGTGTTACAGTCGTTCTTAACGGCAGTTAACATGGCTTAAATAACCCTCACCATTTAGCAAGCCAACGCTGCGGTAGTGAACAGACGTACACGGCGATTTCGACTGGGCTGTTGATGCTGATCAAGAATATTTCTACTTTATAGGGTCAGGCATGATATCTTCTCCCTGTTTTATACCTTTGCACAAACTTTATATTCACTGTGTACCTTTGGTACAGAGTATACATCCCACTTTTCTAAAATATTTAAACATTTGGTATAAAATTTATTGATTTTTTTGTTCTTTTACTTTATCTTGTCTAGAACTCGAACTCAGGACTGAGCATGAGCATTCGCACGACAGATCGGCAATCGAACAATTTGAAGCACTTAACAACATGGAAGCCCACAAGAATGCCGACTTGGCTCGTAACATATAAGGGTAATGAGGGAAACTACCTACAAAATGGCCACGAACTGCTGAAGAGCAATTTACAACAGTGATATATATAGGCTTACTTGGCATTCTCTTAATTTTAAAGTAGTTTTGATGTACTGCGTCTAGGCAGGCAGAATGTCTCCGTACTATATTCAAGAAAATTGCTCTAAAAATGAAATCGTTAAAACAAGTGAGAGTGTTGCGGTCGAGTGCCTGGACAGCAATATACCCTGTCCCAAGTAATGTGGTTCCTATAGCTTTGAATTCCATTTATTTTAAAATTTATTTCAATAAATGGGCAGGCGCACTTATGTACATATCTTCGGTGTTTTTGTTTGGATCTCATTGTGGTACACAGAATAGATAGATGTTGGGCCTCACTGAAAATATATTAAGTCACTAGGTTCAAACTTAAAAATTGTAGCCCAGACAGTTTTTCGCGGTTAGAAGAAGATGGAGGAGGAATTTGGCAAACCTGGAGCAAACTTGATCTGGGTACGGTGCACACCTACATACAAGCAAAAATTTGTAGCTCTACCTCTTATAGTCTGTGAGATTTACGTGTTTATACAGATAAAAAGACAGATTTTCGCTGTTTAAAGATGGAGAAGGAGGATTTTTCGAAATCTGAAACAAACTCGATGTGGGTACAGTATACACCTATATACATTCCAAAACTTGTGGCTCTATCTATTACAGTCTCTGAGATTGACGCGTTCATACAGACAGACAGACGGACATGGCTAAATCGACTTTATACCAAAAGACTTTGTGCAAATTTTGGTTAAGATAGCTTTAAAACTGACGGAGGAGATCTTAACCAAACTTTGCACGAAGTCTTTTGGTATAAATACGCTGCACATTTGTCGGAATAAGCCGGATCGGATGACTATAGCATATAGCTGTCATAGGAACGATCGGTTGAAAAACTAGTTTTAGTGAGAAAAACTTTTTTGTTTTCAGTGCTATTGCTCCCAACGCTCGTATTTATAAGTTTTTAATGATTTCACATAATTTCACCAAGGCTTGTCGAAATCGGACAACTATATAGTATAGCTGCCATACAAAAGTTAGGTCTGAAAAAAAGTCTTAGTGAGAAAAACTTTTTTGTTTTCAATGTTATCGCTCCAAACGCTCGTATTTATAAGTTTTCAATGATTTTACATAATATCAACAAGATTTGTCGAAATCGGACCACTATATATTATAGCTGCCATACAAACTGCCAGGCACGTATCAAGCTCCAAGGGTATATAAACTTCGGTCGAGCCGAAGTTAGCTTGCCTTTTTTTTTGTTTTTTGGCGAAACATCGCAAAAGTTAACTTAAAAAGTAATTTTCTTAAATTTAGGGAGAGTAGCCTTAAGACTGATTTTATAAAAGAAGGGTGAATTGTTTTTTTAAAGGCACAGAACTTCATATTCTTGGCACGGTTATCAGGGTAAAAGCTGTGGCTCTTCTCTTTTCATATTCGCTGTCATTGTCCGGAGCAATCCTAATTCAGCCTTTCCCATATGACATTTTAGCAGTTTCCGAAATATAAATTACTTTGCTACTCAAGTTTGCTCTACTTTCTAAGTGGTTGAAAAGCAGTGACTCACCCTTTACTGTCTGAAAGTACATCGCAACCTTACCTTACTTGAGCACTTAGCATGCAAAACGCCCGGTGGTGCAGATGGTAAGAACGGCGTGGGCTCGAGCCACCTGGAAAGCAAGGATTTTATTTACAATTTTTTAATTTAGGTGATTTTAACATTGTCTTTAAGTTTAAATCAGAGATTAAAACCGTAACCGAAACCGTATCCCGTAACCGCTGAAAACACTTTAAAATTTTTTAACTGAAACCGTAACCATAACCGAAAAAAATGTTCTTTTTATAACCGTAACCGTATAACCTTTATTTTCATAACCGGTTATCAGTACCGTAACAAAAACAAATATATGTGTTAATTTCGGTATTTCATCCACAGCCAGGTCCATGAACTGTAGACGGACATGATTGTAAAATAAAATGTTATTGTGTACAGGTAGAGCATTGCTGATTTTATTTTAGCAAAGAAACATAACCTTTGTGTTAAATTTCGACATGGAAGGCCTTTGCCAGTTGTGGCTTTTGCGAAGCATGTCGTATGCCTGCTCATGGTGGAATTATTAAGGTGAAGCTAGACATACATATATTGGCCCTCAGCAGAGGCTGACGACTTCGCCTTGTTAATTGCACATGACGAAACCGTAACCCATATCCCACAACCGTAACATAACCGTAACCGAAAAAAAGCGATCGGCCAAGACAGTAACCTTAACCCAAACCGTTATTCGTTTCGGTTTTAATCTCTGGTTTAAATCCTTAAAAATATAAAGATTAAAGATAACTTTTATAGTATCAAAACGGTATGAGGGGGTGTTCTTATGAAGCTGGAGTGTACTAGTGATTTGTTAATATTGTTGTTTGGGATAATTTTGCAGAAGAAAGGTTTTTCAAATTCCCAGTAGTTTAGCCGTTTTTAGCATAAAAAGTGAAAAAATTGCACTTTTTTCGAAGTTTTTGCACTTTTGAAGTACTAGATGCCAATGTTTTAGGTCAGTCTGTTCATGACTTTTTTCCTGTAGTTTATATCTTTAACTTTGCCAAAGATATATAAACAAAATTTCAAAAATTTATGATATATGGACAGTTTGGGGTGAAAATATGTTGGGTATCAAAAAGGTACCTTTACGATGTGATAGGACCAAGTCCTTTGGGGATTTTTTAAGTTTCGGTATGCTTTTAAAAAATATCGGGGTCCGAAGGCGTAACCAATATATGTGTTGCACTGTGTTATTTAATAATTCTATAGTTTGTGATCGAAAGAACCACAATAACTCAATGCGAATCAGTTCTCTGAACTGAGTCTGAGGAACAAGTCTTTGGATAAAAAGCACAAACTAACTCATTGCATTGCGTCTATATTCTCAGTCGGCTTAGGTTCATTGATTTAAGATTGCACCTCAATGTATTTGGCTAACATCGAGGAAATTTACTGAAACACTATAAAAATTGTAAACAACTTCTAAGACAGGATTTACACGGTGAAGTAATCTTCATAAAGTTTTCTCAGTGTCGCATACACAACAAACCAAGATGAATTCCCCTGACTTTAAAATTCTTAATTCTGTGAAAGGTGAATTACTACAAAACCTTAACCAAAATCTAGGCACAAAACACAATCCAAATCCAATTTGATGTTTCCAAAACACAGCTTTCGCTTCTTCCCACGCTTCTAGCTTCTCCTTCTTCCATCACACATATTACGCATACGCCACCACCACCACCAAGGCAATTAGTTTGGCTCTTAAGTTGCCTGCCTGTTGCCAGTTGCTGGGGTGGTCTTGGTCTCTGTCTGGCCATAATCTGGCATTTGGCAGCTGGCACTTTGTATGCAGCTTCTTAGCACCCGCAAATGAAGATGAAGCTTCGATTGTCTTGTAATATTTAATCATCAATGCGAAAGCAATTTGTGCACTTGTTGCAGCTGCAACACTAAGCAAATGACTCATCAATTTGGCTGCCCGCCCATAAAGTTGATATTTAAAAGTCACCCACAAGTGGAAAAAGGAACGGAAAGAAAAACGGCACAGCGAAATGTTGATCAGATAAAAGACTTGGCAATCAGCAGCGTCATAATTTTTCCAGCGATAAATGAGTTGCGATAAGCGAGGACGAGGACGAGCATTGAGGGCTGGCAGACTTTTGCCTGCGTTGCCTGTAATTAAATGTCGTCAATTAATCAAATGTCACAATAAAAATAACAGAGTATAAAAATCCTGAAATTAATATGCGTTAAAATGAAATGGCCTCAGCCCCAACAACAGCAGCAGCAGCAGCAGCAGCGACATGGCCAACAATTGCTCCTGTGGTCAGCAGCAGCAGCAACAGCAACATTCTTGGAACAGAAAATCGTGGGAGCAATTATAATTATTTTTAATGCACACACACATGGAAATGCATATGCCACAACTCTCTTTTTCGCTGGGTGCGTGAGCCGTATTTCATGGCTCTGTGTGTCTGTGAGGAGCAGCCAAAGGAGAAGGAGTGTGTGGCATCTGCGATTTTTATCGCTGCCAGCGCATATAATAACAATAATTCTTAAAGTGGGGGAAGGTCAGCAGTGCACACAATGACAACATGCAAAAAAGTCACAAGAACAGCAGCTGAGACCCCAAATGGCGGGGAGAGGGGTGGACACCGTGGAGGCAGAGGACGACAGAGGCCGAGCGCTTAAACTCAACAGCAACATTAATTTGCAGCCGCAGCAGCAACAGAAACATTTGCATAAGGGCATTGAGATGACAATGTGACACGAAATATATTTTGAATACAATTTTATTTTCTGACAAATTGGAAAAGTTTAAATCAATTAAAAATTATGAAACATTTGACCCACAAGAATAAGTCTTTAGTTTCTGGATTTCGAGAAGTAAAACTAGAAATTCAAAGAGTTGCCACATCGACGGCAGTCACAACAGTGTGACCATACTAAATTTTGATAAAATTTTCTGGTATTTCCTAAGGGATTTTCTTTAAAAATCATTATTTGTGGTAACACCAGAGCCTGCAATCCCCCTGACCCTCAAAATTTTTGTTACATCTTTAATTTGTTCTGGAATGCAGCCTTAAAACCAGCGTTTGTCAAAACCACTCTGACCTATTTTATCGACCACTGCATGGAGAAATAAGTATTAGAGATAAGAGAGATAGAGATTTTAAGCTGCCTCTAAATTACAAATGTTTTAAGGGACAGTCTCCTACATTGCTTAGATCAGGGGTGCCCAAGCCCATTCCGCAAGTAACGCATTCGTTTTTGTTTGATGCAAAGGAATAGCTGGCGCTTATGCGGGCCACGCGAGCCGTAGAGCTCTATTTACACGACCTGATCACTTAGCTGAGTATCCGTTTGAATTGCTGTCAGACCGTGTAGCCAGGCGTTTGTGTAGACATGAAGCTACTTAGATGAGCGATCAGGCGAAATAGAACCGTTTCTATTTGAGTTCTAGTTCCAATCCGGAGTGGGACATAGAGCATCACCCACATCGATGCTTTCCGCTTCTCTACAGACGGTCCTCCTTCAAGTTTCTTTGGGTCTGCCTGGTGTCCAGCCGAATCCTTCCAGCGGGTTGCACTCCATTGCCTTCCCAGCGATATGGCTCTAACTTTTTCCCAATGTATGTCTTTTCCATCGGTTCACATGTGTTTGAAATTTCGAATCCGACAGTATCCCAAAGTACCTCTTAGATTCTCTGTCGATGGCGCTGTTGTATGTCACTATGATGAGGGAGATAAGTTTTTCCGATATCTCCCACCTTCGCAATCCGTGCCAAATGCACTCCCTGCTTACGCTGTCAAAGGCTTTCGAATTACAGTGTTGCTTAATTGCAGTGACGATGTACATTTGTTATCGATTTTTGGCTATCGGTTACAAAATAATCAATTCTGATCAGGTCCTGTAATGAGAGCTTAAGCCTAGATAAAGCAACATCAAATTCATATTTCTCTCTTTCTTTACGAGCTAAAGTTTTGTTGTTGGCAAAGCATTTGGCAACTTTAAATGTGTTCTCTCTTCTCGTTCTCTCCAAGTGAGACTTTGTTGTTGGCTACCAGCGCATGAGACAGCAGTGTCACACACACAAATAAAAATCGGGTTTCTCTTTATATTTCTGGTAGTTGTTTTTGCATGAGATTTTTTTTGTGCATTTGTATTCGATTTCACGCGGACGTAAGCCCATTAAGGGCACCCTTGGTTTGCCAGTAGGAAATCACAGCGGTTAGAGATTTCACACCAGAGATCAAAAGAAAATCGAAGCATTGGACTGCTTCTAGACGAAGAAAGTGTCAGAAAACAGAAATATAAACAGAAAAAACCAATTCAGATCTTTTAGACGAAATGAACAAATCGATCAGAAATATGCTTTGGTTTCCCATCCATCTTTTCTCTTCGCCCTTAAAACCAAATTTAAACAAAATTACTTCACGGTAAAATATTTTAAACAAATGAGTCTTGTTAGGGATGTTGACCAACCTTATCATTTGATAACATAAAAAAGTAGAAACCTTAAAGCGATAGTTCTATATTTTAACCCTCAGAACCCGAATCAAATCTGAGAGGAGGTCATCTGTTTTGATAAGTGTTTTGTTTTACCAAAAATTGTAAAATAAATTTGTATTAGGAAGTGTTTAAGTATTTTACATAAACAATTGTGGTTTTGCGGTCTTTCGAATTGTAGATGGATTTTAAGCCGGCTCGAGGTCAGCGTGATAGTAAAAACAATTTAATGTTTTGTTATTAACAAATCGTTCTTTCTATCACTCTGACCTCGAGCCGGTTTATCATCCCTCTATTTTACATAAATTTTTTAAATATACCCAAACAAAATTATGGTACTTTTCAACTAAACTAAGAACTGGACTTAAAAAATCCTTTCCAAATTTTTTATATAATTTTTTCACATAATTGAATCTTTTTTTAACATATAGATTCAGCTGTCGCTTAACTTTTCACTTTGTCATCACTAACCAAGGGCTCCAAGTAGACCGATTCGTAGTCGTTTGGCTGGGCTTTTGGCTCTTTTTTCTGCACAAGTTGTAAAATGATATCATAATATGCGCCATCAACGGTTGCAAAATTTATAACTTATTTCGTATGAAGTCTAAAGGCAGCGGAGATCAAGGCGCCACGAAGGGATTGGGATTGGGATCGGAGTCGGAGTTGGAGTCGGAATTGGGACCCCCTGCCGTAGTGCCAATGAGCTGTTAATGTGAGCGGCAGGGATTTCATTTCATTTGTGCGAGCTGAGCCCTAAATTTGTGGGTGATTGCATTTTGATTGCATTTGTTGTCTCCAGTCGAGTCCATCTCTAGTCGGCCGTTTTGGTAGTTGGCAGCCCAAGGCGTTTGTGTCAACAGCATGTCAGACTGGGACAGCGAAAACGGGGCAGTAGACAGGCGGTGGCTACTCCTACGGCTGCTGGTTCTTATTATGAGTTTCCCTTTTATCAAGCTGCATTATTGGCTGAGAGTAAACTTGAACTTGACTTGCTGTGGGCAGTTGTTGTTACGCTTGTCTGTCTATCCGTTTGGTGGGGTTGTCTGGGCGTAGCCGATAGTCAGCCACTTGGCTAGACATTTGCCTTAGTTGTTGTTCTTGGCAATTAACTTATGAGGCTGGCATTTATCACATTTGGTTTGGCTGAATCAATTAAGTGGGGCGAGCGAGTAAGTAAGTTAAAAAGATTTACAATAAATGTCCGTTGTTCAATTTGCCTGTGTGACTTTTCCATGTTCGTTCCACTAACATAACGGCAGTTTCCAACCATCAATCTCTGGACAATTCTACCGACTTCTGCTTGACTGCTGCAGCCTTGCAGCTATGTTAATGTTAATTCCTTGGACTTGCGACAAAGTTGCTTCTGGCCAATGATTTAGTGGAATTTTTATGGCAAATTTATTTGCAGAAAAACGAAGAGAAAGATATTTTAATTGATTTTTCAGCAAAAGTGTGGGAAGACCGCGCCAGCAGCATCATCAGCAGCCTTAAGACTCGCCCCAAAAGCATTCCGCAAGCCGGCTACAAAAGCATCCAAAGAAAGTAAACCGAAAGCCAAATGATATATTGATTTGTGCGCTGTTATTAAATGCTGGCGAGCAAAAGAGACAACGCCAAGGCGAAGTAGCAGCCACATCAATTTCTGGTTTCAAAACGGCCTCCAAGTCGATGTCGGAGCTGCAGTCGGAACTTGGGACTGCAGCAGCGAACGCATAATTAATGCGAAAACCAACGCACTTGATGCGTAAGGCCAAAGACGAGGAGCAGGAGTTGGAGCAGGAGCAGCAACTGGCAACAACTCCCCACGCAACTGAAACAGACCTGCAGGCAGACCTCCAATACACAGAGAGAAATTAGGGCAAAAGCTACTATTAGATTTCTTAGGATAGTCAGGACTCGACATCTGGCAACGACATCTGTAACTGAAGTGACCAAGTACAGATATCTACAAGTTTTTCTCTTCTAAGTCGTTAAGCAAACTTAGAGGAAATGGACAGCAATGATTCTAGGCGATCAGATTTATAGAAGGGATGAAGCAAATTTCATGAGGATTTTTTGGAAGAAAATGCAAAGAAATAATACCAGATCTGTTAAGGGATATACATATATAAAACAAGGGTTGGCAATGTGAGCAGAGATTTTTACACTGGCAACTGAGAAATAATACAATACTCTCAAACATGAAAACTTTTCCTGAAAGTAGGCTTTGTCTCTGACGGGCCTTCGACCACGTCAGCAAAGACTTCTAGGAATCCAATGCAATAACTAAACCACGAAGGATGTGGATAAACACTAAGTTCTACTTTTATAGGGAGAGTCTCAGTTTAATTATTTTAAAGATCAGACACTTTTGGAAGCCTTTTGGAGTGGAATACGTATGAATGATACCAATAATGTATGGATTGATCTTTTTAATAGTTTTGTCAATTTTGACGCTTCCTTCTCAAAAAACTCATTTCTTCATATCAGCAAAAAGACAAGGCGAATAGCGAACTGCCCTGTGGTGTGTGCTATTTGTATTGATTGTGGTATTTCTACTGCTGTGTTAAGCTTTTGAGTTTACTGTAAGCAATGGTAAAATGAACCATTTTTATTGGTTGGAGCATTTTCAACCTCTATTTCTGCTTTAAGTCTCCTGTACTACAGTAATCAATTTGTTATGTCTTATGTCATTTTCACTGTACTTTACGGTAAGTTTAACTTATACTTTAACCACAGAATTGATTGAATTTACCCACAAAATTTTTTCTGTAAAGCGACCCCTAAAAGGATTATAGTGTTTAATCAACAGTCTCTGGGGATTGTATTCATTAATTTATTTTTAAAAACTCTGACTCTGACTATTCGTAAAGCAAATATTGAGCCGAAAAATTCAAAAGACTAAAGTCTATTTCGTCGGCCCTGCTCCACTTCGATTTACACTTTACTTAGACGGGACTTACACGATAAAGCAAACTTCATGAAGTTATCTCAGTAGGCGAGACATACGCGTGTAGTTCTATACATTTTGATTACACTATGCAACAATTTTTTGAACCCGGCTTCTAAATAGTTGATCTTTATGTAAAATTTCACGCTGAATTCAAATCTGCTCTCAGACATATCAAAAGTAGAACGGTTTTTGAGATATCGCGAAATTTTCAATTTTAGTGTTTTGAAAAAAGGTAGGTCTACTAAAATGCCATTTTCTCTGATTTTAGTCCACCGATATGTATAAACTGTAACAAAAATAAAAGATAAAAAAATTATTTCTTAAAAAAACGACAGTTGTTGCAAATCCAACCATAAATGACGAAGTTATGGCACTTCAAAGTTGGATTTTTTGCTGACTTTTATTGAGTTTTTTTCAATCTTACCATTAAAATTGCTCAGGTCTCAGATATTGACAGGATTGGGTAATCTTTAACGAGCATTTTTTGCCCTTGGTCATCAAAATCGGATGAAAAATAAACGCTATATTCACAATTAAGTAAACATACCTCTGTTTGAGAGTATTTTTTTGCAATTTAACTTAAACTTTTTCGGATAATCAGTGTGATCAATTTCTACTCCTGACGTAGGATTCCCAAATGTCTTCATATATATTCGTCCACTGTCCAATTCCGACTCCTTTAACATCGTACCGGCCGTGCTTATTGATCTTGATCACATTGTATGGCCCAAGATACTCCCCTTTAAGTTTTAACCCCATAAGGAACTGTGCTTGTGTAATGGCCACTAAGTCGTTGATCAGGAACTTCATTTCGGCCTTTCTCTTGGCAACAAAACGACGGCCACTTCGTGTCACTGTATTAGTTGCTTGCTCTCCTGGCTCTACGCCGATTCCTACATATATGACAAAAGTTGTGTTCCTTAAGGAAAGGCCGAAAAGTATGCAACTATTTTTTTATCAACAGACACCGCATGTTGACCCCAAGTATATGACAAATAGAGATATTCCCATAACATGTCAGAAAGAAAAGAAAGAAGAATAATATTGAGATCTATATTTTCAAAATTGTGGGAGTTATTGTGCTGCATTCAGCCAATGAGGTAAATGATCTTGGGGTTATTCTTGATCACCGACTTAAATTTGACTCTCATATAACGGCTACTGTTTGTAAGGCCAGGAGTATTCTTGGGTTTATTAAGCGCTGGTCGAAGGAATTTGAAAACTTTGTACATATCTCTTGTACGTCCTATACTCGAGTACGGATCTTGTGTGTGGTCTCCGCAATATTCGACCCATCAAGACAGAATTGAATCTGTGCAAAAGCAGTTTTTATTGTTTGCTCTTCGTGGCTTAAACTGGAATCCTGAGGTCCGTTTACCGTCATACTCTAGTAGGCTACTTTTGATTAATGTTCCCTCCCTCATCAACCGTAGAGTTATGCTTGGTGTAATTTTTATCCATAGATTAATTAATGGTGAAATCGACTCATCTGAGTTGGTTGGCCAAATTTACCTCAACGTTCCTAATAGACCGACTCGCAATTTTATACCCCTATCACTAAATCGTTGTACCTTTTCCTGTTCTCTGTGCTGATTACAATAAACTCTACCGAGTAATCAACTCGGAAGCTTCTCTTCCTGCTTTAAAAACAACTATTTTAACATATTTAGATATTTAGCCCGTAGTTGACATTACTTTACAGTTTTTCCTTCGCGATTACGTGTCATCTCCGCCTCTCGGTCGGCTCGGCTACTATTTTGGGCTACTATTTTGCCTGCGGTTCGCGCGTAACAGGCCCTGGCTTGGTGTCGCATGGGCCACTTGAACGTACTGCGGATTGTACGTCAACGTCCATATATATTTCTTATTGCGGTGATAAAGCAGACAATATAAGTATAAATTTCAAATTTGGTTGCTCTAGCTCTTCTAGACTCTGAGATCTGGGTGTTCAAACAGACAGACGGAAAAATATATACTTCATGCGGTATACTTTATGGAGACAAAAAGAATTGTATGAAAATCAATTTGATGTCTCAAATTCAGATCGAAATTAGAATCATTTTTTGTTTGTATCAATATAGACCATTGATATTTTGGATATTAATTTAATACATAATACTAATCCTATTTCAATGCCAATGAATGTTAGTTCGAAAATTTAAAAAAAAACCTTGCACATATGCTAAATGAAGCATGCCGAATGAAGAAACTTTTAGTGAATCAGTACTTAGATTAGAGCAATGGCTATGGACGATACTTCCCCCGAACATCTTGCTGAAAATAATTGAATAGATTTTAATGCAAAGTTGTGTAAATGACAATACCACGCCCCAATGCTGAAGTGGCTCTTTCAGCGCTTTGCAAGATGACGCCCAATGCGAGAGGTTCGAAATTAAGGCAGCTGTAGAAGAGACGTTTTTCGCGTTTGCGATGGCGAAAGCATCTACATGTATATATATGGGTTCCAGCATAAGCCATACCATTACAATTATCTCTCAGTAGACAACAATCTCGAGGAGACGGAGCATGCAGAGTGGGAGAATAATATTTCCAGTAGTGAGGTGTTCACATCTCAGTGTAAGTAAAATACGCTTTGTAAAAGTTGAAAATTAAATAAAAAGTTAATTTAAATATCAGTTTGTAGAGAAATGAATTGAGATACTAAAAATTTGATATGAAGAAATATTAAGTTGATGAAAGCTAATATAAAAGTGATATTAAGATATTGATAAAAAAAAAATTAATTCATAAAAGTGTCCAATCGACACAGTTTAGTATCAAGTTTAAACCCTCAAACAATCATTTTAATATTTTCGAAATATCAACCTAATGACAATTTGCTACACAATAGATGACTAAATAGAGTCATTTTGATGATAACTTCTTTTTGGGTATATATCTGCTGCCTCCTTTTTCCTCTATGTTGCACTTGCACACACATTTTCGCTCAGTGTACACCTTCATCTCGCTGCTCTGCTGTTCCAGCCGCCTGCAAAATTCCGGAATTTTTAATAATTGCACTTGTTGCGCCCAAAAAAAAAAAAAAAAAAAAAACGTCTCTCTATACGAGTAAAACTTAAGAAACAAACACTGGAACAGTGGGAGCCGGCTCTTCTCTGCTGACCAAAGGCGACGATGAAGACGACAACGACGACGACAACGCAACGAAGATGACGCGGCAAGGCTGCAGGTGCAACGAACGAACGAGCCAACAGGCCAGCGAAGACGTTGCGTCTGCGTGGTCAGGCCACCTATTCCGCACCTCCCTCCTCCCGCTCCGCCGCCAACCCCTCGCTGACTGCTCGTTGGCGAGATAAATTATGTCGCTAATGCAAAGTGCTCCGCTTTATGCAGAGAAGACGCACTGCGTTTGGCTTTTATCTTGTCTTCAAGCTGACTCTGCGACTCCGACTTGGACTTGGACTGGGACTGCGACTGGGACTCGGACTGTGGAGTAGGCGTAGGCCAGCCATATTAGCGGTACAACTTGCAGAAGAACAAGAGGAGACAACAAAAAAACCCGCTGATAAAGTGACATCGTTAGGGACTCTGGCGCTGTCTGGCCACGCTAATTACTCGGTCGAGCGATTGAGGCGTGGGAAAAGTTAGAAGCAGGGAAATTCGCCATTCACAAAAATTGGAAAGGTAACCGAATTGTCATACCTCTGGGCAGAATTTTAATTAAAAATTGAGAATGAGTGCCAACATTTGCCGAGCATGTGGCGACCGTGCACACTTGTTTACTTTCGCCTAGCCGGCAGAAATGTTCAAATTAGCAGCAACAACAGCAACTGAGATGACAAACAACAACAAATCGTGTAGCCAGGAGACCTGGTGGGTGGGGGGGCTGGCTAAATAAAAATGAGAGCACGCTTTTTGGCCTGCAGCTGTTACAAAATCTTTTGCCGGCTGTGGCAGCCATTTTCAGTTTCTATTACCATTTAGGTGAGATCCCAGCAACAAAAGACAAGGCGAAATTAATTTTATGCACACAAACAACAGAAAAATTGTCAACCGAAATGGCAGGAAAAACTTTTGCGCGCACCAACAAAACGTGACATGGAAAATTTTAAATAATTTTTTGTTGTACTTTTTTTTGGGGTGGCAATTGCAACGTGTAGACTCGCCTTTTCCACAAATTAGTTTTGTTTTTGTTTTTGGGGCAGGGGGTGGGGGGTGGGGGGAGGGAACCGCCAACTGACGCTAATTAGCACGCGCCACCATCGCCGCCATCGCAATTCGAATTTTTCGCCACTTCTTAGATCATTTTTGTTGTATGAGATTTTTGGCAAACCGAAGAAAAAAAGGAGAATGCAGACGACATTTTACGATTTTGTCACAGTAATTGGACATATTAATCTCTGTTCACGTAAACTTTGCATTGGCTGCCAAGAATTGAACGAGAACAGGCGGCGGCGTTGGCGAACAAGGCGCGTTTGGGATGCCCAGACGGACGATTTTTTATCCGCGAAAAAAGTACACGCAAAACGATTAGAAACCGCGAAACGAGATGGCTTTTATTTTTGGTAGACGATTTGTGTGACGATTGTTGGGAATTTATGAATGTTGCACAGAGATGGGGAGAGATGGGGGAGAGAGGGGAAGGAGGGTAGTTTATGTGAACTCAAAGCTGGAATTTATTTTTAGGGGAAACATCCCTTAAAAGGATTAAATATTTGGTTTGAAAAGTTCCCTAAAAGTAGGCTACAGTTTGTTAATGCATTCTTAAATCAAGTATTCAATGACCATGGCAAGGAAACTTATTTTAAGGTTATGCAAGGTAATAGAGTATAGTTTGAACCAGTGTAACCAGGAGATATGCAAGCCTGCGGCCGAACACACTCGGCAAGTCACACCGAATGCTTGCCAAAGGCATTCATGACTGAGTGTACGAGAGAGAGAGAGAGATAGTCACATTTTGGGCCTCTCTTCTTGGGGAACCCTTGTTTAAACAAGGTTAATGCTTCGGAACCACCTTAGCGACTGTAAATTTAAATCATGTCTAAGAATTTAAAAGTTAAAAAGACCTTGAAGGCGGGCTAATAAGGTACAGTAGGTTATTTATCTAAATTAACTTAACATCATTTACAGTTACGTTTTCTCATGCACATATGGTGCCTACTGTCTACTACTCCTTGACTTGAGGCTCCTAGAGGCATAAACTGTTTAGAATCTAAGTCCAATCGCATTTGTAAGATTTATCTTGAACATATCACCGCGAGCTCGGAAACAGAGAGTACGAGCTGAGGAATTTTCATGTTCATCGTTTCAGGGCGAGAAACGAACCAAAACATTTTAAAATGGACTTTCCCTCTTCATCTTCTCATTCGTGCAGTTCTGCAGGAAGACATTTACATTTTTTAGCAGACAGAGGCATACCAACGGGTAGGGGGATAAAGTCTTAAATTTCTTTTGGGTCTTTAACATTTTATCATATTTATTTCATTTATAAAAGAAGTCAAAATTTTGTATAATTTACTCTATTCATTTGTACTTTGTCATCTGAAGTTCAGATTTTAAAATCAATGACTGAGAATTGAACCCGGTACCTTATGCATTCAAAGTATGGAACGACGCGCTGGCCAATTCAGCCGTTGTACACTTTTGCAGATTTTACCTATCACAGCTACTGACTGGACATGGATGCTTCAAATCTTATCATTATAGATTTAAGCATGGGACAGATCCATTTTGTACACACTGTTCGCGGACCATAGAAGACGCAGAACATATGTATATTCTTTGTCTTGCCGAGACTCGCTGCCAAACGGGAAGAGCTAAGCCTAGGTATTGGAAGGCTATTTATAGACACTGACTTGAAGGACATTCTACTTAGCTTGCAAAACAATTGGAATGCTATATGCACCATGGCGCTGAACGACAGCGCAATTTGACTTCAACAAGTAGATAGGAATCCAGTGGAGGCCTTTGTGATATCTCCCCCTTGTGAAGTAATACTTAGGGGTAGCTCCGCAAGACGGAATCGGAGAGTAGGGGTGTTTTCAGTCGTATTTTAAAAAGGTTTGTGGCAGCCGCTAACCGATTTTGGGCTTGAAAGAGCTTGAGTCCTATTTAGCCCAGCAAATAGAGGGAAGCTAACTTCGGTTCGAACGAACGTATAAAATCACATAGAATTGAAAGGGGCGCATTTCGGATTATTAGACCTTATTGGAAAAGCAAGGCGACCATCCTTTATAATTTACTGTGGATCCTATCTATTTATTCCTAGTTTATTATGAATTATATTATGAGTCAATCGTCGGTCTGTGGAAGATACGAGAAAATTCAAGATTTATTAAGATCAAAACAAGTGAGAAAGTCGGTCAAGCCCGACTATAACATACTCTGTACCTGGAGTAGGAGCTGAATGCAGTGCTTCTGCTGTGTCTTTGTGTATCTCTATCTCAGTCTCTTTCTCTCTCTCGCTCTCTCTCTCTCTAAGATTGTGCGGTGTTGGTTGTGAAAGGGTGGTGGCGGGGGAGCTTGGTTCACTTTTTTGCTTATAACTTGAGAACCAAAATTGAAAATAAACTTGATCTGCCTGCAGCTATAAGAAACATTTGTCCCATACATGTCAAAGCTCTATCTATTACCATCTCTGAGATCTGTTTGTTCATACGGACGGACGGACGGACAGACAGACGGACAGACGAACATGGCTATATCGACTCGGCTGTTGATGCTGATCAAGAATATATATACTTTATAGGGTCGGAAATGATTCCTTCTCTCTGTTACATACTTTTGCACAAACTTAATATACTCTATGTACCTTCGGTACAGAGTATAAAAATCAAAGCTGCTCTCATCCCGCTCGTGCCCTAAGAATGCTGAAATGCTCACAGAATGGATCCTTAAATAACGATACATGCATCTCGAATTTGTGCCATATCAAGTAAGAACTTAGAAAGATGGTGTGAGAAAGAGGAGAAAAAAGTTCTGCACCTTGAAAGAATGTAAAGATCTTAGTAGAAGGAGACACAAAAATTGTTGTCAAACATTCCACTCAACCTTTGGGAAGCGCTATCTATTTAAATTTTTACTTTCCTCATTAGCAACCTTCTTTGACTAAAATAGGATATATATTTATAATATTACTAGTTGTTCTGGCGCCCTTGTTGCTACTCCCCCTTTAGTATCTTAAAGTTAAAACGAAGAAGTAATGCTTAAATTACAATTGCTATCTATCAAATGTTCAAGATAATCTAAACTATTTAAGGGGGTATTCCTCATGTGCAAAAATTTTTTTCGATTTTTTTTTGCATTTTTTTATAGCTTGGATATTTGAGAATATCGCCCCAAAAGGATTTTTTGAAATTCGAAACACTTCAGAAGATATAGCCTTTTCAGTGGAGCAATGTCTTCACAAATACAAGTAATTTTTAAATTACTTCAAACTTTAAACGCATTTATCTCGAAACCACGTTTTTCGAGCTGGCGGCCATGATATCTCCAGTTACACTGAACCGATTTTGATGATCAAAACTGGAATCGACGCAGAATTGTCACCATTCTGGTCTGAACCTCAATCATAATTTTAAAAAAATTTTAACTATTTTTTTTTTACACTAAACTACAAAAAAAATGGCCAAAAACAGATTTTTCATATTTTAATGGCCGCCATTTTGTCAAAAAAAATCACATCACAATTACATCTATCCTGATTATAACCCCATTTTTACTTTTCATTTCTGACATCCTGGAGACCTTGAATCATGGCCGCCAGCACCATACCTTTTTTTTTGGACACCCACATTGACGGCCGATAACTTTTGGAACAGCCCTCGCATCGAAGCAGTAAAAATTTTTTTTTTACTTTTATCTGTTTGTAACGGCGCTGCGAAATAAGGCCCCAATGAAATAAGGCCCCAAAAAAAAATGAAATAAGGCCCCAAAAATTTATATGGAAAACAAAAACAACGATTTTTTCTCAAATTTGGGGTGTTATTTCATTTTTTTGGGGCTTTATTTCCTAAATAAAATTTCAAAATGAAATAAGTCCCCAAAAGAAGAAATGAAACAAGGCCCCAAAAATTAGGTTTGCGGTCTTATTTCATTTCGCGGAAATAAGACCCCAATTTTTAATATGAATTTTTTGGGGTCTTATTTCATTTGTCTTATTTTTGCTGATATATGGAAAAAATTGCAATAACGGTTAATTTTCTTATCTGCCTGCGTATACTGACTTAGTATTTGATGCATTTTTGTACAGATGTGCAAAAAGACCGTTTTTCAATTAGTTCAGTGATAAGCTTTTGGGTTTGTTGATCAGTTTAGTGATTTGCATTGTGTGAAGCAGACGTTCAAGTGCGAGATAAAATTATGAAGTGCGAAAAAATTGTTGCATTACGGCGAACTGGAAATTTGTTCTACTTCAAAGAACAGAAAATGCTGTATTTTGACGAGGTAATTATATTGTCTATTTTAAAAAATCTTAACGCCGCAGACGAAATTTTTTTTATATGAAAACTTTTTATATTATATCAAAAAAATTGTGTCAATCTAAGCGCCGCAGGCGAAAATTTTTTACAAAAATATCGCGCGATTTTTGTGTACAAAATTTTCATTATTATTTAATGTTATAGGTAGTTTGTTTCACTAAAAATCCAAATAAAAAAATATTTTAAAATTTTATATTAGGTATTTCCAATAGTTTTTATTTTATTGAATAAATTGAATAAAGCAATAAAATGAACAAAAAAAATAGAATTGAAAAATTGGGGTGTTATTTCATTTTTCAAAATGGGGTATTATTTCATTATGAAATAACACCCCAAATTTGGGGCCTTATTTCATTTTTTTTTTTTGGGGCCTTATTTCATTTCAGTGGGGCCTTATTTCATAATTTAAATTGGGGTATTATTTCATTATGAAATAACTCCCCAAATTTGGGGCCTTATTTCATTTTATCGTTTGGGGACTTATTTCATTGGGGACTTATTGCCTGCAGCCGTTTGTAAAAAAATAAAAAAAACAGATTTGGAAAATCTATTTGCGTTTTCAAATAAGATTTTTTTAAAAAAGGTCCAAAAAACAGCCTTGACATGAGGAATACCCCCTTAAAATTTATCAAATTTCGCAATTTTGTGGAGTTTCCGATCTTCACCATCTATTTATTTTTATTTTTTATTTTTATAATAAAGAAATCTCATACGAAACTTGAGTTATTTTCGCCTCTTTTTAGAACCATCAATATTAAGCTGGCTCAAGGTCTCGTTATGCTTGCGCATAACTCCAAAAAGGAGGAACACAACACACCACAAGCGAATCTAGTTGGTCGTACAGCTGTTTCAATGGTATCTCTACCATATCATCAGCGACCTTCGCTTGCTTGTACTGGCCCCTTCGTCTCCCACTCTATGCCAGCGCTGCCATAATCGTTTGGGAATTCCTAAACGACTTGACAGCAAAAAAAAAAACCGGCACACATGAGAACTTTAGATCTTTCCCCACAATATAGTTAAAACTCATTATAAAATTTCCCGTCTATTTACCCTCCTGTTTACCAGTGTATTCACCCGTATATTTGACCGTCTTTATGACAATTTAAGCTTTTGCAAATTTCGAGTTTTTTAAGACAAATCGATGTACATTTTTTACTTCCTTAAATATTTTGGAGTCTTCATAACAATCAAAACTCATTATAATAAGTTGCAAATTTTGCGATTCCTAGCCAACACAAATTGAATTAATAAATACCATTTTTAAATCAAACTTGTGGGTGAATAGTTTAATCAGTGTGTTCCCAGCAAGGTTGTAAGTTGTTCCTAAGCCGAACCCATAAAGAAGGCCCAGGTCTTTTGAGTTCCTCGCACCATCTAAGCGTATGGAACAAGCGAACCTGTCCCGAATAGGTCCTAGTCTAATTGATTTCGTCCCATTAAAATCACATTGAGTTGGTACAGAAGTAATTTCTACTCTTCGCTCTTTATAGTCTTCATCAGGCACCCAATGTTCATTTACATTCTTATTCTACTAAACTTTTGTTAACAAGTCTTTCATCATTAACTAATCGAAGAACAATGCTAGATTTAATGTTCCATGTAGGACAACAAAAAAATTTCTTTGTCAATTTTGCTCTTAAATGTCCAAGACTAAACTTAGTCAAGCGCATAAATTAAGTTGCTTCCCCTTCACGAAAATTAAGCCATTGCGTGGGCCGTGAAATCAATGTTGTCGGCTTAGTAATAAAGCTCATTAGTTGCGTGTTAAGCACATTCTTTCAGTTAAAGTTCCCACATTTTCCCCAAAAATTATTACATTATTCGAATATCGTTACAAATTGTCACAAATTATGCGCAATCAGTGCATCAATTAAAAAGGGTAACAATTGATTTCAATTTGCAATCAAATTGAAATGAAATCAATGACAAAACAAAAACCGATAAAAGCGACAACTTACACCCGCATACAGTCGTACAAGTCGAGGGCCGGAGGCGTTCGTTTTGCTGTTGGTTTAATTGATGTTGCTGATGTTGTTGCCGATGTCGAACGATGCTGTCGTCGGCAACCCACACACACACACACACTGAAGGGGAGGCAGCCAGATGAGACAGAGGGAGTAGAATCACAGTTAGAATTGTGGCTGGCAATTTATTTCACTTTTTGAACCGAGCTGCACAGTGGTTGAAGTACTAAGAGAATCATTTAACCGACGATTTTATTAACATCTGTTTCACCATTCATACATTTCGTCCCACTGTTCTATGTCGCTGATGTCGCCTGGCCTTTGGGAAACAATAAAATAAAGTGGCAAATACAGGCGAACAGTAACATGGGCAACACACATCAGCAAACCAGCAACAAACGTCATCATCAGCAGCAATTGTTGCCGCTGTTGCTGGTGTGAAACTTTTCTTTCTTTTTCAATTGACTCATGCGACAATTGTGTCAATTTGTCAGGCATTGATTTCGATATTGATATTGTTTTCGATTTCGTTGAGTGTGTGGGCAGCAATCATTAGAGTTTATGATGCGGGTGAACCACCCAACCCACCCCTCTTGTCGCCACACCCCCTTCACGCAATTGAGCAAGCTCAATTTCCATTTGGCGCGTTCGCCGTGCAATTAAGTGATTTATCATTGGAAGTCCCTGGACCACTCGCTCGCTGGCCCGCTCAGTGTCTCACAACCAACTTAATTTTAGCGGCAATCAAGCAATAACAAGCTGCTACATGCCGTGTTGCACGATTGCCTTTGACTCTGCAACAGCAACAAACTGATATCGATAGTTGTTTTTTTTTCTTCTCTCCTTTTTTTTTGCCTGATTGCATCTGTGGCAAGCAGCAACCTGAACCTGGGCGCTGCTGCATAAGTTAAATTGAATTTGCCCCTCTTCAGTTTCAGTTTCAGCGTCTACGTGCCGCAATCAGCAACACCTACAAAATAAAATGCCTCCTCCGCCAATCTTCCTCCCCCCCACCAACCCCCCAACCCGTTAAGCACATGCATTAAATAATTTTACACTTTGTTTGCGGAGAGAAATGTAAAAATGCAAAAATGCGATAATCGCCAAACGATTTGGCAGCTAACGAGAGAAGACTGCAACGTGGCTGCGGTTTTGGGTTTGCAGGATGGAAGATAAAAACCTTTTAGGGCCTGGCCGGGGCCTTTGTCAACCAAATCTTAGATCTAGGACTGGGCCCAGAAGACGAATGTACGTACATATGTTATACGTTTCCTTCTTGCGGTCGGCGGCGACAGCGGCACGAGCAACAAATTGCCCATTTTGCTAGACTAACAGTACGTGCCGCAATTTTCAAATGACATTTTCATTAGCAATTCGTTTTGAAAATTGCATCCAACTCGACTTCTTTAGTACATATATCAAGTCATCAAGAGATGAGCAAAAAGGAAAAATGATGTTAACAATTGCGAGAAAATAAAAAATATTCTAGGGGGAAGCTGTTTCAAATTGGTTTACACTTTAAGTCTTAACAGAATGAGCCTCTAAAATAGGATACCTAGAATATATTTAGATACTCTCCAATAAAACGGAAATCTAGAATTAAGGTTAAGCAGCCCAAAAAATAGGTGATTAATTGAATTTTTAACGCTATTTTATACCATAAGGGGCAGCATTTTCAGGCACGGCCTCTTTTCCCAATCCTTCGAAATGACAGTTAAAGTTTGACCAAAGCACAAAAAAAAAAACCAATGAAATCTACGCTTGCAGAGGGACACAAAGTCACGACTTCTACATTTTAAGGCGACGCTCTACCGTCTGCGCCTCGCAGCTTTTTGCAAGCTGAGAGCTTAACAAATGACTATGTTCTTTTGGGAAATTGGACGTTATGTTGCGTGTATTATCACTGGAGGACCCGAGTACGAATCACAACAAGGTAGAGTTAAATATTTAAACATGTTCTCAATTTCACTTCTACGGAAACTATTTAAAAGTTGATTTGATTTGCATCATCGCAACACCAAAACTAACAAAATTTTCGTTTTAAAAAGTATTGCTCGATAGATAGTCGGTGGAATGAAAGGTAAATGCCAAATTAAGCTTTCGTACAGTTGCTCGATGTACAATAAGTGAATTTTTCCGAATTCTGTGAAACAATAAGATATTGTTAGGGAGAATTTATTTAAATTTAACACTTTAATTGATTTATAAAAATTTGTTTTGTTTAATTTGTCCAGAATTTCGCTTTGCCAGGAAAAACGAAAAATAATATTTTTTAAAGTCAGTCTCTCTTATCTTCCACTGTTCCATTTTTGATTAATTCGCTGGGACTTGTGATTTCTATCTTATGTATCCAGTGCCGGTGGTTTGCAAAATGTAAAAAGGGAGCAATTTCATTCGGAATTGGGAACACGAAATCGAAACCGAAGCGGAATAGCGTTCGATTTGCTTTTCAAAAAGTATTACAAAGTACAAATTTTCTTGAGTTTTTCAGAAAGAACGATTGGTTTCTTCTCTTTGTGGAGATAAATTGTTAAATATGTAAGATTTATAAATTTAGGCAGTTGTTTTCCTTAATTCAAGGTTAAAATTACACAGTTCAACAAAATCCAACTTTTTTTAAAAGCCCGGCATAAAACCAATAAAATATGATAAAAGGCGCCTTTGTAAGCATCACCTCATACCCAGTTTTTCAAATCCACCCTCGGTTCGCGTTTAATGGGTACTTTTGTACTTGCAACACACAACTACAACAATTTTAACTAAGTTTTTACTGGCTTAAGATAAAATTCTCCAAAATTCAGCATATGTGGACAGGGTCATTGGGAACGACATATGAAAAATTCACTTAATTCGCGCAAACGATTAAGGTACCTCCAGAAGGAGTTAAACGTTCATTTTTCAATATCTTTAAAAGCGCACGGTAGATTTTTCTTAAAATCGTTGCTTATGATGGTATAATGGGCTATTGCATGTCCCTAAGAGATGGTACTCGACAGCCAAAAACGCGAACCGAGGGTGGATTTGAAAAACTGGGTATGATGTGATGCTTATAAAGGTGCCTTTTGTCATAATTTATTGGTGTTATGCCGGGCTTTTTTTTAGTGTTGTACTGTGTTATCTTTAAACTTAAGTTTATTAGCAAGTTCATATGCTTCTCAACGCATTCAACAATCTCTTAATAGTTTAAGATATTTTTCACACAACTTTGAAAAATATTCTTAAATTGTTAACAAAATGAAAAGCATACCAACAGCAGTGTCTTAAAGGAATTTATTTTGAGCAGTCTCAAGTTTCAGAGCCTAGCTCAACAGCTCCAGAAAATCATTATGATGGTCTTGTACTATAGTAATAACTTACGGCGAAGAATCGAAGAATCAATCGAGTTCTTTGGGTCTGCTTGAGATAGTGGTCCGAGGGTCGCGCATTTTCTAGGTCTTAGGGTTTAGAATTCCGAAAAGTCAGGGTAAGGAAATAAAACTTTCCCAAATATCAGAGTAAATAAGCGGTGCTGAGGTTTGAAACCATTTTAGGCTAAGTTCCAAGGATTATGGATAAGGCACAAAAAACAGCATTGTCTCTTTAAAAGGGAATAAAGTATAGAACCTGTCCAAATGATGCTCCATCGCTCGGCTATCAACTTAATGGTAAAGCGACAATCAGTTGAAATCACACACAGGCAACTTCATTTAGAGAAACAATAGAGAATTTCACTCTAGGATCAAGAGTGTTCGGTTTCAAACGTAAGTAAGTAAAAATAGGAAAAAGTAAAATTTCTTGATCCAAGAGCGAATATTTTCCAAATGAAAGACCTAAAAAATATGGGAAGGGAGGAAGGAGGGGGGAGAGAACTGACCGACTAACGTGGTGTTGGTCTTTTACTTTTTTCTAAGCTGTGATTGATTTTGAGTTAGCATTAACATTTTTTTTGCTACACTGAGAGAAAAGTCACACATTTTCGTACCAACATTAAGAATTTTTCGTTTCAAAACTTCAATAACCCAAAAATATATCGACATAAGTGCGGAGTTTCTGGAGTTTTTGAGGGATCTGAACTCGAGACCTCGAAGACTGAAATATATGCGGGCGACAGCAGCTTAGCCCGCCCAACTATCATCCATAAGCAACACGTGGCGTCAAAACCATAGTTAAGAATGTACGCAATTGTACCGCTGACATAACAAATCGACAGAGTTTTGCTTTCATTAAAGCAATTACCGATTTCACTCACCTCTCAGTAGTAGTTCCTGCACACACCCCTCTCACATGCAGAACGAAACTGTGAGAGCGTGTTCAACGCTATTCACTCAAAGTTTGCTCGTCCACTTTGCCCCGACACTTCTCCTCACTCCCCTTGACTATAGAAAATAAAAATTCAAGAAAGAATGTTTTAAGAACGTTTGTACTTAAATTATTGGTTTTAGTTTTTTTAGTGTTAAGTCGACCATCGTGAAATACCTGTCTTGGAACTTGGGCTCGCAGCTCTGACCCTAGAGCCGGTAACACTGAACGATGCTTAGCTTGTGAGCCGCAGCATATCTCTAGAGCTGAGCTCTAGTCAGGCGGCTCTCGAGCCTTACATATAAGCTTTGAACAGAGAGCTGGAAGGCGCAAACTGAGCTGAGATCAGGGAGCTCGAGAGCCGGGAGTCCTAAAATGCTTGAAGCTCTTTACTCTCAGCTTTTAATTCTGAGCAGTTGGGAGCCAAGAGATGCGAGTTAAGAGCTGCTCTGTTTGCAGCTCCCGAATCTTGATCTCTAGCTCCAAAGCTGCGAGAGGAAACAGTGTTCGCGGCTTTCGTAGGCTTATAAAAGAAATTTTAGTATCAATTCAATTAGATGGATAATTTAACTTTGTGAAAAAAATTAACGTAGCCTAAGAGCATTACCAGTAAGGTTATTCCCAACTGTTCCTTGTTTTTGTTCACGAGTTTATGCAAAATATAAAATAGGTCAGGGAAAAAAACTTTAAATGAAGCCACAATATCGACCAGAAATAAATTCTCTATAATCGTCTCGCGTCAATAAAAGTTGAATGTCTAGTTTAATGTCACTTCCCAGACCCATTCATCTCCCATACCAAAGTAGTAATACCCCCTTAAAGGTTAATCAACGACCAAACCCAAGACAACATTCAACAGAAGAAGCGACACACACAAATTAGCATTTCCCTTGTTGCCGGCAGCAGCCGACGACGCGACGAAGTCGCGGAGACAAGCCCAATTCCGAGAGCCTCGACTCATCATTAAAATGTGTCCGAAAAAAAAAACTTGATAGCGACATTCGCCTGTCGTCGTCAATGTCGCTTACAAAAGAAGCCGCCAGAGAAAAATGCGAACGACCTGCATACTCCCACTGTGGACGTCTGCACCTGTCCTCCATCCCCAGCTTCGGCTTCGGCTTCAGCTCCATCTCTCCTGTCCTGTCCTGTCCTGTCCCGTGTGCGTCCTGGGCACGTCATTTAAATTACATTAAATTGTTTGCGCTGACCATGAGAGTTGAGGCAAATAAATTCGTTAAAATAACTGCAAGCCAAAAACTTTGCCTCGGTCTCAGAGATTTGCTGCTGCCAAAGTGGAGCAGCAGCGGCAATTTATGCGACGGCAGCAACAGTTGTTGCCGGCGGGCATTTGATTTGCAACACAAACAATGACAACGGCAACAAATTTCATGAATGAAAGATTGCGAGGACAGGAAGTGCATAGCATAACGGACGCGGAGGTGGAAAGGATGTGGTTGCTGCTGTGGCTGCTGCTGCTGTTGTTGATTGTCTGTCGATAGGCGCGTTGTTTTGTCAGTGGGTTGCACAAAAATGTTGCTCAATCAGCATGCATTATGCAGAGAAGCTGCAGGGGGAGTGCGGTGGAGGAGGCGGAGGAGGAGTTGAAGTAGCAAACTGGACTTGGCCACGAGGGTGGCTTTTGTAGTTGAACTGACGTGGCACAAATTGCTGCGGTTGCCCAATTACCCGGACTGGCTACTCTTGAATTTATATTGTAATTATTTTTGGCATTCGGCGTTAATTTCGTGCAGGTGCCTGGGCAGCAAAAAAGAGACAGACTCTGCCATCATTTTAATTCAATTTACAAGTCAAGAAGTGTTCACTGCTCCGCACTCTTTTTCTCTGCTCGTTATTCTTCTTGCACTCGCCTGGCAAATGGAATTTGCTTTTGTTGCTGCCGTTGGTTGCCTTTATTTTGGCGCTGCTAAATTAAGATTCCATTAGTTTTGCGGGCTGGCTGTGTCTTTTGCCAAATGGCATCTTAGAAATGCTTGCCGCAGGCAACGCTATAAATCTCCAAAGTGTCAAATGATGCACTCGGAGTCGCCTCCTCGTGCTAAGTGCCTGGCAAAAGCAAAGCAATTCCCTCAATTCCTCTCGTCTCAATTTCTCTAACAATTGAAACGTGTCGTAGACAATAAATTCCAAACTACAATAAATTATTGCTATAAATATTTCGCCAAAGGTTTTTGTTGTCATCTCACTCTCTCTCTCTCTCTCGCTCTCTTTACGAGATGTCGAAAAAAAAATTGAATTAGCAAGTGAAGTGAATTGAAGGTGACCAAAAAATTGCCTTGACAATAAATCGCTCACAGCTTATGACAGACGGCCAAAGGAACTGGGTGACCAAAAACCGAAAGTCAATCCTTTTATGGTCTGGCTAAATAAATCATCACCGGCCACTCAATGATCAAGTTATTATTTATGCAACCGAAATGTTTTACTGCCGACTGCGATTGTGCGTGTTATGGGACTTCAGTTAAGGAAGAGCTACATTTTGTAAGGTAATCCTTTTTGCATTCGGAAGGAGGTGAGGAATTTAAGACAAAATTCGTAACGCATCATGCGTAACTGTTAGTAGTTTTGCGACTAGATTAGAATGTGACAATATTGAAATGATGAATTATGGAAGACAAAAACGATTTTAAACCACGATTTGTAAAATCTATTTAAAATCCAGAATTAAAATTTTTTTTTTTCTAGAAAAGCAATATTTGTCAAGTTTCAACGATTATACCAGTTGTAGTTATATTATAATAAACTTTTCGAAAAAACAATTAATTTACAATTTGTATATAAAAATTAGTTATTTATTTGCTAGGGAACAAATTTTATTTAAAAATTAAAATCTAATCAATATGAAAATTTTTTAATATAACAATTACTTTAAGATATACCTACGCGCGGAACATCGTATTAGCCCTTCAACCACTGGAATACAAACATATGGATCCATAGATCAAAGATATGTACATTTGTGCTTTAGTCCTAAGATGTTCCGTAGGTAGGATAACTTGAACTAATTGTTATATTCTTAAAATACAAATTTTTAATTTCAATTTTTAAATAAACGAGAAAGGCAAGGCTAACTTCGTCCGTGCCGAAGTTTTTATACACTTGAAATCGCTTGTCTCAACGGTTAGCGACTTCGACCAAACTTTGCAGATCAGCTTAAAAACATTTAATATTACCCATGACCGTGATTGAGAGCGGTAATATTGAGAAAAAACCAGTTTTTCTCATTAAAATCCATTTTCCGACCGATCATTTGTATGGTAGCTTCAAGAAGTAGCCATCCGATCCGGTCGGTTCCGACATATTAGCAGCGTGCAGACAAAAGAAGACTCTGTGCAAAATTTCAGCTCGATAGCTTCAAAACTGAGGGACTAGTTCGCGTAGAAACAGACAGACGGACAGACGGACGGACAAAGCTTAATCGACTCAGCTCGTCACGCTGATCAAGAATATATATACTTTATGTGGTCGGAGATGATTCCTTCTATGCGTTGCAAACTTCTGGGCAAAATTATAATACACTTTTCAAGTGTATAAAAATGTATACTTTATGTCAAATATTTACTAATTTTTATATACAAATTGTAAATAAATTGTTTTTTCGAAATTTTTAATTAAAATCAACTATTTTTTTCGGTCCCTGGTTTTAACACACTAAGGCCCGATTTCACATCTTCTACATAGAGCTATCTAAATAACAGTGTAAAATCGATGACTATCTGACACATAGCAGCTATCTGGGAGAACAGAAATCGGCCCTAAAAGATTTTATTAAATCTACTGCTAAAATATCTTATTGATTGAGCGTGTTCAGCAGCATAAATCGATGACAAAAAATCGACTATTTTTGTTAGATTGTGCTGCTGAACGGGCAAGATGCGCAATCATGTTTGCTATTTTTCGTGATTGTGTTAGATGCGAATCTAACAAAGAAATAGTTTGTTAGAATAGCTTGATTATGATTTGTTATCGATAGCACACAGCTGTCAGATGTAAACAAACGAGGAATTTTAAGAAGGCAATTGCAAAATGAATGGGGAAACCATTTTGTTTTGATTAAATGAATTGGCAGAGGACGTGGTTTCGCAAGTGGCTCTCGGAAATTCGTGCAAGGCTCTAAAGGCTCTACTGGTTACTGCGGAGGAGTAGGAAAGCTTGAAAAGCCGCCACTCCAAAAAGAAGATGCCCTGCGTACGCGTAGTAACCACCTCATCTAGGTACATGGACACCTCAACACAGTGTGTCAAGGCGCTACCATTCAGCTCTTCCCAGATAAGAGCTTGATGGGGACGCCCATATCCTCTTACAAGATAATCACAAGGAATGAAACCCGGCGCCTGGTTTCGGAAGAATGGTTCCGACTTGGGCTTTAGCTAGGGTCACGGGGTCCTCGTTTAACCTGAAATCGAAAACATCTTACTTGTGGTCTCGGCCCTAATGGGTCTCTGCCTTATTGGCAGGCATGCTGCACGCTTGGGCGTCTCTTAAGGACTCATAGCTAGAGACGGGCTCGCAACGGGATTCCAGAGGGATCCGAGAGAAGTAGGGGATCAAGTACGACGATTTTGAATTTAAATTTGTTGGTCGGGATCGGGAGCGAATTGTCCTTATTCGCCCATCTCTACTCTTAGACCATTACCACTTTGTTAAAATTAACATTTTGAGACCCTTCTTTGCGTGGTCAGGAGTCCTTTTTACTGGACCCGCCGGGGTTGGGCTTACAACAAAGTTAAAAACATTAACCGGCTAACCAAGTCTTAAGGAAAATTCAAGGTGAATTCTAGGAGCAGTGGTGGTTACGACGGTCATAAATATTTAGAGATCAGTTCTTAATTATATTAAGCTGTTTGTTGTCAAAAATTCAAACCTTCCGCCAACAAAAATATATCGATAACTTTGTTGCCTAAAAATTCTAACAAGTTCGTTCACCAGCAGACTAACACTTTTTTTTTGATTGATGATTTTTGTTAGATGATTGGTGTATGCTGCTGAACACGCTCATTGATTGATATCGGGCAAATCACAAAACACGAAAGTTGACTCACGAGACAGGTTCTCCTAAGTAGGTGATGAAAAAGTCGAGTTTTTAATGGAGCGTAAAGTCTCTAAAATTTTTGTAAATTACTTATACGCTGTGTTGCCCATTGTGATATATTTGATTAACTTATAAGTAGTCGGCGTTGATGTTATTTAAGAATTTTTCGAATTTGAAAAATAATAAAAGACGAGAAGGCCAAGCTAACTTCGTCTTTGCCGAAGTTTTTATACCCTTGCAAAAATTGTTCTAAATAAAACCCACTTTTCGACCGATAGTTCCAAATCTGTGTAAAAGCGTATTGTATTAATATTCGCTGAAGTGGGGGACTTTAACTTTAAAAAAAAAAGTCTTTCTCACAAAGACCCACTTTACGACCGATAGTTCCTATGTCAGCTATAAGATAAAGTAGTCCGTTTTGACCAAAACTTCCAAATCTGTGTGAAACCGTATTATTTTAATATTCGCTGAAGTGGGGGACGTTAACATTAAAAACAAAAAAGTTTTTCTCACAAAGACCCACTTTTCGACCGATAGTTCCTATGGCAGCTATAAGATATAGTCATCCGATCCGGTCGGTTCCGACTTATTAGCAGTATGCAGTAAAAAGAACACTTTCTGCAAAGTTTCAGCTTGATAGCTTTAAAACTGAGGGACTAGTTCGCGTAGAAACAGACAGACGGACAGACAGACGGACGGACAAAGATCAATCGACTCAGCTCGTCGCCCTGATCAAGAATGTATATAGTTTATAGGGTCAGAAATGAATATTTCTATGCGTTGCAAACTTCTGGGCAAAATTATAATGGCATTAGCAAGGGTATAATAAAAGATGACAGCAGTTACAATGAACTAATAATTTCGTTATAGAAATTTGTTTTTGATGAACAATAAATATAAGCTTTGGGAATGCAGAGACCTACTTTTTTCCATTTAGCCTCTTTAAGGTCCGACCTATTGTACATACCTAAAAAAGCCACTGCCTATCACTCGAACAAATCGAATAACACTAACAAGGCAAATTTTTGTAAGGGGCGCATTACAGTAATGCACAAATCAATTATGTCTGGCACTGAGAAGATTACAGCCTTGGTAATGGGTTGATTAATGAGACCCCAAGGCTTTAGAAACGTAAGATCACTCCCAGTTATTTCTGACTTTAATCAAAAAGAATCAATGAATGAACGGAACAATTTTCTAAAAATAGCTTTTAAAATTAGATCAGACGATTTAGAAACAGAATCGAATTCGACAATTGCTCTGCACACAAAATAGATAATCAACAAAAATTGCAAAGTATTCGAATTGAATTTTGTCCTCCAAATCTGTTCCAAAAATTACTCTTCATGACTGCATAAAGCATATTTCTTGCATTTGGGACACTAAAGTTTAGTCTAACATTATTAAGAATTGCTTAAGAAAATCGAATTTTTGATTTGGATGTCAAGATTCCGTTAAGCAGTTAGGCCGAAGTAGCTGAAAGGAATTTCGATTTGCTTAGAGCAGTAATTGTCATTATCATGTGAAAGTATCATGACGGATGAAGATATTAGTAAAGATTTTCAGAGGGAGAACGAGTTGAAACTCAATTTGAAACTTATTAAAATAATACTTTAAGCAAATATGAAATGCAAGAGTATCTTCGGATTCTCCGGACTGTGTGCAATGGGTTGGTTTAACAATCATCAGTTCCTTAATGAAATTAAGAAATTTTTGGAATCAAATTAATCGAACAACGTTTTTTCAACAATAAAATTTTTCGATTACCCCTTTATTTTGATTATTTTTTGAAGTGAATCATTGTAAATGATGTGCAAAGGTCAAAGTGTAAATATTAAAATTTCAGAGCATTTGTCCCTCATTGAGCGCTTATACGAACTCTTGCGTCATATTTGGAAGTAGGAACATGTTAATTAAGGCTGAATTTCTAAGTTACAAAATTCGATCTACATTTTCTTCAAGTGCAGTTTACCTTGCAAGTCGGTAGCCTCGACTTGCAGCATCGATTTGTTTGGGCCACTTGTTGCCATTGAAGTTGCCTTCCTTTTGCTTCTCTCCTTGCAATTGCAACCCCCTCCCCCCTCTCTGTTGCCATGAAATTATTGCATGCAACATTTACCGTATTAATAAATTATGAGTATTTATGTGCTGTCAGAAGTCGTGACGGCAGAGCGACACACAAAGTGATAAAATTAGCACACAAAAAAATCTTTTTATACAATATTTTTATGTTGGGAGAGTCGTAAATAAAATATGCGTATGTCTTCATAAGCGGGCGGCCACAACAATTGGAAATTTATGCCCGGGCCTTATATGGAGCAAAAGGAAAAATAAAAAGAGCATAACTGTAACACGACAACAACAGCAACAGGTGCGACAGTGGACGTGGACGTGCACAGTGTCGGAGCCGGAGTCCGTCCATGTAATATGTCCTGCAACAACAACTTGTCTTTTGACACTTGGCGCATTTGACACTCAACGCGCGCATTCACTTTAAATCTAAATTTACTGATATCTGCGTACAAAATAGTATCAACAGCGGCGACAGCACCAACAACACCAGCTACAACTACAACAAGTCCGCGGCGACGACGCAACGTTCGAGTAACGAACGACCTTAGAGGTAATAAACATAAATAACGCCATTGAAAGCCAACCGGGCAGGCGCAGCTGAAAAGATCGAGACTCGAGACAAGTCACAGGCGGGGGAGCAACAGTATGGAGAGGCAGGAGTCTGTGGCTAGCCACATGTTCAGAAAGCTTGTTACCTCAGGCTTTGGCAGCTCTCTGTTCTATGGTGTTGTTGCCTTGTCTATGGGCGGGCGTTCCGAGTCCAAGTCCACAAAACTGAGTCTGGCCAGGCAGGCGAAGGTCAACAGATTGTTGGTAATGCAGCCATTTGGTGTCGCTGTCTCTGGTCTCTGGTCGGTGGTCGGAGTGCGGTTAGAGTTGGAGCTCAGTGCCAGGCGTAACCGTGATAATTGTTTCTTGTCCATTTCGCCAGCCTGATTGCAACTAATGAACTCTAATGAATAAGTTCCAATGAGAGAGATAAACGATTTGTTTTTTTTCTGTGTTTGGTTTGTTCTCCAAAAGTATGCTTCAATATTTAGGCATAAATTTGGTGAAAAATATTTTAATTGTTGTAATCTTTAGAATTATTTAAAAATAAAACTAAATGGAAAAATATATTGATATTTTAGTGTTAAGGTATCTAAATGATGGCCTGTATATGGGTCATGGCTTTTCAAAAATGCCAACAATTTGGTGGGAGTGTCAAGATCTAATTTTAGTTTTTTTTTTGTTTATTAAAAAAATTTGAACTTGATTCGATTGGAAAAAAACGACCCATATAAAGAATGAAAAATAAATAGAGAAAATAAAAAATTAATAGAAAATAAATGAGACCCAAGATCCGTAAATACACTCGTTTAGAAATCAGGTGTCGGGTAAGAATCCCATTGAAAAATGTCCATAGCTCTGGAACTATTCTGTTTCTGGATACAAGAGCAAATTTTGAGAAAAAAATAAAATTAAGAAAAATAAACGTCCCTTTCGAGGCAATTAATTATTATTAACTAATTTTCGCGATTTGGAAAGTAAAAGAATTTTTAATATTTTAAGGTGCAAATAACTTGAAAGTTAGGGTTCAGATGATTACCAAAGGTTTTGGAAAGCAAGCAATTGAAAATAATTAAATTTTTTAACTAGATAAATTTTTAAATCGTTTTTTCCCGCAATTTAAGCATATTTCAGCAAAATGCTGAAAATACGTATATACAATTTTACAACAAAGAATACGAAAAACAAGTTAGAAAGTCGGTCAAGCCCGACTATTTCATACTCTGTACCAAGAGTGGGAGCTGAATGCAACGCTTCTGCTGCGCTCATTTCTGGTTTTTTCTCTTTCTTTCCCTCTCTTTTTCACTTACACGTTGTCGAATGAAATGCGGTTTTGGTTGTCAGAGGAGAAGGGGGATTTTGTTTTTTGGTCAGAACCGCTCATCCGATCTTCATTATTTCTTCAGCAAATCGATACATATTACGAATGACTAACTATCTCTAGAAGGAACAAATTATCTATCTACAAAACTGCGGGAGATATGACGTTTTTTCAAAATTGCGGGGGCGGGAGGGGGCGTGGCAAAAATTAAAAATAAACTGGATCTGCCTGCAAGTATAAGAAGCATTTGTCCCATACATGTCAAACCTCTATCTCTTACCCAGTGGCGTTCCGAGGGGGGGGCGGCCCGCCCCGGGCGGCAAACTTTTAGGGGCGGCAATTTTTGAGGGCTGTGAGTTTCAGGGGCGGGAAGTTTTTGGGGCGGCAAATTTTAGGGGCAGCAAATTTCAAGGGCGGTAAATAATTACAAAATGTATATTGATTATTCTCTTAAATTAAGAAATAGTGGTATTTCTGAAAGTGATTTAGACTTTGCTGTCATTTCAATATGGAGAACGTTGCAAGATTCTGCACTTCAAGATCTAGTAATATAAGAAATATTCATTGAATGCATTTTTGAAAGCTTACGAATCAGTATAAAGGGATTAAAGAGCAGAGGTCTACCATAGACATAGTCAAACATGCTGCTATATTGATTATGTTCTCAAGGGAGTATGCAAGAGGGTGCAGGTTTGTAGTATGCCTTAAAAAGTTCTTATGAAACAAAAGTTGTGTCAACTGAACAATAATTAAAAAACAAAAATAGTTTTTATCAAAAAAAATAGAGGGAAGCTAACTTCGGCTCGACCGAAGTTTATATACCCTTGGAGCTTGATATATGCCTGACAGTTTGTATGGCAGCTATACTATATAGTGGTCCAATTTCGACAAATCTTGTTGAAATTATGTAAAATCATTGAAAACTTATAAATACGAGCGTTGGGAGCGATAACATTGAAAACAAAAAAGTTTTTCTCACTAGAACTATTTTTCAGACCTAACTTTTGTATGGCAGCTATACTATATAGTTGTCCGATTTCGACAAGGCTTGGTGAAATTATGTGAAATCATTACAAACTTATAAATACGAGCGTTGGGAGCGATACCATTGAAAACAAAAAAGTTTTTCTCACTAAAACTAGTTTTTCAACCGATCGTTCCTATGGCAGCTATATGCTATAGTCATCCGATCCGGCCGGTTCCGACAAATGTGCAGCGTATTTGTACCAAAAGACTTCGTGCAAAGTTTGGTTACGATAGCTTTAAAACTGACGGAGGAGATAGCATAGAAACAGACGGACGGACAGACGGACAGACGGACATGGCTATATCAACTCAGCTCGTCATGCTGATCAAGAATATATATACTTTATGTGGTCGGAGATGCTTCCTTCTCTGCGTTACAAACATCCGGACAATTTTAATATACCCTCTCCAAGGGTATAAAAATAACCACAATTTCCATATTAAAGTCCAAAAATTTCATTCCAATGAGCAAAATCAGAAAGTTGTTTTCAAATATACTTTGTAATTAATACAGAATGAGTTCTTTAACAGTTTGTTACATGGACTAAAAAAAAACAATGTATAGTGTTAATTATAAAAGAATAATTATCAAACAAGAATAAAAATTTTCACATTAATTCATCATAGTTCCCGTCCATCTATTTCGCGATATTTTCCGAATTTTTGGAGCTTACAATTCTATACTGCCATTGAGTTATGTTTCCAAAAAACATAGTCCAACTCGTCCAATTATATCAGCCTCTAGTAAAAACCTCTGCAGGCACCCTACAAGGAACGTTTTTTTGGAGTAAAAAACAAATTTCGAAACGCATTTGCCATCAAACGAGAAAACCATGTTCGACCTCAAAACAATTTTTTTTTCGGCCCATCGAAGTCAATTTGTATTTAAATTTTAGTTAAGAAGATATGTAAAATACGTTTCCGCGGACTTTGGGAAAAAAATGTTCGCCTGCGGCGCACCTTTATTAAACATCCCCAAGAATTTTTTCCAATAATGATAGCAACTTTTGCAAAATAATACTCCCCTCACAATTAAGGCCTTCATTCCTAATCAAAATCCAGCGTACGTCCCTTTATGTTACAGAGAAGTTTTTGATGGAAAAACTTCATTGTAATTATAGAAAAAAGGTTAAAGTTTAGGACTATTCAAGGGGGAAGGGGGGCGGCAAAGTCGACTTCCGCCCCGGGCGGCATAACTACACGGTACGCCACTGCTCTTACCATCTGAGATCTGTTTGTTCATACGGACGGACGGACAGACAGACGGACGGACGGACGGACAGACAGACGGAAGGACGGACGGACATGGCTATATCGACTCGACTGTTGATGCTGATCAAGAATATATATACTTTATATAGTCGGAAATGATTCCTTCTCACTGTTACATACTTTTGCCCAAACTTATTATACTCTATCTACCTTCGGTACAGAGTATAAAAAGAATACGAAATTTCGGGCAGAAAAAAACTCGAGTAGTCGATTTTTCATAGAATCACCCATATATACTTTATGAGGTAGGAGGAGTTTTCTTCTGGATATTACATTCATTTGCACAACATCATGATCCCCTTTTTACACATTTGAATGTGTACAGGGAATAAAAAGTACGGTCCAATGATGCCTCCGGGCCATTCTCCACACCAAACAGTGTATTTTTCGGGATGCATTGGCAGTTGTTGCAATGCTTCTGGATGCTCTTCACACCAAATACAACAGTTTTGTTTATACCACGTATCTATTAAACCAGAAATGAGTTTTTTTTTTTCGATAAAATAGTGGATCTTTGTCCAACTTTTGCAGCAAAATTTAGCCGTAGTGGTAGGTCGTGTGACTTCAATTCTTGCACCAGCTGTATTTTAAAAAGTTTTTATACCCAAATCCTTTCGCAAAATTTACCACTTAGTGGAGTACCCCAATTGCTGGAGAGGCCCAATTTCTGCGAACTGCGCCGAATCGGTAATTCACGGTCATTAACAACATAGGCGGATACAGCTGCGATATTTTTCTCTGTCCGCATTCTACTAATGCATGTTCGTGGTATAATATCCAATAATGTAAATTTGGTGCAAAATTTAGTCCCAAGATTCCGAATGGCCGGCTCAAACTGATCATAAAATGGATAAGGGGCAACTCAACATTAGATGGGCTGCGCCAGAAGCTGTTGCAGCCAGTATAGTTTCCGTGAAATCTACCGCTAAACCTGCTGGAACAGAGTTTCTATGACAACAAAGAATATCTAACATAGAAGCACACCTTGCTGCGTCGACAACTTATCACTCAATCATAAATCAGCTGTTTGCTGTCATTTTGGCTCTCTGAGTCATTTTTTAACTGTGTTATTTTTGCGATTATGTCCGTCTCCCTCTAACCACCGTGTTTTTCTATGTCGACCATTATTTTGAGAAAAATTTTGATTCATTTGAATTTTGGTTTGAAATTGTGCTTCTATGTTAAATCTTCTTTGACGAGATCGAGGACGATCTCAGTGTCAGAATGTGAATAAAAAATTGAATAAAAATGGTTCTTAAGCTTTTACTCTAGCTTAAAATCTATTTAAAATTTCAAGTCTTTATTAAAATCATTTTTCAACTCACTGCAACATAAAAAGACACATCCAGCCCACAAACTGTGGCCTCATTCTGTTCGCCTTGGAAAATATTTTCCTTATCCAGGGACGATGGAAAAACACATTCATAAATATTACCGGATAGCGTCGGTCACAGCCTACACCGCGTGAAACAATTCCCGTCAGCTGATTGCCACAAAATAAAGGTCCACCCGAATCACCGCGACACACACCCTGCCTGGCTTCCGGTGTGACAATGGCACAGATCATGCCCCGTCGAAAAGTCACCGGAAAGATGTGGTGACAAGTCTTTCGAGGCTCCAATTGGAATGAACGCTGCATCAGTATCTCAGCAAACGGAGCTCGCATGCTTGAACATCCCCAGCCCAGAACAGAGCAATTGCCCTGCTTAGGTGGAGGCTTCACTGGTAACTCAGCTATGCCCAAGCCTTGGGTGAGATTTAGGTCCAACATTTCCTTGAGGCGCAACAAGGCCAAATCATGCTTCTTGGAGATGTGATGAGGCGAAAAGGCATACACTTTGGCCACATTAAAGACGCGCGTATTCTCAGTGGGACGCAAACGATTGGGGGAGCCAGCTACGATCAGGATTTCCTCTGGCTGCAGTCGACGAGTTTGGCTGGAGCAGAACAGACTTGAAGGTATGGGTTACGCTGCTTTGTGGTCACCTGTTGCTTACTCACTTGATCCTGTCGAACACACAATGTGACGCTGTCAGAACATAGATGGGCGCTACGATGGTGCCCACGCAGAAGTGATTGAAGCCAAAGTAATGTGTGCGAGGCTGTGTGGTTTGTATGGAAACCACATACTTGGCATACGGTTGCCCACTCCATTCACTTTCCCTGGCCAAGGCATTGGGCAGATAGTGGGCGAGCGAGTAATCACAAAGATAGCAGCAAACTGATATCAGCAATTGTAGATGCATTTCCATTTTGATGGCTCTGGGCCAGCCTACTGTATGTACGACGAGCTGTTTTACCTAGTGGAGTCACTTCCTCTGGCCCGGTTGACGAAATGTCAACAATGGCAACAAGTCTATCAACTGAATCACTCTCGGTAAGCTGACACCCACATGGCCAGGGGCAATAAGCACACAATTTGCATAAGCTGCCAGACGACACACACAAGTTGGTAGAGAGAAGGAGCTGCCGCAGGAGGTGAGGCGGGGAGGGGGAGTGGGAGCAACAAGTAAACGGCAGCCAGACAAGGCAATCATCAAGACAGCCAACGTGCTGCAACATCTTCAGACTGCCACAGATTTTTTTTTTTTTACCAAAAAAAGAAAATCAACAGAAAATGGTAGGAAATTTTTGCGGAAACTTGAATACTCTTTCACAATATCGGATTTATTTTCGTAAAAGTACAAGTGAACTGGAACCTGTTACGAACCAAATGGTGCGGTTTACCACTTCTAACACTTAATTGGTCCTTCGAGCTGGATACAAAAGTCTGGACAATTGGTTAATTGGTTTCCAATTAACTTTGTCAAAGTCGTTTTCTGAAGATAAACGATATAGAAAGTTATCTGATGCCTACTTGGATCAATCTTAAGCCAAACCAAGCTTATGACCTTGAACATAAAATTTTCACACAATAACTCTGGACTTGAACTTGAATGTTTTTAACCAAGGCTGCAGTCCGGTCCGGAGCACAGCCATGCGGAACCTGTCTGGGGTTTTTTGGGTCTTGGACGAGACCTTTAAAATCTATGGTTCGGCTCAAAAAACAAACCTTTTTCTTCCAAAATCTTAATATTATCTACTTAAGATTCGTTTTCTAAATAATATCTAAACTCAGGATATTACAACTGTGAGAGGGGAAATATATCAAAGTTCAAATCATGAAAGAACCAGAATATTTTGAGAAGGTATGATTGATTATACTAGTAATTGTGGACCATTCGACTATAGTCAATAGCGTTGATAGACATATCAAAATGTTTGATAAACTAAAGTAAGTCTGAACTAAATTTAATTTTAAACGATAGTCTGGAATTTATAGAAAACTAGTAAGTCCGCGCGCTTCGCTGCTTACTAAATGAATTTAATGTTTAATTTGTCCATCAAAAGATGTTCTGTTCTACAGAATGACACAAAATAAAATGAAATTATGCGTTCTAAAACACATTTTTTGAACAAATTTGAGATTTTTTTTGGCAAACAATTAGTTTTTGAGGAATTATTTAAAGAAAAGTACTCTGGCTATATACAAGCTTCTGATACCTTTGTGGAACAGCCAAAAGTTTTCAAAGAAACATTATTTATCCCATTTTAAAGAAAGGAGACCCTAACGATCCAGGAAACTATATAGGAATCTCATTTCTGAATACTCTACTAAAAAACCTTCAGTTCAGATACTTTAAAGAACACAAGATACTAAAAACCAGCGTGGGTTCAGAAAAGGATAATCCACAATAGACAGCATATTTATACTAACGTTGATTTCCAGGGAGTTCCTGAGGGCAAATAAAAAATTATACCCCTTTTTTATTGACTTCAAGGCAACCTTCGATATAATAGACAGACAGTTTATTGTTCTACAAACTTTCGGCTATAAGCATCTCGTCCAAAACTTTCAATGTATTAAAGAGTCTGTATGACGGAAATAAGACTGCCGTATGGGATGGAAATAACCTTTCGGAGTGGTTTGGGACAAATCGTGAAGTCAAGCAAGAAATACTGTCTTCAAAATACTGATATGCGGATGACATGGTTCTGCTTGCTGAATCACCATCGAGGCTCCAGTAATACGCCAACTTATGCCATTCACTAGGAGACAGAACTACCGGAATTGTTTGAATACACGATGCAGACCCACTTTAACTATATTAATAAAATAATGATGCTGCCAGATGAGAGGTTCCCAAAAATAGTAGCAACTGCACTAAAAGAGTCGACTTCGCAATTTTTCCAAAAATGGGAGGAACTTGCTGTGGAACACAGAGTGCATCTGGCCGTTTTCAATCCCTCGACTTGGAAGGACGGTTCAACGTGCACGTGCCAGCGAATCTCGGAACACGTACAAGATTCTCAATTATGAGCTAGGAAATGAAACGTATTTCAAGGAACAATACGATACCTTAATCATTTCCTATATTTTTAGAGCTTGAACTGAGATACTGTCCCTTAATTACATGCCAAATGGTGCTCGAACGCGAGAAAGGATGTTGTACACTTCATAGCCATCTGCCCAATATTGAAGGAGCTTAGAGTCTGCTTGCTAGGAAAGGCAATGTTCACGATGGATGAGTTGAAGGCTGTTCTGAATGGGCAATCCTGGAGGCGGTTGTAAAGTACAGAGCAAAAATCTTGGCCGAAGCTTTTTAGGAAAATAATTAATCTATTAACTAAGTTAGGTTATAAAAGAGCATAGGACGGCCCCCTTCGGAGTGAAAGATCTGCTATCTCGCGACAAGCGGGGAAGGCAGGTGTTGTAACTCCGAAGGGTGGTACGTTCTAAAGCTCCACAGGATGAATAATAGTAAATATTACATTGTTCTATTTATAGAATAAGGCTAACGGCAATAACGCCATGCCTATTTATACAAACTGTTCTTATTTTCAATAAAGAACCACTACTACGCGTTGCAGAGATAGCCCCTTAATTTTTTTTCTACAAATTTATAGTATAAGATAGAGTCACTATAACAAACCGAGCTTTGAAATAAAATCTATGGTTTTATAAATTAATAAACTGAATCTCTTACTTCAGCAGAGTTTAAGAGGCTTGCAGCCTTGCTTTTAACGTTCGTTCCACTAATAGGCTTTGGTACCGCATAGTTTTTTTAGGCCGATCGATTCTTTTAAGTGTTATTTCACACAAAAGTTAGTCAATTTCCATTCGAGAGAAAGGAAAAGAAAACGCATTTAGAGCACATTTAAGGCAGGTTAATATGTAATTATTGTGAGGAGTTAGTTTCTCATGTTTTCCGGTCTTTATTTACAACCTTATATACAAACACGGGCTTACTATATACACATAAGTGTTGCTATTTACATTATTCATAACGGTTTTCTGTTCATAATATATATACAACGTCTTTGTTCATCTTTCACTGTGTCTGTATCAGCGTCCATTTATTACTCGTGTGTCTTTCTGTCACTAATCTACTAACGCCCTGTGCTATCATCTATATATAGTGTGACCATAACGATCAAATATTTATCGATACATTTACAATCAGCGGCTGCCTTCAAATTTCCAAAGACTATCAAATTTCAGTACATACCTCTTGTATTTCTTAGATAGAATCGATAGTAAGTCGACTGTTTTTCCCAAAAACAGTTCAACCATCGAATGGTCAGTTGTTATAAGTTTTACAGAACTAAGAACCTGAATCTTTCTCCGTTTAATTACTATTTTTATATGATGCTCGAAAACTTTATCAAACAGTGAGAACAATATCACTTGTTACCAGGGCTGCAAACCTCGTCAAAAACCACAGGGGTTCACTCCGGGGCTCAAACCCGCGAAACTTTTTGAGATCGGGTTCACGGACCTAGGTTCGGGTTCCAACCGTGGTTCAGAAATAATTTTGTTCAGAAAACATGTTCGTAAATTGAAACAAAGAAAAAGTTTAGAGGCTTGGTACTATAATATCTGAGCTTGCATCATCAAATGTTTTAACAGGCTTCAGGTCAATTAGTGGTGGAGCAATGAGTATTATAGATAACATTTACGCTGCTCAATTTTGAGCAGCATTGTGATTCACAGTGGTTAAAGCGAGACGGACATATTTATCATCAGCAGGCTTTGCCTATCTTCTGCAAGTTGTCAAAGACCATCTCATGCCAGCATTGTTATGACCGTTTGGGAATTCTAAGGGCAAGACTGATATTTGTGATGCCTGAAAAGCTAATACAACAATTTTGGCACTATTAAGTTCTTTACATAGATCTTTCTTCCAAAACTTTAAAGCTTAAAGATCAGAAGATAAACATGGTAAAGAATCCTTAATTCTTTTATTAACCGTTCTTAAGGCTTTTACTTATTAGTTCCTATTGAATATTATTAAATAAAGCTGTTTTTATTCAAGGGCTTAAAAAATTTGAGAAATGGCAAAAAAAATGTAAGTGAAAGTCTTTTCGAACCAAAACCTTTTCAACTTTTTGAATGTTGATAAATTATACCTAATATTATCCAATTAACGTTTAATATTTTTCAAAAAAGACCATGCTGATTGCTTATCACAAAATTTTTACCAATTACTCGATTTACAATCAAGGTCCTTCGAGCCGGATTTACTCTAATCCAGCGATTGTCACCAGCTGCCCCTAGGGTCCAATGACATTTGACTATTTACACATACACGAGCCCAACGCATGACAAAGCTGAGGCCAAGACAGTAAAGCAAAGCTGGTTCACAGCTACACCGCATCATTGTTTAATGAACCAAATAACTTGAGTTTAAGTAATAATATTCATTATATCCATTAGACAAATTACAAAAGTGTCACTTGAATGGTTTTAAAAAATATTGTAAATTTTTTTTCCAAAAATTATTTCCATAATTGAAGATAGCAGTTGGAAATTTTGATTCGCCCTTTGAATTCATGACTCTTCTTAACCATCTCAGGGTATTCATTCAAAATAAAAATTACCTCTGAATCGCCTTCTCTTCCCTGCTCGTGTTTTTTTTCTTCTTGCGCACAAGACCATAATAAAAATCTCTTTTATGGCACTTAAGTGTTTTGTGTGCGGATTGTGGGTAGCATTTTACCTTGGCTGCTGCTCTCGTCTCTTGAGCCACGATTTATGCGACTTTTGGCCAAAGTAAATTGCGCATAAAAAAAGTTGAAGCTGGAGCTCATGCATTTGATGATGAAGTGCTCAAAAAAAGAAACTAATGCCAAGCTGCAGGAAAATTTACTAAGTGCAAGAGTTGAATTTATTAGACAAAACTTTACTGTTTACGAGCTGTTGTCTCCGCAGTTATCAAGTCCGGAGCATCAACAGGCTAACTTATGGCCCCCAATGTTGGGGGTAACAGGTGCAGTTCTTGGATTTTGGACTTGGACTCGGTAGCGTTAGCCTCAGGTCAACACACCACAAGAGTTCAGTGCAGAAAAAAAGGAAAAGGTGCGCTCCCACGATGCGGGCAAATTACACGCAAACACACACATGCACAGGAGGAGAAGAAGGAGGAGACTGGCAACATTCAAATCCCATCAGCCACGCAATGCAATCATCATGATCATTATGAGCGGAAATGCAGGAAAAGTAGGAGGTTTTTAACAGCCACCGACTGGCGATTGCCAGCGCATTTTTTTTTGTTGCAGTAAATGGTAGGAAAGGTAGTTGGGGCTTGGGTGTAAGTAGGTACTGGGGTACTAGGAAAGTAGAATGATTTAGTTTCGTAAAGCAGGAGGGAAAACTAACGGGGAAACTTTTATTAAGCTGAAGAGGCGAGGCTTGTGCCAAGATAGCAAACCGCTTTTCAGTCGCTGGCCAGCGTTTGATGAAACAGGTCAGAACTGGTTTACATCGCTTTAAGTATCCAATCCAGATGAAAAAGATGCATTAGAAAATATTTTAGCAGATTTTCGACATCTCTAATAAGGAGTTAAGACCCACACTTCGGTTCCGTAGCACATGATCCAACTTACCGCAAAATACCGTAATACCGGTACGTCTCGTTTGCTGAGAAGGCATTTTCAGACTGTTTTCGAGTCCTTTAGCTTTGCTTTTAAGTGATACTTAAAGTGTGCGTCATAGTAAATCCATATACATAGCTATTTGTAGCCCTTAACAACTTGAAGCTCTTCACCTTCTATTGCAATTTTTCGTTTGCAACCAGTCTTCTCTGGTGCTTTTTGAACACTATGATCGTTGAAGTCCCCAGAGCTTACAGTAAAAAAACCTCGAAACTCTCTTTGCTTACATCATTGACCGAAAAAAACACAACTCTCTCGGGCTTCACTCAACCGAGCGTGTGCAGCTATCGCGCTCACTGTTCGGTCACTGTGGTTGAATACACAAGACTAATCGGTCTTAGAGCAAGGCCCAATTCAGTTCATCGGTCAAAAATGCGTGCGTTATCATAGAGCGAGTCAGTATGAGAGCGATAACGGGAGATATACATATATTGGGCATATAGCTTTTCTCTTCTCACAACCAATAAGAGGCAGAAAACGTAGTTAGATGTTGTTTCTGTACCTCATTTCGATGTGGTCTGACACAGGCAAAAGGGGGAAAAAGGTATAAGGTGAATAGAACTGGACTTAAGAGGCAACCTTGCTTGACTCTAGACTTTGTGGGAAACCATCTCGATAAGAAGCCCAAGTCCCATACATATCTTTTTGCGTGTGTAAAAATTTTGCTTAATTTACACATAAGTGCTCTTCTGTTTATAGAGTCAAAAGTCGCACTAAAATGAACAAACAAACCATATAGTTTTCAACTGCTAACTAATAGGATCTAGCAATTGTAGAGAGGCAAAAAATAAAAATGGGAAAATAAAAAAAAAAATCCAAAAAATATGTCAAAAAACCCAAGAATAATCCACACATTCTCGCACAACTTACGACTCGTTTAGGTTTTGAATCGTTCTTCGGCAGAATGTGGTTCCTCAACACAGCGGCCCTGATCACAGGACGAAAATCTTGTCAAATATTTTTGGAAACAGACGAAAAACACGTTTTGTACTGCTTCAAATGTACCAATCCGGTCTTTCAACAACACTGAAAAGTCGATTATCGAAATCAAAATTCATTTATCTACTTGAGCTAAAAATTGTACGCCATGCAGCTCTAATTCCAGTACGAATGCATGTAGAGGTAAGAATATGTTTGAGGGTAAAACAATTTTCGTTTGTTATTCAGGCCTGTTCCCGTTTTCGATTCCGATCAAATCATGTGGAATCAGAATTGATAGCTGTTCCCGTTTCCGAAAAACGATCAAATTATTCGGTTTACAAAGTTTTGCCTTTGAGTGAGTGAAATAAAACGTAATGGACAATTTTCATGTCAACGGTTATATTTTTTATCTATCCAAAATTTTTATATTAATAAGTCATATTTTGAGAAGATTTTAAAGTAACCCTAAAAGTATTGGGCATTCAATTTGATTTAAAATTATTTATTTCAAAGTTGTACCCCAGAAATTGCATGTAGACGAAAGCAAAAACGATCGAAATGAAACCGAGCTGTTCGCAATTCCGCATCAGCGCATGCGCAGTGCTGATCGAAATTGTTTATGTTACTATTGCTGAATTGTAGTTCGAAAACGATTCGAACTTTCATTCGAAAAGGAAATCGATTTCTATTTCACTCGGAAACGGGAACATCAAATGAAAACGATTCGGAAATACAATCGTTTTACTTTTTAAATCCACTCGGAAATGGGAACAGACCTGATTATTTTTGATCTGCATTTTCGCTCAAAGACCCAAAGGACGAAGAAACTTAATTTCTCGCAAACTCGACCAAAAAAATTTTTTTTAAATATTTTTAGTCATTGCATTCAAACTGCAAATCCGATTTGAAAACAATGTTCTAAACAAGCCTGCAAACCTCTAAAATTTTGCAGAAGGTTCGGTCCGGGGGTTCAAACCTGCTGTAAAGTCTTAGATTCGGTTCGCGGAACCGAAGGTTTTGGTTCGAACCTTGGTTCGCTTGAACATAGAAGAATAGTTCCGATTTATTAACATTTATTTTTGAAAATAATATTCCTTATATCTATTAGCCCCCCCACAAATTATTTCTGATGACAATTTCTGCTTCCAGAGAGTAGAGAGTACTTTTTTAAAAAAAATACCAGACTCCTTAGTGAGGAATGCCAAATCGTATGAAAGAAATGATATCATTTTCTTCATAGCCTATATAATGTAAATTTAATTATAAAATTCATCAGCTGATTTGGCGTCGCGTGTGTGTGTTAAGCCACTCGAGAGCGCGCTCATGTAGCACATGTTGTTGCAAAAGAGAGCAGTATGAGGTCGCATGCTCGGCGTTGTATACACAGTAAATAAAACCGTGCCTAATTCTGGTGTAAATTAATAAGCATTATATCTTCTAGAAGCTGTTCATCTATACTAGCTCATAGATCAGAAAAAACGAACTGAAGTGTTAACTAGTCAGAGTGTTGCGCTGGAGTGCCCCGACAGCAAAATACCCCGTCCCAAGAAATGTGGTTTCTTAAGCTTTGAATTCCATTTATTTTAAAATTTATTTCTATAAATGAGCAGGCGCACTTGCATATCTTCGATGTTTTTGTTCGGATCTCATTGTGGTACACAGAATAGATCGATGTTGGGCCTAACTGAATATATATTAAGTCACTAGGTTCAACTTGAAAATTGTAGTTCTGACAGTTTTTCGCTGTTAGAAGAAGATGGAGGAGGAATTTGCCAAACCAGAAGCAAACTTGATCTGGGTACGGGTACACCTATATACATGCAAAAATTTGTGGCTCTACCTCCTATAGTTTGTGAGATCTACGCTTTTATACAGAGAAAACCACAGATTTTCGCTGTTTAAAGATGGAGGAGGAGGAATTTTCGAAATCTGAAACAAACTCGATGTGGGTACAGTATTCACCTACATAAATGCCAAAACTTGTGGCTCCAAATTACAGTCTCTGTGATCGACGCGTTCGTACAGACGGAAATGGCTAAATCATTTCGGCTGTTGATGCTGATCAAGAATATATATACTTTATAGGGTCGGAAATACTTCCTTCTCCCTGAGGAGGATCGTTTAACTGAAACCTGAGTTGTTGGAATCGCAAGGCAATCTTTTCCAAAATCTTAAAACACTTCTCGATGTATAGGATGTTCTCTTGAAACAATTTTCAAAGGAATCTGTAACATATTTGATATTTGTTTATTGCTTTATATGGCTTTCATAAACTTCTCTTTTTTGCAACAAAAAGTCATCTAAGCTTAGTTCAATACGCAATCGTTTATACTAAAATCTCTAGATATTTTCAATATTTCCCTGTGTGTTTCGTTGGAAAACTACTTTATTTTGTGAACCTAAACTAATTTTTCCAAAAAGTGGTCTGGTTTGGGTTCAGGTTCGAGAAGTCAAAAATATTAGGGGTTCGGTTCATGGTCCGATTCTACGGGCCCATAAAACCCGAACCGAACCGGTTCTAAGGGGTTCGGTTCCGGGCCGGTTTGCAGGCGTAAAATGTAATTTCACCAACCGAAAAATGAAAAAAATTATAATTTAAAAAAACGCAGCCATTCAAAAAGTTGTTGAAATCAATTTCTGAGATCACGGTTCCAAACTAGACTTTAAAATAGTTTTAGATGAAATGGGTCATTTAATTTTTTTACTTTTGTAAATTTGTGTAATCTGCTCAATTATAAGGCTCTTGTAAACGGAGGTTTTTCGGGATTTTCGGTTTTTTTTATTACACACCATTTGCACGGTTTTCTATTTACAAAGGGTCTATATGGTTTGTCTATACGGGTGCGATGCTCCACGTGAGCGAGGCCAAAAAGTGAGAGTGTAGTAGTGTGCGAAAATAAAGCTCCGTGAATTTTCTTCGACCTAATCGCTTGGTCTCAGCTTCGGCAAGTGTTCGGGTTGTGTACATGTGAATAGCAAAATGTTTTCGGCCCCCTGTGGGCAACCAGAGGCCATTGCTGATTTACAGTGTCTGCGGTTTGAGCATCCTTCGATTACTTAGAATACCTTAACACTAAAATGTTCAATAATTTTCCTCATTTCTTGAACTCCTACAGGGTACTGATACAGTCCAAACCTTTACCCATACCACATTCTCACTGCTTTTTTGCTCTACCTCTCTGGCATCCTGTTCGGTTCTTCTGTTTAAGTAAAAAAAAAGCCGCGCGCGGCATGCAAAAAGTGCCGACGACGCCGACGCCACAGCGAAGGCATTTTATGTCGCCATCGCCACAGCAAATGACTTTAATTGCATTTCTCAAAGCAGCAGCAGTTTTTAGCCCCCCTCCTTGGTGTGTCCCCCCGGTCCTCTACTAAGCCACAACTTAGAACAGACAAGACGGCGTCTAAAAAATTTCCCCAGATCTTGATATAAATAATAATTAAATGGATTAGCTTAGATATTCTTCATTAGTTGGAACGCCTTCTTCTACCAAACACTCACACACACACTAAGCCAAGTCTGCCCAAAGCAAACAAAGGAAGCGAAGACTTGGCTCTAGTGTAAACAGGAGTGAGCGGCTTGCGCTTGCGCTCAATTAATTAATGGCCAACTGCCTTGAAAGAGCTCCGACTGAGATTGCTATCGAAAGTACGGCTGTACATGCGTGTAGTTTACATACAAAGCAGAATGGAGATGCAAGTTGAGGCTGGCTGGTTTCACACAATCCAATACCGAAATCTGCTTTTAACTTGATATTGCTATGCCAAGCCCCAACGTAGGCAACAAAAAATGTTTCGAAAATTTTCAACCTTTCCTTCCTTTCCCCCCAAAAATACATTTTTATTTTCTGTTTACCCCGCCTCATATCAAAACTCTACAAACTACAACTGACAGTTTTTTCGCCGTTTCGTTTTTTATTACGTTTTGTTTTGGTCAACAATTTGTCTAGCTAAAAAAAAAACACATACAAAATGAAGTGTTTTATGACATATTTAAATTTAACTACCATTATGCACATTATCCACTTAGCGCAAATTGCCGCCCCCTGATATATTTAGGCAACTGCCAACAAACAAACGAAAAAAAAACGGAGACAAGAAATGTGGCGGCAGCTCATAAATAAAAATTTAATTTTTTCTTCCTTTCAGCACGCGATACTCCCAAACTCGCAACTCATTTCGGGTCTCTAATTATGTAGAGTAGACGGCAAAAAAAACGGTTTATATATTTTTTGTCTGCAAGGATTAAGTGGCGGTGAGGATTAAAGCAAACATCCTGTAAGTTAGACTCCACCGTGTCTATGTGTAATCTGGACTGTGGATTTAACCGACCAAACAGACTGACACCAAACGGACTAACTTCATTAAGTGCCAAATTACACGATTAAACTTTAAGAGAAATTCATTAAGCAAATTCTTATAACCAAAAATGGTAAGTCCGAGATAGGAGACAGGCAGAAAAATGGGAAAGCAAAATACTACAAAGACTTTGGCTACACACTTTCTATAGATTGAAAAATCAACTGCATTTTGTGCTTCAGCAAGCTAGAAAAGTAATTGTGTTTGAATGCGGTAAGCCATACTTTACACATAACTAAAGGTTTATGTAAATTCAGAGGCGAAGGTAAAACAGAACCCACAAATGTAAACAAACCTGGGAGAAAATGAACAAATTATTTGCCTGGAGATTTTGAAAATCTGCCGCCAATATCGATTAGTTATGAAACAATCTCTAGACAGTAGGTCACAACCACGCTTGTATCTCGGTCATTTTTTTACAAACCGAACAGCGTTAGTCGTAAAATCGAAAAAAAGATGAAAAATAGCGATTTTTAAAAAATAGATTTATCAAGTTTCGTTTATTCTTACTGCATCTACAAAAATCATAATTTAATACCATTCTAAATGTTTTATTAACATTAAATAATACAAGGCAACTAAAATCAATTATTTTGGGGCCCATGAAGACTTGTCATTTCTCATAGAAATTGGGATTTGGACAGCACTTTCTTATCTACTGTGTATACAACGTCACACTGCGGCAGCGACGTCGACACACCGACAGTATAAATCATATATTGCTCATCCTGCTTGCTTTTGCAAAAACAAAGATGTCTTAAATAAGCGCACATGTGTATATTGCCGGCCTCAAAAGATATTTAAAAACAACTTTTATGTTTAATTTTTTAAATAAAAATTTGTGATTGAAAAAAATAATAAATTTAAAATAAGAAATATTTTTAATTCATTATTTTACAGATGGAAATTAAAGGAAAAATTCCTGTTCAGAAAATGAGTTGCCTTTTACTTAAACTAACAAGATGGTGTCAAAATTCTTGAGAACAAATGTTTCAAATAATTTAGAAATGAGTAAAATTGTTTTCATTCGGATAACAATTGCTTTTATCAACAACAAAACTAGTCTTGAATGGAGTGAAATAAAGGAGAGAGAGAGCGAGTGAGAGCGAGTTGGCTATTTAAGTAGCCTTCTAGATGTGAATCTGCAAAAGTGTGGAACTGTTGAATGTGCTGGTGCGTCATTCCATATGATCAAAATTTTCTTTGTTTTTCTGAAAGACTTAAATGAATCGAGTCAGGTGGAGTGGGTTGTTGAAGCGACGTTTCTGATTCCTATGGAGTATTTGGAAGGAGTGAGAAGAAGCAGCGCACATGTTCAGGAGCCTTGCCCTCCCCGTTTTCAAATGTAGGGAATCCGCTCACACCTAGTCCAAAATCAATCTAATTTTATTCCCAGTTGAGTTTAAAACGTTCTTGAAACCGGAACAATATTAAAAAAATAGAGGCAAGCTAACTTCGGTTCAACCGAAGTCTATATAACCTTATATGCCTGACAGTTTGTATGGCAGATATACTATATAGTGGTCCGATTTCGACAAATCTAGTTGAAATTATGTAAAATCATTGAAAACTTATAAATACAAGCGTTGGGAGCGATAACATTGAAAACAAAAAAGTTTTTCTCGCAAAGAGTTTTTTTCAGACCTAACTTTTGTATGACAGCTATACTATTTAGTAGTCCGACAAGTTTTAATGAAATTATGTGAAATCATTAAAAACTTATAAATACAAGCGCTGGGAGCGATAGCACTGAAAACAAAAAAGTTTTTCTGACAGCTATATGCTATAGTCATCCAATCCGGCCGGTTCCGACAAATGTGCAGCGTATTTATACCAAAAGACTTTGAGCAAAGTTTGGTTAAGATAGCTTTAAAACTGACGGAGGAGATTGCACAAACAGACTAAGACTTTTTTTCAGACCTAACTTTTGTATGACAACTATACTATATAGTTGTCCGATTTTGACAAGTTTTGGTGAAATTATGTAAAATCGCTGAAAACTTAGAAATACAACCGTTGGGAGCGATTACAGTGAAAACAAAAAAGTTTTTCTCAATAAAACTAGTTTTTCAACCGATCGTTCCTATGGCAGCTATATGCTATAGTTATCCGATCCGGCCGGTTCCGACAAATGTGCAGCGTATCTGTACCAAAAGACTTTGTGCAAAGTTTGGTTAAGATTGTTTTAAAACTGACGGAGGAGATAGCATAGAAATAGACGGACAGACGGACGGACGAACAGACGGACAGACGAACATGGTTATATCAACTCAGCTCGTCATGCTGATCAAGAATATATATACTTTATGTGGTCCGTCCGTCTGTCCGTCCGTCTGTCTGTCCGTCCGTCCTTATGAACAAACAGATCTCAGAGATGGTACGATATACCATCAGCTTCTACTCCAGGTACACTTTCAAGGCCGACTTTCTCACTTGTTAAATATATATTTATCAACTGAACAGTTTAGATTGCAAGCTCTTACTTAATTTTTAACAGGAGCATGAAAAATTTCCGACCGAGAATTGGATTTCGATTTTATATAGACTAGCAAAATTTTCCCTGACATTTTGGAAAAGGCACTCAGGAATTTTTTAAGTAGTGTTAAATTGCAATATAAATATCTTTTATAATTTTGATGACATGAGCATAAGTCGCTATTAAATTTAACAGACTAATATTCATGTTAGTACAAGAGCGTAGTATTTCAGTTGTACTGCAGTCAATATTGCTCAATGATCTTTCGGCCTGATCTTTTAAACTCGAACTAAAAGAACTATTTTCTAGTGGTTAAGTGGATTGACTTCTCGAAATCAAATTTTTTTAGTTAATGATTAATGATAATTAATTCAATAGACTTAAACTTCTTGTAATTCATGACAATTGGCAGTCTTACATATTTCTACATGTTATCAATACTTTTATTACCGCAATGCATAGCAGCCCATAGACGAACAAGAAATTCCCATAAATTTCCATCTATCGCTCAACGGTTGTCAATTTTCCTCTACATATCATTTCCATTCAGCCGCTGGGCCTTGTCCATAAACAAATACGAAACAAATTTGCAATTGATTATTTTTGCATAAAAATTGTCCAATAAAGCAATATAGATCGTACCGGACACGACCTTGAGGCTAAAGCAAATACAAAGTATGTAATGAAATGCAATTACAATCAAAGAAAAACAAAAAAAATAAATAAAAAAACTCACTTCACGACCCACACAGAAATACTTTTCGCTGGCCACACAGGCGAAGGCGAAGGCGAACCTCTACGCATGCGCAGAGCACCGCGTGAGTTCTGGCGATAAATCGAAATTGTTTGCACTGCCAAAAAGCAAATAAATGCATCAGGTATTGGCCAAGCTGCCCGCAAGCTGCCAGCAAGTTATGGAATTATGTGTCAAATTGGCTCAGCCACAAACAAGAGTTAATGGCCTTAGCCGGGATGGCGGGAGCGGGGGGTACTCTTGGATTGGTTCGCGCATCCCGTGGACCTTAATGGAAATTGGTTGGCTAAGGCCTCTCTGCCTGTGATTTTCCGCACATTGAATGTGTTTTTAATTACCCAGCAAATGCCAGCGCACACGCTGCACTCATAGATAACAATTTAGCGGCGATTTAGGCATGTCCATGGTGCCGGGATACGCAAGCACCCGCAATGCCTGGACTACTGGCAATTGCTTTCGGCTAGAGATGGGAACGTGCTGGTGGAAAGTTGGAGGTAAGCCTCACGCTCTCATCGCCATGATGGCTACTGTGCTAAAAGTTTAGCATGCGGAAAATTAACATGCGACTCGCCTCCCTTCTCAGCTGCTACCACTATCTCTCCATATGTCTCTCTGGTGTTTCCTGGTTTTTAGTCAACGCCAAAGCGAGATGGAGACAGCGACGAGCGAAAGAGATTTCCCTGGTGAGAAAAGTCAACGGGGCAGTTGGCAGATTGAGCGTGTGACCAAAGTCAAGTGCAGTGAAAAGTAATTAACTTGAATTCGGTAAAGGCCAACCACGCTGAACAGAAGCGCACACAGTGGGTGCCCAGCAGCGGCGGCTTAGGCTTAGCCACACAAAACTTTCGAAATATTGAAATTAAATTGAAATGAATTCGTTGTGTGTGTCTGGGAAAGAACTCGAAATCAATTCGTTGGGCAGCGGACTGGACCACCAAAGGTGAGCTTCTCATCCCGCCCAAATCTCTACAAATTGATACATAAAATTCGTTACAGTTTAGGCCCCAAACTAAACGATCATCTTTGCTCGATGGGTCTATTAATACACGCACAGATCTTTCTAAGAATTTTCCCAATCTAATGCAATTTGACATGCTACAAGGCGGACTCCACTCCAGACATGCGAGCAACAACTGCAAAAAAAAAAAAAGAAAAACTCCCCCACAAAACACAAGAATTTCGACTTGGTCCCATGCAAAGTCAGTTGCGGGCGACATCTGTTTAGTGTGTGATTTGGGAAAAATGCGCATATCAAGCTCATTACATTGGAAATTTGCAGACGAAGATGTTGAGGATGAACCAGGACAGACACAAATAGTTTTCGCCTGGTTTTTTTTTCTCACAAGTGTAAGATTTGTCTCTAAAGTTCAACAGACTTTACAGATCAGTGATCTGCCTGTTTGGAGGGAGGGGCTGCAGTAAGAGTTTGGAAAAAGAAAGTAATGAGGGAAAGGAGAACTTTACAAGAAAGTTTAGAAAGCTTTAATGGAGACAAAGTTTAAATCGATAAAAAGAAGAATTCTTTCTGCCTCGCTTTATGGCGTTTTATTTTCGCTTTGGAACAGAGAACGAGTAAATTTGAGTATTGAGGTTATTATTTTACTTGTTTAATTAAAGCTAAAAAGCTGACATCAGAAAAAACTTTTCCTCCTTTAGGGTTCTGTTTTGTCATAGTATAATTCTTATATTCTTAATTCCCTAAAATCTGGAGAAGTTTACTCCGAGGTTTGGAAATTAGCTTGGGCTTTAGCTAACGTCAAATGGAGTTATAAATCTGTAGGCCTGACTGACATATTATCAACACACAGCCAAAACTGCTTACCCTAGAGATTTAATGCTTAGCGTGCACCTAAGAAAGAAAATTTGTGCGCAAAGAAAAGTTTGTATTGGCCACATAAAATGAACTAAGGCGCTCAGAATTAAGCTGTTTAGCGCGAAAGAGAGTGGGCATGAGAGGGATCGACTCACACTCACACAAATTAGGTATGTGTGTATTACAAATTTGCCATGCATCTTTTGGCTTTCTAAAACAGATGACAGTGCTGCTATAAGAGACATGTGCTGGATTAAGGAGGCAGGGGAAAGAGTGGAGAGCGGTGGAAGATGGAAAGTCTATATCAATTGAACCATAATGTATTATGTGTACAGGCCACAGCACTTACCACTCACAATTTTGATTGAAGTTGCGGCTGGTTCAGCTAGTTTATTATATGTTGATGTTATTTTAGCTCTTTAGCTAATCCTGATTTAAAAATCATTGATGCTTTTAATTATTAGTTCCATTTGACAATTGTGCAATTCAGCGAAATATCCCTATGCAAGCTTTATTTCTAAGGTCAAAAATATTTGGTTTCTTGAAACCAAAAAATACAGATGTAAATATAATATTTTGAGTTAAAACTTCAATATTATGCCGGCTCAAGGTTCGCTTGCACATAACTTCAAAAACAGGAACTCAACACACCACAAAGGAGGCTAGTTGATCGTACAGCTGTTTCATTGGTGATGATTATCAGCGGTCTTTGCCTGTTCTTACTGCTACATGCCGGCGCTGCCATAATTGGTTGGGAATTTTCCAGTTTGGCATTACTGTGCTATAAGAGAGGTTTCCTCTCCACTTCTAACACAGTCCCCAGTAGACAGCGCTTACTGTCAGTAAAAACAGGCAAAGATGAGAAAGATACAAAAATATTTGGTGCTTACGTCCGAAACAAAAATTATTTGGAGCTTACGCCTGCTTGGAATTAAATACAAATGCACAAATGCTGACTACGCTAAGAGAGTCATAGAAGAGAGACATACCTGATGTTGTTGTGGTCCGCACTCACCAACAACAAAACTTTAGCCAGGAAAAACAGAGAGGAGAAACCGCAGTGTTGGGACTCGGCCCTAGTGCAGAGTATTGAGTCGCAAATTTTTGGACTCTGCCCAGTGCAGAGGTAATTGAAATAAGAAGTCGTCTGCTTGCTTTCGTTCTTCAATAACAACTGATTTTAATGATTTCAATGAATTCAACTGAGAGTGTGTGTATAACCAAAGCTCTTCGTGAGCGTTTAAGATCTTACAGTAATAGTGTGTACAATGTGGGATAGATGCTTAGAACTAAGATAAACAATTTACAATTTAATAATAATAATGCTGATGATCTCCTTCAACATGCAGAATGCATTTTTTGTTGCTTTATAGCTTTTGGCTCGCGTCGCACAATGGTCCCAAATCGGAGTCGCTGTTTACGAATTCGAAATCAAGACTCAGAAAAACAAAACGTATTTTTCGATAACTATTCGACAGATTTTTTTTCAAATTATTTGGGAAAAATTCGCTTGGTGAATTGAATATTCGTATATTATGTCTCGACAATTCTCGCACATAAATCATCACCGAGACTTAATATGCAGCTATCCGCAGCTAAGTTTTTGATATGGTTTGAAGAAGTGTCTAAGCAACAATTTTAATTTTGTTTGAGAACGAGATCCGATGAGAGTTTTGACTTATTTAATGCATTGCACAGTGGTTTTTTTGCCTTTTTTTGGCATAAACTCTAGTTTTTACGTTATTGACCCCAAATGTGGACTATAATCATATTTTGGGCCCCAAGGACGACTTGGAAAATTTTACTCAGTTTAGATCAATATTTGATATAGCTGCCATATAACAGATCTGGCCGATTTGCTTAAACTTTGTTGTTTTTCACGCTATTGAACTGAAATTCGGTTTGTACACGTATTTTAAGCTCCTAATACGTTGAACCAAATCTTGTTAGGCTTGGACCGCTATTTGATATAGCAGCCATATAACCGATCTGGCCGATATGGTCCAACTATGTTGTTTTTTACGCTATTGAGCTGAAATTCGGTTTGTACACGTATTTTAAGCTTCTTATACGTTTTACCAAATCTTGTTTGGTTTGGACAACTATTTGATATAGCTGCCATATAACCGATCTGGCCGATGTGCACCAACTTCGTTGGTTTTAAAGATGTTGATCTGAAATTCGCTTTGAGCACGTATTTTAAGCTTCTTAAGCGACTTATGAAATATGGTTTGATTCGGAATGCTATTTCATATAGCTGCCATATAACTGATACATCCGATTTGCTCCAACTTTGTTGTATTTTACACTATTGAACTGAAATTCGGTTCGTACTTTTATTTATGGCACTAAATACGACTTAAAAAACTTTTTTTGTGTTTGACGCAACCAAACGAAAAAAAATTTTTCTGTCTCTCTTGAGAAATATCTTCAACTTAAGCATGAATTCAGCTGCAATAAGGCCAATTTTCTCGAAAAGTCGCACGTTGTAGCAAGAAGTGTTAGTTACTTTTTAATCTACACTCTTTCGTTAACAACTTTGCATTTAAGACTTAGTGCCATGCTGTGCCATGCACAACTAATCATCCAAAAAACATTGCTACACTTGTTAGGGCCAACATAAAATTACACACAAGCAACACACGGCAAAATTGGACAAAAGCACACAACAATGGCAAACCAGTTATCAAATCTTAACAAAACATACCTGAACTAACAGTTTGCGTTTTTACATTTTTTATTTTACTTCTAACTTTTTAAACAGACACACTCAAAGTTGGCAAATATTTGCTGCTAGTTTCACAAAAAACTCGTGGCACACAAACAGCTGACTTCAAGCGCCCGTCAATAAAGCAGTGTTGCCACTAAGGTTGAATGGGTTTGTTTTTTAAACTAATATGAGTATGGAAATAAAAAAATAACCAGTTAATATTTGAAATCTGAAAAAAAAAATTTTGGGGTTTATGCCAGAAAAAGGCCAAAAAAAACCACTGTGCATTGTTCTATATTTTTCGCGATTCTATACTCTTTTGAACGTTGTGTTATTTTCGATATACGCTCGACGCTCACGAACCGAGTTCATACCTGAGCCAGGAAGGGACAATTTCCCCTTATTAATGGTCTTAATTTAAACTAGATTTCCACTACATCTATTCCAACCATTAAAAGTCCCTAAATTAACATTTTTTTTTTTTACTTGTGATCAGCTTTTTTGGATTTGGGACACTTAGTGCGTAGGTTGTATACGCTCTTTGCTACAAACAACAACGAATGCGTGGCTTGGGGAATGGGCATGGGTACCCCTGCCTTAAGAATATGAGAAAGTTGGTTCCAGAGTCGAACGGCAAGGAAAATGAATCGGGTATCAAAACTTTTTAGCCCGGTCTTAGGCTAACGCACTATAGCTAAACAAAGGGAAAAGGTCGGATGCTCCCGTAGTATAACTTATTTTGTGAAGAGAGAAAAACTAGAAAGGGACTTAAAATTACAGACAAGTTGTAATCGACGGCAGTCGCGAATTTTTCGATACAGAGAAGTAATTATCGTTATCGTTAGTTATTAGCATTTAGCATTTCATTTCTTAAATAATGCTTGGAATAGTCTGTCTGACTTTCTTCCAAACATAATAAATTTTTGAAACTATTTGCTTTCGATTTGCTTAAGATCTTTGGATATATTTCGGGCTTTAAAAAAACAAGAATTTCTTTGTTATATTAAATGCAGTCTTAGTCGACGAACTTTTTTAATTTAAGACACAAAGTTTAAAAAAGAAAGCAAAAGTCATAAGCCCTGAAACTAAAGATTAGAACTAAGAAATCTTTTCCAAGTTTTGCACTCAAATTGCTTTCTTTACAGAAGCATCTTGAACATTTCATAAATAGTTTTCTAAGAGCAGCAAATTCCATAATTATTTAAAATTCGCCTAAAATTTCGCTGAAATTCTCAAACAGCCCTCGTCACTTTTGGCACTCCACTTAGCTCGACAGACTCGTCTTTCAATTCGTTGGTGTTTTCATTTTTTTGTGTATTTGTATTTGTTGTGGTAGGCGCGGGTGCATGGCATCCATCCTATCCTATATATATATATATATATAAATCTGCAGACAATCTGTGGAACAATGTGATAAATCTTATGCAGCGTCTGCGATTGCCAAGTGCAACAAGCCCCTCTGGGTGGGAGTGCTTTTTTTTTTCGTTCGCTGCTGCTCCTCCTCTTCGGCTTGCATGGGTCTGGTCTCCACACCAACGCAGCCACAATTCCAACTCCAGCAACAACTTGTACATCATTTTCAATGCTAAGGCAACATGGCAATGGCCTTTAGCTCATATGGCTTGCAGATTTTTCTTTTCCTTTTTTCGTTTTTTTTTTTATTTGTGCGCCGCGCGCAAAATAGTTGAGCGCAAATTACAAATTCAAATTTAATTAAGTAAAAAATTAAACAAACATGCAGACGCGTCTGCGTTGTAGTTTGTCAGTCATTGAAGGAGGAGCGAAGGGGCATGTGACAAAGTGACAGGCGACAAGCAGCGCAACATGGCGTTGGAAGTCTCTCCAAAGCCGATGCAAATCAATGGCAACGACATCTCTCGGCACTTCAATCGATTTGTGTGCTAAAAATGTTTCAATTAAAATAAAAATACGAATACAAATACAAATAATATGCCTACTCGATTTACACGAAGGAGTCGCCTTTTATGGTCAGCTGAAGGTGTTTCACCGCACACATAATTGCCTGGCCGGAGTTAAAACTATAACTTATATTTGTACCACATGAGGTGACCATGAATTATGGACACCATTTTAACGACTACCTGCTTCCCCATCGTTTTGGCTTAAGCATTAGTTTTAGGTATCAATTTGCAAAATTGAAAGTAGGGCTGGACACACACAGTCACAGTGCGGGAATATAGAAACTGTAATAAATGGGGAGGAATCAAGTGTGAGCAACTAGAATGGTTTTTAAAAATATAAAAAAAGTTCACAGACTTTACATCTATAAAGTATAGAATTTTGATTAAGCGTCTTGAACTAAAGTCTAAAAGAGATTTAAAAACTTTTGAAGCAACAACTGGCACTTCGAACCAGCGGTAAGCAGTAGTCAGGCAAAGACCGCTAAAGATTGAACTAAGATGTTCATGAAACAGCTGCACGGTCAAACTACCTCCTTTGTGGTATTCTGTGTTCCTGTTTGACCTCGAGCCGGCAAAAACTTAAAGGTTTGATTAACAACATTTTTGAAGATTTTGTAATCAATTAAATAATAATAAAGTTTTGATAGCAAAGAAAGTTACAGCAAAGTTGTGGAGAGAAAAATAATGCCTCTTACATAGAAACCGCATTTCAAATTACCGTCTTACACAAATGACACAAGCGTGTATTGTTGAAATGAATTAGAAAATCAAGGCAGAATTCGAATCAGTATAGTGTACTTAAAAGAACCGACTAGGTAGAACCAGAAACAGGTACAACATTTCAAATTTGATCAAATATGTTAGAGAAGCTTTGTTTTTGGAGCCTTGTACCGTAAAAGTCTTTGATAATTTCCTAAAAGATTTCTTTTAAATTTGCACAGAGCTCGGCAATTTTTGTTCTTTGCTTAGTTGGTGACTTTTCTTTTTGACTTAGTGTTATACCGACAAAACAGAACCGGGAACGCGATCTAAGAACAAAACAGACATGACATAAAAGTCAAACTAAAACCTTTCACGTCACAAAACCATTTGTTGGGTTTCCATATCCAGCTCGAAGGACCAACAAATAAATCTCAAATACGCGAGTGACACGCTTTAGTACTAAACTTATGTAGATTTTGTGGTTAAAAAGATTTTTGTTCTTCTATGTCGTTTATATCCTAGTATAGCTCGTAGCTACAGCCAAACGGATTAAAACTATATTTTCCTTTTTAAGTTCACATCACTCGGAAGGCCGGAATCGTGGTGACCTTTTTTCAACAAGGCTTACTTCCCCGCGCTGTATCACGGAAAGTTCTCATAAATTTGACTTTAAAAAATTTCTAAATGTACTTATTTATTATATTGTAATAATTCTATGTTCTTAGTTTTAACCACTCTTCAAAAAAATTTCCCAAAAAACAGTTAAGAAACTGATCGACCCCCCCTAAATTTCCTATGCTAGAAAATCCACTTCCCAAGAGTGATAATTGCCGGAAAATTCAGCATGCAAAATATCCTCACAATTGACTTAAGGTGAAAGGTGGTTTGTAAGGGTAGAAATCGAGTTAATTTGTGATTTCATTATCCCCCAGGGTGTGAAAATGCGCAAAAACCATGTATTAAAATCACTATTTTTCATCCAAATGAGCTGAAACTCAGTTTGTACAGATAGCATGCATAAAAAGAATGTAATCTGATTTCCCGGTATTGGAAAGCTTCCGCCGAAGGGTAGAATATGGGTTGCTGAGGTGGCATCAATGCCAAACGGTATTTTTAATCCTATCAATCTGAACTTCGGTTAAATGAGAAAAAAAATTCTTTAGCCTGGGAAATTCCCCTCCATGTGGATCGCTATCATTGGAAGACTCGAGGTTATCTAATTCATAACTTTAAAGCAGTGGTGCCCAAATGTCATTTTCACTATCCCGTGTGATAGGAAGTCATCATTCTGCCAGCGTCTCAGCCGACACACGCATAGAGAGAGAGAATACTTGTGCTCTTTAAAATGCACTCACACACATATGTGTGTTTGTTTGTAGCCTATATTTGACATAATGACGTTTACTTCGAGTTGCTCTGCTACACACACAATTGCATAGCTTGATAGTGTGTGTTTGGGCACCACTGCTTTAAAGCAAAGTACACACAACACTACAAAGTTTCTGTAAGAGTAGCGCTTGCCTTGACGTTTCCAAGAAGTTAAAGCAACCCTGACAAACGAAGGTATTTCCTGAGGTCATAAAATGTGGAAATTCCTCACATGGTTCTGAAACCAAATTGATACTATTTAGTTTTAAATTTTGTAGAGATGTAAGTAATTGAATTCGTAAAAGGGAAACCATTAAGTTACATATAATTTAAGCAGAGAGCTCAATAGGAGACTAGCCTAAGATTAGTATTAGAACTTTGTTCATTTAAGTACATACATAAGAAATATTGAAATTAAAAATGAACATAAAAAAAAAAAAAAAAAAAAAAAAAAATTGAAAAAGCTTCCGCTTTCTCTTAAGTTCGTTTAGGGTTTACCATTTCGTGCCCCTCTCTAAATAGTAACAAGTATTTCCCTACTTCCATCTTTAGTATTAAAATTGAGAAGCAAATACTTTACTTTCTTTTTAAAAGCGTTCATTTATTATTTCAAAAATTTATTTAGTTCTTAATGATCATTCAAAATTCTTAAAACAAAAATTACCCAAACATTGTGACTAATCCCAGTTCAGTGACTTTTGTTGCCCAACCCTCCTTCAACTTCAGCATTTGCCATCCATCAGAGATGCGTTTGGCTTAGCCAGAAGAGGAGTCGTAGATGAGTGTAAGCCAAAATGCATTTGCATTTTGCATAAAGTTGGCAAGTTTGCAATGTTTTTGGCCCGCAGGGCGCATTTCGCATTGTCAACGGTACTTTGAGCCATAAAACGTTTAGCCAATCGTTTTGTGTGTGTGTGTGTGTGTGTGTGTGTGTTGATGTAGGCAACCTGTTGTCTGATGCAGCCAACTAATTATGAACCAAATGAGGCTGTGCGACTGTCGGCAATATTTAAGCATTGAGTTTATTGGCGGCACCTACATGAAATCATCATTAAAATGTAGCAAACTCGTTTGCCGCAATTTGTGGAGATGTCATGTGGACGTGCCTGGTCTTGGGCTTCGCCTTAAGTTCAAGCAATTGATTTGACTTCCGTTCGCTGTCTAAGGCGCAGGAAGTGGCCCAAGACAACGAGTCGACAGTCTTGAACCTTTTTCCAATATAAATCAATTGCGATATTTTTGCCCAAAATGCATACCAAACGGAACTGGCAACATACGTCAGGATGGACGAAGGGGGCCAAATAGCAAAGGAAGTAGTTGAAAGGGGGGAGGAAAAAAAATGAGAACTTAAAGAAAAGTCTAGTCTTAGCTAAATCTGCTAGTCTCAGGAATTCCTTTACCCCCTAAAAATCTCTCTAAACTACACCCCTTTGTGGTATAGTTGCGAATTTGTTGGTACAAAAAAAAAAGGAAAAATCTCAAGACATTTCAAATTTAAAATGCGATTTTCCCAGCCACACATATGCCAAGTCAAATTGAAAGGATAATTCGCCCGCAAACACCCTCCTGGGTCCTTTCTATATATGTATGCCTGTGTGCGTGTGTGTGTGCGCCCCGCCCGGAGACTCAACTCGACGCCAAGTGAAGTCTACTTTGCTGATGGCATGCTAACACGCCTTTGAATTTGCCAATTGCTGTTGGCGCACGTACAAAACACTTAAATTTTCACAGCCAAGACCCCCATACGCCATACGCCATACGTACATACATGTGGAAGAAGCTGCAGTCCTTAGTCAGGGCCATAGCCTGGCCCTAGGATTTGGCAAAAGCACGTTTAAGAAATAGAATTTTTAAGCAAGTCCACGCCTAAGTCACTGAGCCAGTTGAGTTCATGTTGCACTCTCCACTGACTGGGTTTTGTTTAAGATTTGTTTTTGTTTGCCGTAATGCTCTATTTCAGATATTGGGTATATGTGTTTAACCTTATTGAAGCTTGAAAAGTTAAGGTTTTTTATAAAAAGGGTTTCCTACATCGATTTTTAATATCTATAGGCCTACCCGCCGCCACTTTGTTTGCGTCTAAGATATTGTTCGAGCGGCACAGCTCAGTTATGTGCCCCATACAAATTTTTCTTTGACGTTTTTACCCACTTCAGGGTCAAATTTTCAAAATTTTGAATAAATAAACGAAGGTTTTTGTCAAATTTTAGATCTCTAGAATAAGCAGATTTGGCTTTGGATTGATAAGTCAGTGCGGCGTACAGATTTATAAGTATAGATCTCATCACAGGTGTACAAATAAAATAATGTTCGTTTTTATTTCAGTTTCTCTATTGAAAAGTCATGTCGAATTTGTAAAATAAACTTAAAAGCTAAAAAGTTAAATAAAACGGGATCAAGTGGGTTTTAAAGTGATAACACAGGCCAACAAAATGACCATCTTTGTGAGGTGCAGCCCTGTTGATTTAAAAATATGATAAGTTTATGTTTACTGATTCCAAAACTGGTTTCGGTTTCGTTCCATCAGCTCTTGTTTCCAAGATATAGCGGAAAAACGAAAATCTTGCATTTTTGGCACTCTAGGATTTATGGAGGCCACACTAGGCATAAATGTCTGAGTTTATGAGCTATTTACAATAAAGGACATATCATTGCAAATTAAAAAAATCATTGGGACCATATAAGTCCAGCGGAAAGTGTCTAATTTGGCCTATAAAGAGAGACATTTTTCGATTTATAGCATTTTTATCAAAATAAATCATCCCGTTTAAGGAAGCGCGTTAATTAGATTAATATTTTCGCCATCTGAGCATATAGCCAAACATATGATTTAGTTTGGTGATTTTTATGGCATTTAAATAAGTTTATTTGGCGAAGATATGGCGTGTTTAAGACGAAAATACATATTTAAATTTATGGGAGGAAAACTAGATTGTTACTCTAAATCTGTATAGGAACTGTTAAGGGGCTACTTGGTTCGGCATAAATTGTTGTATGGTTACATGTAGATGATAAATTATATTTGGAAACAAGTAGCCTTTTCACAGTTCCTATAAAAATTTGAGTTACAAATCTAGTTTTCCTCCCATAAATTTAAATATGGAATTTCGTGTTTAAGAGGCTATAACTTTGCCAAATAAATTGATTTAATCGCCATAAAAATCACAAAATTAGATCATATGTTTGTCTATAGGCTCAGATAGCAAAAATATTAATTTAATAACTGCGCTAGCTTTAACGGCCTATAAAAAATGCTAAAAATGCTATAAATCGAAAAATGTCTGTCTTTAGAGGCCAATTTAGACACTTTCCGCTGTACTAATATAGCGGCTATGATTTTTAAAATTTGCATTGATATGTACTTTATCGCAATTAGTTCATAAATTCAGATAATTATGCCTAGTGTGGCCTCCGTAGATCCTAGAGTGCCAAAAAGTCGACTTTTTGGTTTTTTCGCGATATCTTGGAAACAAGAGCTGATTGAACAAAACCAAAGATACAGTTTTGTTCAGTGAAGTCTATATTAACATAATCTGTTAAAAATAGACCTGCACCAAAATCACTATTGGGCTGTGTAATCTAAGGGTGCAAGATCAAGGCTATACCATGGATGTACTATTACTTTTCACTCCTGCTCCAATTATTTTTGATATGTGTAAGAGTAAAATGCAAAGCTCCTGTCATGGTAGAAAAAGACACCTGGCGATTGGTTAGCTGAATAGCCGAATAGACGATTTCATACGCTCCAGCCGCTCAAAACTAAACTATCCCTTTTCAATTCTATCGAACCTCATGGTTAGCGTTTAATGTGATCTGAACTGACTCATCCCACTTATTCCATGATTGCTTTCTCCCTTCGTTTTTATAAAATATCACATCTTCCATTACAGGTTAGGATTCGGTTCAAAAACGAATGACAGATATAATATTTAAGTGATACGCTTAGCTTCTCCGTAATCTCTGGTGTTAAAGAATGGGGTCTTTCTTTGATCAGCCTTCAATGGTCGGCCAACGCGTGTTGAGTCTTTAACCTCAAAACATCTGAAACTAAATTTCTTACTTATTGCATAGTTCTTATGTGTGTCGCATACTTTTTTGTAGGGTTTCATTTTTGGAAATGAAATAGCACAGTATGCCGACGTTATCTTTTTCATTCCTGCAATTCTAGATAATCCTTAAATGGATGATATTTTGAACTTAAAATGAAGCTTGCATCATAATGGACAACGTTTAGTAATTTTTGAACTGTTCATCGTTATCATTCGTATATTTACCCGCCTTCATAATCAAAACTCATTATAAAATTCTAAAATTTTTTTTATTTTTTTGGTTCCTTTGGTCTATACCTTTTACTCGCCCAAATATTTAGACGTCTTAATGACAATCTTACCCATCTATTTACCCATCTATTTATCCATCTTTTCTACATCTATTAACCGTCTTCATGACAATCTATACTCAAATAAAAATTTGCCAAATTACGAGATTTTTCGAAATTTTATCCGTCTTTATGACAATCTATCGATCCGCACCTTCTATTTACACGAATATTTAGACGTCTTCATGACAATCTAAACTCAGTATAAAATTTGGCAGATTTCGCAATTTTTGATGTGAAACATCTTTAATTTCAGTACGGAAGATTTTAGTAGGAGTAAAATTTGATTTCATACTTTGTGTTGTTGTTTTGTGGAGTGTCCCGGCAAACACACACACACAGGCAGTGCTGTCACTTTAGCAATTTAGTTGCTAGATTTAGCAACTTTTAAAAAAATTTTCAACTTTTTTTTTGTAATTCCTATTAGCCACTAATCTGGCAATTTTTAATTTTTCTTTAGCAATTTTAGCATCTTTATTATAAAACTAGCAATATTTTAATTTTCTTTAGTATTTTTGCCGTTTTTATACCTTTTTGCAATCGACCACACAAATTACGTTCCAAAGGATATCGGAACTTGTAGTGGTTCGATTATATGAACAACTTGAAACGGTTTGCTCACTCTTTTGCTGAGTTTTGTCATTGGGTTAAGAAGCCAAAAGTTTGTACGCTAGATTTTCGTGATGCCTAGCAGCAAGATGAGGAGTTAGGGCAATGGATTCGTAGGGACTCCACTAGTCCAACGAGAGCATCTTGTGCGTATTGAAAATCCGCCAATGGTCGCACAGCTTTTTTGTATCCTTTGATGATAACCTTTCGATCGAAAGTCAACAAACACAAACATCAAACACACGGCGATAGTGACAAGTGATCATTTGTCTAAGTTGTGTGTGGAGTAGATTTCAGCTTGTAAAGCTGCTGCAAATATTAAATTAGGAAGAACGAAGTGAACCTACATCAAAAATAAATAAAATTAATAAATGTAAAAATGTACTTGCATTTCATGGACGACTTAAACACCGATATCGGAAATGTCGCTTTTAGTCTTCTGTTGGACAAGTCCACTGACATTAGTATTACAAAAATTCTGAGTAAGCTTTTCGTAGTAATAATATCAAATTCTTAAAATACATAAAAATGATATAATTGTTAAAAAAACAAAATTATGTTCCCTTTTAATTTTTAATTTTATTCTTAATATATATAAATATGTATATTTTTATTGTTTTAGCATTTTTTTTTGGCAATTTTCACATAATTTTTAGCAATTTTTAGCAACTTTTTTTCTAGCAATTTTTGTTTCGGAGAATCTGGCAGCACTTCACACAGGACGATGGGCAGAGGGGGGTTTTGGGTGGGATCTGAATGGGATCTTGGTGCGATCTGGGTGGTAACTGGGCGGAATCTGGGTGAGATCTGGGCCTAATCTTGGTGGGAAATGGGTGGGATGTAGGTAGACTCCGGGAGGGATCTGGGTGGGATTTAGAAGGGATCTGGGTGGGATTTGGAAGGGATCTGGGTAGAGCGTTTTTGGGATCTGGGTGGGATCTGGGAGGGATTTGGAAGGGATCTGGGTGGGATCTGGGTGGTATCTGAGTGTGATCTAGGTGGAATCTAGGTGTCATCTTGGTCGGATCTGAGTGGGATCAGGGTGGTGATAAAAAATCGTCATTCGTCATAAACAGGACTTTCTGAGAAGAATTAACTGCAGCAAGACATCTTGTTGTTGGTATTTCAACTCCCTGTTACTTTTCTTCCTTTGAAAGAACCATTGAAAGAGCTTTGAAATTAAGCTTTTAAACTTTACATCAAATTTCACATCAAAACCCTTGTGAGTGTTAACGACACTCCCACCTCCTAATCTTCACTATAATCTAAGCTCATAATTTAATTTTGAAAATTTCGCTATGTTTTGGACCATTTAATACATAAACTTGCTATCTCTTCTTATTAGGTAAAAACAAAAAAAATATTTCATATAAATCGGTCGAGCGGTTTTAAAGAAAGTTTTATATATAAGACTAGCTGAACTGTGCTCATTCAAAAGGGAGTCCAGCTTACCGACGATGCGCTTGGCGTTAGGCGAATTGAAGAAATTGTAGCCGCAACGATTGACGTTTGCCCATAAAGTAGATTTGTCAGCAATGACCCTTCCTTATGGTACACTTGGCCTTTGATTTTGAAGGTTGAATTAAATTGCTGACCATTTGCCGCTGTATTGTGCATTATTTCTGTTCCGAACGAAATCATTTAAAAGCCAGAATTTTTTGAATTTGAGCGCATGACAATTGAAACATTCTTTGTGTTATAGCACTAATGCGGACTTTTGGATGAGCGGAATATTCCCTTACTGGCTCATACTCGAATGCGAGACGAAGGAATGAAGCAGATGTAAATGCTCGATGCATTTGTTGGCGTTGTCACTCAATTGTTCTGCAACAACTGTCCGGAGCGCTTGTCTTTGCACCTATTGTTGTTCTTTGCTTCGGAAAGCTCGTGACTCTTGTGATTGAGAAGAACGCAGTTGACACGCATAATTTCATTCACCCATTTTGTTTTATGTAATTGCTAAACTGTACTTGCTGGCCTAACATTAAGCATGAGTTTTATTGCATTCGTCGACGGCCCAAATAGCCACCTTTTACGTGTTGCTTACTGTAACACACACACAGACAGACAGGCTAAATTGAAAGGATTTAGTAATTTATAAAATTTTCCGAAGAATCCTCAGTACATTGGGGATGAAGTACCTGTTGGACCTAAAAATCTCTTGCTATGCTTAAAAAGCTTGACTCCCAAAGCAAGTGTGTGTACTTTTGCAGCATTTTCTTCTTGAGCAATTTCTCCTGTACTCTTAGTCAGAGTATTTCCAAAGTCTTCACATTAGTTTAAACTTTGTCTTCGTGCGGTTGCCCACACACTTAGGAGTAAAGTGCGCTCAAGTGAGCATCTTGGTGTTGGCCACGAACGACTAATGAATTGCTCCCGGTTCAATATGATTTCTTGCACGATTTGTTTGTTAAAAGGCAATTAGTTGATAAAGGCAGACCCAACACTTTTTGGTCATCCACTTGGGTTGCCCACACACACACACACACACACACACACACACACCCGACTGTTGGTAAGGATGGCAGCAACTGCTGCATAATAAATTCGCTAACCACGTAATGCTGCAGCTGCAGTGCAGGGATTTGGAATACATTTTTTATGCCAACACCCGCCAGCCCACCGCCCGCCACACGACACTGAGACAGCGCACAGGGCGAAAAGTTTAAGAAAAGTCAACAGTTAACAATGCGGGCAAAGGACACCACCAACAGGATGCAGGAGACAACCGCAGAAGTTCCTTCGAGTCCTAATGGCATATTGCGGCTTCTCTGGGGTCTCTGCTGCTGCTTCAAGTTTTTTCTCTTGCCTTAAAGAGAGACAAAAGTTTCGCCTGCTAATTGGATTTGCCAACTCAATAAAAACTAAATTAAATGCATTTACAGGGTGTTGGGACCAGATTAGAGTCTAGGTTCCTTGACCAGCGGACAAAAACTTGGCAAGCGTTATGCATCCCAAAAGGTTTTGCCCAAAAACTTTTGCATATTAAAATGACATAAAAACCAATGGCCACAATTTCCGTTGCCAATTGTAGACACAACAAAAAAAAAGCAGACTCGTCTCAGTTTTATGTTGCATAACCGAAAAGGCACAACGCGGCGTATAAGTAATTCTTTCATTTGTTGGCAGCTACCGAGATAAAATGTCATTAAGCTAAAGTGCAACACAACAAATTCACGCACCAAAAAAAAATAAAATAATAATACAAGAGCCTTCTCTTTCCCTCACCTGCCCACACAGTGGTCAAGTATGTTGCGTGACGACGCCTTCGCATGCCGCTACAGCAGGATATGGTGCTGAGGTCTGCTATGCCTTCACCTCCTGCTGCTGCTGCTCCTGTTAGCCAGATTACGCGCACGATATGCTAATTTACATGCAGCTCAGATGGAAAAGGAGCCACGGCTGAAGCAAAGAGTTTGGGCTTATTGTGGGCGTTCGATGACGCTGCGGTCGAGCAAGTGCACTGAGAAAAATTGGGTTCCAATGATTTTAATTTTTAGATAAGCTCTTTCAGCCGAGTCTGTCATAAACCTAATATATACCAGCTCAGAAAAGCTAAATAAGTGGAAAATACACAGAGGAAAAAAACCTGTTCAGAAAACATATTGCCTTCAACTAAAAATAACAACAAAGAGATATCAAAATTCTTGAGAGCAAATGTTCCAAATGTTCCTGAAATGAGTATAATTGTTCTCAATTGGATAATATTTTCTTTAAACAACAACAAAAACAGGTTTAAACAGAGAGATATACAAGAGAGAGAGAGAGCGTGTCGGCTCTCTTTTAGATCTCTCTCTTGTCAGCTCAACCAAGCATAAGTAGCTCTCTAAATGAAAATCTGCAAAAAGTGTACAACAGCTGAATGTGCAATGAACATTGAGTACTAAATTTTGTGTATTAGGTATCGAGTACTGAGTATCGACTATGGGGTAACACATTTACACAAACACAAGAATAGTAAGTATCGAGTACTAAGTATTGAGAACTGGGTATCGAGTACGAGTAACGTCTACTGCGTATCAAGTACTTTGTATCAAGCACTGAGTCTCTAGTACTTAGTACCATCTACAGTGAATCGATTACGGGCATTGATAACTGGGTATCGTGTACCGAGTATCGAGTATTGAGTATTGAGTATCTAGTAAGGATATTTGTCCACTGTGTATCGAGAACTGAGTCTCGAGTACTAAGTATTATCTAGTGTGTATCACGTTCTGAATATCAAGTATTATTTAGTACCAAGATTCGAGTACTATGTATAACCTACTGTGTATCGAGTACTATCATCCACTGTGAATGGATTACTGAGTCTCGAGTATTTAGTATCATCTGTGTATCGATTTCGGGTATTGAGAACTGGGTATCGTGTTTTGAGTATCGAGTATTGAGTATCTATTACCGATAATCGTCTTCTCTGTATCGAATACAAAGTCTCGAGTACTGAGAGTTATCAAGTGTGTATCGAGCACAGAGTATAGAGTACTAAGTATCGAGTACAGAGCATCGAGCAGGGAGTATTGAGTGAGAGAATCGTCTACTGGGTATCGAGTAGTAAGTTTTGAGTACTGAGTATAAGAAACTGTTTATAAAGTGCTGGGTATCGAGTACTAAGTATCATCTACTGTGTATTGAGTACTGAGTATCAAGTACTCAGTATGTATATCCACTCTTGAGTACTAAGTATTATCTAGTGTAGAGTATCGAGTATAAAGTATCAAGTACAGAGTATCAAGTACAGAGCATCGAATACTGAGTATCGAGTGGGAGTATCGTCTACTGGGTATCGAGTACTGAATATCGAATACTAAGTTTCGAGTACCATATATTTCTACTGTGTATCGAGTAGTAAACATCATTTACTGTGTATCGAGTACTGAGTATCAAGTACTGAGTATTGAGTACTGAGTATCGAGTACTGAGAATTTATATCGAGTCCTTAGTATCGAATACTTATTATCGAGTACTGAGTATAATCTACTGTTTATTAAGTGCTGGGTATTGAGTACTAAGTATCATCTACTGTGAATCAAGTACTGAGTGTCAAGTGCTGAGTATGTATATCCAGTCTTGATATACTACTAAGTATTATCTAGTGTGTATCGAGTACAGAGTATCGAGTATAAAGTATCAAGAGTATCGAGTACTGAATATCGAGTGGGAGTATTGTCCACTAGGTATCGAGTACTGAATATCGAATACTAAGTTTCGAGTACTATATATAATCTACTGTGAATTGAGTACTGAGTATCAAGTACTGAGTATTGAGTACTGAGTATCAAGTACTGAGTATCGAGTACTGAGAATTTATATCGAGTCCTTAGTATCGAATACTTATTATCGAGAGAGGAGAGGTTTTAGCAATCTAAAATTTCTTAGCCTCACGCTAATAGCACAAATTTATACGTATTCTTAAACAAAGAGACAACAAGCGTGGCAAATGTATCGATCTAAGGGGAAAGTATTGTTCAATCTTGTCTTCGTTTTTCTCAGTGCACCTGATCGATATCGTGGGACAACAAAAAACTGCGGTAAGTACAAGTAATCGAGCTGTAATAAATTTTAGGTGTAGAGCACCCGCGCCCCAAAAAAAAAAATAAAATACATTCTTTGTATGTAGCTGTGGCTTAAATGCCAGGCAAACTTGTTGCACGCATATTGACACACGCATGGTCAGGTGGAGATTTGAGTTAAAGGCGTTAGAAAGGCCAGAGCCAAACATTTCACCTGTTTACCCCGTTGGCTGGTTGTTGAAAGTTGCGCCTGAGGGGCCATTTGCCAAGCGTCCAAGTTGCGGTTACGACCACTTAAATATCGACTGTTTGCTGCTGCCGCGCTGCTGCAGTTGTTGTTGCATGCAACAAGCGTCAATCACCCGCACAAAAACACAACACCGTTGCCTGTTTTGCTATGGAAAATTGTTGATTTGCCGCTTGATTGCGTGCGTGGTACCTGGGCACCGTCTATCGAGTGATTATAGAAGCGCAGTTAAAGTGCAACGGGATTGGATAAAGCAGCGTTAGCTCCCTGATCACTACAACCATTCCCAATTCGATTTCGTGAAATCTAAATTTAAGCACTTCAACAACCACTCGACCCACAGGTTTTATGACATACATTTATTCTCTGTTCACTTTTATGTGGCGGAAGTGTGCCCCGTGGCTTGGCTAGTGAAGTTCGCCCCCCAACTGGGGGCCCAACCAGCCTGGGAACGGAAGCTGGCTTTTTCTACACTGGTCATTAACAGCTCGCGGAGTCTTAAGGTAATTAAGATCCCGCCCCCTTTCCAACTTGCTAACAACTGAACAGCGTCCTTTTTATGGCCGGCTGTCGATAGGTGTTAATAGAAAATTTGCTGTTCTCGTTTTGTTATTTTTTTCATTTTCATTGTTAATGTGTCTTGAGACGCATTGATTCGTCATGAGCTAGTTAATTGAATGTTTGAATGTTTAAAAGTTACAGAGTGAAGGGTGCCACGCGAAAAGCCAAGCAAAGTCAATTGCTTTCGAAACGGTTGTAAAAGTACAAACAAAAACTATTTGCAGTGAAAAAATGGTGGGGAAACAGTAAAAGTTTGAAAACTCATACATAATTTCATGAAATAAAAGTTCGAACTGCAATCCGTTGGGGAATTTGAATTGGTTCAATTGCAATGCTCGAAATGGTAATCAATCACACAATAAAAGTGAAATGTGCATTAAACATTAAGCAAAAACCCAGAAACGAATATACAAACATGGATTGCAAGTGCGTATCGACCGATTTACTAACGAACGTTCCTTATTGCTTTCATGTGACCTTCCCAAATTTAGTTCGTTCTCTTTCTTGAAAATTTTCTACAAAACACAAGTCAAAAATAAATAGATTTCACCATAAACAGTTCTCCATAGTTAAATTTGCATTCTTACAGCTCATCATTACTTTCGAACGGCTAAGCAATAAATCCAAAAACCGGCAAGAGATCCCCATCCGCGGGTCGTCTCAACTGTCGGGGCGTGCGCATTGCTGTATGCGTCCTCGCTGCTTGACAAACGATGCCCCCTGCCCAGGCGGACCTCAGAGCCAAAGACTTCAAGGCACCCACAAGACATTCTCAAGTCTCAGCCTCCAGACTGCGGCTGAAATGATGATGATGCTGCCTGAGCTGACCTTAATCACAAATTTGCATGCGCTTGGATGGTGCAGCTGCAGGTGCAGTCAGAGTTGAGGCTGGAGGGGCTACACCCACACACGAGCGACCTTAGCCAGCTCATTGATTTCACATGATTGCAATGCGGAGCCATAAATTTATGTCGCATAGTTTCTAAGGTCGCTGGGAACGAGCAACACCCGCAATTGTGATTTGTGATTTGTGTATTTCACTATTTTTATTTGTAATTTTTTGGGCTGACTTGCAGCTGCGGTTGATTTATGCGACAAGAACTGCCACGAAGGCCGTTGCACATATGGCAAAATAAACAAACAAACAAACAAACCAACAAAAAATTGTCAACGGACCATAAAAGCCGCTTCGAGATATGTACACGATACCAGACTATGACTATGACCACACTAATCAACACATACTGATCATATGCAAGTGGTAAGTGGTCAGCAGACAGCAGACTGAGGCTGAGACAGAGACTGTCTATTAATTAAGCGGCAGCCAGCAGCAAAGGCAAAAAAGACACAGAAACAGAAACAGAAACATTTGCTGCCGTTTTGGTCACTACACGTTCACCCAACTACAAATTGCTCTTGCCACTTTGGTACGACAATCGCTGTGCGGATCGTGGACCAATATGCTTATCGCTCCAATCGCTCGTAGGACCAGAGGACAAAGAAAATGGCCAGCTATGACATTCTTGAGGGAAGGCATCCATCGCTGGCTCATAATTTATATGCCAGGCATGGCGGTGATCTCCAGCATAAATGAGTACGTTTTCCGCGAAAAAGTTTACTAAAGGAAACATCGTATGTATGGTGCAGTTGTTAAGTCATTATTGGATGGTTAATTAAAGTTGAAGGCTTTTGAAGTCAATATGATGACTTAACTTGTGTCAGAATGCAATCAAATTAATGTTAATATGGTCAGAGTTTTGATAAGAATGGAAAATTAGAAAGTCCTGACACCAAATATTAAACTTAAATATAAATCAAATCAAATCAAATCAAATCAAATTACCTGATTAAAGACTAGAGAATTCTAAAAGCAATTGCTTAGCAATCGTGTGTTGCAATTCCCAATTTTTGGTTTGGAAAACTGGATAAAACTGGACTGTAGAAAATGATTTAATATGAATGATTGATGATGACGTTTTTTCCAAACTTCGGAATTTAGGTTAACTATTTTCATACAAATCCAATTCCAATGTGATAAAATTTTAAAAAATTAGAAATTTATTGATTTAACCAAATTTTTATAAAAAAAATATTAAGACTTAATTGATTTTCATTTTTAAAATTAAAATAACAATTACTTTAAGATATCCTTTGTGCGAAACATCGTAAACCAAAAGAATATTAAAAATGTATGAACGAATGAATATTAAAGTGATTGTTATTTTAATTTTTAAAATACATATTTTTCATATCAACTAATTTGTAATTTTTAAATAAAATTTTTTGTATATCAATTAATTTCTAACGTTTTAAAATAAATTGTAAAACTTTAATCGCGTTTTTCTCGAAACGGTGTTTTCAAAGTCGGTGAGCAAGATTTCTCAGAAACGGCTGAACCGATCGGTGTGCGATTTTTACACAAGCTTCCTAACTATATTTTTTAGTAATTAATTGAAGGATTTCCCGATCCGATGAAAATTTATCATTTTTCTAAACAATTAAAGAGCCGAATTTTGGTCGAAAATCGAACCTTTTGCTTTGAGTAGCCATCTTGTCAAAAAAATTTTTTTTTGCTAATTCCTTCGATTAATCACTAGATTATTCATTATATTAATGAAATTTATTTGGTTTTCGCATTTTAGATGATCCAGTCCAGAGATATCGTGCTCACCGCAAGGGGCTTTTTTTTTGCGGACCTCTGCAAAATTGGCAATATCAACGTTCCCGATGATTATTTTTGGCAATAAAATGTGAATATAGTTAAAGGTTGTCATAATATACCTGCCAAGTTTCAAATCAATAAACCAAATAGTTTGCTTAGAAGAAATTCTTGAAAAATGCCTTTTTTTCGACCTCCTAACTGTATATAACCCCTTAAAGTAAACAAAAAAAATTACTGCTTCGATACGAGGGCTGTTCAAAAAGTTCGATTCTCCAGGTTGTGTGAAATGAAAACTAAAAACGGGGTTATAGTCAGTATAGATGTCATATTGGATTGGACCCTCGAACAACATTTTTTGATATATTTCTGCGCCCTTTATTTGTAGTTTAGTGTAAAAAAATTAGTAAAAATTTTTGGAAAATTCTGATTCAGTGTCAGACCAGAATGGTGACAATTGGGGTTGTCAATATGTCATCGATAAATTGATATATCGATAATTTGGTTGAACAACAAGGGTTATTCCGATATGCTATTTTTTGTACCGATATAGGCGATATTTTTTAAGCGATATATCGGAAAAAATTACTATGATAATTGCAGGAGCAAATTGTCAAAAGAAGACTGTCGATTTTGCTTTGCCCAAAGCTTATAGAAAAAACGAGATCTTCGGAAAATTTCGTCCAAAAACTGGGTCTAAAATGAATTCCTCCATTCAACTTGATCTAGGTACGGTATTTCGGCACAGATTTTGTTGTTTTATACGTTATTTCTTCGTCGAAGTGCGATTTCAAAGTTGAATAAATAAAAATAGTTGTTTTCAGTCCTGTTGGAAAAGACAAAATCTTGGTCCTTAATATTTGTGGTGCATTTGCGCGGGCAAGGAATTCATTTTAGACCCATGGTTTCTTGGTGAGATTTTCTGCACTTAAACCCGTTTTTCTTCGTTGAAGTGCCGTTCAAAAAGACAAAATCCTAAAATATCTATAGTATTTGAGATCAATTTGCACCGATCAGGAATACATATTGGATCCATGGGATCTTGGTGAAATTTGCTTTGAATTTTTCGTAGATTCCGTTTTTGCTGTCCGCTATAATCTCTAGCTTTAATAATCTAGTTTCAGAAAATAAAGTCACTTAAATCATAAAGTTATCCCATTAGAAAAATAAGATACAACGGCGACTAGAAATGTTCATTTGGCGGTAAGGATGTTCCTAAAAAACTTTTCACTTCAGCTTTAGAAAATAACGATAAATCGGTATATCGATGTTTACTGGACCCGATATATCAAATATCGATATTAAAAATGTTCGTTTTTGATACTACCGATATTGATATTTTGAGAAATATCGACAACCCTAGTGACAATTCTGCGTCGATTTCACTTTGAATCATCAAAATCGGTTCAGTGGAACTGGAGATATCATGGCTGGCTATACAGCTCCATAGGGGCCAAGCCAAACTTACCTCAATCTGTTCGCGTGTGTACTTTAAATTATTCGCACAAAAAAAGGGTCCTACAGTTTAACGCCGAATCCGAATAGCAAAGTTTATGAATTTGCCTTGGCTAGTTGCTTCAGAGCTGGCGCCAATAGCTGGTGAAGATGACCGTATGTGTAAAAGCTCTTTTCTAAAGAAAGAAAAAACTTTTATTATTAGATGTTCCAAAGCCCGCCCAGCAGTTCAGCACACTAACCGCTGGGCCACACACGCTCAAACGTTTTTTCGAGATAAACGCGTTTAACGTAGGGTTGTCGAAAATATTATCGATATATCAAAATATCGATATTTTTGCCGAAAATAACGAATATCATTATCGCATATTTTTCAAAGGCGATATATCAGATCAAATATTTTTCAATGATTTTTTCGGTGATATTTTTTGTTTTAGCGTTCGGTCGCACTGTTGCTAATGACTGTTTCTTGTGCTCTGGACACTTAAGACAAAATGTTTAAAACTTATTGAATTAATGTTTATGCACAGAAATCGTAGTGCAAACTGTGCAATCAAGTTTTAGGGACCAGTAGAAGCTCAACAAATATAAAAGCGTAGAGATGCTTGACTGAAATGCAGCTCATCAACGGCAAATCTAAAAATTATGATCGCGCCTTTGTCAGAATTGATTGAAGAAAAATATGTTATTTGTAAAGATAAAGTGAAACAGGATTTTCAGCAAATCTATAGTTTTGCATTCACCTTCGATTCCATTACCATTTTATTTGAGAGAGTCAAAATTATATAAAAAATTAGTATCTTTTGTTAATTTAATAAATATTTATTAAGTCCATATTTTTTAAGCACAGTCATATTATAGTTCTTATTATTCGTCAAATGATGCCTCAGTTATCTCAAAAGACCTGTTCATAGTGAATATCCGGGCTTTTTTTGAAAAACATCGCAAACATCGATAATATCGATGATTTTGACACCAAAATATTAATATCGAAATGATACTTTTTCAATATCGCCAAAAATATCGATATAGATATTTTTGAAATATTCGACAACCCTAGTTTAAAGGTTGATAATTTCATGATTTTTCTAAGAAAGCATTGGCCCTCGGTTCCATTCCGGGGGCGACAACATTTCGTTATTCACACATAGATGACCCGAACGCATGCCGAAGCTGAGAATTAAAGAGCAAAACAGGGTCATGGAGCAAAAAATATTAGAGAGGCACTTTGCGCTGCCGCTCAATTTTGCTGGTGCTAATCGAAAGTGCCCAAAAAGATACTTCAAAGTGACAGTAGGACATTTCTGTGGCTAGAGCGAGACGACCATAACCCAAATGTATCCAGAGAGAGCGAACAGCTGACCAAAAAGTATCTAGAGAGCGTAAATGAGAGCGAACAGCTGACAATTTTCTGACAGAAGTGGTGTCGACTGAGCAATGTTTCTCTCTAATTCTAATTGCTCCATGACAGGGTCATTCGCTTGACAGAGTTCGAAGCGATTAGGTCAAAGCAAATTCACGGAGGTTTGTTTTTGCACACTAATACACTCTCACTTTTTAGCCTAGCTCTCGCTGGCCATCGCTGATCTAAGACATTGGTCGACAAAAAATTAAATATGTTGAAAAAAAAAAAATTTACACATGGAGAATACATTCTCCAATACATTAAGTATTGAATCTAGAGAGCAGTTAAAATATGGAAAAATCGGGGAGGGTAGTCAGAGTGACTGAAAGTCCTCGACAGGGTGGGCAGTCAAAGTCATTAACTTAATATCTCTTAAACCATTAGACATATCATGACATAGTCGAAATATTTTTCAATTTTGATTTGGATTATCAACAGTTCAATCTTTTAAGATCAACTCGGAAAAAATTTCAGCTTCCTGGCTAGGCTGGAGTTTTGTCCAAAAAATTAATTAATAGTGCATTAACTCGATTTAATTTATAAACATTTTTTTGAATATATGGATCGAAAAAATCCTACGTGGATCGATAGCCATAGGTATTTCCGATTTACTCTTAAAATTTCAGATCGATCGGTTAAGATTTGCTTGAGTTATGTGTCCGGCCACGGAAAAATAAGGTCTACGGAGAAATGATACACTACCGCCATTTTGTTTTTGATACAAAAAACCCGAAAACAATTTCGAGTAAATGTATCAAACTATAATACCTCATTTACAAATATAATACCAATACCAATTTACAAAAATAAAAAAAAATTCAAGCAATCTTTTACTAACTTACATCAACGATTTTTTCACCATGGACAAAAAATTGTGACTAAAATTATTCCGAAAAGTTGAATTCCATTTTTGCCTTTTGAAACTTTGTACGATAACTTCAAAATATGGCGCCATACGAACTGTGTAAGTGATGCCAAGTTGCTGAAGCTTCATACAAACTGTGTGAAGCACTAACCACCGCCGTGGTGGCGCCACTCGGAAAAATTTAAGCTAAGTAAACCAAAGTTCGTTTCATATACAAAAAGAAAAAATGAATTTAAAAGCTTTGCTTCCATCGAACGACCCATGGTATACAGGCCCCCACTTAATCTTATCTCCCCAACTAAAAACCTTTAACTCTAAAAAGCGTTTAACAATTTTTTTTTTGTGGCTTGCCAAATTGATTTGATTTGTTTTTCCTTCTGCTGTGGTGGGGCCATTTCGAATACGCCAAGTCAATTTGGAAACAAACTTGCGGCTGTTAACGACAAATGACATTCAGAAAGCTATGAATTTTATGGGCAGCTCCTCGCAGCATGAATGGAGGATTGGCGTAGAGTCGGAATCGACGGAGTCTTATGCGGGTGCCAGTGCCAGACCAGCCAAGCAGGTTTTCGTAGCTCACTCTGGTGTAATTAATGCGGCAGCAGCTGCGCTTGACTTCCCCCACCCCCTCCCTCTCACTATCGGACGCTTGCATATGAAAAACAAAACAAAAAAAAATCTTTTATAGTTTATATGCGGTTTCTTGCTTTGAGTTGTTTTTGGCATAGAATATGTGGCAAATGTGTGTTTCTTTTTTTTTTTGTGTTTTTTTTTGGGTGCGTGAGTGTGGGAAACGGGTGAAATGAGCGATTCCAATCTGTTAGAGGCGCTGCCAAACGGACCGCAGCACCAGACCGATTGGAATCGGCAAATGTGGTCGGTGGCGACTTCTGCCTCCTACAAGTTTTTAGGTATTTCGTCGACTGCCTTGGCTCTTTGACAAGCAAAAATTTTTATTTAATTTCTGTCCCCGGCTGATGATACAGCAATGATAAGGGAACTTGGCTCAGAAATTGCATTTCATTTGCACCCAACGAAATTTATGTACCAGAAGACACGAGCGAAGGCAAAGGCATGCAAATGGCCAGCGGCAGCTGAAACAACGCCAAGTGGTTGAAGGGGGTTTAGACTGAAACTGAAACTCTTTTGGCTTTTGTCATCAGCATCAACATGATGCGAATGCGAGTTGCTGCTGCTGCTGCTGCTGCTGCTAGCCGTGCGGCTCATAAAACAAGAAGGAAATGGCTAAGTGAGGCCTGATGAAGGCCAGATGCTCTTGAATTGGTTCGGTGTATTGCTAAATACACAAAATTCCCACTTCTCAAGAGATTTATGATGATTCCTAGACAACGACAAGTATTTAAAAGTCTAACGGAAAGAAGTAAGAGCCACAAGATTTAGAAGAAGTGCAAAGACCAAGAAGGAAGGACGCCAAAGCCAAACTGCGGAGTGGATTGGCAAATTTGAGATATAAATTTTGGTTGACGTTTTAGTAGATTTCCAATGAACGAAATCAACAGTCTTTGATCATTTAAGGCAGATTTGAAGTGGTTTCAAAGAATTGATACGAATTGTAAATCAGTCAGTAGCCAAGGCGTGAGTAGCTGATCAATTTGTGATGCTAGCCGAGCGATTCTAAATGAATGGAAAAATGTGATATGAACCAGATTGAATGTTTTGCAAAGGCATCGAAATATTGTACCGGAGCAGTTTCGATTCTTCGGATCGAAAGAGTTTAAGTGAGTTTCTTTTTGATTCCGTTCTTCCAGCTGCTATAAGTTTACCCGACCCTTAGAATCGTTTGGTGTTGGGCTTGCGATATTCAACCACCTGAAAAATTGTACATGAGAACCACGACATGAAACCATACAAAATTCAGCGAGAAGAGTTGAAGGAAAATACTCTTCTTTTTTTTTTAATTGTCTTTAGAAGCGAAGTTTATTTTCAACAAGTTTAACAAACAGAATCGCCATAAAAGGCAGTTCTGGAGCTACCAAAGCATACTGTAAAATGCACTATTTGGTGCGGTTTGTGGGCTTTTTCAAAAATAATGTCAATGAAGCAAAGAACCGTGCGAAGATTACAGACTTTTTTTTGCTTAAAATGGAAGCATTGGATTTGGATGACATGTGGTTTCATCAAGACGGTGCCACATGCAAAACGGCACGCGAAAGCATGGACCAATTGGTGAGCAAATTATCTAACATTAGCCGCCAAAATCATGTGATTTGACCCCACTTGACTATTTTATGTGCGGCGAAGTGATGTTTCTTATATACAGGGAAAAGCCAGCCACAAATGCAGCCCTGGAAATCAACATTACAACTGGCGTTGGTGAAAAAAATATGCCAAAATTGGAGCCACTTCAGGCGTAGCCGCTGGCAACATTTACATGAAATAATCTTAAAGAAGTAAATGACAGACATTGATGCATCGCTCCAAATAAATATTGCTTCTTTCCTTCCTGCTTTACTAGCTAGTTCCCTTCAACCATTTCATTGGCCTTTTATAAATAACTAGCTGAACTCGCCGCGACTTTGTCCTTGTACAAGATTTTAAGAAATTGTAGACATATTGTTGTTTTATCTTGAAGGCGGTTTTGAGTTCACATCTGGTAAAAATATATCAAAACATGTAAAATTGTATCCCATCCCGTCCTAAAGGAACCTATCAAATTATATATATTAATTCCTTCCGTCAAGTGGATGTGAATTTCCATCCACATCAGCATCAGCTCTGCTTGCCCATAAATAAAAAGATTCCTAATTCCTCTCCCTCTTGCTGCACTCTTCACTCTTTCCCGTCCCCTTCTTTCTTTTACACTCTCCACTCTTTCCCGTCCCCGCATATTCCTTTCCTAAACAAAAGCTTTCATTTTTCACTCGCCAGCATACAATAAAAAAAACTTTTGCAGACGGGACCAGCTATTCTTATTGTATCATATATTGAACACATACCTAATTTGTGTAAGTGTGAGTCGTTCCCTCTTTCACTTTCTCTCGTGCTCTTAGCAAAAACAGCTAAGCACAATGTTGCCTGAACGCAATAGCACATTTATTTGCCCCAAACAAACTTTTCTTTGGAATTTTTACCCACTTCGCGGACAAATTTTCCAAATTTTCTTTCTTAGTACGCGGCTGCATAACTAAACGTAGTTCTATGTCAAATCTTAGATCTTTAGAATAAGCATATATAGAATAAGGTCTATGGGTTGATAATATGTCAGTCAGTCGGGCCTACAGATTTATAAGTATAGATTTTTAAGCAACTCTCAGCTGCAAGGGCTTAGTTGAAGAGAGCTGCGACTGCTAAATGGGAGCCGTGATAGAATAGTTCTAAGCTTTCACACCACCTACTGTTATAATTACTGTTAGAAAGTAGATAGGGACAGTAGGAATATCTTATCTGTTACTGGCTTAAATTGTAAAGAAAGTAGGCAAGAAATTCTTCTTCTAAATCCCATGTGCTTAAAATTTTACCACTAAAATTAAACATCACTCTTGCCAAGGGTTTAAGCGAAGCTTTTGTTAACATTAAGCTGCAGATCGACTCCTGAGTAATGTAAAACCGGTTCCGTAGTGACTCCCGAGTGGATGAAGAATTGCTTAAGGCTTGGGTTCCCCAATAACAGAGTATGAAAATGTGACTGTCTCTCTCCCTCTGACACTCAGTGATGTATGACTTCAGCAAGCATTCGGTTTGAATCGCCAAGAATGTTCGGTCCCCAGGGGCAATGGCTGGAGAGCTCTGGCATAAGATGTTATATCACTTTCTTGAGTTCTCTTATAAGTTGGCTGTTGAAAATTCATATGAGTACACTTATTATTAGAAAATGTTTTTCATATGACCTACTCAGATTGACTATTTCACTGTCTAAGCGATTCATATAAGAAACTCTTTTTGCCACAATAAGCAAAATTCGAAGAATACCTCCCAAGAAATTATTTCCGAGCAACTTTTGACCGAATCGCATACAACTCTTAAGCCCAAAACTCCTGACTTCTGTAGGTTCATGAGCAACTACTGAATTGTTAAGCTATTGCGCTAAGGCTTCTTAGAAAAGCTGAAAGGGTCGTTTGAAATCAACCCGTTCAAAATTTCTCTTAACTGGGCTTAAGAAATTTGCAGCAGAGCGATTCCTGAGCGATTTTGATGTTATAACTAAGCCACAACAGCTTCAAGCGCTGCTACTGAAAACTTGAGCTGCAGCACATAAACTTCTAAGAATTAGAATCGAAGAAAACTCCAGAAAATTTTCTTAAATTTCTGTCCTCCGATTTGCAATTTTTGGTCTATTTTAAATTCTTCAGGAAATTCGTGATGCTCTTTTAGCAGAGCATATCAAGTCAAGTGTCCTGCTCCTGTTTCACTCCTAAAAAAAAAATTCCTTCCAATTTGTGCGGCTTGTCGTAAAGTTTTTTGTTTTCTCGCCGACTGCAGGTTTTGCAATGTGCCAGCCATTCATTTGGTTTTTATGAGCCGAGTCGCTCTGGTCCTTGGACCGCCCAACTTGATTAGAAGCAACGACCAGGTGTCTTGCTGCGGTATGTCCTGTGCCTTGTTCCTTCTGTTGATTTACGCGCTGGCTTATTGCATTTTTTGCACCCACAAGTGGGTGGGAGCAGGCAAACCAGAAGCTAGAGTTGAACAAATGGTTGGCCATTTCTCGGCTTGTCCAAATGTTTGGTCCGTTAATCTAGCCCAGGCTCATACGTAAATTAACAATTGGCAACGCACAGCTAAATAAATGAGGCCACTGGCCTTGATCGTGCCGCCTTGTGTCAACGGAGCGAATGAATGACTGATGAGATGAGAGATGGCAATCGTAAGGCTGCTGATTGCAACTGGAGATCAATATCAAAGTGCAAGCAGGTTGTAAAATAAAATCGGAGGCCAATTTTAGCACCTGCAACTGAGACTGAGTGATGTATCTCCACTCATGATTTGCTTCATTAAGTTGTAAAAGGGGGGAAACACAAGAGAGGAGATACAGATACCCTAACTCGACTAACCAAATGAGAGCTCACGCCAGCTGCTCTTTTTACGAGCTAATTGGTTAACTGTCTTTCCTCAGCCATAAACCACTCAGTTGCTCCCGAATCGCACTTGACAGGCGCTCGCACCCGAGCTTACGCATTGATTGAGCTGCTTCCAATTTTCACATATTGCACATACGCCGTGTGTAACGAAATTTTTGTAACAGACGTCAGCGATTGCACAAAACAATTTTTAATAATTGACAATTAAACTAACAATAATTGACAATAAATATTAAAGCTGGGCCTGTGGCCGGTAACTCGTACTACGGGGCAATTAATGGCGCGTTTTAGCCATATAAAGTCAAGTGACGTCGCCATCAAACGGAGGCCGCTTGATCGCCGCCCAATGACAGTGTGAGAGTTCGAGAAAGAGAGCAGCAGCATCAACAGCCTCAATATAACTCAATTAGCTGGCGCTTTGAAGCCGATAAATCAATCACCACCAGGAATGATCCAATAATGAGAGAGATTCAAGCAACCCCGCAGCTAGCCAACAGGAGAGGATCCCGAGCTTATGATTTGCGTGCCGCCTGGCCATTTCTCACATCCGGCCTTCTTTTAGAAGCTGGACATTTTCAACTAGAGGTGTACTTGGCTTCCCAACGTGAGTGCATGAAATGGCTTAACATATTTTTAGTTAAATAAAATAATAAATAATTATTGTTAGATTTATTAATTGATTAGCTAATCTAAAGTAACCTAAATGGTTAGGTTAATAAGTACTGATGTATATCAGGAGAAAGCTTATGAGTTTTGGATGTGTGAGAATTGGATGTTTCCACATATTAAAATATTAATGGAAGTTTTTACATTTTAGGACTAATTTAATCAAGGCTGCAGTCAAGGCTTTAAAAACTGTTGTAAGGGGAAAGGTTTGGTTCGCGGACTTAATTCGGTTCGCTAAGGATTTGGTTAGACTTTCGTTTAAAATTTGGTCATACTTTTTTTAAGGTGTTTACATTACCATGAGTTTCGGTTCAGGAACGGTTCGCAGCCTTGAACTCAAAAGATATTGTCAAATGATAGTTTTTAGCTTTGACAACAAAGTTGGCCAATAAGTAGCAAATATGCAGCAACAAGTCTGCTGATGAGTGAATTGGGGACAATTAAGAAACAGCCTGTTCAGACATATTATTCCAATATATATATGTTGATTGTATTGAATTACAATTAACGATTGACCTTAAGCCAGCGCTGTAAAGAGCAAAAACTTTAACTATTAACAACAAAGATTAAAAGCACCAATTCTAAACAAGAACTGGATCATGAACCCTTCAAATTAAGAACAACCCGAACTGAAACCCTTTTTCAAAAAAGGTTCGGTTGAAAAATAAAATTAGATTCAAAAGTGTTTTGTGAAAGCTTTAGAAAATAGAAAACGAAATTTTCAGTACAATTAAGTAGGGATGTCAAAAATATTATCGATATATTTGCCCAAAATTACACATATCATTACGGCATATTTTTCCGTGGCGATATATCAGAAATCGAATGTTTTTATACCCTAAGAGAGGGTATACTGAAATTGTCCGAAGGTTTGTAACGCACAGAAGGAATCATCTCCGACCACATAAAGAATAAATATTCTTGATCAGCATAACGAGCTGAGTTGATATAGCCATGTCCGTCTGTTTCAATGCTATCTCTTCCTCAATTTTAAAGCAATCTTAACCAAACTTTGCACGAAGTCTTTTGGTACGAATATGCTGCACATTTGTCGGAACCGGCTGGATCGGATGACTATAGCATATAACTGCCATAGGAACGATCGGTTGAAAAACTAGTTTTATTAAGAAAAACTTTTTTGTTTTTAGTGCTATCGCTCCCAACGCTCGTATTTATAAGTTTTTAATGATTTCACATAATTTGATCAAAATTTGTCGAAATCGGACAACTATTTAGTATAGCTCAAGCTCCAAGGGTATATAAACTTCGGCCGAGCCGAATTTAGCTAGCCTCTATTTTTTTAAGATATTTTTCGGTGATGAAATTTTTGATTTAGCCTTCGGTCATACTTTTGCGAATAACTGTTTCTTGTGCTCTGGACATGTAAAGCAAAATGTTTTAAAGTTATTTTATACAAGCTGATACAGAAATCTCAGTGCAAACTGTGCAATAAAGTTGTAAAGACCTGTGGCAACGCAACACAAGCATGGAGATGCTTGGCTGAAATGCAGCTCATTTTTAAAAACGGTAAATGTAATACCTTCCGCACACGGCTCGTATCGCTCACTTTAGTTAAGAGGAAGAATATCATGATTGCAGCTTGACGACGATCTTCGTTGCTTACCCTGGATCGGTACCCCATCAAGTTCTGGATAGAAAAGAAAGACGCATTGATGTACTTTCTCACTTGGCATTGTAATATGCTGGTGTAATAACACCGGAAAGCTCCGTTCCGATCGCGGTTCAGTATTGTCATGAACAGGGCAAGGACAAGGTAGTTGTGTGTGGACATTGTGGTCTATAAAAGCAGTTTCTTAAGCTAAGGTCCCACAGGCAAATAATTTGCCCAAATTTTCATAAAAAAAAATTCGTAAAATTGCTATGATTACAGATTTTCATATCCAAAAACTTAAAATTTTGGTTCCATACGCAAGCAATTTAATCAAATATAGCTGAAAAGTTTTCTAAGTTGGTCTATTAAGTCAAATTTTCATAAAAATTTGGGCTAATTATTTGCTTGTAGGACCTTAGCTTCAAGCATTTTGCGGTTGTGTTACCTCTTTTTCGTCTTAAAGACACAATATAAGAATTAGTTTTCTTAATTTGTTAGTCGATTTAGAACAAATGGTATATTTTTGAGAATGTGGTCTTGGTTTAAGAACGAAAACAATTGAGAACAGAATGGGTATAATAGTAAGAAATTTGTGCTTCCTTAAACATTTTTTCGAAGTGGGAAAACTGGCCTGATAAAAAATAAATATTTTGAATACATCCATATTTTAGTGTGACCAGGTTTAAGGGACATTCCATTTGTTACTTACGAAAAGTATTTGAAGTATCTTCATATAATTTTGTAAAAAAAAATAACAAATCGGTTTCGGGGTTTTTTACACAATATTTACACACGGGTTTCTATGTACAATGTCATTATACGGCTTTGATTATTCAATGTTTTTTTTGTCGGTAATTTTATTTACGTTCATACATTTACAGTGTGACCATCTATTCTTTCTTAAATAAACCTTAACACTAAAATATAGACCCTATACCCTCAATTTGGTGGTAGTTTTTTAATAGTTCCTATAGAATCTATAAAATCAATTATCCGTACAATTCTAAGATTTTTTTATACGGATATATGCCATTTTGCAAAATATGTGTTCGAAATGAGAAATAATTTGCGCTCACGAACTCTACTAAAAAGGAAGTCAGCTCTTATCGTGTCAGCTCGTATGGTGTATAATTTTGTTTCGATATTAATGGGATTGAAAAATTGGCTATATATGCTATATAGGTTCCGAATCATAAGTCTATTCATTTTAACCAATAACACCGTCAACAAGTTCAAGAGCTGTTTATAACATGAATTTACTAGAAGTTTTTTGGAGATATAATATGATTGCTAACTCTCACAAATCGGCTGACTCAAGAATGCTCAATTCAGTAGCTTGAAAAGAAGTCCAAGTAATCCTAAAGTCACAAATCCTAGAATCCCAGAAGGTACCACTATTTTAGAATTATATCAAATGTCAATTAAGTTCAATCTACAAAAGGAATACCTTCTCTGGGCACGTGATTTGGTCCCTTGTCTCATCTCTATTGGAACAACTTAATTGAAACATTTTGCGTAAGCGTTCAGACAAGAGCCCAAGGAGTTTGGGGTGGGGGGGTTAGAGAGACCTGACATGACAACCGCCTTCACCCACGCAGCATTTTGTATACGCTGGGAGTTTGGTTACTTCTGTCCACCCCAGCTACGGCTACGGGTATAGAGCTTCAGCTGTAGCTGCCTTTTTGCTTGTCACAAATTGAAAGCTACAAGCGGCAAGTACACGATTTATGTGGGCCGATGAAGTGCCTCGATTGAGGATGCCTGAATGGCCGGGGCCCTGGCCAGCGGTTAATGTTAATCCAGCGACATGGCCATGAACGCCGCCAGTTTATGGCATTTTAATGGTCACTTAATTTTGTTTATGTTTAATGGGCGCGCCTCTGGCAGCCCAATTGGAGTTCGAGGAGCACTGTTTTGGGGTATCGGGATGATGATATTGATTGCCGATTAACCGCAACCAGAAGAGGAGCCATTGTGTTTGACCAAATTGCGCATAATTTTCTAGAAGCTGCACACAGAACGTTTTGTACAAATATTTGATCAAAGCTCAAGCAATTTTAATAAGCTTTTGTGTGCCACAAAGTTGTTTTCCCACCAAATGGCCAATGGGCAAGAAATTGTAGAACGGAGTGGGGTAGATGGGGGTTTAAGGGGGTTAGAAAGTCTCTTTGTGGAAGCAGATTAATAAGGTCAGTATAAAAATCAAATGATCGTTTTGGTTCAGGTTCGCTCCTACGCATTTCGGCAACTATATTGACTTCTTCAGGGAGTTTATTTCCTCCCAACCCAAATCTGTACAACCTTAAGTTAAAAGTTACTTTAAAAAGAATTCTCAATTAATAAATTTAGAATAAAAATTTTTAAATTTGTTTGAGAAATGTTTCATACATCCCTTAATGAAAAATCTCAACTGCGCTTCTGATTTATGCCAAAGCGAATTAACAAAATCATAAAGCAAATAGTAGGACCATATAGATGGTGGATATAGCAACTCTCTAATGATGATGAGCCCAACGCTTTTTCAAGCAAATTGCACACGCATTTCCTTTGTCGGCTCACACCTCAAATCTTTTCAAGCCTCAATACCTTGGCCGGGCCTGGCCTAGCCCGGTCTTGGCCAACGACTAGTTTGGGTATTTGTGCCCATACGGGATAACAACTGCAGTCATAATGATTTATTGGCCCGCAATCTCAAGCCACATTTTATTGCATTTTAATTAGTGTAATAAACGTAACGATTTTGCACAATTCCTATTTTTGGGGGAGTTTGGTTAATAATCATTAAATTTTCCATACCATTTCCAGCCACACCTACGCACACTTGTCACGCCTGTCATCGCCCCAAATCCGCCCACAACTGTCTCTCCATAAATTTAGCAATTTAATAACTCATAAATGCATGTAAATGCAAACAATATAATGTGCCACATATTTTCAATGTCGCATAAAAAAAAATCAAGAGGACGAGGACATGTATGCAAAGCGCAACATAAAATGAACTGGAAAATTGTTAAAGAAAATAGTACGATCTGGCAAAACTGGGCTAGCCCAGCAAGGGAAAATCATTTACAATAAGAAAGTTTTTAGAAACTCAGAAATAACAACCAAGAACGTTTTACTTGAATCAAGTACGAAGGGTGTCAACAATACGGTATTCAAGTACAAAATTTATATTTCCGAAAAACTTGATTTAAGACAGAGATAATATATATTAAGTACATTTCGAACTGTCTTAAAATCTTTTTGATCATTCTATAGAGAATTTGTGTATTTGGAGTATCTGATTGTGGAGATACGAAGCCAAGTCAATTCATTTAACAATTCATTTATTCCCACACGTGTTTAATACAAAGCGAAAAATTAGACAGATAGTCAATGAAGTCTGCTAAATTCTATAAATAATCCCAATTCAATTTTGCAATTCAATTGTTGTTTTACTTGCCTTAAAATTATAAAAAACTTGACTTAAAGCTAGCGCATTTAACTACTGTGATTAGATATAATTATCTTTCCAACTGAAATATGAACGTGTTTTTATTTTATATCTATTTTTAACTAATGATATTTAATTTTTAAGGAAAAGTGGCAAGAAAAACCTTAAATAGATGGTGTATTTATAACTTAAAACTACACAGGGAGAAAAAACCGAGTGCATTGTACTTAAAACGAGCACAAACGTTACTAAAAACGAGAGCGTAAGTTAAAGTCGGCTCTAACTGACTTCGATATACCCGTTACTCATGAAAAAACATGTTAAACAGTGTTCCTGCGTTCCTGAGGGTAACATGTCCGACTCGGCTGTTGATGCTGATCAAGAATATATATACTTTATATGGTCGGAAATGATTCCTTCTGCCTGTTACATACATTTGCCCGACTTTAGTATACCTTTTTTACTCTACGAGTAACGGTTATAAATAGTGTAACGTTTTTTAAATTTGTAATATAATTATTTGAGAACGCAAAAACTCAAATTAAGTTGATATTGTCCCATTTTTTGCGTTTTCAATAACAATTTAAACTCAACTGGGAAAAACATTTTATGGAGTTGGGACCAGAAATACTTGATATAAGACTGTTTCGAGATATATTTGGTAAGAATAGAGTACGTGTGGTCACAGCTCTTGGGATTGGAAGGGAAGGGAAGGGAAGCAAGAGGCTCCTGGATAAACTCTGCTGCTTCTCTTATCCATATAATTCCGTAAAATCGGAGACAAACTTCAACGACCCCACCTACATCGCATGATTCGTTTCATTTAAGTTTTGCAGAAAAACACAAAAAAATTAGTTCGGGGTTGAGTGGTAATTGAACCCGGTACCTTATTCACATAACCTATGTAATGACGCGCCCGCACATTGAGCTAGAGGACTACTTATGCTTAATTGAGCTGACAAGAGAGAGATCAAAAAGAGAAAGAACTCGCTCTCACTCGGTCTTTCTCTATCTTGTATATCTCTCTGTTGAAAACAGGTTTTGTAGTTGTCTGCGCTGTAGGGCGGCTGCGAAAGCGTTAGGATGCTGGCCTTGGCACACTTCCACTCGCCGCAATTTCTGGTTACAATGTCATGACTCACAGATTTTGGTAAATTGGTAAGTCGACGGTCCGAGTTCAAAACTTTGCGCACACGAGTCCCATTGTCGGTGTTTGTCGAAGTCGAAGGTCTTCCAGCACAGTTTTCATCGGCGACCACTTTCCGGCCCTCCAAAAAGGCCTGGTGTTACCGAAACACACCACTCTTGCTAAAGCAACATCTGGGTAAGCCTGCTTTATCATATCAAATGTCTCTGTCTTGCACCACTCTCCGAAACGCGTTTCCAAGACAACTGACTAGCCGCTCGTTCGTTAGCTAGAAACGCACTATGGTCCCAAATCCCAAAAAGCTGGCCAAAAGTCGAAAAACAAAATATTTTTTATTGACTTTAAATGATTGGAATAGTTGCAGTGGTACATCTAGTTTGCATTCCGACCGTAATAAGAGAAAAATGTCTCCACCTGGCTCAGGTATGAACTGCATTCCTGAGCATCGACCGCACCTCATAGTTTACTCGTCATGCGTCCAAAATAACACAACGTTCAAAAGCGTATAGAATAGCGAAAACTTAACCGATTTGCATTCTGCAAAATGGATTCTACTCTTGAAAGTAAGTACAATATTAACGTATTGCTCAAAGTTTTTATTAACAATGCATGAAATGAATTCGTTAATAAAGGTAGAAGTTTTTTTTTGGTCACATTCTGAAAAGTCATGTTAGAAAAAGCAATAAGTCAAAACTCCCATTGGATCCCACTCTCAAATGAAATAGTAATTGTTGTTTAGACAATTTTTCAGAACATAGCCAAAAATTAACTGCAGATAGATGCAAGTTCAGTCCCGGTGATGATTTTTGTGCGACAAATGTCCCGACATTACAAATATACACTGATCGACAACACTCTCCCCCATTTACCAAATCAACTTATTCTAAAGTATTTTGGCCCGCTGAACACGAGAATTGACATAAAAATAAAATCCGTCGAACAGTAAGCGATATATTATCGATAAACGGGTTTTTCGATTTTTAGCCAAATCAAGTACGTTTCCGAAGAAGTCATGCTCCGCCATATTGCATCCGGCATTTTGTTTTTCTAAGTTGTGACGAATTCATGATTTGCAACCCCGAAAACCCCCGAGTACGGACTTTCAGCCAAATCAATTCGTTTTTGAAGAAATTATCCGCCATATTGGATCCGCCATTTTGTTTTTCTAATTTTTGACGTCAGATTCGTGATCAGCGACCCCGAAAACCCCCGAATACAAACTTTAAGCCAATTAAACCGTTTTTTACTTTTGGTCGTGTTTTTGGGAATTGGGAAAACTGTGGAACGCCCTCTACTGAATCCAGTCAGTGCGCGCACGAAGTACAGTCGCGGCAGAAGAAGATCAGTCCTATTACTTTTCGGACAAACCCTGTGTAATGGGAGTAGCCAACAGCGCGTATGTTATGCAATATACAAACTCTTCTTAATAAAGTTTGTTTTTTAGCACGAGAGATTTGTTCATCAATCGTTTGGACATTAGCTGCTTCATGCAGGTTTGTTGTGGAGTGATTAAAGGGTAAATCTAAAATAATTTCAAAGATTTTGTTTTGTGCTTTTTAAAGTTTGTGTTTGTCGAATTCCCAGACTTCTGAACCGTACAACATAATGGGTACAAAAATTGTGGACATTGAAGAAAGTTGAGAAATATTCCAAATTGGTAAGTCTTCGACTCAAACAAGGCTAAATTTGGAAAAAAAAACATTTAACAAAAAAACTCAATTTGTGGGTCAACACTCGTCCAGTGCGCTCGACCGAAAAAATTCCCAAGTCAGCCGTGGTGGTCATTTGACCGAAATTGTTTTTTATAAATAAATGACATGAACCAACCTTACCAATAAATGTTCAACCTTTGAAACATATCGAGCCAGCTGTACGAGCTTTTTATAAACCAGCTTTGACCTACTTCATCGACAGCCAACTAGTGATAAAAAGGCTGTTTGCTCTTTGGCAAAGTTCCCTCCATGCGTTAGACAAAAGTCGAAGTCTATAGCGAAATGTATTCGGCCCCTTTGGCATCTTTTTTGATATTTCACATGGTCAACTCATATACTTTCTTTCTTCAGTGGGAGTTCCTATAGGTAACACAGTCATTCAATATTTTCTTAGATTTTCCAATATTTAAAGTTTCTCTATCAATAGTTCTTCTCATTCTCTTTTAATGACAGAGTGACCGTACAAAAAAGTCAAACTTACCAAACGAACCTTAACCAAGGCTTCTCAAGGCCAGAAGCAAGTTCTAAAGTTACTTTAAATCTTTGTTGGTATATGCTAAGTCTTAAATAATTATAAAAAATAACAATAAATTTAAACACAACTACAAAACTACACTTAAACCAACCAAAATCTAACCATGTGAATGATTTTGCTACATACAAAGTCATCTTTCTTTTTGCGCTTGGCAAAACGATGACAAATTGCATGAAATAATATAAATTTTGCCAGTCAAGACAGTAAAACTGTCTGGTCCCTGGCCTCGAGTCACTCTTTTGGTGGAGTTTGGAGCTGGAGTCTGGCAGCGCGAGTAAACTGTTGTTTTTCACGACGACGCGTGTCACATTGTCCTCCCACAAACAGCAGACGACAGTCCCAGACCCAGGCCAGACACAGAGTGCGCTCTCTTTTTCTCGCTCGAGGAAGAGGAGTTGCTCTAGAAGAAGTGAAATTTGCATAATTTGCTGTTAAGCATCGAGTGTCTGATGAAGCTGGCACCCACGCCAACTACGCCCGCATGCCCTCATAAAAAAGAAATCAAAGTATCTGAAAATCATGTTGCAGCAACAAATTGATCTACAAATATCAACTCATTAGTGCCTGCAGCAGGCAAGTGATCAATAATTGTTGCAACGGTTAGTGTGAAACGGCAGTTTCCCACATCCCACATCATAAATCTTGGTAAATTTATCGTTATCGCCTAATAAAATGTCAACTGTGGATGTCACAACTCCTACCCAGTGATAAATTGAATGCGTCCAGCGGCACCAGCAGCATTTGAAAATCGCAAGCAATTAAGGAGGAGCAAACAAACACCTTCAAAACTGGACCAGGACACAGGGACTGGACGATATCAAAGCATCTCGTGGCGGCGGCGGCAGCAGCGGCATCGTCTGATTGCGGCAACATGCTCGAAATTACTTTTCTGTGTAAACTGAAACAACAGCCTTAGCAAAGGGAGATTCGGCAAATGGTGACGCTTGAATACCCTCAGGAAGGGACAACTATGTATACTTATCTAAGGGAGATTCTTTATGAACGAATAGCTGAGAAGACAACGAGTGAAGTGACACAAATTCAATTGAAAAGATTGTACACTTTTTTAAGAGTCGGTGGGATACATCAACATGATTATCAAAAATTGTCAAATTCTGATGAACGATCAAAAAAAAAATTCCAATAGTAACGAATGGTTTGAAAACTTTAGACTGGAACAACGTCGATGGAGGAACCAAATGTTTCGATGGACCAACTAGTCAATGAACATGTATTGAGGTCTCAACGCGCTCGTAATCCGGCTCGAATGACCAAAGGTTACGACTTCTCAACCGATCCTGAACCTTACACTTAAATCAACCTTACCTCAATTTTACATCAAACTTACACATGCCATAACTTAACCATAGCTCAAGTTTAGTTGAGACTTACATCAACTTTTCCTGAACCTTAGGTGAACATTAACTCTTCTGAAGCTTGGTTAACCTCACGTCAACCTTACTTCAACCTTACCTCAACCTTACTTCAACCTTTCTTCAACCTTACCTCAACCATAAGTCAACCTTAACTCAACCTTATCTCAACCTTACTCTAAGCGTAGCTCCGACATAGATCAGACTTTAGTCAACCTTCCCTGAACTTTACCTTGCCTTAACTTTACCTCAACCTACCTTAACCTTACCTCAACCTTAAGTTAGGCGTAGCTCGGGTTTAGCTCTGACTTACGTCAACCTTCTCTGAACCTTGGTCAACCTTACCTTAACCCTATGTCAACCTTACATCAACCTTACCTCAACCATCCCTGAACCTTAACTCAACCTTACCATAACCTTACCTCAACCTTTTTTCAACCTTACCTGAACCCTCTTCTCAACTTTACCTCAACCTACCTCAACCTTACCTTAACCTTACCTCAACCTTATCTCAACCTTTCTTCAGCCTTACCTCAACCTTAGCTCAGACCTCAAGCCTGCCTTAGCTCAGACTTACCCACCTAAGGTTGGGTCAACCTTTCCTGAACTTTGGTAACCATTACCTTAAACCAATGTCAACCTTACATCTCAGCCTTAGCTCAAACACTCCTCAACCTTCCCAGAACTGTGGTTAGCCTTACCTCAACCCTATGTCAACATTATCCCAACCTTACCTCAATCTTACCCTAAACGCAGCTTTTCTCTAACTCAGACTTACGTCAACCTTCCCTGAACCTTAGTCAACCTTACCTTAACCCAATCTCAACCTTAGCTTATCATTACCTCAACCTTACCTCAACCTTAACTAAACCTTACCCCAAGCGTAGCTCAGCCTTTACTCACACTTACGACAACCTTCCCTGAACCCTGTCAACATACATCAACCTTAACTCAACCTTATCTCAACATTACTCTAAGCGATGCTCTGCCTTAGCTCAGACGTACGTCAACCTTCCCTGAACCTTCGTTAACCTTACCATAACACTATGTCAACCTTACGTCAACCTTACCTTAAACTTACCTCAACATCAACTCAACCTTAGATTAAACTTAGCTGGATCTAACATCCACCTAACGTTAACCTTAGCTTAACCCTATTTCAAACTAATCGCAATTATTACTTGATATTCACTTAACCTTACCCTAACCTTACCCTAACCTTACCCTAACCTTACCCTAACCTTCCACTAACCTTACCCTAACCTTACCCTAACCTTACCCTAACCTTACCCTTACCTTACCCTAACCTTACCCTAACCTTCCACTAACCGTAACGTAACCTTAATCTAACCTTCCACTAACCTTACCATAACCTTACGCTGACTTACCCTAACCTTTCTTTAACTAGACCTCCACCTTAAATGACCCTTGGCTTAACCTTACCACAAACTAATCGCAACATTACCTCGATTTGTACTAAGCCTTACGCTATCCTAACTTTAACCTTTCCCTAACCTTACCCTATCCTTAACTTAACCCTAACCTAAACTTACCCTTACTATACGCTAACTTACTCTTACCTTATCTCGACCTTAAACGCACCTAAAATTAACCTTAGCTTAACTTTACCTTAAACTAATGGCAACTTTACCTCGACAGCCAATTAACCTTACCTTAAATTAACCATATTCGCTTAAACTTACCCAAACACTATCTCAACCTTACCTGCACGTTAGCTAAACCTCACCTCAACCTTAGCTTAGCCTTAGTCTAACCTTCCCTGAAACTTGTCAACCTTAAATCAACCAACCATTCCTGAACCTTTACGTAACCTTACACCGAACATAGCTCAGCCTTAGCTTACACTTACGACAACCTTCCTGAACCCTGGTCAACCCTACCTTAATCCTTTGTCAACCTTACGTCAACCTTACCTCAACCTTACCTAAACCATACCTTAACCTTACCACAACCTTTCCTCAAGCTTACCTCAAATTTACCTCAATTAAACTTAACCTAAGCTTAACCTTATTTCAAACTAATCGGCATTTTTACTTGATATTCACTTACCCTTAGTCTTACCCTAACCTTCCACTAATCTTACCCAAACCTTACCTTAACCTTACTCTAAGCCTACCCTTACCATGCCCTAACTTTTCCTTAACCGTACCTTATCTTTAGTTTAACCTTACCCGAACCTTAACCATCCTTACCTTAACCTTAACCTAACCCTACCCTAACCATGCCCTAACCTTGCCCTAACCTTACCCTAACCTTACCCCTACCTTACCATAACCGTACAATTACCTTCGCCTATTCCTAGTTTAACCTTACCCGAACCTTAACCATCCTTGCCATAACCTTACGCTTACTTACCCTTACTTTTTCTTAACCTTACCACCACCTTAAATTAACCTTAGCTTACCCTAACCTCAAACTAATCGCAACCTTACCGCGATATTCACTTAACCTTACCCTTACCTTACCCTAACCTCTCCCTAGCCTTACCCTAACCTTACCTTAACCCCAGTTTAACCTTACCCGAATCTTAACCATCCTTACCATACCCTTACCCTAACCTTACCCTAACCCTTCCCTAACCATGCCCTAACTTTACCCTAACTTTTCCTTAACCTCACCCTATTCTTACTTTAACCTTACCCTAACCTTAACATAACCCTACCCTAAACATTCCCTAACCTTCCGCTAACCTTATGCTAACTTACCCTAACCTTTCCTTAATCATACACCCACCTTAAATTAACTTTGTATTAACCTTACCTCACCTAACCTTACTTAAACTTACACTGAGCCTAACCCAATCATACCAAATCCTAAGCTCGATCTTCACTTAACCTTAATATGAATTAACCTTAATCTTTCCTCTAAACCAAACTTCCTTCTTTACCTACCCAGCCACATCACACAGTCAGCATACCTTGCCGCCGCACATACCTCAAATCCCTACTCCAGTCCATGCCCATTCCAGATATCATTGTTATTTCGACTGCTACACATTTTCACACACTCCAATCGAAAGCGAGCGAATCTCTCTCCATGTCCAGCTCCACGGCAGCGGCGATAAGCGGAGAATTAAATAATTTTACACTCGAAGCGATTATCGGTTCACGATACCAGCGATTGCCATACGGATACGGATTTTGTGTGCCATGTGTGTATGCTAACGAGCTTGGCTGCCAATAATTGGCCCAAGAAGAGCTGGGACCGGGCCACGCGCTGCTACGACTCGGGAGTCAAGTAATTGACAAACAATTACCTTTAACGCAGCATTGTTCCATGGAGCGGAGGAACGGAGCGAGTCTTTGATCCGTGGTCGGCCGAGCTGCGGCATTTTGGCTTTTAAGTTTCGCGCGCAGACACCTCAATTTTGGTAGCTGCTTTGCCTATGTCCGGCACCCCCAACACCTGCAGGAGAGAGAGAGAGACCCTGAAGAGGAGACCATAATAATAAATATTTCATGAAGCTGTCAGCAACAAATAATCTAAAAACTGCGCACAAAAGAAGCCGCCCCAGCACAAGGAGGCAGAGGAGTAGGAGTACAATGGCCAAGGGTTTTTGTGGGTGTTAACACGGGAGGGGGCGAGGGGGACTACCGAGCGCGGAATGCGGAAACATAAATTTATACCAAAATCAATTCAAATGCAGCTACTCCTAGATCTGGAGCGACTCAACTTCTAGGCACCTGTCAATAGCATTTGACATAAACCGGTCGTGCCGGAGCTGCTGCCGAGCTTACGCACTGGGAATCGTCGTGACTTGACGACTTGGACGCCAAACGCCTCGCTGGCGACTGCGACGCCACGCCAGAAAATTTTCATTATTATTATGACCATTTCGGAGGCTACCAAGTGGACAACGTCCGCTGCGCCGCAGTTGGCCAATAAATTGTGACGCTAATGTAAAGTGTGGCAAGCCATTAGCAGAGCAGAGCAGAGCGAAACGGAGGAGCTGGTTATTGAACCGCCAGCTGACAAAAATGTCAAGGAATTGAAAGCTTACAAATTCTGGTGGAAGGTGAAAGTGGGAGGAGGTTGGACCTTGATCCGTTCTCCCAGGCATTTTTATGGCATCCGTTTTGGTGCAGATTTCACTTCCAGCGGAAAACGGAAGCCGACAGTTCCAAGTCTCGAGCCACTTCCTCGACTTAACATTTTTGTAGGCGACTTTAATAGATTAATTAGAGAGCAGGCCAAGAGCATGGGCCGCCCCATGATTAAGCAAAAGTTGTTTTGCAGCCAATTGACTTCCGTCAATCAAAGCCAACTGCAACTTAAAGTTTTATAAAGCGAAAATGGAAACTTTAGTTAAGTTTGCTGCGAGACAAAAAAGAGAGTGCAAGCCACACGAGGCACTTGATGGCGGAGCAGGACAACGACAACGACTACGACGACAGAACGTGGTTAGCAAATTTATTATGTAAACGGAAATACGGCATATCCTAGCCCCAGGACCCAGGGCCAGGCGCCGCAGCCATAGAAATAGTTTTAAGGCAACAACAAAAAAAAAACCAACAAAGGGAGCTGTGCAAGGACTAAAAACGGGAGCCAAGCTCGTAAATCGCATAAATTGTATAATTCTGGTTTTGTGTTGTGTATGTCTGTCTGTTTCGTGAATTTGTTGCCAAATTGCGTTTGTAGGTGACTGGCCGGGACAGCGCAATATGTTTGCCAAGAATGTGACCAGTTTAAAAGTTTGCTCACGCCCCAACTCCGGTGGCCACACTAAATAAGTAATTAACGCCCAATATCCTGACACCTGCAGCATTTCCACAATTGGTTTTCAATGAACCGAATCCAATTCGTACTTCCCCTTCCCCGGCGGAGTCAATTAATAGTAACTTAAGGACAAGGGAGAGACTCACTCAAGTTGATTTAAATTCATGATGTTTCGCCTAGGAGGCGACTGAAGCAGCGAAGGAGTTGGCCAAAGGGAATTGGGTAAATGGCAGACAGGACAAGAGCACATTGACCACAAAAACCAAAGGATAACGAAAAAAAGGAAGGCTACAGGAAAAGACAGAAAAAACTGAGACTATAAATGGAAAGAATTGCTATTTAAATTGTTTTTTTTTTTTTTTGGTTTGAAACGGTTTCAGGAAGGCATGAAGGTGAAGTCCATTATTTGGAGTCTGCAGTGGTTTTGGGGCACATTTTTTGTAAACAATTTGACATATTTAGTGACTGGCAGGTGAGCAACTGAACAACAAAGAGCAAACCGTACATTACAACATTAAACAACTAACAAATACAAAAACATGACGAATAAAACAATTTACATAAACAAACAATCGTGAAATCCAAAAAAAAGTATGACGTTCACTAAAATAGACTCCCTAAGAAAGAGAATTTTTTTGCCATAACGCGTAGGAGAAAAACTGAGCCATAAAGTATTTTGACTGCAGTAAGGGAAAAACAAGCCCAATTTACACAACAAAAATGAAAATATTCACATGTGCAGTTTCATTTGTGTTCACTCAGAAATATGCGTGACTACATTCAATTGAATGACCAATGTTTCCAAATCTTGTCGAACACATGCTTAAGAAATTATAAATCTTTGCTTTAAAAAAAGATGTGAGTGTCGCTAGCACTCACGAGTCTTTGATGTGAAACATGATGATAAGTTTAAGAGCTTATTGTCAAATCACAAGTTCTCTCAATGATATATAAATCAGCAAGGTCGCTCTTTCGATAGACGACAAATAACGGGGAGTAAAAATACTAAAAACAGGATCACTTGCTGCAGAGTTCTTTAATTTTTTCAGGAAGTTTAATGCGCTGATCGAAAGATAAATGGTGATGTTTCACCCCCTAAGATACCACCAGATCCGACCCAGATCCCTTCCAGATCCCACCCAGATCTCGCCCATGTCTTGCCCAGATCCCTTACAGATCCCATTCAGATTTCATCCTGTTCCCACCCAGATCCCTTCCAAATTCCATCCAGATCCCGCCCAAATCCCGCCCAGATCCACATCCCACCCAGATCCCACCCGGATCTCACCCAGATCCCGCCCAGATCCCTTCCAGATACCACTTAGATCCCACCCAGATCCCTTCCAGATCCCATCTAGATCCCACCCACATCCACCCAGAACTTGCCCAGATCCGTTCCAGATCCCACCCAGATCCCATTCACATCTCATCCTGATCCCACCCAGATCCCTTCCAGATTCCATCCAGATCCCACCCAGATTCCGCCCAGATCCCGCCCAAATCCCGCCCAGATCCACATACCACCCAGATCCCACCCGGATTTCACCCAGATCCGCCCACATTCCACCCAGATCCTACCCAGATCTCGCCCCGATCCTACCCAGATCCCACCCAGATCTCGCCCAGATCCCTTCCAGATAAAACTCAGATCCCAGCCAGATCCCTTCCAGATCCCATCTGGATCCCACCCACATCCCACCCAGATCTTGCCCAGATCCGTTCCAGATCCCACCCAGATCCCATTCAGATCCCATCCTGATCCATCCCAGATCCCACCCAGATTCCGCCAAGATCCCACTTAGAAACCACCCAGACCTTACCCCCATTCCCACCCAGATCCCGCCCAGAACTCAGCCAGATCTCGCCCAGCTGCCACCCAGATCCTCATCCAGATCCCACACAGTTCCCACCCAGATCTTACCCCCATTCCCACCCAGATAACCCAGAACCCTCCCAAAATCCCACCCAGAACTCAGCTAGATCTCGCCCAGCTCCCACGCAGATCCTCATCCAGATCCCTCCCAGAAACCACCCAGATACTACTCAGATCCCACCCAGATCTTACCCCCATTCCCACCCAGATCCTATCCAGTACTCTGCCAGATCTCGCCCAGCTCCCACCCAGATCCTCATCTAGATCCCACACAGATCCCACCCATATCGCCCAGATAAGATTCCACCCAAATCTCTCCCACATACCACAAGATCCACCAAGATCACACCCAGATCTTTTGCCCCTCTTCAGCATCTTTCCTACCTCTTCACTTCCCCCCTCTGACCATCCTCTTGTGTGTGTGTTAGCCGGGAAACTGCACAAATCAAAAGAACACAAAATATGAGTGACTTCAGCGTCACGCGACGCAGAAATCAAATTTTACTCCTACTAAAATCGTCCGTACCGAAATTAAAGATGTTTCACTTCAAAAAGAAGCTCTCACCTTGGTATACAAATCAGCAATGACAGTTTGTCAGAAGAAGAAAACCATGATACAACTAAAACGGTTTGATGCTGCTCACAGTGTCCTGTCTTTTCAGTACTTAGTAGAACTCACTCTCCCTCTCGCGTTTACAGCAAAAGTTGGTGTTTTGATTTTTTGGCTGAGCCATAGGCAAAGAACTGTAAATGAAATGTTCGGTGTGGGTGTGTGATCTTAAAAAGTTCTCTGCATCCCTTTCCCCCCTCCATCACCAATCTTCCCCATGCCATCACTCTACCAACCGTCTTTTGTGTGTGTGCCGAGCCACTGCACAAAGCAAACACAGCAACATAATATGGTTGGCGTCAGAGTCACGTGACGTTCAAATCAAATTTTACTCCTACTAAAATCGTCCGTACCGAAATTAAAGATGTTTCACATCAAAAAAGCAGCGATTGAACACGTGCTCTCAATTCAAATGCTGAACAGATATTAGAGTTAGTAATGCCAACATTATGCAATTAAGAGGTGATACAGGCAGTTATATCATGACAATTTTGAATTAAACAATTTTGAACCCACTGTGCAGTGGGGCTAATTGCGCTGAAAAAACTTCTGAGGAGGGAATGCACAAGAACCTTTGATTCTGTAATAAACCGTATCTACAGGAGGATTGCGAATCGGGTCAAAAAAAATCTGGCTACAATTAAGAAGGAGGCCACTGATAAACTCCTTGATGGATGCCACCCCAAACGAAGACTCGAAGTAAACTTTCTGGAGGCTTACCAGAAGGTACAAAAGGCAGGCGCAACCAAAATTTAGGAATCCTGATGGATCTGGGGCTAAGCATCCGCAGTGCCGAACCGAAGCTTTTGCCTGTAACCTGGAGCCACTTGGAAGCCCACTGCAAATGGTGTTACCAAGAACACCCATGACCTTTGAGGAGGTTTTTAAATAGCAGACTTCGTAAAACTTTACGAAATTTTATTCAAAGAGTATCGACAAAAAATGAGCAAAAAAGAAGACATTGTTGCGCGGCTCAAGTCAATTTAGAGTTCATTTTTATGATTCGGTTGATTTGTATCTTCCTTGTGATATCTCTAAGATTTTTTTTCCCCATTAAATAATTTGAAATGTTGCATCGCTGCTGTCCTCCAAAGCATAGAAACCCTCAATCAAAGCCTGGCCCTTTATACAAAATTGATTCCTTTTCAACATTTTTTTTCGACCGCCAAAGCGACGCCTATGAACCAATTTATATTCCTGAATTCAAGTGCAACTCAGAGGGTGAGAGGAAAAAAAATTACAAATTCAACGAACCACCTTAAATCAGAGCAGAAAGTCATACAAAACACAGCGTGTTAAACTGTTTAACACTTCTGCATGACCACCCAAACACAAAAAAACAAAATGAAAAATGCATAAAATCCATAATTCATTTAAGAACACACAAAAAACCCAAAGAAAAGAAAGAGCAAAATGTCTAAGAAATGGCAAATGCATTAAGAAATAAGCAATTTGGCTTTTTACACTGTACACTGGGCAAAGATCAGGGCGCGCAACCGAGCAGGACCAATGTGTCGCTAGCAGGGAGGCGAAGGTGGAGCCAGGCAAGGACACGCAGGCTGTTGTGGGGTTGGGCTGCCTCTCTAAGTAGTTGCATTAAAAGCTTACACAGAGAAAACAGAAACAAATGCAAGGCAAATTTTTGGCCATAAAATGACTGCTCCTTCTGTCTTCCTGCTGCCTGTTTGTTGGCAGCGTATCAAAAAATTGTGCGAGACTGTTACTTTGGTGGAAGGCGAGGACTATAAATCATTTCGATAGTCGACTGGATTTAAATGGGGACTTTAAAATGAAACCAGGCGTAGTAATGTAGTGAATTATTTTTGGAGATATTATGGAGATTTTAAAAACTGATTTTCTGTAGCATATTTTGCGGCGCAGCTTGCGTTGAGTGAAAGCTCAAGATGAAAGCTTCTAAGTCGGGTAGCTTTTAGCGGTTGATTTTTAAATTTGATCTTAGAACTATTTTCTTTTATTAATGGCCATAGAATAGGTTAAGCATGTTTTCATTATTTATTCATGTAACCAAAAAAAGTCAGTGTGGCCAGATCGTTTTTGCCTTAAAAATGTGTCAGCTTAGTGGAATTTTTTCCAATAGATATAAATGGTTATTATTTTTGTACAGGCATCCACAAAGCTTTTACATGGCTTTTTGCAATAGTTCTCATTCCCTTAAAATGGCGATCATACACACTTATTTATAGTCTGATGTTTCCAGCTTAACTAGTTTCTACGAATAGATTTATCCCTAGGAAAGCCATTTAATACTAAATTATGCTAATTGTTGGTTACATTGCTGGTGGCTAATTTGATGCAGTCCCAGTTTTAGTATAATACATCCCATAGTGAAACAGACTGAGACGGAAAGAACACAACACTACTTAAATTTGTTTCCTACATTGCCCTTTAATTATTTCTGTATCAAAAGAAAACAATTCCCGAAAATTATTATTTTTGATCGAGGCATAGTGCAGCTAAAATATGTTAGGTCAAGTTACCGGCGTCAAGCTGACAAGTTTCAAGCTGACGGCGTGCCAGAAACCTGGTCCACATACATATATACATTAGGGTGTACCAAAATAATTTTTTTTTTATTTTAACGGATGCACCGGCATTTTCCGAAAGCTTTTAGCGTAAAGTAATTTTGAGATTTTGTTTCAGATTTTTCGAAAGATGTTTAGAGGTCGCACAAATCGAATTTTCCCCCAAAAATCGGGTATTCCGTATTGTTTTCGAATTTCACTTATGACTTGGTCAACATCCTCGATTTTCTTAGTTTTCAAATCAACATGTTAAGGAGCATAAGTCTTGGCTTTGCTTTTGTTCATTTCGGCACCACTTATTACATTTTTTCGTAAATTTTTCATAAATTTTGCAAAGAACGCATTATAACTTCTAAAATTTCTATGAGAATTGAAAGTTTAAAGCAAATCCGTTGCAAACCTGGCAAACAGTTTACAATATTATTAGTTTTATGCAATGGGTACAAAGCTTTAAAAGAGTATAACTCTGATACTATAACTAGTTTTTTTCAATTCTCATAGAAGTTTTAAAAGTTATCTTGCGTTCTTGGGAGTCTCGACCAAATATCTGAACGTGCTGGAGAATATATATGCAAATACGAAGGTGGCAGTCTGGACAGGCAAGGAACTATCGGAGTATTTTAAAACCAATATCGGAGAGAGGCAGGGCTGTCTCCTTTCGCCCCTATTGTTTGCGCTCTTCCTCGACGACCTCCATGATTTCATGGCTTAACAGTGGGAAGAGAAAATATACGCCTTCTATTGTATGCAGATGACATAGTCATAATTGCTGATGAAGTCACTGTATTGCAGCAAATGATCGATCGGCTGGAAATATATTTTAAGACATGGAACATGGAAGTTAATATGACCAAATCGGAAATAATGGTTTTCAGGAAAGGAGGGCGGCTGGCAAAGGCTGAAAATTGGACACTTCAAAGCGAACCCATAAAGATTGTACCTGAGTACAAGTATCTAGGAGTTGTTTTGACGCCCACTTTAAATTTCAAGAAGCATGTTACAGCTAGAACTGCGGCTGCAAAGCAAAGCATCAACATTACTTGGAAGAGCCTCCTTGGCAAAAACAATGTCTCCACCGAAATGAAGTGGAAAATCTATGATGCCGTGTGTAGGGCAATACAAGCTTACGGAGCGCAAGTCTGGGGCTTTGGGCAACACGATGAAGTGGATAAGCTGGAAGCCTTTTTCATCAAACGTATTCATAATTTGCCACAGACAACGCCACACTATGCTCTTGCACTGGAAACGGATAAATACGGCTGTAGATTCTACATGTTGGACCAGCACCTCCGTTACATATACAAGACTCTATTTACATACGACAGTCATAGGCTGCCACGACGCCTTTCTCAGATGGTGCTGGAGAAAAACATTTTCTGGGCAAAAGAGCTAGGTACATTGTGCACACTGCATAACATAGAATGGGACTGGAACAACGATAACCTATGGAATGCCAATCGCAATGCGCTCATCGCGGATCTAAGGAAAGACAGGCATACGGAACTCGTGCAGCAAAAACTAAGAAGCGAAGGGAGAATCTACAAAGAACTCGACCATACACTGTTGGCAAAAAATATGCACAAGTGGATACTAGGGCAGTATCATGGATCTTTAAGGCAAGAAGCGACAAGATATTGTTAAATGGAAATAGGTTTGTTACAGGACGGACAAATAAATGCGAATTGTGCAATACAAATGAAATAGAGGACATTAACCATTTCCTGGGCAGATGTCCTATACTAAGAGAACACAGAGCACTATATTTTAACCAACCTGTGCTAAGTCCGAATCAGGTCATAGATATTTTAAATGATGCGAGCGATACTAACTGGAAGGGTTTAGTGCAGTTTTTGCAACAGGCCACTCAGTATAGGAAACGAATTTTGGGAGAATCGTTTTAAATTTAAATAATATCATGCACAACTCTAAAAATTTGGTGGGCTCCTTATCCGACACTGGGTCTTGACGATCCTGTATCTCGCGACGAGCGGGGAAGCAGGGTGTATTAAGACCTTTTGTATGGCACTTAGGGGATCCCCAAATACAATAACAAAATTAACAAAAATCAACGAAACATAGAAACGAATTCTCCGACTGACGACTGAAAGTCATAGTCGAGTAATATTTAAAACCTTAAGTTATTTAAAACTTTGTAATGTTTATAATGTTCAAAATATCTGCATTATTGGTTTTAAATAAATTTATTATTATTATTATTTTTAATGCGTTCTTTGAAAAATTTACGAAAAAATGTTTAATTCGTTCTTTTTTACTCACACCCAGAGAAGGAGAGTAACTTAAAAAATGAGATCGCGCAAACAACTACAATAATATAAATAAATATAAGTAAATAATATAAGTAAATATTTACGTTTTCATTCGAACCAAATTGGCAGTGTAATAACAAATATAAGAAAAGGTATAAGGCTAATATAAGGATAAGGAAAGATAAAGAGAAGCTTGGCTTGGCCCCGTTGGAGGAGCTGTATAGCCAATTTTACATTTACAAGGAAGATAAAGATTTTTGTTAGTTGCTTTGTCTCGCACTTGTTCGCTATCTTTAATTTGTGCGCAAATATTTCTTTTGTAAAAATAGATATAAACGTTTTAAAACTGAACCTATTCTAGTTTACCAACAAATATGGGTTTAATTTTCTGTTGTCTATTGATAATCACTTTATAACCTGATAAGGAATTTTTGGTTGTTGACTTTTCAAAATTAAATGATATTTCCTTATAAATTAAGTCCAGAATTTTTTCAATTTTTCTTTGATTTCTTTTAAATAGAATGTAGATACATAAGAGTTCCACACACGACTGAGTCCAGATGGTAATTGACAGGAGCAAGAATTTCTAAAAGTGGAAACTATGAAAATATTCGCCACTATTTTATAAAAAGTTAACCTTATTTTATTGTCTTTATTGTGAATTTATTTTATTTAAAATAATTTAATCTAACCAAATCTTAACCAAAATATTTCACAGTTTAGTTTAGACTGCTGCACTGAACCTTCTTCAGAATTTGGAAGTTAACACTTTGCGAACAGTAGGCTCACTTACACTCCATTTTCTAAGCATTCTATTTTCTAAAACTTTTTAAACTTACCCGCCAACCATTTCGATTTAAAAACGGAACCAGTTCATCACGATTCAGAACGCAGTGCATATGGCTCAGCTCATTCGCAGAGTGTCCGTTCCCATACTTTTTGGCATTTTTATTTCACACAGTAGGTATTTTCGTCTACGCCGCTTGCGGTCACACTGGCGACAATACGTAAAATAAAAAATTAACAACAATTTTATTTTAAACGGCAACCTAAAACGCGGTCCTCAACAGCCAAACGTGCGCGGCGTGTCCAGCTGCCGCAACAACATTAAGTTCATCAAAATTCCAATACAATAGATTTTCGATTTTCCGGTAAAAAGCTGCCAAGTGTAGCAGCAATGGAAAAGGAAAACGCATGTGCATTCAGATAAGAAAAACTTGTGCGTCGGCGACGACAAAAAAGCGAAAAAATTGCTACAAATACAGCAACGGCATCATCAGCAGCAGCAGCAGCTCAAATTCTAAGCGTCTACTCGCCGCAGCAGGACAAAGACACCGACAAATAACTATTCTCTCGCACCGCCGCGGACTCTCTTCCACTCCCACACTACCACACCAACAAAACACAACAACAACAACATGCAACCATTGCAAAAGTAGTTAAATAATTCTGCCCTGTCTGCGCTTTATTTCCTTTTTTCTTCTTCGGTTTTTGTTCTTCTTTTTTAAAATTTCAACAAGTTTCTGTTTCTCCTCCCACACCTTCCCCGCCCCCGGCAACACACACACACACACTTGACGCGCAGTTCTTTTTTCGTTACTTCGACAACAACAACAACAACACTTACACATATACAACGACAGGTTTCTGTGTGAAGAGCGCAAAAATTGTCGTCGTTTGTTTGTGCATTTTGTTTTTCTTTATTTATTTTTTTTGCTTACACGAGACACGAACGACCGACCAAAAAGCACCTGGCAATAGTCGGCACGAGATCAGAATCAGACCGGCTCCCGGACACACACACTTACACACACACACACACACTTGTTGCAGCCACCGCAATCTTCTATCCAAGGTTTATACTTTTTTGCCGCCGCGTACTTACACAACTCAGAAAAGTAAGCAACCAATTTCCAGCTGCTGGAATAAAAAAAAAAAATATTCAAAAATTTAATAAGGAAAGGTTAAACCCGCTAATCAGATACCCTATTGAAAATTGTAACGACTTGAGCTTGAGATCTAGCTCTAAAATTGCAGCTGCTGGCAGCATAAAAACAGGGTGCTTTTTTTGCATGTATCAGACAGAAGATGGCGGGCTTCTGATAGAATTGCTAATACTCCCTTCCCTTAAAAGTACGCCGTATTTGTTATACCATTCATGACACAGTAATTCCGCAAATGGGACCTAGTTCACACACACACCGAAACAACCTTTGGATGATAAGCCCCTCTGGCGCTGCAATTTTACCGTTTTTACCCAGGGTCTAATCTTGTATCTGATAAGAACGAAATCACGATTCTCTTGTGCTTGGCACATTCAAATTAAACGCGACAACCATAAAATGATAAATTGAGAGCTTAAGCTTGTGTGTTTATCAGTTATTAATAATTTTGAAAAAAATTTAACCAACAAAATGGACACTAAACATTGGATTTCCCCTTGCAGATGGTCAAGGAAAAGCCCAATTCAACTCGCATCTATGATAAAGATGGCTTCAGGCGACGCGCTGCTTGTATTTGTGTGCGTTCCGAGAATGAAGCCGAGGTAAATTTGAATTATCTTTATTTTCAAGGAACAATCTTTAAAGTATTTATGTGCAGGTACTACTGGTCACCTCCTCACGCCGTCCGGAGTTATGGATTGTTCCCGGTGGTGGAGTAGAACCTGAGGAAGAACCTGCAGTGACCGCTGTACGTGAAGTATTGGAAGAGGCTGGTGTTGTGGGCAGTTTGGGTCGTTGTCTTGGAGTTTTTGAGGTAAGATTCTATTAAAGCTTAGCTTAAGATTGAGATAAATTTGATTTAAAATTTGGTGTTTGAGTCGAGGTTGAAGGTCGTAAACGGTAATTCGCTTTTAGAAAAAATAAATATCATTATGGTCCTGTAATTTCACTTAAGACCTATCGAAACTAACTTTATGAACCGATTCCTACAATACATAGAAAAAAAACGCTAATCCTGCTTTTTCGTCAAACTGACAATGAGTACCATAAGCAGGGATAATGAGATATATCAAGTTATAGGGTGCGGTGCTGGAAATCTGTAGAGATTTCGATCTCGGTTGGTTTGTAAGTCAGTCTGTTGAAAAATCCGCTTGTGTCCCACAACCTCAAAAGATTTCATTTTCTTATTTGAAAATCTAGCTAGAAATTTGGTGTCCAAATAAAGGTCAATCTCCCCAAACATAGTGTTATCTCTTGCAAACAAAACTTCCCATTCTTTTTTTTTTTGTCTGGACGTTGACGTTCAATGCGCAGTACGTCCAAGTGGCCCATGCGACACCAAGCCAGGGCCTGTTACGCGCGAACCGCAGGCAAAATAGTAGCCCAAAATAGTAGCCGAACCGACCGAGAGGCGGAGACACTTACGTATAAGACGAATCGCGAAGGAAAAACATAAAGAAATGTCAACTACGGGCTAAATATGTTAAAATAGTAGTTTTTAAAGCAGGAAGAGAAGCTTCCGAGTTGATTACTCGGTAAAGTTTATTATAATCAGCACAGAGAACACGAAAAGTTTCATGCAAAGCAAAGGGTATAAAATTGCGAGTCGGTCTAATAGGAACGTTGAGGTTAATTTGACCAACCAACTCAGAAGAGTCGATTTCACCATTAATCAATCTATGTATAAAAATTACACCAAGCATAACTCTACGGTTAATGAAGGAGGGAACGTTAATCAAAAGTAGCCTACTTGAGTATGACGGTAAACGGACCTCAGGATGCCAGTTTAAACCACGAAGAGCAAACAATAAAAACTGCTTTTGCACAGATTCAATTCTGTCTTGATGGGTCGAATATTGCGGAGACCACACACAAGATCCGTACTCGAGTATAGGGCGGACAAGAGAAATGTACAAAATTTTCGTCGAATATGGATCATCAAATTCCTTCGACCAGCGCTTAATAAACCCAAGAATACTCCTGGCCTTACAAACAGTAGCCGTTATATGAGAGTCAAATTTAAGTCGGTGATCAAGAATAACCCCAAGATCATTTACCTGATTGACTGTATCATTTGTGGTGTGGTTCTATAAAATGTCATAACCTTACACTTGGAACTGTTAAGGTTTAGTAGGTTATCTTTACACCAAGAATGAAATGCATCCAAGTCAGCTTGCAAATTAAAGCGGGAGACCAAATCGTTATATGTTAAACATAGTTTCACATCATCGGCGTACATAAGCACACGAGAGTGAATTTTTTTTCTCTTATTATGAGTTATGTGGCTTCCTCACTGAAGCACATTTTCAAAAAAGTTATCGTCGTCACTGAAAATGCAATTTCCTGTCCTCATTGTGTTGCTTCTGCATTTGCATTTTAACAATTTACCAAATGGCTGGCAACAAAGATTACAAATGAAACAAAGATATTCAATTTTAATTTATTTCGCTGCTAGAAACATAAACTCTTAATTTGGTGAGGGTTTAAAGCTCTTCTATGTCAAATTCTTGTTAGAATTATTTCGGTGGCCAAGCGAACCATTGTTTTGGTCAAAAAAGAAGGCTTGAGTCCAATTAAAACTACATTAGAAGTTTTTAATTTCTGCAATTCATTGTGTTATCATTGATATTATCGGTAAACATTAAAAATTATAAATTAATTTCAATTTAGGCAAATTTCAAATTTTTGCCATTTGGCGCATATTGCCGAACTGCATTCTTCAGAACAATGAGTGAGTTTGTGCTAACAAATGAGAAATAGACACGCAACCCTCGTAGTTTCAGTTTGAAAATGTTTACCACTTCATCATGGCCTACTCCTACACTCCTTGGCCCCAATTAGGTTAGAGATTAATATTTATAATATACACTCGAGGGCTCTCTATCTCCACATCGAGGGAACTAAAATATCAATAAATTATGTATATGTATATTGAGCTACAAAAATAATTATTTAAAAACTAACAAAATTTAAGATTATAAAAATATTGACTTCTTTATCCATCGTAGTACTCTAGCTGGCAATCAATGCTGCAGAAATACTTCTCGTCTTGGTACGTCTCTTCTGTAGCTTCTTGCAGGAACGACTGACACCAGCGAGGTAACTTCAACTAGTTAAGTTCAACTGAGATTAAATAAATTAGATGACCACTTCGTCAACTAGCCAAAAAATGTTCGACTATCGAATAGAAACTATCGAAGAATCGAATGGCTAATGCGACTACATTCTCTCAAAATTCACTTTTTAGGTATATCTTGTGGATATACAAAATTGTATGGTGGAAAATGTAAATTTTGCCCAAAATGCGAAATGCAGTTGTAGTGAGGACAGCACATTAATTTTCGATTAAGCAATCATTTTTGATTGTATTATACATTTAATTATACATTTTTTAATTATAATTCAAATTTTAGTCATATTCTCCAGAAGTAAAATGCAAAACTCGCGCGTCCTAAAATATAGTATGCATGTAATAACGCCCGCTGACATAACGCCCGCGGGCGCTATGACGCTCTTAACAGTGACATAACGCCCGAGGGCTTTATGGCACTTTTGAAAGTGTCATAGCGCCCGCGGGCACTATGTCACTTTTTGCGGGCTTTGTAAACCCTTTTGGCCTTCTGAGTAAATATTGTATGCACTCTCTCGTTGTCCGAATTGCAATCCAATTCTTCAAATGTCGATTTCCACTGGATCAAATCATTTTGTCCGTTTATGATACAGTTGAAAAAAAAAAAGTTTTACCCCTACTCCAAAGTTTTGAAAAAATAATTTAGTATATGAACGTAAAGAATTCAGAATGCACCGCAGGCGAAATTTTTTTAAAAAGAAGCATAATAGCACAATCGCGGGATTTTTTTAAATTATTGTCTGTTCATCTTGTTAAAATTTTTAAGCCATCCATTTCGCGTCTACGCTGCTCAGCGGGCGTTATTACATGCACCCAAAATATATACCGATCGTTAGCAGTTTTTTTTTTTTGCACGAGTAGAAAAAGGCATTTTACTGACTCGCTCTCGAAGCAAAAAATAAACAAGCGTACTCTGCTTGTGGACGACAAGCTTTAAGAAAGCACTCTCACACACACACGTTCGTTCTATCTTGTTTGTTCTCACAGGGTTTTGCTGTTGCTTGATTGGGTTACTCGTGCACAAGCTATGAATCTTTTAAGCCCGCAGCAGATCTTTGATTTTGCCAAAAAGAGCTCGTAATTACTTTGGGCCGAAGCTATGAGTCAACGCGAGAGTTTGTATCTTGCAATACACCAGCTCGGACATACCATGGTCCTCAATTACACGACTGTTCTTTCTTTTTCTTTTGTGTATACTTCTTTTGCGAGCTCAGCGGTCTTCAAGCTTTGAGTTTACTCGGTTCTCATATGAAGCATGGGTGAACGAGCTTACACGTGACAGATACACAAACAATAGTTTTGAAATTTTGTTTTCTCTGTATTTTATACACTTTACACTTACCAATTTCAATGTTCGTTTCAGATTTTAAAGTATTTGTAACAAAGTTCTGAAACCGTCCCTATGCACTAGCCCTCTCTTCTCAGCAATGCAATGATGTTCCCGACCCATCTAAAATATGTTTAAAGCACAGTTTTTGCTTTATTACGATAATCCTATTCAATATCTTACGTTTTGCAAAAAATTTTAATAGAAAAGTTTATGTTTTCTTAATTTTATGCAACACTCACCTATTTTACTCTCCATGAGTGTAACTTGGCAACTTGACGTTTGTTAGTACAGAAAAGCCGCCTGAGGTTGACTTGAAAGTTGGATTTGATTGGTTGGATTTCAGTTAGTTTTTCAAATAATTATTGAATTTCAATCTATCTATTCTAGAAATACTTTTACTCACATTTCTAAAATTAATTTTACATATGAACATTTTTTGGGTGGTGAATCTTGCTAAATCTCCTTACAAAACATGAAAGTTTTGAAGCTAACTGATTGGATGAGATTTCTGTGACACCTAGATACCTTCTTCTATGGGCAGTTTTTGAGTCTCCCACTTAGTTCGGTTCCCTCGCTATAGCCATGCGTTCTACAAAACGCTTTCGACCCAAGTTGCATATGATTTCAGTTTTTTTGTTCGAAAGCAATTTATAGAATACATAAGATATTAAACTTATCAAATTAAACACAACTTCCCCTTGAATGTGTTATTATTAAAGACTAGAATGCCAAGTAAATTTCACTTACAATTTCTAAATTGATCACCGAATAAAGAAAAATTTTCTCAAATAAACTAAAATAAACTAAACAACGCAACTAGATCTATCATGCTCAACTCAAGTAGCTGATAGCCTAAATGTCAAAAACACATCAAAATCGCGATAAAACAGCCAATGGACATTTTTCGACATTTTCAAATGATGGCAGATTTGAGAGTAGAAAAGTTTTGCTGATACGGTTTTAGCCAAGTTTGAAATAGCGCAACAAACGATGCTGTATCTCGCGTCAAGTAAGACCTTTTTGATGGTACGTAGGGAACTCTCAAATACTTTAATAAAAACTCAAAAAAAAATAGAAACGAATTCTCCGACTGACGTTTCTGTTCTCATCCTCCTCGTTTTGCTTTATACTAACTTCTAACTTCGGAGGCCACCTCTATCTAATTATAACTGATTTGCATCTCTTCTTTAAACTTAAAGCATTTATCTAACGTTCTAATTCTTCATTTACCCCACACAGAACAACGATCACATGCATCGCACCGAGGTGTTTGTTATGAACGTAACCAAGGAGCTGGATGAATGGGAAGATTCACGTAACATTGGACGCAAACGTCAATGGTTTACAATCGATGATGCCTTGTCCCGATTGGCTTTACATAAGCCCACACAGCAGCATTATCTAATGCAATTGCAGCACTCGAAAACGCGGGACAATACGAATCGTGTGGTGAATGCCACGCATCCGCCCACATTGACCAATGCAGCCAGCGCTGCGGCATCACCCACTACGGCATAAAGACACACTCACACACACACACACATCTAAATTCTCATAAACACACACACACACATATTTGACACATTTTTGGAAATTTACAATTAGACAGGCAGTTCAATATTTTCTTCATATTATTTCCAAATCATTTCTAATTCTTCTCCCGCCTACTCCTTCCACTCCACTCCCATAACAAAATAGTAATTTGAGTTTCAGTTTATGTTTTTTTTTTTCTAAAATTTGATGTAACAAAAAAAATTGATAAATTTGCAAATTAAACTATAATTAAAACAAAACATGTATAACATAAACTATATAATAATTTTTGAGCGAATAGCACTTTTTTGCAAAACGAAAAAACTAAAACTAAACAACAAAACTATCTATTAGATTTTTCTACTCTTTTTTATAATTTACTCAAACAAAAAAATGGAAACATCTTTGTTTGCAAAATTGGCTTTAAGCAAAGCGATTAAAGAATTATAAATTTCTGTTAGCGCAGAGACAGAGAGAAAAAAAGTAAATTTCTTTAGAAAACCTTAAAAAAAAAAACAAAAAACAAATAATATTACAAGAAATGCCTATGCAAAAGTAAATAAAAAAAAAACGTTAACTTATTGTAAAATTAGAAAAGCCAGCTAAACATTGAGAGCTGTTACATATTTTGGATACACTTGCTATATGATATTTGTTGTTCGTCCAAGTAAAATTTATTTCAAGTCTAAGGTCCGTTTTCAAATGTTCATATTAAATGTTAATGTTAAACGCGCTTTGGCAGAACAATAAATTTAATATGAAGTTAAGTAATCGGGCCTAAGTAAATTATATATTAAATTAATGTTTGTCCTTTCTACAGTTCAGTTGTCAAATTAAAAGCCAAGTGACGACTATTTGTTTGATTTTATTGATTTATTTTCACCAGAGCCTATATGAGACTACATTAATGAAACTATTGATAGGTTTTTTAACGAGGTAAAAAAACTTATTATTAGATTTTTTTGGTCTTGTCTACTCACACCATTAACAAGGATTTTTTATGATTTTCTTTGATAATTTGAACGGTTCTTGTGCTGAAAACATCAAGTAATTGTTTTTGTGGCTCTTATTTATGTCGCTATTCTCTTCTGTTGAAAATGGTTAAAAAATGTTTATTCTAGTATCACAAAGTTAAAGGAATGAGTATAAACTCATCTATTGCAATCCAAGTATAAACGTATGTCAGAACATGTTGTATGGTAGGGTTGAAGGATGAGGTATAAAACAGTCTAGCTAAGGCCACTTACAGATGGCGCCCGAGCAGGGACTCTGGGACATAAATTTTTTAAAAAATTTGGGTAAAATCATTCGTGGCTAGAAAACTCATCAGTTTCTGGCTAAGGCCACTTACAGATGGCGCCCGAGCAGGGACTCTGGGACATAAATTTTTAAAAAATTTTGGGTAAAATCATTCGTGGCTAGAAAACTCATCAGTTTTCTTCGTCATAAACTAAATTTTAAATATGTTGATTATCTTATTTAAAAATGAACAAAATTTGTAGTCTATGATGGACTAGATTACGATGTTCAAAGCTTACATAAAGAATTAAACCAAGGCTGCAAACCGGTACCGAACCCTTTAGAACCGGTTTGGTTCGGGATTTTTGGGTCTCTCGAACTGGACCGTGGATCGAATCTACCGATTCAAAAAGGTTCGGTTAAGAAAACTTTCCAAAGTTTTATGATATTCTATAAATTTCTTTATGTATGTATCGGTTAGTGCATTATCTACAAAAGGTCAGATTTCAAAATCGTTTCTAGCCGGGATATTACAATTTCGAAAATGAAACCTGGAGAAGTAAAGTTGTAACTTGTCAGTACACAGGTACTTCTTTGGGTCCATTCTGAAAATTAAATAGTTTGTTAAATTAAATGCGTCGTTTTTACAAAATACTTAATGGTTTATAAAAGATAGAGAAAATATAACAAGGTTAGAACCTAAACCTTAGATTCGATAAATTTATGAAACCAGTCCGACAACTGAATTTAGTCTAATTATAGAGGTTGGTAGCCCTAGTTAAAACCAGAGCGGGCAAACAAACGAACCGTTCGCGAAAGCTAAGAAACTATTCATATGTTTTGTAGCTGTTACTATAGTTAGGGAAAACGAAACCACTAACTTTATATTGCCGAAGAGCGCAAACGAAACGATTGGAATATTTTTCTCCCGACAGCTGCACCGTTTGCGGAATGATCGGCTTTTAGTTCTACTTCAGCTGCAGAATTGAAGAAATAAAATAAAAGCAAACGAAAACAACAAAGCTGAGAGAAACAAAAACGAGAAAGGCAAGGCTAACTTCGTCCGTGCCGAAGTTTTTATACACTTGAAAACGCTTGTCTCAAGGGTTAGCGACTTCGACCAAACTTCGCATCAGCTTAAAAACATTAAATATTACACATGACCGTGATTGAGAGCGGTAATATTGACGACAAACCAGTTTTTCTCAATAAAACCCATTTTTCGACCGATCATTTGTATGTCAGCTACAAGAAGTAGTCATCCGATCCGGTCGGTTCCGACATATTAGCAGCGTGCAGACAAAAGAAGACTCTGTGCAAAATTTCAGCTCGCTAGCTTCAAAACTGAGGGACTAGTTCGCGTAGAAACAGACAGACGGACGGACAAAGCTTAATCGACTCAGCTCGTCATGCTGATCAAGAATATATATACTTTATGTGGTCGGAGATGATTCCTTCTATGCGTTGCAAACTTCTGGGCAAAATTATAATACTCTTTTCAAGTGTATAAAAAACAACTAAGTGTATACAAATTAAGCAGCGAACGTTTCCAAACTATTCGCGCTCGTTGCATATCGTTCCGATTCCCTTAGTTTGCTCTCACGAACGCAAACTGAACAGAACTCATTTTTTTTACAGTTACATTTTCTCGGGTTTTGTTAGTATTTCGCTCTGTGCAAAGAAAGAAACGAAACGATTCAGAAACGTTTCGTTTCGTTTGTTTGCCCGCTCTAGAAATCAAAGCTTGAAGAGATTCGTAAGGGATCCTTCAAAAAAAAATGGTGAAGAGGATCGGGACGGGACTGAACTTAAAATTTGAGGTCCGGTTCGGGGCTAATGCATATCCAAGACCATAAATTGGATTACGGCCGTGTTAAAAAAAATTACACTAGTTTACAAAAATAAAAAAAAAATGACCCATTTCAGCTGAAAAATTTTCTTAGTATAGTTTGGAATGGTGATCTAAAAAATCGATTTCAAAAATTTTTTCATGGCTCCGTTTTTGAAATATTAATTTTTTAAAAACAACCAAGAATATTTCAAAAAAATCTATTTTTTGCTCGAAAATTCAAGAAATTTCATTTTTAAACGACTAGAAAAAATATAAAACAATACAAAAGAAATATTTTTATTTTTTCTACTTAAGAATCGCACTTTTACGAAAAAAATAAGGTATTGGTGAGGAAAATCGTGTAACACGTACCATAGATGGATCAAATTGAGTAGAGGAACTAACAGTCAAATTTAAGTATATTGTGTGTTTTCAAAAATTAACATTGTACTTTTCTTCGTTTTTTGGTCAAATTATGAAGTGAAATTAAGCCAGAACAAAAATAAAAATTAAAAAACGGAACAAAAGTCGAAGCAAACGAAAATTTATTTTAAAATATTCAGGAAAATATCACATATTTTTGCACTAAATTGCTTACAGCTCCTGTGTTTGTTCACAGATTTTGATCATCGATATCTGTTTTTCTTCGTAGAAGTGCGGTTCTTTTGTAGAAAAAAAAAAATAATTTTTTTGGATTTTTTAAAATTTTTTCCAGGCGACCAAAAATGAATTTTCGAGCAAAAAATCGATTTTTTCGAAATATTTTTGGATATTGTAGTCAAACTAATGAACCGATTTAAAAACAGCGTTCTACTCTATTACCGGCAGCGAAAAAACCTTTTGATTCGTATCTTGCTTGACTATATCTGACAATTATAAAGTGAGATATGGCTTAAAATGTAAGTGCCCCAAAAAAATGTAAAATGTAAGTGACCAAAAAATAAAAAAAAATTATATTTCAAAAACGGAGCCATGAAAAAATTTTTGAAATTGATTTTTGAGATCACCATTCCAAACTACACTAAAAAAAATTTTCAGTAGAAATGGGTCTTTTTGGCTGTAAACTAGTGTTATTGGAGGGTTTTTGTCGAACTAATTAAATGGTATTACTTATTCGCGAATACAAAAATGGTCACACTTTTAAAAGTTATACTAACAAACAGAAAAACTCTAAATTAAGACGGTGAAGCTAATCAAATTTAAATCCCGCGGAAGCGGAAGGTAAGTTTGGCTTGAGCCGATATTGGGAGGGGATGGGATTTTGAATATATAGGTTGTGCGTAGTTCTGCATTGGGTTAAACCTCCAAACCGAACCTTTTTCAGAATTTTTGGGGTTTGCAGTCGTTTCTTTTGACTGTACTTAGATCATTGATGTTTTAAAATCGATAAGCCAATTTCTTACTTACTACACCCAATTAATTGTTTAATTTAAAAAAATTGTTTATCAAAGTGTCTCGAAAAATATATAACAGTCCTTATTAGGAAACACAAAAAAAAAACTAATTAAACTACTAAGATATGTGCACGTTGTACTATTCAAAAAAAAAAAAAACAAATAATACAAAAACATAAACAAGTTTTCAATGTGATCTAAAACGAAAGAAGAATGCAAGAACAATTTATTGTATTTATTTATTTATTCACTTTTCTTTTTCGGCACTTCAAAAGCGCTTTAATTAATTCAAAATGAAAAATATCATTTTTAAAAAACTGACAAATTTCAAATTAGTTGCAAAAAAAAAACCAAACAAAAATATCACAAATTGTTGCAATTACAAACGAATGAAAGATTTACAACAAAAAATAAAAACTAAAATTTAATTTCCGAAAAAATATAATTTGACTAAATTAGAGCTAATTTTTTGTGCTATCAACTATTTCTTCAGTTGTATGCGTGTAAAGGGATGCGCCTCAATATAGGCCAACGAACGGAGTATATAGTCGGGTATGGGTGGTGGGGTGGGCAAATGAGCGCCTCTAGGTTGATAGCCATTCTCATCGGCTGTGTACTCCAATTGTATGTTCTGACCATCTGGAGCTGTGTACTGATAAGATCCCGCTGCATAGGCACTGCCCACGCCACTCTCCTTGGCTTGAATACTATTCGAGGTTTCATATTCCCAATTGTAGCTGCCATCCGGCTGGATATCATTCTCATAATGGATAACAAATGCCTGTGACTCATCTTCGGTGGCTTGAATGGCGGCCACCAGGCTCAAAGCAATGAAAAGTAACTAAAAGAAAATGAAACTTGAACTTATTTAAACTTATGTTTGGTTAAAAACTTACAGCTTTGTACATTTTGTTTGGGGATGCGTTTGAAGACTGATTTCGTAAGTTCACGGGTGTTGTTTTTATACCAAAAAGTCAACAAGTTGATACACTGACCTACACCTACACCACAGACAACAACAAAAACGAAAAAAATAACAAATTATGAAAAATATATTCAGTTTGTTATTCTCGCAAAATAGACGCGTTTTTATGATTTTGGAATTATTAATTTGACCGAGTTTTACGAGCGAACGCACACAAATCGTAAGCCACAACGGGGAGCGAAGCTTTAATGTTACATTCTTCTTAGGCTGATCTTATAAATGCAGATGCCATCGATTCCAAACAATGATGCTTTATTTCTTATCCAATCTTGACTTAAATTCACAAAAGAAGCGTAGCTAAAGCCATTTGGAAAGGGTTAAGGTGACGATTTTATGCTCTTCAATAAAAATCAATAAAAAAGTTTTTGGTACAAAAAAAAATATTTTTGTGTTGTAATTTCTTGTAAACGAGGGTTTTACGGTTTTTTATTTACACGGGTTTCTATTTACACATGTATTTTGCCTGTTCCCGTTTTCGATTTCGATGTTTAATGTGCTCTCTTCCTCTCTTTGGCTTTTAAGTTCAAAATCTCATTGGCCTTCGTTCGACTATCTTGATATCAAAAAGATTTGCCCGAATTCTTAAATCGTTTCTTAGAAATAACAGCTTCTACCAATTCCGATTAATCCAATTCGGAAACGGATACGCCTGAATGAATATCTGTCTGTTTTGAACATTTTATTACCGTGTCTAAGCTGTGACCATCATTCAATGACTTAAAAATACCTTAATACTAAAATATCGACATGTCTGTACGGTTTTCAAAGACTTCATTACCAAAAATTTTCCTTATATTTTTGCAGTATTTCCTATACCCAAAAGATCGTTTCGGTTTCCACTTTTGGGGATACTGTTCTTGTTTCTTGAACACTTTTTACTTCTTTATCTGTCTTAATGCCCATCCATATGTTAGGGCATACACAAATTTATGAATAAATATGAATAATCATTTGTGAGGGCGCCCAACAGATGCTTCATCTTGTTCGTTCAGTTAGTTAATTAAATGCGACCATCGCAAAAAGAATGCATACGTTAATTTTTTTATTTTTTGAATCTGAAGACAGGCTCGAGCGTGAAACACATTCGATTGTCATCGTAAATTTTGATAACAAGTGCTTCTGTTGTTTATTTGATTAGGCTAAATTGATGGCCCTCAAGAAGTGTAAAATGTTGCAAATTTAATCAAATATTTCTATGAGAATATTTTAATATAATCAAAGCTCAATTTTATTACTTTGTATTTCGTTGTAGTAGAAACTTTATTAAACGCACCTCGCTAAGTTGGGTTTGTTTAAACTTTTTGAGTTTTAAGTTAGTTTCCTAAAAGTATGCCTTTTAAAATGTGGCCAAACTTTCGGTGAACGATATTTGTGTAAATTTTTTATAGATGGCCAGAAAGCATACTATAAATTTTAGATTTGACATTACTAGAAAGAAATATGTTTGAAGTCCATCAAGAAAGTATGTTTCAAGTCACCTCACGCCTCGTGATGATTTAGTGACATGCTGGCTAACATAAGCGGCCCATCCTCTACTTAAAGTAAATATTTAGGGTTTGTGTGTACATCGTATCTGGAAAAAATATCAGCCAATAAAACGAGACAGTAATGCCCCTCTGAACAGGATAGTGATATATTGTCCGATCGGTGGAAAGGGGCCTAAGTTATGGTGGGAAGAAGGATGAAATTAAAAATAGATTAAAACCAGGGTTCGTAATAAATCTTTGCTCGTAGCTCTCGGGAGCCGGCTCTCGCTCTCAGCTCACTACACTCGGCTTCTGGAAGCCACAGCTCGTGAGCCTCGGTTCGTGAGCCCCAACTCTCTGTTCTCCGCTGGGAGCCATATAGTTCGCGAGTTATTCTAACCTGTTAACCGCGACTGTCGACTTTTTAAATCGCAAATTAATACCAAAGAGGATAAAAAATAGTAAACAAAATGAAGAACGTTAACACCAATCAAGTGAAAAATACTGGCAGGAAAATGCACGACCGCCATTCGCAGCTAACGGATCTCCATGGTAATAAGACCGCTGATTAATTAAGAAACTGCTTTTCAAGTCCACAAATGACCACACATAATAACATTGCCATTAATTTGACAATACTGAACCGCGATAAATACCATGGCAGACCAATGCTAAAGAATATAGTCAAGACCATAAGAATCGATTCAAACCACTTCTCCTTACTGACAAATAATAAAATAAAATTAAATAAAAATAATAAAATAACAATTCCAAACAAAACGTACTCCCTATAAAGCAGTGTCCGGCACCGTGCAATGTTCTGTGCATACAAGTAGCGACGTCCATCCTCTGTAGCAGCGGCGTCGATACACAGACACTATACGAGCGTACACTGCTCTCTTTTGCACTAACAAACATTTGCTAACTGAGAACGCTCTCGCGTGTCTGAACGCACACATGCAAAGGCAAAATAAGCATGTGTGTTTTGCCGGACGCTGCTATTAAGTGAAAAATGCCAGGATCAATGCATAAGAGCCATTCGCAGCTAAGGATTCAACATGCAAACAAAACCACTAATTACTTAAGAATCTGCTTTTGCCGGCTCCAGATCAGCAGCTCTCAGCTCCGAGCGAGAGCCGAAAAAAGAGCAAGCGCGAGGTACCCTGATTAAAACACAAAGAAAAAATCACTTTCTATAATCATGAAGTTTTTGGTCTGTTTTTCCGTTCATAAAACACGAACGTTGGTCATGAAAAGCGAAAAGTGTTCATGAAAATATCAATATTTTAGCATTTTTTTGTATTCAGTGCTTATTAACATTTATTTATTTTAGGGTACCAAAGTGCATCGTTAAATATAAAGACAATGTTAAAGACATTCTTAAAAGAGGTGAATAAAGAAACTATGCCTCGACGAAGATTTGAACCCACGACCTCGGCGTTCTAAGCGAATGTTCTGCCGCTAGGCTACAGGGATTGTTGCTAAAAAAAGAGTCTTAGTGCTAGTAGTTTTAGGGCCGATTTCACATCTTCTACATAGAGCTATTTGTCACATAAACTAACCAATAGCGGTGTAAAATCGATGACTATCTGACACATAGTAGCTATCTAAGAGATCAGAAATCGGCCCTTAGTCTGTAGTCTGTAGTCTGTAGTCTGTAGTCTGTAGTCTGTAGTCTGTAGTCTGTAGTCTGTAGTCTGTAGTATGTAGTCTGTAGTCTGTAGTCTGTAGTCTGTAGTCTGTAGTCTGTAGTCTGTAGTCTGTAGTCTGTAGTCTGTAGTCTGTAGTCTGAAGTCTGTAGTCTGTAGTCTGAAGTCTGAAGTCTGTAGTCTGTAGTCTGTGGTCTGCAGTCGGCAGTCAGGAATTAATCCGGAATCAATCTGGAATCAATCCGAAATCAAACTGGACTCAATCTGGAATCAATCTGGAATCAATCTGCAATCAACCGGAATCAATCTGTAATCAATCCGGAATCAATTTGGAATCAGTCCGGAATCAATTCGGAATCAATCCGGAATCAAACTGGACTCAATCTGGAATCAATCTGGAATCAATCTGGAATCAATCTGGAATCAATCTGGAATCAATCCGGAATCAATCTGTAATCAATCCGGAATCAATTTGGAATCAGTCCGGAATCAATCCGGAATCAATCCGGAATCAAACTGGTCTCAATCTGGAATCAATCCGGAATGAATTTGGAATCAATCCGGAATCAAACTGGACTCAATCTGGAATCAATCTGGAATCAATACGGAAACAATCTGGAATCGATCTGAAATCAATCTGGAATCAATCCGGAATCAATTTGAAATCAGTCCGGAATCAATCCGGAATCAAACTGGACTCAATCTGGAATCAATCTGGAATCAATCCGGAATCAATCTGTAATCAATCCGGAATCAATTTGGAATCAGTCCGGAATCAATCCGGAATCAATCCGGAATCAAACTGGTCTCAATCTGGAATCAATCCGGAATGAATTTGGAATCAATTCGGAATCAAACTGGACTCAATCTGGAATCAATCTGGAATCAATCCGGAAACAATCTGGAATCGATCTGAAATCAATCTGGAATCAATCTGAAATTAATCTGGAATCAATCCGGAATCAAACTGGACTCAATCTGGAATCAATCTGAAATCAATCTGGAATCAATCCGGAATCAATTTGGAATCAATCTGGAATCCATCCGGAATTAATTTGGAATCAATCCGGAATCAATCTGGAATCTGAAGGAATCCGAAATTAACCCATATATGTATGTGTTTCGGTTACGGTTAACCGGTTATGTAAATAAAAGTTATACGATTACGGTTACAAACAAATTTTTTTCGGTAACGGTTACGGTTTCGGTTTCCAATTTTGAAGTGTTTTTAGCGGTTACGGATTACGGTTTCGATTACGGTTCTGTTTTGGAGTACTTTAAAATCTGGTTTGAGACCTTATTTAAGGTCTATTTAAGGTAAAAATCTTAAACCAAGATTTTGCAAAAGTTAACAATGTTTTTGGTCAAATTCTTAAGATAATAATTGTCTTTATTTTAACGAAGTTACCGTTTTCAACACAAAATAACTAAATTGCTTTACAGGTCATAGATTAAACTAAGACCTAGATGGTATAAAATTGATTCCTTTCTGTAATTATTAAAAATTCTTGATTTAAAATAAAAATTTATATAATGTTAACCAGCCGGATGGAAAAATTCAAAAAAGTAGAAGAAATGAAAGAATAGAAATTCAGAAATTTAACTGTAAAAATGAATGTACCGTGGGTTTATATTTCGATTTAGATCGAATTGGGTTGAAAATGATTCAGAGTCTTATCGCAGAAGTTATTAAAGCTAAGAACTTGCAGGTTAAATAAATGGAGTTGATAAATCCAAACACGATTTCGAACTAGTATTCAAAATTGTTTCAAAACCAATCCTGTAAGCCAAATTAAACTAGTTTAAATGGGAATAGAGATATCGAAAAATATCACTAGATCTTCCTTAATCTTCGAACAAACAAATTTTTTTTTTGTCTCCTTCGTTTATTTAGAATAAAAAACACATCAATAAAGCTTTTTTCCGAATACCAAAATGGATTCCTTATTTCCCATTTCTAACCAGCGAAGCTCTTGAAACGGTTGAAGGTGTTGCGCTGCTGCTGCTTAGGCTGGGACTCATCATACTGGGGGTGAGTGCGAATGTATTCCAGAGATCTCAGGATGGCAGCGGGAATTGGGGGAGGAGTGGGCAGAGCATTACCCTGTGGCTGGAAACCATTCTCATCGGCCAGATAGGAAATCTGAATGAGCTCACCCTCCGGCGAGTAGTAGGAGTAACCACCGGTTGCATGATGTCCGCCAATGCCCTCCTCCTGTGCAGCAATACCATTGCTGGTCTCATAAGCAGTCCGATAGCTGCCATCGGGTTGAACATCATTGTTGCTCTTCACCACATAGGCCGAGTAATCAGCAGGATTGGCAGCTAAGGCGCAGGCCAGCACAGCGGAGGCGATAAGCAGCTGAAGATGGAAAAAAATAATCAGTTTCACAGTTTTCTACTGAACGACAAGGCTACTTACGAAACGGAACATCTTGGCTGGTGGTTTGGTTTGTGTGTCTTGGGCTAAGAGACAATTGGAAATGATGATTTGCTCTGGACTGTCAAAAGATTTTATACAAAATTCTCCAAAACCAAACCAAGTCAACTTTTACGCCAGAGTGCAGGAAATTAATCTAAATAACAATAAAATCGTTAAAACTAAACAACAATAAACTAAAAGTGGTTAGTTAAACTGGAGCAAAAGTGTGGGTCTAGTCGCCAACCCATCATCGCACGAATTAAAAGCCATCACCGCATGCGGCAATGTCAATGTCGGGGACCGAAACCTGGCACACCCAAAAAACCAAACTCGATTAGATGCATTTTAAATACCTTTTTGTGGCAATAGCCAACAATTTTAGCATAATTTATGGTTCCACTCGACCAGCTCATGATTTGACTTTTCCAGTTTAAGTTTCGCATTTTATGACCCATCCGACTTGGACTTGGACTTGTCAAGCTAAGCGCAGCGTCTACCCCAAATGTGTGCGTTTAACAAATTGGCCCATAAAATTGAGTTAATACTTAATTAATAAACAAACTGAGATGCGAAATATCAATAAAAAATCCAAAAACTGGATGGACACAGCCTTGCCTTATCGAAAAGCAGCGTTAAAACAAAACGTCTCGTGTCTAGTTTCGGCACCTTGTTATCATATTCTAAATTATAGCACCCCAGCAGCACATTGGTCTGAAAGGCCGAAATCACTAAACCAGATCAATAACTAAAATATATTTTCGAAAGATATGACCATTCTGAAGTCCACAGTCGATGCCAACGTGAAATTATCATAATTCTTTGAAATCTGAAAAAATAGTGATAAATAGCAAAAGTATAAATTTATATAATAGTAGGGAAAGAAAGAGAGTTCTGAGACATGGGGGTTTGGCCAAAGAAAAAACAAAATTACAACTTTTGGCTTATGTCAAGTGTCTCTCTTCTTAATACCTTACTTTAGACAAGCAACCTATCAGTCAACACGTTCAGAACGGGGTTTTTTAAAAACAAAAAAGTTTTTTTTCATTTTTGACTTCTGAATATTTTAAAAATATTTTTTTCTAATGTCAAAAGTAAGTATAAAGAAAATATCTTTGGTCAATTGCCTTTTGATAGAAATGTGAATTAAAAAAAAATGATCTTTTAAAAAATGTACCCAAATATAATCTCAGCTTATTAAAAAATGTACCAGCTTGTTAAAATACAACAAATAAAATGCGTAATATTTTGCTCTCAAAGATTAAAAACAATTTAAAGGCAGCTATTTTGGTGAAAAACTTAAGTACAAAAAACACTGACAACAAGAGTTCAGAAGAGTTGTTTGTTAATTTTTTCATTTAATCAAGAATAATACCTTATAAAAAAATTTTAAACTTTTAAATAGTTGGCTCACAACCCCCCACAAATTCTCAAAAAATCCCTTTTTTTTCAAAATATATTTAAAAAAGAGCCCAAAAACTTGTTTTTTTAAAACTAATGATAAGGAAAGTTACATACATCTTTTAACTAAAATACAAAATTTACGGAACGAAATAATATTGATTTTGGCGAAGTAAATGTAAAAATGTAAAATTGACTATACAGCTCCTACAACGGGGCCAAGTCAAGCTTCTCTCAATCTCTTGGCGTGTGTGCTTTAAATTTTTCGCACAAGAGAAAGGGGCAGCTTAATGCCGAATCCGAACGGCAAAGTTTAAGAATATGTTTTTTCATGGCTAGTTACTTCACAGCTGGAGCCAATAGCTGGTGAAGGTGACCGTATGTGTTATGTTCGAAAAACAAAACTATGATCACAACCTCCCATTTTTCCCTTAAGCACAGTACGGAGTACTTAATAAAGCGCTCGCTAACGAAAAAAAACGTTGTAAAACCACACCCAAAACGTTTGATGTCAGACGTTTTACGGCGCGTACGGAGACAAACGAAACGTCGATCCACACGAACATTGAACTCGAACGTCGAACTCTGAATATGTGGATGGTATTAGCAGCTGTTCGAACGTTTTTTGGGCGCCCAAAGTAATTAAATTTATTTATTTTGACGCTCAGAAGCAAAAAAAGGTACGAAATGAAGGGTGTGCGTAAGAATGATTTGAAGACCCTTCTTGAAGAAGAACAAATTGCGCTGATTAATTACAAGGCAAAGATAAGTATTTAAAACCTCACCAATAAATATAATTTGGATGCAGTTGAGAGCCTCCAGCAGCAGTCCACAAAGATCTGCAACAATCATGTCCGGGATAAAAGCAACAGCAGTTAAAGTTTTTTGATTGCAGGACACCAGCTTTGTATTTGCGGCTGGAGAGGAAGTTTCGTTTTGGCACCAAGTGCTGATCCAGCAATTGGAAGAGGCAAATAAAACTGTGGGCGCTCATATGGAAGATTTGTCTCGAACTGTTGTGGGAAGGTACGTCCCGAAAGGGGCATGATGACGTGCCTCGTCATACTGGGGCTTGCTGAGTTTTAAATTGAGTCTCGACGTGGAGGTCTATATCAACCGGAATTGTCATGTCAAACTGTTGGCTTTTCAAATGGCTATCTGGGAGACTGTGGTCTGCTGGGGTCGCTAGTCGGGAGCCACCAGCTAGGTTCATTGATTCGTATGCACTTTTCATTAAGCGTATCTATTGATGCCATTCTGTGTGAAGAACATAAGATCTGAGAATCTGTCTTCGCAATATCAGAATACTCATAGCGCAGACAAATCTTCCCATATTTCTCCCTTTCCTCAAATAAGGCAACTGAAACATTGAGGGATGCTTCTGGCATCCTCATCCTCATCTCTCATCTTAACTATCCGTATTTCATAATCTGTATTTTGTTATTGATGATTTTAAATTCTCATCAATTTTCATCAGGAAATCGCATTTAAAAACCGTGTTAGATTAACTTAAAAATCCCATTTTCTGGAGGTTTTGGCATTTTTTGGCTATCTTAGCACACTAATTTGTTTTTGCGCCCAAACAGTTTGGAGTACTCCATACCGTGCTTTAGCTTGAAAAAAAGTAGTCATCCAAATGACACTATTCAATTCAATTCTTTTTAAAACTCCAAGTATTTTTGTTGATATTTTCGAGAGTATAAAACTTCATATTCATTTCTAGCAGGCTCTTTGTCAATAAGTTATTATTTTTTCGTAACGTTTTTAAAGCAAGATACGCACAATACCGTAAAGGAGGCTGGTTGATCATATTGCTATTTCATGAATTTCCTCAATTCAATCATCAGCGATCTTTGCCTATCTTCTATGAGCTGGCAGAAACTACCTCATGAAAGACCTACTAGTTATAACCGCTTAGGAATCCCAAAGGCTGACTTGGAGTCGATAATTCAAAGAATCTTTGTGTGTGTGCTTGCCCCATATCGGCCCTTCTAAATGCGATTCGGAGGATATCAAATTTATACTAATTTGTATCGGGTTGACTCTTTTGTAATAGTTGTTTTGTATCCATTTGATGCTAGGTCTTATCAATTTGATATTTTAATTGTCAAATTTTAAGTATCATTTTGATTCTAGCTTTTATTTTTTTATAAATTAAAAATAAACAAATTTTAAAAATTTTACTTGTGTTATAAACACTAAAAAAAAATTTATTTTATTAACATTAATGATATGAAATCGTCAGGTGTGGGCTCCTAACCAAGGCATACTAAACAAGGTAGGCTCACTCGCTCTCTCAGAACTCCGTATATTTGTGTCAAATTCGTCCGCGGAGATGCTTTGCTTACAACAGTTGACTGGAATTTAACAAGTTGTCAAGAGAGATAGAGAGTGAGTGAGCCTACCTTGTTTAGTATGCCTTGCTCCTAACTATGCGAAATATTGTACTCTCACATTGAGCGTCATCTGGCAAAGTGCAGAAACACCCACAGCGACATTGTGGCGTCTTTTAACAGAGTCTTTTTAGCAATTTAATCAATTAAGGTCGAAGAAATCCAAAGAAAATGAACAAACCAAAGATCAAGATGGATTTACAGTACATGAGAAATGTACACTAAGATAAAACTAGAACGAATATATTAAGTACCGTTTGTACTCTTGAAAAAAAAATTTATTCGTTCTTGACTTTTCAAGCATTTGGCTCTTGGAATCGAGCTAAGTTCGTTCTCAATTTGGTACTTATAGGCAAGGGATGTGAGGGCAAGCAAACTTTAAGATAATAGCGTTAGACATGATCTCACAGAAGGAGAGCGCGCATACGCAGTCTGTCGGCGTCAGATGCGTACAAAAGCCAACTGTGTTCATTCTTAACTAAGGTTTTGATGCGAGGTGTTGCTTATGGATGATAGTCGTATGCCCGTCGTCTGTGTGTGTTTCAGTCTTCGAGGTACTGAGTTTAAGTCCCACTACCGTAAGTAAAAAAAAATATTTTATTTATTTTCAGCTTAGAAAAACAAGGGGTTCCGGTGGTTGGTATCAAGTACTAAAACTCTGGAAACAAGAAGTATTTAAAAATTACTAAGATCTTAATTAATAAATATAAATAATACTGAATTAACTTAGTGGCCTTTGAATGTTTTGCTACCCAGATTCGGGTTTTCTGACCATAAAAATGAAACTTAATCTATGTGTTGAAAAATTGAAAATAACTTTTGTTCCAATGTGCTTATTGTTGATTTTCCCATTGCATAGATCATCATAGGAGGTCTGACCTTGATAGACTCTCTGAGATCCAGTAGATGATACAATAAAGTTTGAGCATTCAAGAATTAATAGAAAGTGAAATCATTCAAAATGTAAAAAATGCTAATAAGTCTGGCTTAGATTTTATGATTGGTTTTATTTGTGTGGGGTATCCGCCAAGCATAGAATGAAGAAACCATTAGCAAGCTACACTCGTCACTTTGTCTGCCCCAAACGTCATTTGGTTTGTATATTTAAAATTCGAATAGCTACTTAACAAATTTAATAATCCATATAATAATTTTGTGTTCCAAAAGATGCATCTCCACAGAAACAGCAGCAAAGCTAAAAAGTGGCTAAACTTGTTTCTGCATTTAATACTAACTAATATTAGTTAATAACCAAATTAGTTTTGCATGTCAAACACGCTTCAGCATTTTTGGCAACTCTAATAATTCACTCTAATTCTGGGGTCGCTAAATTCGCATATTTATAAGCATTTATAATTTCTCAGGTATCTATGTTGCTGTCGTGAGGCTTATGCAAATCAGGGGCGGTCAATTTTTGGAGCCAACTTGCAAGATTGAAAAAAAAAACAATTTTTAATTTATTGTCAAAGAGTTTATTTTTGAACTTTTAAAAATAATCGAATTGTTTGCTTGTACTTTTAAGCCAGATTTTTAAAAATTTATACATTTTCATTACAAAAATCTTAATGCTAAATTAATTTTTTACAGGAACAGGTCCCTGGTGTATTAATAATGAATGCACCCTTAAAAACCTAAAAATCGAGGCTTGAAAGTAGAAAAATAACATCACCCCTTTTTCCTTTTTATACTCTGTACCAAAGGTAAATAGAGTATATTAAGTTTGTGCAAAAGTGTGCCCCAAGTATGTCCCAAATATGTCCCAAGTATGTCCCAAGTAGGTCCTAAGTATATCCCAAGTATTTCCCAAGTATGTCCTAGTATGTCCCCAGTGTGTCCCAAAACAACGGCCAATTTCCAGGGTCACACTGATGTGTTAGCCGCTTGAATTCAAAATGTGTTTTTTAAATTACAGTTAAGAGAGTTTTAAATCAGCTTTCATCTTATAAAGTCACATGATAAACTACCTCAATTGTGCCGAACTTCGTGATTCTCGGTAGAGAAAGTTGTGAGACTTTTAAAAATTAAAAAATGTCAAAAGCTTATAAATAAGAATAATTTTATGTGTGAATACTTATGTATATTTAGTATTTTTATACCCGTTACTCGCATTCAGATTAAATATAGTATTCTAAAAGTCGTGTTAAAATTTTCCTTTGTATTACTTGATCTAACTCAAAGCCGTATTTAAAATGATTTTTTCCACATTTTTGTAAATTTGAGTGTAAGAATTCGATGTTTTAAACTTGCAATGTATAAATGATTGTCAGGCCAAAGATCAAGAACTACATTTTTCTCTATACCTTTAACAAAAATTTACATTATGTTACGAAATATGGAATCATAATCTGAAAAACTCAAAGTGCTATAACAAGAAATGGGTGCTAACCCAGCTTTGGTTTTTATAATATTTTCATAACCTTTTAGAGTCTTTTGGTCTCAAAAAAAAACAACATACTATATTTTCAGACTATAATTTCTAACATATTTATTTTATTTCGATATCTACTTTGTACCACTGCAATTTTGGCCAAAAGTCACATTTTCATAAGGGGATCATGAAGTTGTGCAAATGTATGTAACAGGGAAAGGAAGTATATATATTCTTGATCAGCATCAACAGCGGAGTCGATTTGGCCATGTCCGTCTGTCTGCCTGTATGAACGCGTCGGTGTCAGAGACTGTAATTGATGGAGCCACAAGTTTTGGCATGTATGTAGGTGCATACTGTACCCACATCGAGTTTGCTTCAGATTTGAAAAATTCCTCCTGTTCCATCTTTGAACAGCGAAAAACTGTCTTTTTATACCATTGCAAAGGGTATTATAATTTTGGCCAGAAGTTTGCAACGCATAGAAATGTTCATTTCTGATCCTATAAACTATATACAGTAAGTCAAGAAAGTGTTTTGACACAGGAAAAAAAATTCACATTTTGCACTTTTATTGCAAAAAAGGGGCTTTCTATAGATAGTAAAATGTTGTTCTTATTTTATTCAGATTCTGTACCGTCCCCAGACCAAGTATGCAAAAAGAAGTAGCCAAATCCATCTAGTTTTAACATTAAAAAAAATAAAAAACAAATAAAAGCTAAATTTTGAAGTGTCAAGAAAGTGTTTTGACAAAAGTCAAAACACTTATATCTTCAGTATCGGAGCTCAAATGGAAATATAAATTAATGATTTTGGACAAGTTTGACACTCTGAACCCGAATCTGGTTATATAAACTCGAAATCTTTAGTGGATTAGCTCTAAATTTTAATTAAAATGCAGAAAATTCATAATTTTACCCCTTTTTGGTACATTTGAATCTCGTAGAAATCCGACTATTTTGAAAATGATTTTTTCTTGATAGTTAAGCATCAAATCTAGAGTACACAAGGAATAAACAAAATTTGTTTCATCGGCCACAATATAAGGAGTTTTTCGATTTAATAATAGTGTTGTTGTAAATCTTGACTAATGAAAAATATGAAAAAAGGCGGGACACGCCCTCAAATTTGAAAAAAATATATTTAGTTTCATCTGAGTTTTCGATTATAAGGCGTTTTTCTTAATAATCCAACCGATTCTGCTGAATTTTCTCACTCATTTACAAAATTGCATACCAATCAGCCATTTGTTGCGGATTGATCATGAACTTATAACCTATGAAATGATTAAAGTGTTTATTATATTGTATACATATTGGTACGTACTACTGAATGTTAAGATCGAAAATTTCAAAATCAGCTGATTTTTACGAGATTCGAATGTACTAAAAAGGGGTTAAATTAGCCGTTTTCTGCATTTTAATATAAGTTTGCTGCTAATCCATGGAAGATATGGAGTTTATATAACCAGATACAGATTCAGTATGTAAAACTTGTCCAGAATCATTAATTTATATTTCCATTTGAGCTTCGATACTGAAGATATAAGTGTTTTGACTTTTGTCAAAACACTTTCTTGACACTTCAAAATTTAGCTTTTATTTGTTTTTTATTTTTTTTAATGTTAAAACTAGATGGATTTGGCTACTTCTTTTTGCATACTTGGTCTGGGGACGGTACAGAATCTGAATAAAATAAGAACAACATTTTACTATCTATAGAAAGCCCCTTTTTTGCAATAAAAGTGCAAAATGTGAATTTTTTTTCCTGTGTCAAAACACTTTCTTGACTTACTGTATATTTTTGATCAGGGCGACGAGCTGAGTCGATTGAGCTTTGTCCGTCCGTCTGTCTGTCTGTCTGTCCGTCTGTCTGTTTCTATGCAAACTAGTCTCTCAGTTTTAAAGTTATCGAGCTGAAACTTTGCACAGAGTCTTCTTTTTACTGCACACTGCTAATATGTCGGAACCGACCGGACCGGATAACTATATCTTATAGCTGCCATAGGAACTATCGGTCGAAAAGAAGGTTTTAGTGAGAAAAACTTTTTTGTTTTGAATGTGTTGAGAATATGAATTTGAATAACAACGCAATGTGTCTCCTCTCTATAATATCCCCATCACTAGTTATCGATAGTTATTGTATTTTGCTTTGTGCGTCGTAGTTGATAGACGCTCCCATCTCTCATTTTGTCTCAGTCACGAATAAAAGTTACAACTAATAGGTTATGGGCCCAGGACGCTGCGGTAAAAAGTGAATTGTTCTTACGAAAAGAAATTTCTGGACTTTTTCGATTTGGTCTCTGGCGGTAGAAAGTGAATTATTCTGAAACAATAGATAATTCTGGACTTTCGTGTGTGACTCGGCTGTGAATTTGATATCAGAAAAATGAGTTCCTCAATTCACGCAATTGACAAACTAGACGACAACAATTACAGTGCGTGGTCAATTCAGATGAAAAGCGTGCTTGTACATTCTGATTTGTGGTCGGTCGTCTGTGGTCGGTTAGTGAAAAATGAATCCGACAGTGTAGAGCAAAAGGCGTCTTTTGATGCAAAAGACGAGAAAGCGTTGGCCAGCTTGATGCTGTGCATCAAGGCTTCGCAGATAAACCATGTCAAACATTGTTCCACGGCGAAGGACGCATGGAATGTTTTGGCGTCGATTCATATGCCGTCTGGTCCCGCGCGTCGCGTCAGCTTGTTCAAAGAATTGCTTAATTTAAAAATGGCGGAAACAGATACAGTGGCAAGTCATGTTAATAAGTTCAGCGCGATCGTTGAAAAATTAAATGAAATTCAAGTGAATATAGGTGATGAAATGACGACCATTTTGTTGTTAACAAGCTTGCCAGAATCTTACGAAAATTTCGTGGTCGCAATCGAAACGCGAGACGAGTTGCCTTGTTTGAACATGCTCAAAATAAAGCTGCAAGAAGAGGGCCAAAGGCGAAAGGCAAACGAAATGCCCGAAAAGTGCGAACAAAAAGTGTTCGGATCTCGTACCGAAGAAAACCGAAAATCGAAAGACGGAAAGCAAAAATATGAAGTTATTTGCTGGTCGTGTGGTCGTCGCGGGCACAGAGCTGCCAATTGTCGATCGAAAGAAGGTGCTGGAAAGAAAAACGCCGAAAAAACTGGCACAGAGAAATCGTTATCCGTGTTCTGTTCGGGAACCAACGGCGGGTTGGCAAAAAATGTGTGGTGTCTAGACTCCGGAGCCACGGCTCATTTGTGCTGTGAGAAATCGCGATTCGTGGAAATGAAAGAGCACAAAGAGCGTATTCTCTTGGCAGGGAATAATTACATTGAGGCCACCGGGCGCGGAACTGTGAAATTAAAATGGCGCCAAAGTGAAATAGAATTGCGAAATGTACTGTATGTGAAGGATTTACAGTGTAATTTTATGTCGGTATCGAAAGCCCTGGAAAATGGGTTTGAAGTTAAATTCGAAAAGAAAAGTGCGTGTATAAAAAATAATCGAGGGCAGATTATTTTGGTTGCAGAAAAGCAACACGATTTGTTTCTGTTTGAGAGCGACAGGAAAAGTGATGGAAAAACATGCTTTGCCGTTCAGGCTAATTTATCAGAAATGTGGCACAATAGATTCGGACATTTGAATTTCGCGAGTCTAGAAAAAATGATTAAAGGACAAATGGTGTACGGTATAAAGCCAAATAAGTGTGGTGACATGCAGGGACATGTCTGTATTACTTGTGCGAAAAGTAAAATTTGCGTGAAGCAATTTCCAAAGGCCAGTGAAAGTCGCGCAAAAGAAATATTGGGATTGGTGCACACTGACATTTGTGGCCCAATGAATAAAAACTCTGCGGGCGGTGCACGGTACTTTGCAACATTCATAGATGACAAATCCCGCTATGTGTTTGTGTGTTTCTTAAAGACAAGAGACGAAATATTTGCAAAGTTCAAAGAATTTAAATCGTTTGCCGAAAACCAAACGGGAAGAAAACTGAAGGCGCTAAGAAGTGATAACGGTCGAGAGTACCTAAGTGGCGCATTTGAAAAGTTTTTGAAAGACAATGGTATAAAGAGGCAGTTGACAGTACCCCACACCCCGCAACAGAACGGTGTGGCGGAGCGCGCAAACCGAACATTGGTAGAGATGGCGCGAAGCATGCTGCTGCATGCAGGTGTAGGTGAGTGTTTTTGGGCTGAGGCCATAAGAACTGCTGCTTACCTACGTAATCGGTCTGAAACGTCAGCTTTGCCTGGGATGACACCTTTTGAGGCATGGGCTGGAAAAAAGCCATGTGTGTCACACCTGAGAGTATTCGGGTCAAAGGCTATTGTTTTAAATAAAACGCACTCCAAGAAATTCACCCCAAAAGGAGTGGAACATGTCTTATTTGGATATTCTGATACTGCTAAGGCGTATCGCCTGTATAATCCTGAGAAACGTAGTATCTGTGAGGCCCGTGATGTAGTATTCATTGAGAATGACTTGGCATATAATATGGGCGTTGAAGCAGATTGTTCGGCTGAAGGTGCCGAAATTCAAATCATAGAGTTTCAGGATGGTCTGGCATGTGTTGCTGAGGATGAAAAATCAAACGAAGATGTTCTTACAGAGGATGAAGAACATGGCGACGAAGCTTCTGTCGTCGAGCAACAGCGTGCAGAAGGAGCAGCAGGTGCCAGTGAGGAGTCCGAATCTGGCGAGAGAAGGGGTCGAGGGCGGCCTAGAAAAGTATATACTGGCCTACCTGGACGCCCACGTAAGGAGTACAACGTGCTCAATATTATGACTGCTGATGATGTTGCGGTCCCAAATAGCGTCAAGGAGGCGTTGAGCATGGGTCATGCTGATGAATGGAGGGCTGCCATGCAGAAGGAGATGGATAGCCTGCGTGCCAGCGAGACATGGACGTTGGTAGACTTACCCAAGGATGAGAAGGCCATTGGCTGCAAATGGGTATTTGCAGTGAAACGAGACAAATTTGGCAAGATCGAGCGCTTCAAATCTCGTCTTGTTGCAAAGGGTTGTGCTCAGCGTTATGGCGTCAACTTTACAGAAACATTCTCACCTGTGGCTCGTTATTCGTCAATCAGACTCGTCATTGCATTGGCTGTGGAAAACGGCATGTTTATGCACCAGATGGATGTTTCGTCTGCCTACTTGAATAGCGATTTGCATGATGTGGTGTACATGCGTCAACCAGAAGGGTTCATCGACGAACGATACCCTAACCAGGTGTTGAGATTGCGCAAATCGTTATATGGTCTGAAGCAGAGTGGGCGCGAGTGGAATCAGAAGCTCAATGCTGTGCTGCTAGAGATTGGATTTGCTGCTTGCCCCAGCGAACCCTGTGTTTATACTCGAAAGGATGGAAGCAGCATGAACATTATTGTTGTATACGTTGATGACCTCATACTAGCCTGTTCAAAGATGGAGGATCTCAACAAGATAAAAAGGCTCATTGCCGACAAGTTCGATGTCGTCGATGGAGGCGCTTTGAAGCATTTCCTTGGAATGGAAATTGAACGAACAGGTGAAACAGGTGGCGTGAGAATTGGTCACAAACAATATATCGAGGGTCTTCTGAAGGAGTATTCAATGCAGAACTGTAAGCCAAATGTAATACCTTTAGAAGCCAACCACCAAGTTAAGTGTGACAATGCCGACTGCCAGCGAGTGAATCAAGTCAGCTATCGATCGTTGATTGGTTCATTAATGTATCTGGCAATTACTTCTCGCCCCGATATTCTACATTCCGTCACGAAATTGGCCCAACGGAATGCAGACCCTCACAAGGAGCACGAAGTCGGTGCAAAGCGAGTGTTGCGTTATTTGAGGGGCACTGCTGGTTTGCAGTTGCACTACGAGCGCACTGGTCAGCCCATTCATTGTTTTGTGGATGCAGACTGGGCTGGTGATAGTACTGACAGAAAGTCCTTTAGCGGATGGGCTTTCTTTGCTGCAGGTGCTGCCTTCACTTGGGAGTCAAAGAAGCAAAGTGTTGTTGCCCTTAGCAGCACTGAGGCAGAGTACGTGGCACTCTCAACGGCAGCAAAAGAAGCGGCGTACATACGGAAGTTGGTCAACGAGATGGGTTTTGGTGATCTCCAGGTGGTGAAGATATTCAGCGATAACCAAAGTGCCCAATGCTTGGTGAAAAATGCCACTTTCCACTCTCGCAGTAAACACATCGATATCAAATACCATCATATCCGAGAAATGTATAAGAGTAAAATAATTGAAATTGAGTTTGTTCCCACAGAAAATATGATATCAGATGTATTAACGAAAAATTTGAGTAGAGTCAAACATGAGAAATGTATAAATATGATGGGTTTATGTTGAATTTGTATTAGCAGTTGAACAATACATGAAGAATTATGTTTATTTTTGTAAAGGTAGACATAATGCGTTGAGAAGGAGTGTTGAGAATATGAATTTGAATAACAACGCAATGTGTCTCCTCTCTATAATATCCCCATCACTAGTTATCGATAGTTATTGTATTTTGCTTTGTGCGTCGTAGTTGATAGACGCTCCCATCTCTCATTTTGTCTCAGTCACGAATAAAAGTTACAACTAATAGAATGTAAATGCCTCCCGCTTCAGCAATTATTAGTTTTATACGCTTTCACACAGATTTTGAAGTTTTGATCAAAATCGGATGGGTATAAAAAATTTCGGCAGAAACGAATTTAGCTTGCCTTCTCGTTTTCTCTCGTTTCTGTCTGTAAGACAGAGTATAAGAGGTATGTAGGTGTACACCGTACCCAGATCAAGTTTGCTCCAGGTTTGGCAAATTCCTCCTCCATCTTCTTCTAACCGCGAAAAACTGTCAGAGCAACAATTTTTAAGTTTGAACCTAGTGACTTAATATATTCAGTTAGGCCCAACATCTATCTATTCTGTGTACCACAATTAGATCCGAGCAAAAACACCGAAGTTATGTACATAAGTGCGCCTGCCCATTTATTGAAATAAATTTTAAAATAAATGGAATTCTTGGGAAAGGGTATTTTGCTGACGGGACACTTGACCGCAACACTCTTACTTGTTTTTTATACCCGTTACTCGTAGAGTAAAAAGGGTATACTTAAGTCGTGCAAATGTATGTAATAGGCAGAAGGAATCATTTCCGACCATATAAAGTATATATAATCTTGATCAGCATCAACAGCCGAGTCGATATAGACATGTGCGTCTGTCCGTCCGTCCGTCCGTCTGTCCGTCCGTCCGTCTGTCTGTATGAACACCTAGATCTCAGAGATGGTAAGAGATAGAAGTTTGACATGTATGGGACAAATGATTCTTTTATCTGCACGCAGATCAAGTTTGTTTCAAATTTTGGCCACGCCCCGGCAAATTCGAAAAAACGTTATATCTCCTACAGTACAGATAGACTATTTGTACCTTCCAGAAATAGTTAGTAATTAGCAAATTGAATCGATTCGCTGAAGAAATGATAAAGATCGTCTGTCCGTCCGTCCGTCCGTCTGTCCGTCCGTCCGTCTGTCTGTATGAACACCTAGATCTCAGAGATGGTAAGAGATAGAAGTTTGACATGTATGGGACAAATGATTCTTTTATCTGCACGCAGATCAAGTTTGTTTCAAATTTTGGCCACGCCCCCGCAATTTGGACAAAACGTTATATCTCCTACAGTTTTGACAGATAGACTATTTGTACCTTCCAGAAATAGTTAGTAATTAGCAAATTGAATCGATTCGCTGAAGAAATGATAAAGATCGGATGGGCGGTTCTCAAGTTATGAGCAAAAATGTGAAAAATAGCTGAGTTAAAAAAGTGTTGCATACTTTTCAAATGTTCACTCTAAAGCCCCATACGGACATCAGAAGTTGCGAGAAGTTACATACAAAAAATGAGGGAAGAAGAAGCAGAAGTTACAACTTCGCCTCTGGAACTTCATGCATGTACGGAGGTGCGAAGTTGAAAGTTACACTTAACAGACAATGTTGCACTTAGCAGCACATTTTTGGATACTATGTAAGATGGCTGTGGGCCTTATTGTGCTTTGACCAGCTGAAGCAGCATTGAAAATGCACCATGCCAAGTCACTCTTCTTCTACCTGCCTCGATCAGCTGGACTGCTTTTAGCTAAAATGATTTAAAAAGAAAGTAAAAAAAAGAACATGTGAGAAAAACATAAGCGAAAAAATCGCTTGAAAGTGCTTTTGCATGACAAAATAAATGTATTTAATTTTGGCGGTGAAAGAGCGAGTTGTCATTTTTAATCTTTTAAACCCCAAGCATTTGGACATTAATTTTGTGAACAACAAAAAGTCAAAAGGCATCAAAACAAAATACAAATGATCGAGCAGTGTGACCCACCGCCAATTAAATTAAAAATATCACAAACATATTTTTTGGCGTAATTTTTTCTTAAGTCTGGTTACACTGCTCTTACGTTCCACGGCGACGAAACATGAGGTGAAGTTAGCTGAATTACGCACTTCGGATGTCCGTACGGGCCTTAAAGCCCCATACGGACATCAGAAGTAGCGAGAAGTTTCATACAAAAATTGAGGGAAGAAGAAGCAGAAGTTGCAACTTCGCCTCTTGAACTTTTTGCACGTACGGAGGTGCGAAGTTGAAAGTTACACTTAACAGACAATGTTGCACTTAACAGCACATTTGTGGATACTATGTAAGATGGCTGTGAGCCTTTTTGTGCTTTGATCAGCTGAAGCAGCATTGAAAATGCACCATGTCAAGCCACTCTGCTTCTACTGCATCGATCAGCTGGACTGCTTTTAGCTAAACTGATTTTAAAAAAAAATAAAAAAAGAGCATGGGCGAACCACAAAAGCGAAAAAATCGTTTGAAAGTGTTTTTACATGACAAAAAAATGTTTTTAATTTTGGCGGTGAAAGAGCGAGTTGTCATTTTTTATCTTTTCCACCCCAAGCATTTGGACTTTAATTTTGTGAACAAGACTTGGGGAGAAGTGGCCGAGTTTCTACAAAAAATTAACTTGGCATCAAAACAAAATACAAACAAAACAAAATACAACAAAATCAAAACAAATACAAAATACAAATGAGTAACATGTATTGAAGTTGGTTAGAGCCGACTATAACATGCGCTCTTGTTTAATTTGGTACTAAAAGCCATGCAAGAATTGGGTCAAGTTTAAATATTTTTCGACTTTGATTTGGATTATCAATACCCTATAAATTTTTTGTTGCATTTTTAATTATGAGAGTTAAGTTCAATATTTTAAGATCATTTCGTCGAAAATTTCAGCTTCCTAGCTAGGCTGGTGTAGAACTGCCAGACTTTTGGACAAAAAATGAGAACCCCAGTGAACTGTAAATATTTGAAAAAATTTCCCCTGGTTGGCTTTGAATTCTTACATTTTAACATAAAATAAAAATTTACAAATTTACTATAAAATATCCATTAAATTGTAAAGCATACAAAATTTCAAGTGCAAACACAAACAGAGAATTTAAATTACCCGCCAATAGCAACAGCTGCTTGAACACACACGCTTTGTCTCTTTCGCACTCAGCTGTAGCCTCTCTTTCATTTGGCAGTGTGCGGCAGCAGCCAAAAAACCAAAATAGCAAAATTAAATTGTGTTTGTAAAGTTTTAAATTAAAAATCAAAGCACATTACAGGACGATGCTGGCCAAGAGGATGCAATTATTGAGGGCGGCGAATGTCAGCATGGGACGCTGGTCCAAACAGGTGAGAGAAGACGGCAGCCGGTACATAAGTTGTGACATAACCTTAATAACAAATCTTGTCCAGCAGTTGCCCAGCAGCGGAGTGGGGGATCAAAGACAAATGCATGTGGCCAGCAGCCGGAGGCAAATGCCTCTACTAACCAACAAACAACAGTTAATGGTTTCTGCCACAAGCTGGCGTTATGCGAGCACAGAAGATTTTCCACTGCCAGAGTCGATTTCCACCAAGGAGCTGGTTGATTTGCCAGATATACCCGAAGCTCCTACTCCCCCCAGTAATCTAGTGGAGGTGGCAGGCGGCGGTACAGATGTGGTGGAGGTTTTAAATTTGGCAGGGGAACCCACATTTGCTTCGATTGGATTGGGTGGATGGTCCCCAGTGGGCATAGTACAAAACTGTATGGAATTCCTGCATTGTACGTGGGATTTGCCCTGGTGGGGGGCCATAGCCATAGGGACTTTGGTAGTGCGCACCATTATTTTCCCTTTGGTTATAGTGGCCCAAAGGAACTCGGCCAAGATGAATAATAACATGCCACAGATGCAACTGCTGCAGCTGAAAATGACCGAAGCTCGTCAGTCGGGCAATGCCATAGAATCCGCCCGCTATGCCCAGGAGATGATGTTGTTTATGCGTGAGAAGGGAGTTAATCCTATAAAGAATATGGTGGTGCCTCTGGCCCAGGCTCCTTTATTCATATCCTTCTTTATGGGCTTAAGGCAAATGGCCAATGCCCCTGTGGAAAGTATGCGAGATGGAGGCCTTTGGTGGTTTCAAGACTTGACCATGGCCGATCCGTTTTACCTGTTGCCTTTGATCACCAGCACCACGTTGTACCTGACCATTGAAATAGGCACGGACAGTGCTCGTTTGTCGGCGGCCAATATGCAAACCATGAAGTATGTGCTCCGAGCCCTGCCCCTGGTCATCTTTCCCTTTACGATGAATTTCCCCGCCGCCATTCTAACCTATTGGGCCTGCAGTAATTTCATATCGCTGGGTCAAGTGGCGGTTTTACGAGTGCCCGCTGTAAGGGATTACTTTAAAATTGATAAGATGCTGACACATGCACCCAGTTCATTGCCGGTCAAGAAAAAGAGTTTTGTGGGCGGCATGAAGGATTGTAAGTTGAAGTGAGCTTAACCCCCGTCCTTAAACTAACGTTTGGTGCCTTTTTCAGCTTGGGACAATATGAAAATAACCAAAGAGATTGAGGAGCGTCAGCGTTTGGATGAGATACGATTTGCCCGAGCCGGCAAGGGTCCTTTGGTCAAAACTTTTAAGCATGATCCCACTAAACCGCGTCCTGTAGCCACTCCCTCTAACTCTCAACCCGCCGCCAGCAGCAGCCCTAATCAGCCACATACGGCTCGAATGAAAGGTCCTCCACCCAAGCAGTAGAAGCCATCGAATCATTGACTTTGGAGTGCTGTGTTTTGTTAACGTTTTTCTTAGCTCATAATTTTTTTTCTAGGACGCTGCTGAAATAAAACTCTTTTTTAATCAAAATTCGTTTACAATTCTATTCTATTAACCGTTTCCCCCCTTCTGACCCTTTAACCCCTGGCTGATATACATTGATTAATGACCTCCGCCAAATGTTTGTTCTCCAAAGCAGCCGCCACGCGTTCCTTATCCGCCAATTGTTTATTCACCGCCAACTCAGAGGCATGTGTCCCAGGTGTAATCTCCACCGTCACCTTGAATCTTGGCGGCAATGAACGTAACAATTTGACCCTTATGGACAGTCCTATCAAGGTGGCCATGGAGCAATGCGGTATGGTGGGCGTGAAATTGATATGTACCAAATTCTTTTCATCACTAATCCTTATGAGTTCCTCTTGCACCACATGTAGTTCTTCCAAAGTCAATGGATGCTCGGGATCATTAATATGACGTATCAGATCTAAAAGTAGTCAAACTTACATTTACTGTTATTTCTCTAACCTCTGTTTAGCCTCACCAAATATCTCTCTTTTGTCAAAGGGATCCGTTACGGTTTCATCTTTATCCTGTTTGGTTAAAACCCTCTCCTTGATTTTACCATAAACATTAGGATTTATATTCTCTATCTCTGTAGGCATTTTGTTAATTTCACACACAACATTTGCCAGTGTGTACACCCCTGCACCAGCAAAACAAAAAAATACCAAATTTCCCTTTGGGGAAATTTTACGTTTTGCTTCGACCAAAATTCGTTAAATTTGTAATTATTCCAAATTGAATATTTATAACTCACAAATAAGTCGACCAATTAATCTTGAGGAGGGGAAAAACACTGTGAATTCTAGCGAAAAAAAGTTAAATACGCTTTGCGTTTTGACATCTTACGTAAGTTGTAATTATATGTAAATGCTCGACAGTTAAGATTTTATGTGCATTTCAAATCAGTTTGTTTGCTCTCCATTTTAGCGCACTTTGCCAGCGGGTGTATTTATTTTCAGCAGCAATTTGTTAAAAACAAAACAATTAAAATTAAGTAAATATAAATCATGTATTTCTGTTTTGGTAACGGTTGCACTGATACTTAAATTATGGTTTGGTTGTAGGGTTTCTGATTGAGGGAATTTATTATTTCTTATTATTTTTAACCGTTTATCAGACTAGCTAGAAAGCTGAAATTTTTAGCCAAACTTTTCCTAAAAGTTATAACTTATTGCTTATCATTTAAAAATAAAAAAAATTCTAAAAGAAACAGCGAATCTCGATCGTGCACATTGCACCTATCGTGCCGTTGGCTTGTCGACCTGCGCTTACGCTTAGATTTGATGTTTTTAACTGACTTCGAAGGGAGGCAATTGCACTTATTGCGACGTCTCACAGTCGTCCCAAATCCCAAAAACACGGCCAAAAGTCGAAAAACGTTTTTGAATTGGCTTAAAGTTTGTACTCGGGGGTTTTCGGGGTCGCTGATAACGAATCCGACGTCAAAACTTAGAAAAACAAAATGGCGGATCCAAAATGGCGGACAATTTCTTCAAAAGCGCATTTGATTTGACTGAAAGTCTGTACTCGGGGGTTTTCGGGGTTGCAGATCACGAATCTGAAGTCACAACTTAGAAAAACAAAATGGCGGATCCAATATGGTGGACAATTTCTTCGGAAACGTACTTGATTTGGCTGAAACATCGAAAAACCCGTTTAACGATAATATCTCGATGACTGTTCGACAGATTTTTTTCCATTTCGATTTTCGTGCTCAGCGGTCCAAAATACTTTAGAAAAAGTCGGTTTGGTGAATTGGGGGAGAGTGTTGTCGAGCAGTTTACAATTGTCGCACAAAAACAATCACCGAGACTAAACCGGCAGCTAAGGGCTGCTAATTTTTGACTATGTTTTGAAGAATTGTCTAAATAACAATTTCTTATTCGTTTGAGAGTGGGATTTATTGGGAGTTTTGACTTACTGCTTTTTTAACACGATTTTTCAGAATGTGACTGAAAAAAACCGTCTACTTTTATTAATAATTTACTGTTTCATGCATTGTTAATAATAATTTGGAGTAATACGTTTAAATTGTACTTACTTTCTAGAGTAGAATCCATTTTTCAGAATCCAAATCGGTTAATTTTTCGCGAGTCTATACGCTTCTAAACGTTGTGTTATTTTCGACGCATGACGAATAAACGATGAGGCACTCTCGATGCTCACGAATGCATTTCATACCTGAGCCAGGTGGGGACACTTTCACCTTATAAACGGTCAGAATACAAACTAGATGTACCATTGCAACTATTCCAATCATTAAAAGTCAATACAAAAATATTTTGTTTTCCGACTTTTGGCCAGCTTTTTGGGATTTGGGACCATAGTGCGTCTGCTCCTCTGAGTGACGCTATTTGCCGGAAAACATCTCTCGAAGCGATGGTAGCATTGAGTTTAAAAACCGGAATTACAGGGGGAATAAGTCGCTGATGAGCAGAGCAAAAAAATCTCAAAAGTTTCTTTATCTTGTAAAAGAAATCTCTATATATATAAATCTCTTGTCACATGTTAGTTAGCAAACTCCCCTGAAACGGCTTGATCGACTTTATTGAAATTTTTTATGTAAATATTTGTTCAATTTGGCCTATTTCTGTGTGTTTGTGGTTTAAAGCCAACAATGCCAGCAACACGTAGGGGTGGCTATGTGGACCGTCGATTATATATATTTTCAGAAATTTATATTTATTTATTTGGCACCACGAGTAATAAATTGAACCAGACAATATGAGCATTCAACTTCATTTGAAAGCCTCATCTCTAGGCTATTTTCAGTATGTGTCGTTTTCCTGAAGTGTAAACAACATAGCTTTGTGTCTTCCAAATATATGCAAAATTTTGGGCCAGGATAACACAATTTGCGGGAAAGTTTCTTTTCTGCATTAAATTGAAGAAAAATACTGCTTGACGCTTACGAAAAAGATGCTTAAACGGGCAAAATCATACAATTCAGACGACCAAAGTACGAGGTAACTTGTCAGTGCTCGACCACATTTATACGTACAAGGAGTCACAGCATCTGGCTTGTCCGCTGTGGAGTTTGAAACTAATTCTTCTTTTTATTTGTTTCTACCAAGCGAATTCTCTGTGTCCGTCTTGAAAATTAGTCTTACTTATGTGTGGGTGTTAATTATGTTGAGCATTTCCGTAGTAAAATGTATGTTTGTTGTAATGCAGCTCTATTTCTAATATGCTCACAGCTGGCAAATCTGGTCTGGCGCTGTTTTTTGAATTGAGGTTTTGATTTGGTTGTACCAACATATACCTTATTGCATAAATTGGTGCCGTCTCCAGCGTATGGTATTTACATTATACTTCATTGTTAGTGTCAAGTGGATATTTTTTACTTTTTGTGATTGTAAAAAATCTCTTGTGTGGTATGGCTACATTGTCTTTAAAACTTGGGAACGCTAAAATGGGAAGTTCTACCCCATCCGCCGTACAGCCCAGACGTTGGCCCTTCCAACTACTTTCGGCGATAACACATTTGGTATCCGAAAATTGCTAGAAAGATTTGAAAAAGTAATGGCTAGCGATGCAATTCAAAAAAAATCCCTTAAAGCTGCTATACACTTTCGCTGAACGCCTTGAAACTTTAGATTATAAATTTATACAAGGACTTTCCAGTGAAATTTAAAAAATATGTCTTATACGGGTTTGGTTCGAAAAGCCCTAGAGATATTCGTCAATCTGCCTACATTTCGTTTTTAAACTGTCGTGTTTATATGTAAAGTGACACAAATATGCTTGATGACTAGATCAGCAGTCGAAAGTTAACCAAATCTTTTATAAAAAAAGTCCTTACAAATAAATCTATTCAAGTTTACAAATAACTCAAGAGGTTTCCTAGGACACAGTATTACATTTCAAGCTGAATTTGCTATAAAAGAAATCCGCTCAAAAGCTCTTATGTCACACTCTAGGGCAGGGGAATTCAAGCCCAGGCCCATTCCGCAAGTCCAGCATTCGTTGTTGTTTGACGCAAAGGAATAGCTGGCGCGTATTCGGTCCGCGATCGCCATAACTCTAAGGTATTGTTGTTGGCGTGTTCAGTCCTACAACAACAATGTCATATATGACTCTCTTCTCTCTCTATTCTTTGGCCCAGCGATTATCATTGGATGCCCCCAGGGACCAAAATCATTTCGCTATTTACACATACACGTTCCGAACACTATCTGAAACTGAGCTTCAAACTGGACTTCAGCCGCTGACTAGCCTTCGGTACTCCAATACTCTCTCATTTGTTGGCCTCGCTTTCGTTGACAATCGCTGCTCTGGCCCATTAGGAAGCATCAACAATCTAGCGCTCGCCTGGGTTTCTCTTTCTGTTTCTGGTGGTTGCTCTTGCTCGAGATATATTTTGTGCATTTGTATTTGTTTTCACGCGACGGTAAGCTCATTCTGGGCACGCTTGCTCTAAGAGATATTCAAAGAAAATAATAATCGATACTGTTCGGGTTCCAAACTAAAGTTCATCCATCCTGGTAAGAACTTTTAAAGTGTGGGAATGATTGTACGTATATAGAAACTACTTCCCAGGGTATATAACTATCGGTTTGCCAAAACGAAAACAATTTGTTTTTGCATTATTTGTTATATTTTATTGCATCAAAGTGCTAAGTGGCACAATGACTAACGGTTATATGTGGCGCTATTCTCGTCTACGAGATCTTGAGATCTAACTGACTAAGCCTTGAGCTCATTTTGTTGTCTAGGTTGCAAAAATTTTCAACTGATTTCCAGCTTATAATTAACTTAGACTTATCAATATCAGATGAGATGCTAATATTTACGAATAATAAGTGTATAGAGAAACGCATTTGACTTGGACTTGACACGTACTCCTCTCCTACCGGGCAATTAGCACCAAATTACAAACAAGTTAATTGCAACAACAAACAGAGGCGAAGTGAGGATGATAAAATGGGCCCCCACGGAAGTCTCCGACAACAGTTGAAGTGCAATTTTTGAACCGCTAACACGGCTGCTCCTCAACGCAAGAAAAGATGAAGAAATTTGTAAGTTGTGGACAAGAAGTGCAATAAAAGTTTTTCAAAGAAATAAGAGTGAACATTTCTTTAAAATGTTATCAAATAATCCAAGAAATGGGGAACTTAAATATAATTATATTAGGCGTAAGCCTATCAAGAGGCCAAGGAAAAGAATAGCAAATCTAAAGTAAAGGGCCATGCTCTGAGGACTTAATGAGCCATTAAGTGCCTATTTTTATTATTAACTCTTTACCAACTTTCAAACAATTTTTCAAAAGTTTTCCAAATTTTATTAGATTTATTTTTGATTTTTCTTTTAGTTGATTCTCTTGGCCCTGGTGGCCTTTTCACAAGCTGCTCCCACACCAGCTGATGATAAGGAAACTCCCCAAGTGGCACTCTCCCGCCCCAGTCCCATTAGCCCTGATGTAATCAGTGATCCTAAACCATCGGATGAAGCGCTACCTTCAACCCCAGAACTCAATTTGCATCGTCATAGACGGGATGAACAGGCTGCTAAACCTCAGCTCGCTACTGTGAAACCTACAAAGCCTCATGATCATAATCATGACCATCATCACCACGAGGAACCGCCGAAACAAGCCATTAAGCTGAACAAGCGGGAGGCACACCATGAAGAAGGTCACGGGGGAGGTCACGAAACTGCTCCAGCCAAACCCCACGGTGTAATTGCTTCGGAATCACTGCAACATAGTCCTCATCAGGGTGACGAACCGCCGAAACATGCCATTAAGCTAAACAAGCGGGAATCACACCACGAAGAAGGTCACGAAGCTGGATCACCCCCACATCAAGCCCAAACTTTGGAAGGAAAAGTAACACCTGAAGAATTGGAAGCACTTCATCTCAATCCTGAGCCCGTAACTAGCCACAAGGCAAAGCGTGAGGCTCACCACGAGGAAGGACACCACGAGGATACTGCATCACCCCCACATCAAGCCCAAACTTTGGAAGGAAAAGTAACACCTGAAGAATTGGAAGCACTTCATCTCAATCCTGAGCCCGTAACAAGCCACAAGGCAAAGCGTGAGGCTCACCACGAGGAAGGACACCACGAGGATACTGCATCACCCCCACATCAAGCCCAAACTTTGGAAGGAAACGTAACACCTGAAGAATTGGAAGCACTTCATCTCAATCCTGCTACCGCAACAAGCCACAAGCTAAACAAGCGTGAGGCTCACCACGAGGAAGGACACCACGAAGACAAAGAGGATAAGGAGGATACCTCTACAGAGCATACTCATGTGCCGGCTGTTGCTGTTGCTATTTCTCAACCCCTAAAGACTAAACGTGAAGCCCCCTCTAAGCCTGAAGATGTGGCCCATCATGCCCATCCGGAATCCCAAACAACCAACTTGGCACATGAACACCATGATCATGAATCTGATTCATCTCAGCGCCCTCAACGTGACATTCCCGTTCCCACTGAGATCAAGACCACATCTGCTCCAGCCGCGAACAAGGGAGATGCAGAGCATAGCACCCCATCTGGTTTCCCACTGCGTCATCGTCCCATTCCCGTTGATCAACTCTTCCACAAGCAGAAGCCAGCCAGCTCTGAGGAGAGCAAGGAGAAGGACAGCAAGGAGAAGGATAGCAAGGAATCTGATGGCAAGTTCTAAGACTTGATTCTTCCTAATAAATATTTGGTCTCGCTTGGGAAATAAATATCGAAAAGCAATGTTTAAAATAAAATAAACGAAAATTTTTACATATTAATACTGAACTATTCCTTTCGACTTTCTAAACCGTAACATTTTATTTGTACAGGAAATAATGTCACTTTGATAAATGATATTAGGAAAGATAAAAAGGATATTTTTTAAATTTCACAAGAGGAAAGGAATGTGGAGGAAATGCGAAAAAGAAGAGCGACAAATAGAGTTGCAAATTGAAATTTCAAGCAACTTTAAAGAAATGTATAAGTAGGCTGTGATTTGCACGTGGATACCTAGATTCAATTCATTTGTTTTCTTTATGTTACATTTTAATTTAAAAATATCAATTTGATCTTAAGAATATTCAAATGGTTGAAACTTTCACTGTGATATTTTCGAGCAGGTCGATTTCAAAACGAGAAGGCCAAGCTAACTTCGTCTTTGCCGAAGTTCTTATACCCTTGCAAATGTTTTAATAAATCAGAGTTTACGAACGTCAGCATTAAAACAAACCATTTTTCTAAATAAAACCCACTTTTCGACCGATAGTTTCTATGACAGCTATAGAATATAGTCATCCGATTTTGACTAAAACTTCAAAATTTGTGTAAAAGCGTACAAAACTAATAATTGGCGAAGCGGAAGGCGTTTACATTAAAAACAAAAAAGTTTTCTCACAAAAACCCACTTTTCGACCGATAGTTCCTATGGCAGCTATAAGATATAGTCATCCGATTTTGACCAAAACTTCAAAATCTGTGTAAAAGCGTACAAAACTAATAATTGGCGAAGCGGAAGGCGTTTACATTAAAAACAAAAAAGTTTTCTCACAAAAACCCACTTTTCGACCGATAGTTCCTATGGCAGCTATAAGATCTAGTCATCCGATTTTGACAAAAACTTCCAAATCTGTGTAAAAGCGTATAAAACTAATAATTGCTGAAGCGGGAGGCGTTTACATAAAAAACAAAAAAGTTTTCTCACAAAGACCCACTTTTCGACCGATAGTTCCTATGGCAGCTATAAGATATAGTCATCCGATTTTGACAAAAACTTCCAAATCTGTGTAAAAGCGTATAAAACTAATAATTGCTGAAGCGGGAGGCGTTTACATAAAAAACAAAAAAGTTTTCTCACAAAGACCCACTTTTCGACCGATAGTTCCTATGGCAGCTACAAGATATTGTCATCCGATCCGGTCGGTTCCGACATATTAGCAGTGTGCACTAAAAAGAAGACTCTGTTCAAAGTTTCAGCTCGATAGCTTTAAAATTGAGAGACTAGTTTGCGTAGAAACAGACAGACGGACAGACAGACGGACGAACAAAGCTCAATCGACTCAGCTCGTCGCCCTGATCAAGAGTATATATAGTTTATAGAGTCGGAAATGAATATTTCTATGCGTTGCAAACTTCTGGGCAAAATTATAATACCCTTTGCAAGGGTATAAATATCAATTTGATCTTTTTATCATTTTATTTATATACTCTGAACCAAAGGTACATAGAGTAAAATAAGTTCTACTCCAGGTACAGAGCATGTTATAGTCGGGCTTGACCGACTTTCTTACTTGTTGGATACGCTGAATTGGATACCATTTCACACAAATTTCAAACCTTAAGCCTGGAAGTTTAAAAAAAAAAACAAATTAATCCCGTCCCATCGTTACGACTTAGGTCTTATCTTAGGACATATCTTGGAATCGGTTTTGAACCGTTTAACTCTGGTCTCAAATGGTAAAGGATCAATAACATCAGCGCACACATGTTATCTACCTGCTGAAAAATTTTCAAAAAAATCAGCTTAAATTTTTTTTGTTAATCACTTTTTTTTAGAAACGGAATAATATCAAACTGCATACTGTCCCAACCTACAAAACAAGTTGCCAGCTTAAAGCTCAATTAATTTCTGATATATGGCTCGAAAATACTTTTAAACCGACTCAGAACCGGTAAAATTTATAACTCTATCAGAGCTATAAATCAAAATTGCCATTACAATTTACAACAACTATGTTCTTCTATGTAATGACAAATGGAATCAGAAATCACTTCAATTCATACAGCGTAAGCAGGGAGCGACATACGACAACGTCCAGTGTAGAGTGATTCATATTGGAAAGCACTCGCATTCTTTTCCAGTCCTATGGAGCGTTCGAAAGGATTGTGCTCTGTCTTCCATCCTACACAGAGAAAACAAAATTGGCTACACGGCGCGTGTAGAAACGTCAAACCTAAACGCAACATGTTTCGCCCTGTTGAATTGCACACGCTGCGTGTAGAATTCAGAAAGCCACACGCGACGTGCTGAAAAGCAACAAGCGGCGTGTAGATATGAAATGCTGCGTGGGCAAAGCCAAAGACTACACGACTTTTAAAAATCATCTTGTTTCCCTTATTAATTCTACATTTTTCATGCAGCATTAACGTTTGGATATTGAAATGCTACATACGCTACGTATTGCAATTCTAAACGAAAAATGTAGCTTTACATCAGTCCTGAATTCTCACTGGTTGTCACACATGGCGTGTGGGATTTCTGAAAATACGTTTAGATTTACAAAATCTTAACGCTGCTTATTAAAAATCCACACGAATCGTGCGCAAAATTTCTGTTGCCAGTATATAAATAGCGATTGCGTTGAATTATAACTTGAGAATTACAAGCAAGCAAATTTTGGATTGTGCCTTTAGCAGATTCAATACAAGTAATGTCTTAGAGGCCTTGCCTGTGCCGGGATTTTAAATCTACCAGAGTAAGTAAAAAATAGAAATATTTACACTGTAATGTGCTGTCCTCACTACAACTGCATTTTGCATTTTCGCATTTTGGGCAAAATGTACATTTTCGCCCATACAATTTAGTATGGCCACAAGAGATGCCAAAAAAGTGCATTTTGAGAAAATGTAGTCGCATTACTCGTTTGCCATCCGATTCTTCGATAGTTTCTATTCGATAGTCAGCCATTATTTGGCTAGTTGACGAAGTGGTCATCACTAATTATGGCGCGAAAAATGGCAAAAATTTGAAATTTGCTTAAATTAAATTAAATTGAAATTGATTTATACTTTTTAATGTTTACCAAAAATATCAATGATAACACATTGAATTACAGATATTAGAAACTTCTGATGTAGTTTCAATTGAACTCAAGAGACCACAAGCCTTCTAGTCTGACCAAAGCAATGCTACGCTTGGCCAGCCATTTTGTAAATTGTTGAAATGCAAATGCTGAAGCAACACAATGAGGACAGGAAATTGCATTTTCAGTGATGACGATAACTTTTTTGAAAATGTGCTTCAGAGAGGAAGCCATATAAGTATAAATATGTCTGATATTTATATAGATGGATGAATGAATAGAGTAGTCGAGAATGGTCCCTTTTCCCTGTACTGACTACAACAAGCACTTTGCTAGGTAATAAAAAGTTCCAGAATTTTTTAAAGCTTTTCTCGTCTTCGAATTGACGAGCTGTCCTAAGTCTTGAGCCCACTTGTCTTTAGTTGTCTAGGTCGAAAATATTGGCAAGTGATATACAGCTTTTATTATAATTAACCCGACTTGTCAATATTAGATGAGATGCTAATACATATTATTTATGGGAGAAACTGGTTTTGTTTACACTTGACATGCAATATACTTTTCCTACTAATTCTAATTTAAATTGTTTACAAACTGGTTAACAACAACATAAATAAAATGGAACTGATTGACAGCATTTGACAACAGTTGAAGTGAAATTTTTAAATCGCTCACACGGCTTTTTCTCAACTATACAAAATGAAGACGTTTGTAAGTTAAGATCTGAACAAAATTAAATGAAAAGAAAGTTTGTTATATTTACAACAAAATGTGGATATTCAATTATCGCAAACATACAAATGTTGTTAATTAAAGATGCATTTTACATGTATAGAGCGTTATTTGTGAGGTCTCTGTAAATTTAATTTTGAAAGGGGTTTGTAAATCAAATATGACCCAAGTTCAGGTATAAATGGAGTTTGAATTATCTTCAAGAATGAAATCTATTTTTCCAATGCACCTAGAACTGTAAGAATTTTATAGCTTTAAAGACTTCATAGAGAAATTGGTCGATCCCTTTAAAGAATGAACCAATGTCAAAGAAGGACATCCACTTCCGTCATGGGTATCGACGACATCGTCTATGTTAGTGGAAGACTAACAGTCCAGCGACGCTTTGTGGAACAGAAACCCCTTAAGCTGAAATTTTGTTCGTTTTCTCTCTCTTGTTTGGTCAACGAATGGCTGAGAAAAGAACGTTAGAGTTTTTCATGTTGAAAATGGACTTATTTCATGCCAAAAAATTATATAGGGACTATTTTCGTTAAATTTCATGCCACCAAATGTACTTATTTTGGTAAGCACATACTTCTATGCTACCTCTGCTATTTTTAAGACTGTTATCGTAGCTAACACGATAAGAAAAGATGGAATAGAGTCGCTTTCAGGAATTGCAGCAGCAACTGCAAAAGGGCCTTAACGGGCTTTACTTTATCTAAGTCAATGTCATGCTTGGCCCGCAGCTGCCGAACACATTTCCCTATTCATAATGCCACGAGCCGAACGCATGCCGAGAGATCAACAAACATCTCTTCAGTCGCTGGTGAGCGGTCGATTTAGTAGTAGATCAGAGCTAAAAAACTTTACTTCTTTAAAAGTTTACAAAAGTTTATAAATAAAGAACAAATTAAGAATAAGCTAATTTAAAGAAATTATAACCAAAATGTTTAAGCACTTTCCCCCCAAGATAATTTTGGAATTTTTATAAATTATTTTTCTAGCTCATCTTACTTTTCTTGGTGACCTTTTCGCAAGCCGCGCCCACGCCAGCCGACACTAAGCTAGCTTCTCAAGACACACTCTGCCCTGCTAGTTCCATCAGAACCGAGGAGATTAGCGATCAAGCTAAACCTACCAAACCTGAAAGTGAAAAAACTGCGAGTCTATTGACACATGAGTCTGATCATCAGAAAGAGTCGACGAAACTGAACAAGCGGGAGGCTCCCCCAGAAAAGGAGGATGGAACCAAAAAGGAAGAAACTTCGCCAGTTGGTGTCGTTGTGCCCTCTATAGATCCAGAGCAGAATGGCACTAAGACCACATCTCCACCAGCCGAGGACAGCTCTGAGGACAATACTGGACAGTATATTCCAAATAAATTTAAGATCCTTTTATGGACAGGTTAAATCCCCTGAGTATAAAATTTTTAGGGTCAGGGTCTCACCCCCTGATACTTTTTAATGTATAATAAATGTAAGTTGAAAAATTCGAGTATTAGCGGACGCGAATAGTCTCTAAAGTTTTTGTTTATAACTCATGCGCAGTGTTGCCTGTTATAATATATATTTTTCATTTATAAAAAACTATTCGAATGAAAAATAATAAAAGGTTACTACCCTTCAGTACCGTTCAGGCCTGAATCAGTACTGTACTGAATTCATGGCATCCCTTATATGAGTTTCAGCCATGAATATAACACAGGCACGGCCTAGGACTTCATGACGTTCGCTTCTTTTGTGCATGAATTCAAGGGTGAGTTTCATGAGTGATTTCATGGGTGATTTCACACGTGTACCAGAAGTATTTTCAGACCAGAATTCACTTATAAATTCGAACTTAAATCACCCATGAATTTGTCTAAAAGTCATCTATGAAATCACTCATGAAATTGAACTACAATCATCATTCAAAATTTAACATTTAAACGTTTATTTCAAATCTGTAAATAAACTTAAACTTAATTACTATAAACTTATAAGAACTTCAAAATCTAAATCTATGTGGATCTTATGTACTTGGTGTTATTCCAAAATAATTGAAATAATTTCGTCGTAAAAATTTTGTATTCAACGAACGTGTCCTATGAGTAAATTTTTCAAAACTTTAAAGCTCCGTGGCGCTTCTTTTAGATTAAAATTAAATTTTTTTTAATTTTCACAATTATTTATATTATTTGTATTATGAAATTTTTGCATTTTTTTATATTGTACAAACCAAATATTAGATTTGGGAATGCTAAGACTTGTTTTTTTTCCATTTTGCCCTTTTGGACATAAAAATCAATAAAAACATAGCCTAAAGCTTTATAAATTAGGATATAAAAGTATTATATTACATTATTCCTCCACTACGGGGCTTTGCCCAAAATAATTATCAGAGCTGTACACAGGCACAGCTTGGAATTCGCCCCCTAACAGATTGCTCTTGCGCTGCTCCAATTGTGCGGATTGACTATCAACTGCACCCAGTTTGGCCTTTAAAGGTTTCAGAAGCAAACCCTTAAAACTGTAGTCGGTAACATTCAACTCCTGTTCGGCCACATCCACAGAATGTTCCACCTCATTGAGATTAGACTGGACCTCGCAAACCATTTGCTCCAAATTGTCGATGCGTGATTGTAGCTGTTGAAAGTTTTGTCCAAAACTTAATATATTGCAGACATGATCGGCCATAATGCCATTGGACTCGGCGCGCACCTGTTTGTAAAGAGAAGAAGAGGGAATTGAAGAAATGGAGATGGGTACACTATAGGTACTCTATATACTTACGGAAGCTAAAAGCGACTCGAATTCATCCAGACGGGCCAGCATGTCTTCTATATTATTGCACAAAGGATTGATTTCCCGTTCCAAATCGGCACTTCGTATAATATTTGCATAGTCCTGGGTACAGTTTTCCAATGACATTTTTGTAATCTTCACGCTCTGCGCTAAAAATAAAAAAATCTCAACTTTGGATCTCAGTCTGACTTTGCTAAATATGTATATATTTCTGAATTTAAACAGCTAAATGGGAATTGTTATAACAATGAGCTATGTAGGTGTAAGCGTATCACTTTACAATTCTCTTTGGTGATTTCCCCTTATTATTTCAATTAACAAAAAAAGTGTCCAGGTCCAATATTCACAATTATAGAGGAATCTGTAAGCTTTCTGTCATAGTTAAATTATTCGACCATATAATTGCTTTGCAATGATAATTTTTTTTCCAACCAATTCCGCATTGTTTATTGGGATTCACGTCCCGCGCCTATTTCTAATTCAGTTAATCATAATTTACTTATGTATAAATTAAGCTTATTAAGGGCCGATTTCACATCTTCACATAAACTGACAAATAACAGTGTAAATTCGATTACTATCTGACACATAGCAGCTATCTGGGAGAACAGAAATCGGCCCTAAGTCTCCCATACAACTTTCTCTATGTGCATTTTACTCTTCTGTATTCGAAATCATTGAAATTACTTTTGGAGTCCCACAGGGCAATCATCTTATTTCATTATTAATCAACCTAATCATTAACGATATCCCGCAAGTTCTTTCCAATTCAAATGCCCTCAAACTTTGTGCGTCATTTGACGATCCAGTTTCTCCACTTTACAACAAAGTGATTTAAACGCTCTGATGGCTTTCAAAAAACAATATTATCAGGTCTGACTATGCGGAATTGGTAGCTAGCTTTACCTTTGAGTTAGTCTAATGAAAAGCAAAAACGATCGAAATGAAACCGAGCTGTTCACTGTTCCGCATCAGCACATGCGGATAAAAAAGTGAGATTAATAACTTTACTTGCAGAAGAGTTGGTGGATATCAACTAACTCAACAACAAGAATTTACCATATAGGTAAGGAAATTTTATGATTTTTGTTAAATTTCTTTAAGTAATAGCATGTTCCAGGGACAAACAGAAACATCTTCATTAGAAACACATTTTGTTAGAGGTAAACAAATAAAAGAATGAGGAATGAGTTAAGTTCCTTGGCCGTGCTCCTAATGCAGAGGCAGCAATAGATGGTTCGATCAACGAAATAGAAATGTGTGATCAAGAATCAGTCGATGATCTGGAAGTACAGCTTTGTTTGACATTAAGGATACACATTTTTTCGCAGGCAATTGAAAATTCATTCAAAAAGAAACTCCATTTAAACGGGAAACATCATTATGAAAACGATTCGGAATTACAATTGTTTGTTTTTAATTCCACTCGGAAGAACTGAACGACTTTTCACAGAATTAAGCCGTATCTCCTCAAATACACCATTAATTGTGAACTGTTAGATCGCATATATAAGGTCAATTATTTGGGTATTTGTTTATTTGAACACAAGCAATTGACTGCTTGTTTGTAATAGTTATAGCGTGCGTATGAAATAGTAAATAAATCTAATTATCTACCGCACCGACCAAATAAGGAGAACTTTTTTACGATATGGCCCTGCTCACATCGATTGGCCGGCAAAGTAGATTTACAAATTTGGTGCAGCATGAATTGATGTAGTGGGAGCATTGAAACGACAATATATGGTAATGGTCGATATAGTTATCGCACAGAACTCGGAGAGGATCATGACGAGCGTAATTTGATCTGCATACTTCCAAAGACAACGGACGATAACGGCGAGTTGCTCTGCAGGGTACGTTCCACTTCATAAGACGAATCTACATCACCAATAATAAGCTTATGCAGAAAAATTACACCTTGACTAGTCCTGCGGTCTTTTAGAGTGGGCAAGTTTAGAATTCGTAGCCTATCTATATAGGGAGGCAAACGGCGACCAGTATCCCAGTTTAAGCCCCTGAGTGCAAAGAGAAGAAACTGTTTTTGAACCGATTCTAGTATATCTTGATAGAAGCTATATTGAGGGGACCAGACGCTTGAGCAATACTCTAGCGATGGTCGAACGAGAGATACGTAGAGAAGCCTGGTTATATATGGATCTTCAAACTCCTTAGACCAACGCTTAATGAAACCCAGCAAACTCTTATCTTTGTTGGATATGACACAGATGTGATCATTAAAGCAAAGCTTGTGATCAAATAATACCCCCGGATCCTGAACTGTTGTAATACATAATAATTTAGTGCGGTAAAACGACATGAACTTGCATTTAACGTGATTAAGATAGAGCATATTAACGTTGCACCAAGATTGAAGATAATTTAGGTCAAGTTGTAGACATTTATACGAATCGGGAGAAGTATACTATTGAACACATTTTGAGATTTGACAGTCCTTGGATTTATCAAAAGATGGCCCAAAGAGTTCAATGATCACTACACTACCAAACTTCTTTACACCCCACTGCTGCGACCAAATCAGGAATATTATTAATGCGTCTGGTCTCCACATCCTCATGCTGCAGGCTGGTGACATTGACTCCATTGTAGAGTTGGAAATTTTAGTTCATTTTAATGACCTAGTTCATTAGTTCATTTTTTCATGAACTATAGTTCATTTGAACTATAGTTCATTTGAACTATACCCAGCGGCGCAAATGCCCATTACAAGTTCGATGTTCTCTTAAACACTTTGAAGGCTGGCAGCCTTCAAGTATCGGTTACTACTCTGTATACATTTACGTAAGCTTGGCCGTTTTCGTTGGCATACTGCATACAAAGCAGAATACTATGTAATCGGAAAAGTGGGCGTATAACAGAAAACACTTCGGCTTTAGATTACAACTCAATATACCATTTGAGAAAATGTTGGCGACGAAGTATGCGTTCAGTTCACAAAACGATACACCATTTTGAAACTTGTGTGTGGACTTGTGGACTAGCTGTGCACGCGTCCACGCACTAGGTGTATTGGATTGTAATGGGGATCAAAATTAAAAAACAACTTAAAAAAAAAATGTTGTATGGGAATAGGAACGAATTGAACTCTGGACCCATAACACAGAAACACATGGACGACGGTACGTTAGCTCACTTGACTATTAAGCATATGGGAAAACTGGCGACAAAATCATAATTAAGAATGTAAGCAGTTGGCCCTTAGGCGACCGAGGTGCCTTTTTTCAAAAGTCGATTGACACAAACATAACACAACTGTTATATATACACGAGCAACAACTCGACCCGAAGTTAAACTTCTCTACACACAACTGTGTATTCGAAACGTAGAGAGAAATTCCCATTACGTGGGCACCTACTACGATGCATATTGTGGACCAGCCTCATTCACCTCTGCGCCGCTGGGATGATTTGATTTCGTTTTAGTGTGAGAGTTCTCTTAGAGAACTGCTTGACTTGGTCAAAGATGTTCATGGTTACTTATCTGCACAGCTCTCCTAAAAAGTTCGAATATACAAATTCTTCCACAATTTTATTCTGCCCTTCCTCTTTGGATCTGTCAAATTGTCTATGTGTGTAAATTGTATGAGAGCAAATCAAAATGAAATCAGGGTCGTTCCACCAACTGCTTTGCTTTTGCTTTCACGAAAGCAAATCAACTTTCAGGAATACCACAATTATTTGAATCCAATTTGAACTATAAAAGTCACATTTCTGTGATTTGCAACAAGGCTAAAGGCGTCCTTGAATTTATCAAAAGATGATCCAAAGAATTCAATGATCCCTGCACTACCAAACTCTTTTACACCCCCAATACTGTAACCAAATCTGGAATATTATTCACTCCTCTGGTCTCCGTATTCACACTCTATTGCCAGGTGAGCGAATTAATTTGTTGGTGCCACCTACCAGCTCGTCATCAAATTCCCTTCCGTTGCCTGTGCCTTGCTTATAATGACGACCAATAAATTAGTACCACCGGGTCAGAGTTCGTTATTTGATAAATTTAAATTAGAATTACTTTCCAATGTTCGTATTTAAATCAACACTGCTGGACTTACCTCCAAATAAACAAAATAAACATTGGCCACAAGTGTGGGTAAACAGTGTGTACACACTGTCTAAACTATCCCGCTTATCAGAGATGAGCAATGGAAAGTAAGCTGTGACTGCTATCGTAACAGATAAAAATACTGCTGAGGGCCATTTTGAAAGCCAAAAAGCTATAAAAAAAATCGGGCCTTTGTTATGCCCATATGACACTTGCCGATATTGGTGACCGAGAGTATCGGCCAATAATTAAAACGAGACAACAATAGCCAAAGCGAGAAAAGGAGATAATTTAGTGTTGGTTTTCGTCACACATAGCTTTCCCTGCACGATTCCTTAAATAATCGGATCAAAAGAAGCGTTTACCAGCACACAATGGCGTGTTGGCGGCCAATGTTGCTTTCGTCAGGAACAATATTGGTAGCCAATACGAGAACTGCTTTGCAGTCACACTGCTTGCGACTGACATCTGGGGCCACCTTCTCATATGCCCTTCTCGCTTGCTTACAATTTTTGATAAGGTGTCTATAGCTGAACTCTTCTTTTACAATATTGGCCTCCAATATCGGCGAGTGTCATATGGGCATTATTGTCTAAATGAAAAAAATAAAATACAAAAATTCATAACATAATATGATATTTTTTTTTAATGGAAGAGTTTTGAAGTATCCATCCATAAAAATAAGTATGTGGACAAAATCTGTAGTTTTAAGAAGTTTGCAACTTTACTAAGGTGTATGGGCACAAAAGATCAAAACTGGTCGCGGTATAACACTTCCCCCACAACAAATACTAAGGAGAATTCAATTAATTATGTATGTGTTTATGCTCACGGGAATTGATTTATTCTATTTGCCAGTTCCGAAGAGGAAGAGAATTGTGTAAGAGTTTGTAAATTCAAACTTTCTAGGAAAGCTGTGTACTTATAAGCAATATGTAAACAAACACCATGAGCGAGGCGCCATTTTACTCTAAGAGAACGGTCACACTAAAACGAAAGCAAAACGAAAGCAAATCGAAATCAACGTCGAGGCCGATTTCACGAAAGCAATTAGTATAACCTTTGAAGTTGTGACGTAAGTAGAGCTAGAACCGAAAAAATCAGTGCTGCCAGACCGTCTTTAACCTAAAAATGTGGCAGCATAAGGCAATTTTTATAGATAGCTGTCATTCCGCGTGCATTCAAAAAAAAAATCTTTAAATTGGAGGTTAAAAACACCCAAAATTGTTCTTCATATAATGACCCTTGTCACTACCTTCGGCTTAATCGCCACGGATTTGGCTATACAGGCTCGTGCTCCTCATCCGACTAGGTGGTCTCACGGATTAGCTTTAGCGGCGTTAAAAGCTGGGGTAGATATCACGGGTCTCATTTAAATAACGATTAAACACAACCGGCTTATAGACATAAACAGCTCCTGTAACGATTTTAATGTCCACCATTTTGCTGCCCCGACGGAATTTATACATCTCGTCCGAAGTGAAGTCAATCATAGATGTAAGGTGATAGGTATATCTCTAGGCAAATGTTTGTTGCGATTCATTATAGGCTTGCATGTTGGTGTAGAACCCTAGAGTTGACGTTTTCGACTATTTGAGACTGTTCGCTGAATGTAACACCCAGAAAACGTCGTACAAACGCAGTGCTTAAACTGTCATATCTTTGTGTTTACTTCTAGTCACTAATATGTCGCAGTCACTTAATAATCACTTCTCCTGCTCATCTCTAATTAAATATTTCTCAGCAGTGCGGCAACACTTGTCTAAACCTTTCAACGCTTACCAACACTGGCTGTAGACAAATTCATTGATTTGTTTGTTATTGGGGAAAAAAGTGCTAAAAAGAGGTTTAAAAATGAGCAACTATCGTGGCATAGGAGGAGGAGGATTTCCCTATCGAAAGGCCAGTTCGGGTAACAATATGAACGCAGTGCCTCCGCCGCCCATGCTAAATAATCGTGGCTATGTGGGCAGAGGGGGAGGAGCAGGAGCTCTAGCCGGCAGAGGGATGGCCGCATCGGGCAGTTCCAAGCATGGTTATTCCACTTTGGATTCGATCAGTCAATATACCAACTCTACCAATTATGTGGGCAAACGTAAGCAGCATACGGACGATGATTATTTCGATGATGATGATGAGCCAGGTCAACGGCAAGAACCTGAACAGGCCTATATACCGGCACCGGGTTCACCGGGAGCAGCACCAGCAGCACAGAAAGGTGAATCCGATTCCGATGAGGATCCCCTGGAGCAATTCATGGCGGGGATCAAACAGCAAGTGGAGAAGGAAAAGGTTAGAGCGGGACAGCAGCAAACCAAATCTCAAATGCAACAACAGCAGCAGCCGGAAAAAGGAGTGAGAGGAGATATAGACGATGAGGATGATGAGGAGAGTTACTATCGTTATATGGAAGAGAATCCACAGGCGGGCTTAAGAGATGAGGGTTCAGATGTGGAGATAGACTATGATGAAGATGGTAATCCTATAGCTCCGCCTAAGAAGAAGGATATAGATCCCTTGCCACCCATTTATCACTCGGAGATTGAATATGAACCATTTGAGAAGAATTTCTATACTCAACATGAGGAGATAGCAAATTTGGAAGAGGAAAAGGTGAGAGAACTGAGGAATACGTTGGGGGTAAAGGTAACAGGAGCAGAGCCACCCAAACCGGTGACTTCTTTTGGCCATTTTGGCTTCGATGAACAGTTGATGAAGGCGGTAAGAAAAGCGGAATACACACAGCCCACACCCATACAGGCACAGGCAGTGCCCACAGCTCTGTCGGGCAGGGATATCATAGGCATAGCCAAGACGGGTTCAGGCAAAACGGCAGCGTTTATATGGCCCATGCTGATGCATTTGATGGATCAAAGTGAATTGAAGCCAGGAGATGGACCCATAGGTCTCATATTGGCACCCACTCGAGAGCTTTCGCTGCAGATTTACAACGAGGCCAAGAAATTTGGTAAAGTCTACAATCTGAGAGTGGTTTGCTGCTATGGTGGAGGCTCCAAATGGGAGCAGAGCAAGGCCTTGGAGCAGGGAGCTGAGATTATAGTGGCCACACCCGGACGCATGATTGATATGGTCAAAATGAAGGCCACCAATTTGAGGCGGGTAACGTTTCTGGTCTTGGATGAGGCAGATCGCATGTTTCACATGGGCTTTGAGCCACAAGTGCGCTCCATTTGCAATCATGTGCGTCCGGATCGTCAAACGTTGCTCTTTTCGGCCACATTTAAGAAGAGAATTGAACGCCTGGCCCGAGATGTGTTGACAGATCCCATCAGGATAGTCCAGGGTGAACTGAATGAGGCCAATCAGGATATTACCCAAGCTGTGTTTGTATTCCCGAATCCTTTACAGAAATGGAATTGGCTGTTGTGTCATTTGGTTAAATTTCTGTCCGAAGGAAGTGTTTTGGTGTTTGTCACCAAGAAAGCCGATGCCGAAACTGTGGCCAACAATTTGCTGGTGAAGGAATACAACTGCCTCTTGCTTCATGGTGATATGGATCAGGCGGATCGTAACAAAGTGATTACCCAGTTCAAGCGCAAGGAATGTGACATTTTGGTGGCCACAGATGTGGCTGCCAGAGGTTTGGACATACCGCACATACGGAATGTGGTCAACTATGACATAGCCCGAGATATAGACACACATACCCATCGTATAGGACGCACAGGACGAGCGGGAGAGAAGGGTAATGCCTTTACCTTGGTCACCGACAAGGATAAAGAATTTGCGGGACATTTGGTGCGTAATTTGGAGGGAGCCGATCAGCCTGTGCCGGAGGACTTGATGGAATTGGCCTTGAAGAGTTCCTGGTTTCGTTCATCACGTTTCAAGCAGGGCAAAGGGAAAAAGATGACCCACTCTTACACCGGCTTGGGCTATCGCGAAAGGGGAGCCTCCTCCAGTTCACATACGCCCTCCCCTTCCACTGAAACCTCCAGCAAAAGTCTGAGCAATCTGGGACCCGCCACCGATCGCTATTCAGCCATGCGAGAGGCCTTCCGCTCTCAATACACTCAACAATTTCGCGCCTCCAGTGATCGTACCTGGGAGCAGACTGTACCGGAAACGGGTGTATTTGCTGCCCCCCCACCGCCGCCTCCACCCGCTTCCTCCTCGTCGTCGTCAGCGTCAGCGTCCTCCGCGCGTGCCAAGAAAAGTCGTTGGAATTAAACTGGATCTGTTTATTTCTGTTTCATTTCTTTTTTCCTTCATTTAAAATTACTTTTTCTTATTTACTAAAATTTATATAATATATATATATATATATATCATATATATTCATATTCATCATATTCATGTTAGTTAAATACTCGTATGTACATTGTGTCTGCTGCGAAAATAAAAATTCAAATACAAATCTCTACTTTGTAATTTTATTTTGAATAAAATCACATTTAGCGCCATCTTTTCGTTTCGGTTTTTTGTTTTTTTCGAGAAGCGAGAAAATTTTCGAAGCTATTTTTTTGTTTTTTGTTTTCTTTTTTTAAGTTTTAATGAAACCACTACTAGATTTTTTTCAATATATGGAGGTTTTACTGTAACTGATTTGGCCAGGAGTTGCTTGAATAACCACACCAAACTGTGTAAGCAAATAAATGGAATACCCCTGATTTTTATTAACAGGGTCACTCATGTTTATGAATTTAGTTTGTGTTAGTCAGTAGGGTGATTCATGATATATAAAAAAATTATCTCGTGACAAAATAAGGAGAAACGACGCTAAAATTTCAAAGAAATTTAAAAAGTTAAATCAAATGCACAAATCTAAATTCGGCTACCAATTCATCGATTCTAAGGGAAAGTTAAAACCAGGGCTGCCGAACCTGAAATTCCATCCCTCATGACACACGCAACACTTTCAACTTCCCGAATGCTCAATCGTTGCGCTTGAAATTGGATCGAAACCCAACTGAATTGAGCTCGTTTTTAAAATGTGGGAGAGTTGAAAATATGCCTGAAAGTTAAAATCATAAATTTTAATAAAAAAAAACTTCTTGATTCAACTCTCTGTGACTAAGGTCTGTTTTTTACCATACTGAACCGCTGTTAATACCATAGATAATCAATGAGGTACATAGAAATTGCATAAGAAATGTCCCATGTGACTTACAAATCTTTAAATCGCGAAAAAATACCAAAGAAGTTACCGAAAGACAACCAAATGAAACTGACATAAGGTCCAGTAAGCATAGGAGCCTGGCAATGACAAATAACTTTTTACATTGGGACGGTAGAACAAGCAATGAAGTTACTTTCCCATTGTAAACGCTATGTTAGCATGCAATTAACGTATATGCCTGTGTATTTTACTTGCTGTGTGCGTTTTGTATGCGAATTCTGAATTAAATCAGCATTATTTAAAGAAATTTCAATACGTTAAGGCATCTTGAGTTTTGCTGCCGCAAAAATTTTACGATTTCAAGTCCAAATGTGGTCCAAAAACCGGTTTGAAATCGCAAAAGGTTTGCGAAAGTGAAAATGGGAGCTTGGCTGATAATTTGTTTCCTTTCCTATCATTTTGAGAGAATGTGGAGAGCAGAACCAACTGTCCTAAATCTATTTTTAGACGTTAGCCATTGCTTATTATATCCCAGACGAGTTATTTTTGGATCCAAGGAATTTTTCAATATTAAAATGATTGGGGAAAATGGCAATCAAAGAGCAAAGAGAAACCAGAATTCCAAGCGAAACGATCGACTTCACCGATTGTTCGATTGTTCACCGACTAACAAGCATTACTTTTCAAAACGAAAAGCATGAACCTATTCCACTTTCGAAAAGTTGCCTTAGAAGTGGAATCAAGAACATGCCTGGTTATATCCTTTTCGAGCTTAAGGTGAAAATTTTATTTTGTTTTAAAGAGCTAAACAACCAATTACAAAAGAAGCAATACCATAATCCAAGGCATGATATGCTGTCTGATGAATAGAATACTAAGAAGTTAGAAACTATAAGATTGCGAGTGACCAATTTTTCTTTTTCGTCACGATTGATTCTCGTAGTAATCTAGTTTGTTAAGCTAAGATCACACAGGCAAATAATTTTACAAATTTTTATGAAAATTTGGTTAAATTATCCAAATTGGCGAGCTTTTCGGCCATATTTTATCAAATTATTAGTGAATAGAACCATAGTTAATGATTTAAGTCCTGCAAAATCTGCAATCATGGCTATTTAGCCAAATATTTATCAAAATTTTCTAAAAATTTGTCAAATTACACAGCCCAACAGTGATTTTGGTGCAGGTCTGTTTTTAACAGATTATGTTAATATACACTTCACTGAACAAAACTGTATCATTGGTTTTGTTCAATCAGCTCTTGTTTCCAAGATATCGCGAAAAAACCAAAAAGTCGACTTTTTGGCACTCTAGGATTTATGGAGGCCACACTAGGCATATTTATCTGAATTTATGAACTAATTGCGATAAAGTACATATCAATGCAAATTTAAAAAATCATAGCCGCTATGTTAGTACAGCGGAAAGTGTCTAAATTGGCCTCTAAAGACAGACATTTTTCGATTTATAGCATTTTTAGCATTTTTTATAGCCCGTTAAAGCTAGCGCAGTTATTGAATTAATATTTTCGCCATCTGAGCCTATAGACAAACATATGATCTAATTTTGTGATTTTTATGGCGATTAAATCAATTTATTTGGCAAAGTTATAGCCTCTTAAACACGAAATTACATATTTAAATTTATGGGAGGAAAACTAGATTTGTAACTCAAATTTTTATAGGAACTGTGAAAAAGCTACTTGTTTCCAAATATAATTTATCACCTACATGTAAACATTTAACAATTTATGCCGAACCAAGTAGCCCCTTTACAGTTCCTATACAGATTTAGAGTAACAATCTAGTTTTCCTCCCATAAATTGAGTTATGTATTTTCGTCTTAAACACGCCATATCTTTGCAAAATAAACTTATTTAAATGCCATAAAAATCACAAAATTAGATCATATGTTTGGCTATAAGCTCAGATGGCAAAATTAATTATTCAATAACTGCGCTAGCTTAAACGGGATGGTTTATATTGCTAAAAATGCTATAAATCGAAAAATGTCTGTCTTTAGAGGCCAATTTAGACCCTTTCCGCTGTACTTATATAGCGCCTATGATTTTTTAAATTTGCATTGATATGTCCTTTGCCGTTATTAGCTCATAAACTCAGACATTTATTCCTAGTGTGGCCTCCATAAATCCTAGAGTGCCAAAAATTCAAGATTTTCGTTTTTCCGCTATATCTTGGAAACAAGAGCTGATTGAACATAACCGAAACCTGTTTTGGAATCAGTGAACATAAACTTATCATATTTTTAAGGCCACAGGGCTGCACCTCACAAAGATGGTCATTTTGTTGGCCTGTGTTATTTGCCTGTGTGAACTTAGCTTTACACACAATTTACGCACATAATTTTTGGAGCATATCGCGTGACTTACGATCACGCAAGGTCTCCTTAAAAATTGATTAATCTTTCACCAACATCTCCAAAAATATCGTTGAATTTATATTTTATTTATTACGTGTATGGGTTTTCGCGGCCTAATTTGATTTTAGTATTGTGTGTACAAAAAGAAAGTGTACCCGCCTTTGTATACGAACTAGAGCACTTGGCGCCAATGCAACAATCAGATTTAATTACAGCCAGTTGGTAAAAATACCTTCAAAAACCCATTGCATAAATTCCTTTATTCTTAAAAAAACACTGGCAGAAGTGAAGTGTGAAAGCAACAAGTCTGCTGATGAGAAAATTGTGGTAATTCTCGAAACAGCCGATGTACTGAATTGTAATTAACCATCGACCTTGAGCCAGCTAAAAACAAACTTTGTCTCATTCAATATTTTACTTAAAAAGATTCGAGAATCTTTTCATAATCTACTTTTTTTTGCTGAGCTTGGTAGCATTCCTAATTATTGAAAATAGGATCAAGATACCGGAAAAATGAAATATAAAAATTTCGTCAAAAGCTTCACCTTACGAAACGCGCACTCTGTGTTTGCCCATGATCATGTCGTGACACACCGTAAAACCTCTATTAGAAACTACCATCAAACCCAAATAGTAGGTATAAATTCGATTGATCCAAATTAGTCAGTGTTGTGATATTAAATTAAGGATTCAAGAATTAAGTTGAAACGTTTTTCCTGCCTGTATAATGATTCCATCCCAGGTCACTTTGGCAAAAGAAAAAAAATAGAGGGAAGCTAACTTCGGCTCGACCGAAGTTTATATACCCTTGGAGCTTGATATATGCCTGACAGTTTGTATGGCAGCTATAGTGGTCCAATTTCGACAAATCTTGTTGAAATTATGTAAAATCATTGAAAACTTATAAATACGAGCGTTGGGAGCGATAACATTGAAAACAAAAAAGTTTTTCTTACTCGGACTATTTTTCAGACATAACTTTTGTATGGCAGCTATACTATATAGTAGTCCGATTTCAACAAGGCTTATTGAAATTATGTGAAATCATTAAAAACTTATAAATACGAGCGTTGGGAGCGATACCATTGAAAACAAAAAAGTTTTTCTCACAAAAACTAGTTTTTCAACCGATCGTTCCTATGGCAGCTATATGCTATAGTCATCCGATCCGGCCGGTTCCGACAAATGTGCAGCGTATTTGTACCAAAAGACTTCGTGCAAAGTTTGGTTACGATAGCTTTAAAACTGACGGAGGAGATAGCATAGAAACAGACGGACGGACAGACGGACGGACAGACGGACGGACAGACGGACAGACGGACATGGCTATATCAACTCAGCTCGTCATGCTGATCAAGAATATATATACTTTATGTGGTCGGAGATGCTTCCTTCTCTGCGTTACAAACATCCGGACAATTTTAATATACCCTCTCCAAGGGTATAGCAAGTGGGAAAGTCGGTCAAGCCCGACTATAACATACTCTGTACCTGGAGTAGAAGCTGAATGCAATGCTGGTGCTGCGCTCATCTTTATTTCTCTCACTCTTTTTCTCTTTCTCTAATATTGTTCGCTGTTAGTTGTAAAAGGGTGGAAGGCGGTGGGGGGAGGGTTATTTACTTAATTTCTTCGGCAAATCGATACATTTAGCTAATTACTAACTATCTCTAGAAGAAACAAATCGTCTATCTTTGAAACTGTAGGAGATATTTGGTTTTTTCCAAATTGCGGGGTGCGGGAGGAAAATAAACTTCATCTGCCTGCAACTATAAGAAGTATTTGTCCCATACATGTCAAACCTCTATCTCTTACCATCTCTGAGATCTGTTTGTTCACAGACGGACGAACACACGGACATGATCAAGAATATATATACTTTATATGGTCGGAAATGATTCCTTCTCCCTGTTACATATTTTTCCACAAACTTAATATACTCAATGTACCTTCGGAACAGAGTATAATGAATCTTTCTTAGATACACTAACACTCTCATACTTCAGCACTAAAATAATTATTTTACTTATCTGAAAAAACAGAGATTTATAATTTCAATGCACCTTCAAGAACTAGATCCAGTTCATATGAACTACTTAACTTTTAATTCTGTCCCCCTTCTAATTTTTTATAAAAAATTCATGGAGTTGCCAGAAATCAAATTCCTAATTCTGAATAAATTATTTGAATCATTTGAAGTATAAGACTATTGCACATACCTTAATTAGATTAGCCTATTAGAGGCAAGATTGTGAAGTATTCACGAAACTTGGGCGGTTTTCTGAGAGCAGCAATGTTATAAAAAAGAGAAAGAGAGACTAAACTGGTAAGTTAAATAATTTTTCTAACTATTTGCTTACCGCTCACCTAACAGCCGGCAAATAAATGAAATAATTGTCTATTTTCAAAGTTTACTAAACACTTTCAATTGCCTTAAGGTTAGTATAAGCCTCGACAAAGCAACTGCCTAAACACAAAACTCCATATAAAAATAACTCACAAAACAAAGGCAAGAGTTTAGTGACTTATTTTTATAAGGAATTTTTTGTTTTGGCAGTTTCTTTGTAGGTATAGGCAAGGCATACTAAAAAAGGTAGGCTCACTCGCTCTCTCGCTCTCTTGACAACTTGTTAAAGTTCAGTCAGTAAGCAACTGTTATAGGCAAAGCATCTCCGCGGAGGAATTTGTTGTTTTTTACTTAGTAGCTTAGTAGGCTTTGTATTGAAATATATTACTCTCTCGCTTTCGCTCTCTTTGACACAAATATAATGAGTTGTGAGAGAGCGAGTGAGCCTACCTTGTTTAGTATGCCTTGGGTATAGGTCTACACATTTGACTGGGGTTACTCAGGCAATTCCTCTTTCATCAGTTACAGTCATTCCGTCCTAAATTTTCTTTTCTATAATTTTGTAAGCATTATTTTCTTTTGATAACATTGAGAAAAGTACTTTTTTTTTGTTATGTTTTTTGGTTGAAGATTCATTTAACTAGCACATTTAAATTTTTGTTTAGCATTATCTTAAGCTTGGTTTTGTGTGTGTGTGTGAGTGTGTTTTTCTTTTTTTCGTTTGTCTGGGGTTAAAGAGCTTGGCAAAAAGCAATTTTTAAAAATTTCGCTATATGTTTTGAGTATTATATAATATTTATTCATAATATATAATTTTGTTTCGGTGTGTTTTCTATATATATATAAAAATTGGTCCATGTTAACCACCAAAAACTGAAAGAAATCAAATTTCGTGTTTGGAAAATAAGAGAAATCAAATGGTTTCTGGAAATACTTGTTTTTACTGCTTTTTTTTTATTAATTATAATTAATTAGTTTTTGTGTGTGTGTGTGTGTGTGTTTTTCTTGTTGCCGCATATATAACATACAATAATTCCATATATACAATATATTTGTTTTTGTTTAGAGTCTAATATTAAATTTGATTTACATTTTTAATAGTTTTTGTTTTCCTGCTTAAAAATTAGTTGTTAATATTTCTTAATCGTTTGCTTTATGTATTTTTTGTTTTCTCCGTAATTGTTTAATTATACCGAAAGCTAAGTTTAAATTGTTTAAATGTAGATAGGCTTTTGTTTATGTTTAAAAAATAATTAAAATTATGCAACAATTAAAATTTAAATGTTTGTTTTTGTTGGTTGTGGTTTGTTTGTTTTTTTTTTTCCATTTTATAAATGTAATAAAATTTTATAATTTTGCTGCTTGTTTGTTTTTTTTTTAATACTTTGTACAATAACAAAAATTAAGGCAAATGAACAAAATAAATTGAATTGTTGTTGTTGTTGTTTTGATGTTGTGGGGGGGCCAGCGAAAATTACATTTTTTGTTGTAAATTCGTAAATTTCATTGAAGGAATTTTGTTTTTGTTTTTCAACTGTTTTAAGTGGTATAATGACTGTTTGTTAGAATTTGTTTTGCGGTTCATTAAATTAAATGCCAATTAATTTAATTAATTAATTTTTAAATCACATTTCAAGGTTTTTCAACACCGGCAAAAGTTCAAATTGAAATTTTGTATAGTTGTTGTTGTTGTGTGAGGAAACGCAAATGTTTTTTTTGTTTTGTTTTGTTTTCGTGGTTTTGTTTAAAATTAATAATACTATATACAAAATTGTTTTTGCCATTTCTTGTTTAATTTTTTGTTATTTACTTTCACATTTTGTGGCCTTGTCTAACACTGGCCCACTCTGGTCACTCTAGTCAAATAATGTGGCCAACAGATCATCGCTGGCATTGTTATTGCTGCTGCCACTTGAGGGTGGCGTATTCAAGTCTGGCTGTGGGTCCAGGTACGATAGGATTTCCATGGGATCCACATCTTGCAGCAACTGTGGGGAGAATAGGGTTAGTTTCTTTCTCTCTCTCTCTCTCTCTGAGTTACAACTTACATTCAGATCGTGGGCGGTGTCATTGATGCCAGCTGCTGCCGCATCAAAACTTTGCAGCTCGGCACTTAAATCACTCTCCGAAAACTTCAACTGCGTCTGGCTGTTCATTAGGGAGTTGAGCAGCTGCTCCTGCTGTTGCTGGCTATCTGTGGCGGCCGAGGACATGCTGCCACCTCCCAGGCGATTGGGTGTACCGGGAGTCTGGGGTGAACTGTGACCCGTATTGTTGCCATTACCAGGCGTTCCCCCACTGATAGGTTCATTGTGGGCCGAACTAACGCTGGGTGGTCCTCCAGGAGTCATGGGATGGCTGGCCGCTCCGGGTGTATGTGGCGTATGTGGCATCTGAATTGAAAGAGAAAGAGTTAAGATAAAGATTAGAAACTTGTTACCAAACAAACTACAAAATTGTCGGTACCCAACCATTGAGCAGTATCTAGGTACAAGTACCTAGGTACTGAATTGGCTGCCGTTTACCGTACCTACAGAGGTACTTTTTTTCTAGCGACTGTTCAGAGAACAAAGTCTGGTACAGTACCAATTAAAAAAGTACCCAAGTTTGGTACCAGCTAGAGTTGGGCATGGAAAGGGAAACGCAAGAAGTGCGAAATACTTAAAAAAAAGAGTATCGTTAACACTCACGCGGCTTTGATGTGAAGCATTATTTTAAATTTAAGGTATATAATTAATATTAAGGTATAAGGTAATTTTATATATGTAAATCAGCAATGGAAATCTTTCAAAAGAAGAAAACTAAAAGGAAGTTGAAGTACCAAATAGCTCCCTAAAAAGCACCGTTTATTCACTGTATAGTCACTGTTTAGTCCATGTCAAGTCACTGATTCCGTCTTTTCTAATATCCGGTTAGAATCGCTTAACTTAAGCAGCAGGGATTTTATGCTATATCGAAATAAAGCGACTAAAACTCACAACCGGAACCCATATTATTGCAAAAGGTGATTCGTTGACAGGTTTTTCATACCATTTTCTTTTATCAGATATCAAGCGTGACTGGTGTCCTTCTGCCATCTTATTTTTGTTAAAATTGAATTGAATTGACAAATCATCATGAAAAGACTAACACCGCAAAAACGTCTCCAATGGGCTCTGTTACAACTCAATGAAAATCAGCTGTTTTCGCGCAAAGAAACAAAGAAGAGGCTCTCGTACCACCGTTACATCCACAAAAATGCACTGTTTGGTGTGGAAGCCAACATTACTGTAGCAATGCTGAATGGCCCATCCGAACGGACCACATTTGGATGAAATTAGCCTTAAAAAGTTAATGTCACAGAGATTTATTTCAGCCCATAATAAAGATTCCACCATTTTTTGTGTTTTACTTGTAACTTTAAACTTCCTAATAGAGCACTATCGTAAGGACTCAGAAAGTAATAAAGTACCTGGGAGTCAGGCTTGACTAAAAATTGACTTTTGGAGCGCAGATACAATATGCCAAGTCCAGGGCCGCTGCGACCACAAAGTCCCTTAGCAGACTAATGGCAAATACTGGTGGACCGTTTCAGTCAAGGCGGAAACTACTGATGGAGGTCAATAATGCCATCCTGTTGTATGGCAGCGAGGTATGAGCAGATACACTGAGTTTAAAATGCAGACGAGAGCCATTGCTTGCAATCCAAAGGACAACGGCGCTGAGGATAATTAGTGCATACCGAACGGTATCAGGAGCTGCAGCTCAGCTCATCGCGGGAATAATCCCGATCGACCTACTAGCCAGAGAACGCAGAAAAATCTACATGATGCGACAAGCTGGATATATAACAGCACAAATAAGAGACTCCTGCAGAGAAGAAACTCTTGCACAGTGGCAAAACAGATGGGCTGTCGAGAGAACTGGAAGGTGGACCGCCAGGCTTTTGTCCGACATGAATAAATGGGTCCAAAGAAAGCACGGAGATGTGGATTACTACGTAACACAAATGCTAACGGGACACGGATATTTTAGCACCTATCTGCATAAAATGGGGAAAACAACGGAGTCTAGCTGCGTATATGGCGACGCCGAGATGGATAACGTAGAACATACAATCTTCCACTTTGAACGATTTGCCTCTGAAAGTCAAAGACTATGGCAAGTAACTGGATGCACCACACCAGAGAATATTGTTGCCAAAATGACCAGTAGAGAAGAGAATTGGACAGAAGTAGCCAACTTTGTTGGCAAAATTCTGCGCCTGAAGAAAAAAGACTTGGATGAAAGGACGAAAGATTGGAGCGCATAGCGCGTAAATGGGCCCACTTCGAAGTAATGCGAAAGCTTTTCCGAAGTGGATTAAGGCTCGGCATGAGGGGGGTTTTTTAGTGGGTGGGAGTCCCACATCCCCTACTGCGACCGCAGATTAGGAAATGCATAATGCATTTTCCCCTCCTCACCCAAAAAAAAAAAAAAATAGAGCACTCCATATTACTGACATAAGAACCAAGTTATTATTTCTGAACCAAATACACTTTAAAAATATTTTCGTTAATTTTAAAAATTCGCCTTATTTTTTCAATTTTACGGGTGCTTAAATCAATTTTCTAATAATCAGAACTAGTTTTTTTAAACTTCTTAAAATAAGCAAGAGGAATTTCTTTTAGATAAAATTTCCAAATAGATTATTCAGATAAATAGATAGCATTTTTCAAAAATCACAGAGTAAAGACTTTAATTTTGAAGTAAAATTGCCCTTAAAATTAATAATAAATAAATTTTATTAACAGCGTAGACTTTAAGAATTATATGGATATTTTTTAAAAAAAAGGAGGTCTTCTGAAAATATATAATTATATAAAAAATATGAAAAAATGAAGAAGTAATCAGAAAAAAAACTCAAAACTAGAGAGCAACTTTATGAAAAATAAGCACAATATAACTCAACCCTCAACCTACAGAAAAATTTAAAGCTAAGTTTGTCCAAATTTTTATAAAAATATGGCAAAAATTTTATGAAAACTAGTCAAAATTTGTATGAAAATTTGGTTAAGTTTTTTATGAAAATTTTGCAAAAGATTTCAATTTTGGAAACTTTTTGGGCATATTTGATTAAAACATTTGCGTATGAAACCATATTTTTACCTTTAACTCCTGCACACACTTACACAACACACAAGCGAGTTGTGATTTCCCTATTACCTTGCTTCTCTTTGCAGCAGATAGAAAACGAAACAACAAACGTCGCCGTCGTTTGCTGGACTTTGACAGACTTGTGTTTGAAGCCCTTATACTTAGGCCGGCGCATGGTGGAAAATATTTAATATATTAACATATTAATTCCACCATGGGTCAGCGTTTATAATTTGGCTTAGCAAACTGCCGAGCGTCAGTTAATTAATCGGTAAACAATTATTGTTTTATGTGGTTTAAGGTTCATTGTATTGTCCAAAGTGCTGTTGCCTATTTCGTAATTGTTTTAGTGTTTAAGTCAGAGTGCGGCACGTTTCTATATTCTGTGTATACCAGGGCAGCGCCGTCGATACACCAACAGTATACGAGCTTACACTGTTCTCTTTTGCAATAACAAACAAGTGTTAAATGAGAGCACTCTCGCATGGCTAAACACACACAAGCAATGATAGAATGAGCATGTGTGTTTTGCCGGCCACTGGTTTAATGGGTCAAGAAGAATGGCAGCCGAAGCAATGAATTCGTAAACGAATGTTTTGTTTTTTTTTTATTTGGGTTGAGCTTTGCGCGCTTAATCGCGGGCGAACTTTTGGTACGGTGGGAATATTTCGCTTAACAGCACATTTGTGGAGTCTATGTAAATAGGCTCTGGTCCACAATCAATAACTTTAAGCAGGGCTGCAAAACTATTATAAACCGATCTGGTTTGACCATTTTTTTTAATCTATGAACTGTACCTAGGACATGTCTTCGGAATGGACAAAGAAGCTCCAGTAAGAAGGCGGCAAAAGAGGGAAACCACCATTAAGATGGGTCGACCAGGTAAGGGAAGACATTGTCAAACTTGGAGTGACCAATTGGTGTCAGCTCGCACGAAGCAGAAGCGACTGAAGGGCCTTAATTGCAGAGGCCGAGACCGTTAAACGGTTGTGAGGAAAAAGAATTGTACCTTAAACCAAACCAAAGCCTGAACCTGTTCCGAACCTACATTTTTTGCATTGGTTCAAAAAAACAAAAGACATTTTTTCATTCAGCAATTTTGTTGTTATCTTGTTTTGTTCCAAACTAATTCATACAAATATTTTGACAAACTTTCTTCAAACCTTCTTCCAAAAACATCAAACTTTTGGTTCGTACTCGCGAATCGAAGCTCTAGAAAAATTTATTGGGTACTTTTGAACGGCTTTAAAATCTGGTTGCTTTCGAAAAGCAGTGTATTTAAGTGAAGAACTATTCCAAACTAAGTTTTGATCTCATCTGAGAATAGGCCTATCGAAACATCCTTTTCTTACTTATATTATAAATGCGAAAGTTTGTATGCTTAACCGTTTGTTACTTAATCACGCGGCAATCAAATAGTTAATTACCTGGACTGAAACATAAGCCATATAGCTTTTATTGTAACGGTCGTAAAAACCGCGAAATTTGCAAAATTATTATAAGAAAGCTTTTGAAAGCGGTTTCACGCACAATAAGATTAAGGAATTCGAATGAAACTTGTCACACAGAGATTTGATAACCTGAAGTTGAACATATGCTATATAACTTTTTACCAGGGACTGCAAATAACAGTTATGGACAAAAAAAAAATAATAAAAATTTATTTAATCTTTAGGACCTATATGAGCAGGGGAGTCACCAGAATTAATTTTTTTGGTCAGCTATTTAAAATGGGCATAAATTTATATATCCAATTTTTATCGAAAAAAATTATTTTTAATTTTTTTTTTTAATTTTTATATAAAAAATTTTTTTGAAAAAAATTATTTTCAATTTGTACAATAAAAATTTAATATAATTTTAATTTTTATTTTTAATTTTTATGAATAAAAATTATCAAACAATTTTTACTGATAAAAATTAAAAATAACAGTTATCCAACTATTTTTATTTATAAAAATAAAAAAAACAAATAACTTTTTACACGAATTTTTTATATTTGATCTATGGTTCACCAAGTTTACACATGTCTAGACGGTCTGGGCTCCAAAGGTAATTATTCGCGTTTTTTCCTCGTGCCTGGATTGCGCTGTGTTTTTTTGAACCCGAACAAACCTTGTAACTTTGACTTTGTAACGGTTTTATCTGCCCGCGGTACAGCTAGCGCTAGTTGTAGGAACCGAGTTCAAATCCTGTAATGGGAAAAAGTTTTTTTTTATTTTCTCTAAGTTAAATAAGTAAGTTTAAAGTAGGCCATGAAATTAATGTTAATTATGTTCATGTCATAAACTTAATATAAAAAAAAACCTTTTCCCCATTACAGGATTTGAACTCGGTTCTCTACAACTATGCGCTAGCTCCAGTACCGCTGGGCTATATGCTCCGATAATAACTCGTTAACAAAAGTCACCCAAAGGTTACTACAATAAGGTTTAAGTTTTTCGGTGTTCATAATAAAAACTAAGCAGGCGCATAGATTTTCTCAGGCTTTCATACGAGAGAAATAAACGCGAAATAATTACCTTTGGAATGCTTCCAGGACCGTCTAGACATGAGTATACATACTTGGTGACCCATAGATCACATATATGTAAAAATATTTGTAATTGGGGGCTTGGTTAAAAAGTTATTTGAGTTTAATTTTTATTTAAATTTTTATAATAAAAATTGTTTGATAACTGTTATTTTTAATTTTTTATCAATAAAAATTGTTTGATAACTTTTATTTTAAAAATTAAAAATAAAAATTAAAATTAAATTAAATTTTTATTGTAAGAATTAAAAACAATTTTTTTCCAAAAAAATTTTTTCATAAAAATTAAAAAAATATAAATTAAAATAAATTTTTTTCAAAAAAATTTCGAAATAACTCTTATTTTGTAATTTTTATAAAAAAAATTATAACAGTTACGGTCCCTGCTTTTTACTCAAATTATCCAAAAAACGGTAAATTGTCAAAAATTTTGTATGAGTTAGACTATAAAGTAGACGGATAGATAGACGGGTCAAGATCTAGCGTTCCAAAGAATCCGGAAATACGCAACATTTATTGATTAGTTTAGACTATCATGAAGATTTAATAGTTGGCAATTAAAGACGGGTAAATATGAGATGTCAGAAATTGTAACATTTGCAATATTCTTATAAGAAGTTAGATTGACATGAAGACGGGTAAATAGAAGGTGTAGATCAATCGGACCAAAAAATGTAAGTTTATCATAATGATTGAATTGATGACAATTGACAGATAAGCATTACTTTTTCGTTTAGTGTTTAAAAGGTTCTTTCACTCTTGGGTTAAGAAAAGCTCGCATGATGTTTTAGAACAGCTTTTAATATTATTTAGAAATTTCTATTACTTTAAATATCTAAAGTTTAGGATAAATTGTTTTAGGATTGATTTAATAGACGAACTTTGATTCAGAATTTGCTTTTATCAAGAGAAAAACTTCATTTCGATTCTTGGATTGAGTGTTATTTCCTCGCAGAACCGTGTGTTTAAGTAGCCTAAGAAATTCTGAAAATTTCCTGTGGTCGGATTTTGTTATAATTTGCAATTTCCTGTACCTTGCCCAACTCTAGTACCATTCTCAAATTTTGAAATTTAACTGAGATCGATACAGTTCAAACTTTATTAACCAAGTCTAAGAATTACTCACCTGATCGCTGAGGGATTTCTCCATGGCATTAAGCTGATCTAGGGAATTGACACCACCATCACCGCCGCTGCCATCGCTGTGATTACCACTAAAGTTATCAAAGCTGCCGCGACTGCCACTGCCAAAGAGAAAAACACAAACCATTAGATACCCCTTCTCTTGGAATCCTTTTCCCCTTTTTCTTTGTACTTACAGCTGTTGCCCTGCATTGCCCATCATATTGCCATTGGCTATGGAGTTCATGTCGTGCATATTGTAAGGACTCATCGCCTGCGAGTTGTCCCAGGTGGGCAATTGTGTGGAGCCCGGTGACATGACCTTGGCAATGTCATCGCACAACTCCTGCTTGATGGCTGGCAAACTGTTGTTGTTGTTGCTGCTGCCGCTGGGTGTGGGTGGATTAGTGGTTGGTGGTGCTCCACCAGGTGGATTGGGCATGCCACCATTATGCTGTAGGGCTCGCCAATTGGCTGAGGAATCAATGATGACCTCATCCACATCCGAGTTGCTTAAGGTGTTGAGTATGGCCCAAATGTATTGATCAATCTCCAAAGTATCCGTAATGGCCGACTTGCTACACTCCGGACAACGCCAAGAGCCACGCTCGCTGTTGATCATCAGATAGGCCTCCAGATCAAAGCATTGCACATGCTTGCATTCGTGTCCACGTGCCGGCAGACGTATTCGAGATTTGGTGATGGGACACTTCAATGAGATCTTGGCGCATTGTGGCTGCTGCTGTTGGGAGGAATCCGTACCCGTAGTCTGACCCTCACTGGGCATGCTCAGATTACGTTTGATCTTTTGCACACTATGCTCCAGGGGTAGAAGATTACGCTTGTGCAGAGTCTGCAAAACCTGACGCACTGAGGGTCGATGGACTAGTTGCAACACAAATAGATGGGACTATAAGGTAAAGATGAGATTAGGATCAAGATGACAAAAGGGAGGGCTAGATACTTACACAACAACAGGAACTGGCGGTCAATTGAAGAGTATTGCGTCCAGGCTGGCACACAGCCTTCAAGTATAATGGACGCAATGCAGTGCTATTCTTCTCGGAACGCTCTATATTAAGCGGTGTGGCATTGGCGGAGACTGTAACAGTATGTGGCCAGTTGGTGTTCATTTGGCGATCATCCTGATGGAAGCATTTCAGTTGCAGCTCCAAATCGGTGCTGGGATAAGAGAGGGAAACGTTAGATTCGCAGGCTGGGAAAAAGGAGAAGATCTCTCAACTTACCGGCACATTAATGTATTGTAGACATTCTGCTTCAAATGGAACACATGATTGCTCACGGAGAGATTGTGTAGCAGGCGGAAGGGTGCCAATATAATGCCATCCCTTACGGGGAATGTCAGTCTCATTTCTTCGCCTGCAAAAGGAAAAGGAAATTTGTGAATATTTTCAATTTTGGACGGAGAAAAAGCTTATTTGAATGATTTTGGTATCTAATGGATCTGAAAATCATACAAAGGATAAGAAATGGATATTATGGATATAGTCTTAGGTTTTCATCCAATGGATCTGAGCTTCATCCAAGGGATATGAAAATGTAAGGTTTAATATCAAAAGGATCACACTTATATCCATTTAATTTTAAAGAGATATGATTTCATTAAAGATATGAAAATGGATATTAATGTATCAAAAGGATCTCATTAATATCCATTAATGTTACATTGATCTTAGATTTTCATCCAATTGATCTTAAAAACATCCAAAGAATATGAAAATAGATATTATAATATCAAAAGGATCTCAATAGTACCCATTTAATGTTAAATTGATCTTACATTTTCATGCAATGGATCTATAAATCATCCAAATGTAATGAATATTATAATATCAAAAGGATCTTAATAATATCAATTTAATGTTAAGTTGATCTGATTTCATAGAGGATAGAAATATAGATATTATAATATCAAAAGGATCTCAATAATATCTATTAATGGCAAATTAATCTTAGATTATCATTCAATGGATCTGAAAATCATCCAAAGGATATGAATATCTAATATCAAAAAGATAATATAAATAATATTTATTTAATGTTAAAGTGATCTGATTTCATAAATGACATGACAATTGATATGTTATTTTATCAAAAGGATCTCAATAATATCCATTTAATGTTAACGAGATCCGATTTTATAAAGGATATGAAAATAGATATTAAAATATCAAAAGGATCTAAAAGGATCCAATGGATCCAAAAATCATCAAAAAGGATATGAAAATGAATATTATAATATCAAAAGGATCTCAATAATATCTATTTAGTGTTAAAGTGATCTGATTTCATAAAGGATATGCAAATGGATATTATAATATCAAAAGAATCTCTATAACATTCATATAATGTTAAATTGATCTTCGATTTTCGTCCAAACGATCTGAGAATCATCCAAAGGATATGAAAATGGATATTATAGTATCAAAAGGATCTTAAAATATCCATTTAATGCTTAATTGATCTTAAATTTTCATTTAAACGATCTGAAAATCATCCAAAGAATATGAAAATGTATATATTGTAATGTCAAAAGGATCTCAAAAATATCAGTTTAATGTAAAAGTGATCTGATTTCATAAAGGATATGAAAATGGATACTATAGTATCAAAAGGATCTCAATAATATCAATTTAATATCAAATTGATCTTAAATGTTCATCCAAACGATCTTCAAATCATCCAAAAGATATGAAAGTGTCAACTTACTGTTATCCATTGGCGGCTTAATGTCCGGATTGGGGCTGACATAGGGCACACTACAGGCGGGTGTCAGCGGCGGCGTTGGATTGCCAGGAACTGGACTGTGCTGATAGTTTTGCTGGAAACCTTGATTCTGATAGGGATTGCCCGTGGTGGCCACACCACCCGGTCCAGCCGGGCACATGACACCTGGTTGCATACCCCCGGCGCCAGCTCCATTTGCTCCAGGATAGAATTGACCCTGATGTGCACCCACTGGGCCCACACCACCACCACCACCTCCATAGCCGCCCATACCAGCTCCAGCTGCTCCGCCAGCTTGTGGCATGAAACGCTGCTGTTGGCTCATGCAACCCGTTCCAGGACCCATGCCACCAGCCATGCCTCCCGGACCCATGGGTCCCATCACGGGACCACCATTTGGACCCATCCCCTGACGTCCATAGCCATTGCCATTGCCCATGGGACCGGCTCTGCCATAACCATTGCCCGCACCCGCTTGCATGGGCAAAGGTACACCGCCACCCGCGCCCGCTCCAGGATGCATCTGCTGACCACCGTACATCTGTGGCGGTTGCTGTTGACCCGGATTGGGATACATGCCACCAGCGCCACCCACACCACCACCAGCCACAGCTCCCGCCCGTTTCTGGGCCATATGCATCTGCGGATGTGGATAGGGAGCCATGCGTCGTTGTTGCTGCTGAGGTGGAGCCTGTTGCGGGTAGCCACCATTGGCCATGCCCTGCATCTTGGCCATGGGATTCATGCCTACCATTTGCTGTTGCATGCCGGGCATGCCACCAGCTCCACCAGCACCAGAGCCAGGACCCATGGTTAAATTCTGCATTTGGTTCATGGGCGTCATCTGAAAAAGAAAAGGGGGTTTTTTTTTACCAACAATTAGCTGTGAATTCCCCTCGCTGGACTGCACTTTGTCCACATGCAAACAATTACTTTGCCCGCGTGTGTGTGTGTGTGTCTAAGCTTGAGCGGATTATGAAAATTTGTCATTCGACTTCTGTTTGTGCGCCGATTAGTCGAGCATTAAAAACAATTTGTTGATTGTGAAACAGCTGGCAGTGTGAAGTCATCCCAAACCCAATTTTTTTTTTTCTCATTTTCTACTTACTTGATGATGCCTTTGTGGTCCGCCAATGCCGCCTCCTCCATAGCCCATGCCCATGCCGGCCATACCCATACCGCCGCCTTGACTACTATTGTAGCCTGCCTGTCCCATTCCACCGCCTCCTCCACCATTCATATACTGGGCACTGCCATTACCCATCATGCCACCATTAGCTCCCGGATGCATGCCACCGCCCATCTGTAAAGAGATGAATGGTAAATTTAGAAAGGATTAGTCAATGAAACTGTAACTAAATGGGTTAAAGAAGAAGCTTAATTAGCAATTATTTATGGGACTTTTAAGAATGTATGAATTGATAAAGAAATCCCAAGAAATATCTTTTAAAAACTTTTTTTTCCTTTTTAGAGATCGTATAGATCAGATATGCTCAGAGCCAGCTTAAGGCTGCGTAGACACCAATACAAATGAAGATCATAGTTCTCAAGCAAATACAACCTCAAGAATTAGAAAATTAAGCCCGATTATGTGATACATACGAAATCAATCGTCTTGCAACAAAAATCTACATCTAGATATATTTGTTACTAGCAAATAACCCATCGCGCTTCGCTGCGCCTTCAACAGTATAGAACTAACGCACACCCATTTCCCGCCCTCTTCCAGTCCATTTCCCGACCACTTCCCACCCACTTCCAACCTAAATCCCACCCACATTCCACCCACTTCTCGCCCACATCCCACCCGCATATCACCCACCTCCCACCCACTTCCCACCCACCTCCCTCCTACATCCCACTTCCAACCACTTCCCAGTGGGCATCCCGGCGGTATTTCCAACATCGGAAAACAAAAACAAAACTGAATTTTTATTTTCACCTTACAAACCGAGTTTCAAGTCAATCGGACGAAAAATAGTTATTTTGCAAGAAGAATTTTCCGGGAATTTTCACACCTGGGGGCGGATTTTCCGACATGGAAAAATCACATTTTAAACTAAATAATATTCTGTCCATACAAACCTAGTTTCAAGCAAATCGAATAAAAAATAGTATTTTTCATGCACAATTTTCCGACCGTCAGGTCATATTTTCCAACTTCGGAATATCACAATTTAAACTATTTCGTATTCTCAATCCTTTCAAACCGAGTTTAAAGCCAAACGGATGAAAAATAGTTTTTACATGCAGAATTTTCCGGCCACTTTCCTCGTGGGCGAATTTTCCGACATTGAAAAATCACATTTCAAATTATTTCGCATTCAGTCACTACAAACCGAATTTCAAGCCAATCGGACGAAAAATAGTTTTTTTCATGCAGAATTTTCCGGGAATTTTCCGAACGTTGGGTCAAATTTTCCAACATCGGAAAATCACATTTCAAACTATTTCGTATTCTATTCTTTCAAACCGAGTTTTAAGACAAACGAATGAAAAATAGTTTTTTACATGCAGAATTTTCCGGCCATTTTCCTCGTGGGCGGATTTTCCAAAATCGGGAAAACACGTGTCGAATTATTTCGCGTACTATGCTTACAAACCAAGTTTCAAGTCAATCGGATGAAAAATAAAATTTTTTCCATACAAACACAACAGATATGAAGTATGAGTTGCTCTACGCTTAGCCATAAGCTATGCGAGAGAGCTATACGCTCAGCTATCCCTATGCAGAAAATCGCATAGGCTGTGGGCAGCCTTGTAAAAGATCCTTAAAAAAGAAAAAAAAATGTAAAGTCGTTCATGATTAAAAAAAGCAAACTGATCCATAAGGAAAAAAAACAAACAGCTTTAAACTAACAAGTCTCTCACATATGTTCCACAGCAGGAAAAACCATCTCAACCTTTACGACTATCGAACTAACTCGAAAGGATGCGGCGAGTTGCCAGAAAGAAGCAAAGCTGAGAGTTTTGCTGAAGAATGAAAGCAATTCTCAATGTTCCATGTTTGCACTTCTGTTGTGATTTGTGCAAATTTTTCTAGGAAAGCGTTTTAGTGGTGTTTTTTCGCGAACGGCGAGCTTGTTAAGAACAATCGATGTTGCTTTTCATCCCCCCAGGTTAAGTTCTCAAAGGCAAACAATTTGAAACATTTTATGTAATTTTAATGAAAATTTGTCTAAATAACCATAACTGCAGCTTAACCGGACCTTAAAACATAATTTATGGTCCATTCACTAATAATTTGATCAAATATGTCCGAGCAAATATTTCACTATTTCTGATTTGCAAATGTGAGAAATTATTTCTGTACCTAGTCACAGTTAGGTTTAATTATGTTTTGGAATACGCTTAATGTTATAGATACATAGTTCGAACTAGTACTATTTCAAAGTAGCGATACTTCCTCCTTTGTCATGATACCTAAAATTGGCTATCAAGATACCGCATCCCCAGAGTTCAGTAGAAAGATCACTGCAAAGTTATACTTTCTCTGGGAGCAAATTGTTCGACTGTACGCGGCAATAATAATCAAAAACTTACTTTAAGTTTTATGTACCTTCCTTGTAACATTTTCTAGCTTTTTCCAGCTTACTTTAAATTTTAATCTAGCTTTTTTAAAGCAACAACAAAAAGTACAAGCACACATTTTTGTTAAGATTCTTACCTGACTGTAACCACTCATGGCATCCATGTTGGACAAGTGTTGCTGCTGTTGCTGATGTAGCTGCTGTTGTTGTTGCTGTTGTTGCTGCTGCTGTTGTTGTTGTTGTTGTTGCTGCTGTTGATTGGCTGTCACCATATTAGGATAACCGCCCAAATTTTGTGCGCTTTGGCTGCTGCTTGAGTTGCTGAGGCCACCCAATGAACTGGCTGAATTTTGGCCACTGAGTGAAGTAAACTCGGAATTGGGACCGAAGGTGTTGTTTAGGCTGCGCAGGCTGTCGCCACCAACGAGCTCATTGCCCAGCATAAAGTTGCCGCCGCCGCCTCCGCCCACTGATCGCTGCTGTTGCTGTTGTTGTTGTTGCTGCTGCTGCTGTTGTTGTTGGTAGGCCAAAAAACTTTCGCGTTGTTGTTGCTGGTATTGCTGCTGCTGTTGCTGATTGTAGTACTGTTGCTGCTGCTGCTGATGCTGCTGCTGTTGATCGACTACACTCTGATTAATGCTTGTGCTGCCACCTGGCGGTGAGATTTGGCCCCCTGTGGCTGGCGCCCTTGAGGAGCCTGCCTGCTGGTTCATTTCATCATTTTTCCTGTAATTATTAAAGAAAAGATAATAATAAGAATTAGTTGGTGTTGTTGTGGGCATTAAAGCATAGGCACGAGCCGCTGGCGGGGCCGGAATTGAAGTAAATTTATTAAACATAATGTTTAAGTTTTTCTTTTTAATTTTGAAAACATTAAAAACCGAAAAATGTGTGTAAAATTTTGATTGACCAAAATGACAGGTGACGAAAAGGTGGGGAAATTAAAAAATTGTGACTAAAATTTGTGCTGACTTATGCTAAAATTTAGCTATATTCTTAAGTTTGTTTTAGGGACCTAAAGTTAAGTGGCCCCACATTGGGCGCCAATTTAGAAAAAGGTATTTCCGAGCGTTAGAATTAGGCTGCCTTCACAGACACGCACATTACTACAAAAGAAGGCTGGTTGACTGTATAACGCTATTTCATAAATTTTCCTATTCAATCATCAGCAGTCTTGACCTAGCTTCAAGGAGCTAGCAGAAAGTACCTCATGACAGAACTGCAGACCGCTTGGGAATCCCAAATAAATGACCGGTAATATGTACAGAAGTATTGACATGTTAGTGTTAAGGTAAGGTAAACAAATGAGGGTCACACTACAAGAGAGTGGAGTATATAGTAACAGTCTACAGACAGAAAGGAAAACCTGTATTAATGTGGCTTTCTACTCTCGCTTTTCTATGTCTCCAGCAAATATTAAAAATATGAAAATATCACATATTGGGTTACTCTTTCTATTTCTTGTAGTTGTAAAATTTTTTGATCGAAAAAGCTTAAAAAAACATCACAAATTCTAATTAAGACGCCTCTGCTTTTGTCACATACGGAAACAATTTTGTGTGCCAAATGAGAAATAATATTTTATTACCCAAAGCAAATCAAAGTGCGCACAAATTCACAATTACACAAACAGCCAAACAACAACAACAACAGCAAACTAGAAAAAAAAAGCAAGCGAGAGAGAATCGTGCACTGATTTCGATATAAACCAAGCACGTGTCATTGCTCAAAGGTTGTCTTGATTCTCAACTAGTTTTATCTAATCAACAAATAATAAAAAATAAATTTTACAAAATATTTATCTAATCGAACTGAAGTGAAGATCAAGTCATAAAACCAAATTTGGATCACACCTTTTGGGAGTAAAGTTTTCCATAAACTGATATAACAAACTATTGTATAACGTTACGTAGGCAATCTCTCACATTTGCTTTGCTCTGTTGAAGGTTATGTGTGTGTTTTAGCAGGAAGATAAGCTTTATAACTTTCAAAGGAGATCTTAGCCTTGAGGGTTATGTGCTTTATAACCCGCTGCGCTGCCTGACCCAATGACCCGCATTTGGCTAGCAATTTGTTTACCTCTCCACTTCAGCAGTGTCGCTGCTCTCCATTTCTAGTGCAAACAAGCCCCAAATGCTAATTTATCGTCACAGCAGCAATCACAGGTTCAGTTTTTCCCTCTGGCTGTGGCTCTGGCTGTGTGTTGGGGTTTTCGTCATGCGATTATCAGCCAATCGCTTAGTGGGCTTTTTATTTGCATTTGTTATTGTTGTAGCTGTTGCTGTGGCTGTTCTGTGTTTGCTTTTTGTTCTGCTTTTTTTTTTGTAGATGCGCAATTATTGTGAGCGTGTTACTTTATATTTTATGTATTTTTTCCAATTCGCATTGCGTTTTGTGTTTGTATATTCTCGTCGTTTGTCTGGTTGGGGGCTAGCTAGCAAATATGCTTAATTATTTTTACCTTAAAAGTCGCGCCATCAAAACGAATGCGAAAACAATTTCAGTGGCGCAGACAAAGGGGGAGGGGTGCGAGGGCGGGCTAGGAGGTTTGAGAAACCTAAGCCCTGAGCCCATTTGACATTTTAGGCTTTAAATGTCAGACCCGCGCGCACATCGAGTAGCAGCAAAGTGAGAAAACAAAATTGCAATACAGATGACACAAAAAGCAATGCCAATAAATATGCAACAGCAACAACAACAATGAATGACGTTGACAATCATGTTGATATTGCTGATGATGAAATTGTTGGCCTCATGACATCATCATTGCGACAAAAAAAAAAAAACATGTTGTGGACTATTTATGGGTCAATTGTTAAACTTTTAATTCTAGTAGCATAATAGAATAAGAGAGGAATGAGTAGAGTAACACAGATCAAGTTTCATTCAGATTTGCAAATTTTATGATATCTATCTATTCTGAAAAGCGCAAAAAGATCCGAGCAAAAACACCAAAGTTAAAGTTAGAGGGGGAAGCGCTATTTCAGGCAGCTAGAACGTATGAGTCAGTGTGCGCGCGCGCATTTACAGGGAAAAAACATTGAAAGCCTTGAATTGTGGGACTTGAAGTTCTTCCCCGATTCCCTCTTGCGGTACCACCGCTAAGTATTACATCACAAGGAATTAAAGCCTCAACTGGATCCATGTCTAGAATTTGGGTCGGCCTATATCTATCTATTCTGTAAAGAACAATAAGATCCGAGCAAAAACACCAAAGTTAAAGTTAGAAGGGGATGCGCTATTTCAGGCAGCTAGAGCGTATGAGTCAGTGTGCGCGCGCTTATTTACAGGGGGACAGCATTGAAAGCCTTGAATTGTGGGACTTGGAGTTCTTTACCCACTAAAACCGCCCTTATTCTCCGATTCCCTTACATCAGAAGGCATTAAAGCCTCAACTGGATCCATGTCTAGGATTTGTGTATAAGTTCCGCTATCTTTCACCTTGATGATTTCTGGGGGCATGATGCATATAGCATTCTAATTGATTTACAAGCTTAAAACGATGTTCATCAAGTTAACGACTGTGAATGATCTCCCAATGCCTACGCTTAGCTCTTTCCGATCTTTTGAAAATCTTGGGTAGAAAACAAAAAAATTATGCTTTGCTTCTTCAAAAAGATAGGATTCAAAGCATTTGTGTCCCGTTAGAAGCTGGTTTAAATAGAAGTCGATTTGTCCGAGTTTTCTTCCCACCCACGGCTGAATGTCCGCTAACAGTCTTCTTGTCCAGCTAACGTTGGTTGTAGACATCCATTTCGTCTGCCAATGTGTCATCGTAGACTCCCCTCTTTGTATGTGTGTCTCAATTTTACAGGGTATTTAGAAGTCGAGCCACTCGACGTTCGCCATTCTAAGAATACCTGTTCCTGAATAGCTAAATCTTTTCGCTTCCAAAAACCAACTGTGCTTGTTCGGCTTTCACAACACAATATAGCTTCATTTGGCTTTCTTGATGACAAAAAGATTATCCCTAATTGTTTAATCATTGCTGAGATATTACAGTTCTTACCCTTAGCGATCAATGGAGTTCGAAAACGTTAACATTCCTGATATTAAACATTTATAATTGTAAACTAGGTTTTTTTCGCTTTTCGGGGTTTGATTTACAACAAAACCTTAGCTCCGAAAGAAAGAGAGAAGAACAAACACATGAATTTGTTGTTGCTTTATGTAGGCTTATGGTTGGCATCGCTCGTATACGCGCCAACTCATTCTTTGCGTCAAACAACAACAAATGCGTGGCTTGCGGAATGGTCTTGGGCACTCATAGTATAGTGGGAGGTAGTTCCCACAGTTGGGCTTCTTCACTTCTGTCAAATTCGCAAGTTGGCTGTTAGATAGAAAAATTTTGCAATTGTTTAAAGTGTGAAGAGTTACAAAGTCTGCTGATGAGTGAATTGGGGACCATTTTGAAACAGCCTTGTTCGGACATAACATTGCTATTGCAATAAGTGCTTTGAGCTATCTCTAATGAATTGTGTTGGTTGTATTGAATTATAATAGCATGCTTTAAAAATAAATAAATTCATAGCTTTATTTGGGAAAATCTAGCTCTATATATTGATTGATCAAATTGTGTTCAGGAAGCTATGAAAGATTTGAAATAGAATTCAATTTCACTGACAATATATTTGTAACTTAGATGTAAAGTTGTATGACTTAAATTTGAATTTGTAAAGCGAACGTTTATGCGAAAATTGTATCCTCTATTTGGAATATTATTATATTCGAAAAATTTAATTATATTGTGGAGATGGGAAAATCCACTATTTCCGATTGAGCGGAATGTTATTATTAGCTTTTCGATGCCTGTTATCCAATGAATTAAGAAAAGAGGTGTTAATTGTTTATACACAGTTTATAACAAAAAATAAGGACCCCACGTTGGGCGCCAATTCTAAAACATTTTGTTTTATTGTTATACAACAAAGAGTTGGAGAGAAAATAACACAAATATTATTTGATTGACCTGCTCTATCTCTGTTAGTGTCATAAAATATGAGCTTCAATATACAACAAAAGAGGTCCCAGCTATACATATTCAATAGATTGTATAGAAAATATATTGTGTCTGGCCTAGGAGCAAACAAAAGTTTCATTTTTTATTGATGCTTGGCCTGTTAGACAATATTTTGCGTAGTTAAAAATAAAAAATTGATTTAAAATTTATAAAATTGTGAATGAAGATGAGTTTATGATTGCCTTGATTTATTCATTATTAAAGAATGCGTTTGACAGTTGAATTTTGAAGGGTGAACCTGCTTGAAGCCTTGAGGTAGGCAACACATTTTTTGTTTTGGGGGGGAGGTGGAGGGTCACCAAAATTTTCCTTTAAAAATAACGTACTCATAATTCATTTGGCCTCTGGTCTCACATAAATTTGCTATGAAAATCAAAATAAATCAACATAATATAGACTCTCGAAAAGCAAAAAGCCACCCCTCCAAAACAATGTGCGACAGAGTGGGATTTACCGCCCCAAACACAAAATAAAAATCGAACTGCAAAACAATATGAAGGAAAATGAAGAACAAAAATATGCAAAAAAAAAAAAAGCGCACAATTTTTGATTAAAAATCCCCGGCAAATAATACAATATGGACAGCATGTGGAAAGAAAGAAGGGAGAACGATAGATGATGTATGGAGAATGAGATATGGTCAATAGTAATGAATATGGAAAAATTGGTATTATTTCTCACTCTTTGGCAGGCAAAGTAAAGCAATTTTAAATTCATTTAGGAGAAAGGTTTGAAAGACCATAAAATTATAAATAGTTTTGTGTTTAAATTTGTATTGCCTACTTTTTGGGGCATTCAACAGTTGACAAAGATTTCAATAAATTGTGAGACGAAATTTATGTTACTAAATTTAATTTTTCTTTTTTTAATCAAGTATTTTTTAATGTTAACATTTCGAAAACCTTTAACTTTCAATTTTATGTTAAAATTTTTGAGGTCTTGTGTTTAATTTTTTTGGACTTGTTTTGTTTGCTGTTGAAGCAGATATTGTTACTGTTGCTTTTGCCTGTACTTCGGGTAGACATTATTTTTTGTGAAACTGGTTTTCAAGTACGAAGCTGCTGTCGACGTCTCAGCTGACGTCTCCCTCTCTGACGCGATTTATGCGTTGTTCGTCGTCGTCGTCGGACTGTTGCAATTTTCGTTTTGTTTTATTTTAAATGTGATTTATGTATTTGTTTGCACATATGCGCAAAAATACTTGAGCAAAATTATTGCAGCTTCTTTTTTTTTTTTTTGTTGTCTGTTAACGTTTGACTGTCTTAGCCTTCGATTTATTTTTAATGTTTATGTCTGTCTAATTGTTTATGATTTTTGTTGGGTATTTTTGTACAATTTTTTCCTTTTTTTTTTTAATTGGCGATTAGATAAAACTGCTGCTGCGAGAGTTTCGACTGACTGGCATAAATTTTGTTTCAGCAAAATGTTGACGACAGATAAGATAACGAAACTGGCTACGTAAGGTGTGCAAAACTAGCAGCGCTGATTGATAGTTATGACAGAGGTTGGTGTAACACATAGAAAGAGAATACCTGCAACTGGAACTTTGATTAGCGCGTGTGTTACAAAGTTTGCTCGTTTTTTGTTTTTTATCGCCACCACGACGAGCGCCACGAGTCGCCATCACCAAAACCATCACCCAAACGTTTGGGTTACATCAGCAGACAAGGACAAACAGAAGAGAATTGAATCATGCGGTGGAAAAATGCTTTTTGTTGGGGTTTAATTTATTAGATGATAAAAAAACAGTATTTTATGGAAAAGTAAACCTGGAGGAAAGAACTCAGAAGGGCTTTCAAAGTATACAAGAAATATGTTACAAATATAAATTTGTACAGGAAATTTCATCCACTTGGAGTTGAAACTTTCAACCACTTGAAAGTGGAAACTACCGTCTATGATTAATCATTCGTTAAGTACTCAAAATATGGCATATCATCTTGACCGTGTTCACTAGCAGAAATGGATTTAGTTCAATTGTTGTGGTGAACGAATGAATGTGAGAGGGCGCTCTCTTTACGAATTCCTTTTCCATTATAGATACTAAAAAACTAAAAAATTTTCCATTCGCCTTACTTCAGAAACAAAATTTGCAAACAGACGTTGATTTGCTTGCTTAAGCTCTATTTACACGACCTGATCACTCATCGGAGTTTTCGCCTGATTCGCTGTCTGACCGTGTAAAAAGGCGTCTGAGTAGACATGAAGCTACTCAGATGAGCGATCAGACGAAATAGAACCGGTTCATCTGAGTGGCATTTATCGAGTTACAATGTTGCAGAACTGCAATGTGCTGGCGTTGCCATTCTCTGACAATCGATATACATTTCTTATCGAATATTGGCAATCGGTCAAGTTTCTTGCATGTCAAGTGAATTCTTATTTAAATCCAAAAAAAAATTGCCTCCTCCATCCTCGATTTCACTTCCCAGAACGGCAACTATAATTTTTAATGCTTTATTATTCATTTCGCTTTTTATTCTTCTTGTGTTCTTCTTCTATGTACACAAAGCAACGTTACAATGTTCATTTAAACCAGAGTATTCCGATGAACCAATGGTTCTGCAACTGGCTCATCTGAGCTTCTCAGGCATGTGTAAAAGCGAAACTGATTAGATCAGACGAGTTTTCATATGACGAAAACTCATCTGAGCGATCAGGTCGTGTAAATGGAGCTTTAGATGTGCGGAACGTCAGACAATCAAATTTTTTCAAACGTCAGTACGTCTAAATAAGACCTAACTATATAAGGCGTTTATTTGCAAGTCTACAAACCTCTTAAACTATGCAACATATTCATTCTGTGCGTTCGAACCCTTATTGAAGTATTAGGTTCGGTTCGCAGCATGTTGAACCTAAGGATTTGGTTCAAAACTTGGTATATAGCTTCTTGGGTAGCTTAAGAACCATATTCATGTTCATGTCTTCATACCGCCCAGAGAACGATCACCACGAATAAACTTGCATTGGGCTCAACCGATCAAACTTGCATGCACCCACACATGTTCGCTCAAACCAATTAAACCTTGTTGGCGCTTTGATTGCAATCACGTAAATCGGCTTTTTAAACTGAAATATGTTACTTTGGGTGTCTGTTCACGATTAAGTTAGAGTTACCTGGTATAAGTTGTAACAAAAGCTGAGCTGCGCTGATGAAAGTGATGGAAATGAGAGTTAGAGAGTGATCTTGCTCCGGCGTCTTAAGCAGGGCCAGCCAAATGTTGTTTGTTGAAGCCGACTTAGTTGTAAACATGTTCAATCTGACTTTCGCTCAACCGCACATAACTCTCTTCTGCATGAAGCTAATATTACTCAACGCTGAGTTTTATTCGCTGATTAAATGTACATAAAACATGTTCGATCAACCGATTTACATTCAACCTCTTGATAAACTGTAATTGTATGATTGTATGATGCAATCCAGAATAAAGTGATTTATAAAGTAATCTTTTTACTGCTTTCAATAGTTATGTATTGAAATTTCTCAACTTGACTTTCGCCCAGAGGTCGCCAAAATCGGTTTGTTTGCGTGTGTCAAAAAACGACCACTTTAGAGGTACCGAAGCAACCATTAACTACGCCTGTCGTGTGTAGTGTGAGGTCTGTCTCGGCCTTTTAGGCAAAACTCACGCCTAGCTAACAACCTAGGCTTGGTTAACAATATGAATGTATGCGACAAACTATATGCGCTCTCACGTTCACTCTCACACTGATTCGCTCTCTGCTTATGCTCAACTCTGGCGCAGCTCTCTTGAGTCTAAACCAGTGATGCCCAAACTCACACAATCAAGCTTTGCGCTTGTGTGCTTAACAGCGAAACAAGAAATAAACTGTAGGACTTCACACATGAGCAACAAACAAACAAGCAAAAGCCCCGTGAGAAATAAAAAAGCTGAGAGAGTATGCCGCCGAACGTTTTATTTATAGAGCACACGAAGTCTCTCTTTCTATGCAAGTGTCGGCTGCGACGCCGGCAGTATTATGAGAACCTATCCCATGGGATATGCTTTTGGACCGATTGATTGACTTGGGCCTGGTGTGGTTGATCAGGCCTCAGAAGTCCGAGAGCGTTTTGCAGTGCAAGTATAAGTGATAAGGTATTATTATGACTTCGAATAATGATCACACCATAAAGCGTAAAAAAAATATGGAAAAACCTTAAAAACCCTCGTTTACCAAAAAAATAATTTGTTTCTGGTATTATTTAAATGTTTAATATAATTGTATTGTCATATTTTCCACTCATCATTTTCTGCTCATTCATTTTCGACCATCAGTTTTTTTCCCTCAATTCACCCGCATACCTCACTTTCCATTCACAAAAAAAAAAAAAACAAATATTATGGCCAAAATACGTGTGTAGTCTTCACTACGTACCTGTACTACCTTACCAAACTGTACCGCGATAAGCAATTCGGCGATAACTAGAAAATTTCTGCATACCTAAACGCAAAATGTTTATGTACGAGAATTCAGAATGAAAATTTCCATTGTTGTTGGCAGTCGCTCTCAGTTGGCTAGAATGGCAAACGATCTGGCCTATAATTAGCTTGTCGGCGCTGATAAGAATTTGGTGGTTACCTTTGATTTTTGGTGGAACCATTCCACACACACACACACACACCGCTTGCTATCGACTATCTGTTGGGAAGTCTCTTTATATTTTAGTGTAGCGAGTGTGGTTGGTGGTTCAGTTTGATATCAGCACGCGTTCAGGGGCTTTTAATTGGGTCGTTAAAATGGTTGCCTTGTTCAACTTTGGGTATTTTTTTTTATCATGTGACTTCTTCAAGGTGTTTTGAGGACAAAAGTCAAACTCTTAACCCATTAAGACCTAATCAAATTCAAATTTTCATGATTAGTTAGGCACGTAGATGATGATGATGATGACCTTCAATTGATGGGGTGAAAAAATTAAATGATTTAGGGGTGGCTTTTTACACATGTAACGGTGGTTGAGCTAAAGCAGACCCCTTTTTGGGCTGATGGGTTTATTAATATGGGACCTCGATAAGGCAATATTTGTAATTCTCGCTACTCTACTTGAGAGAGAGAGAGAGAGAGCTCTCCCAGGGGGTTGTTTGTATTTTATTTTTTTTTTTTGCGATTTGCAAATGGTTTTCCGCGTTTAGGTTTTGTTTTTCTGTCATTTTACTCTTTTGTAGCAGATTTTTATTTCCCGTGTGAAAATTGCCAAAGAGACCAGAAAACAGGAAGTACAAACGTCTCCTTCGCTGGGCAACAGCACACTCACACACACACATAGTATACTCGACGCATCTGTTATGGTGGTTGTTGTTGTTGGTTTTTGATGGCTTGTGATTTGGGCTTGCCTTTCGGTGGTTGATTGATGTCTCGTCACATAGTTCTTGGGAGTGTGTTTCTTTTTGGTATTTGCATTTAAGCGGGAAGTATTTAACAGAAGAGAAGGTAGCATTTTGGTTTGGGGGTGTAAATATCAAGGGAGGGTGTTTTTTGCTTTAGAAAAGTGTTAATTATGACAAGATTCGGGAGTTGACTTAAAGTTTTGGAAAATTCTGAAGAGGTTTAATTTCACTCCTAAGAGTTTAAGAACTTAAAAAAAGTGTAACATCTTTTAGCACTGGCCTTAACAAATTCGTTGGTATTAGTTTTATAAATCTAGGCTGAAATTTGGTCGAGCTATGGGCATTTAAAGTTCGAGAAATAAAATTGTTGTGGTCCATAGAATTCGGTATTTCTAAAAACGAGCTAAAATCGATTTTAATTTTGTTTTTATATGCAAAGAGACAGGGGGAGAGGACTTACTGAACTGAGAGACAAGACAAGTTGGAGAGTGAAGCGTTTAAAGATTTTTGGATCAAGAAATTTAGTATTAAGATCAAGAATACGCCCTTGGATCATAATTTTCATTCTAATTGTAGTTTAATCATCAAAATCTTCTAGTCCAGTATAAAATAAAGCAAAATTTAAATTTGCTGACGAAATTTGAAATATTACACTTAGAGAAATATTTAATAATCTTTCAACATCAAAAAATGGTAATTCAATGTGAAAAATTTCATTTTAAACGGACTTTTAAAATGAAAACTTCTTGATTCGAGTATATTTTACAGATTTTTAATGCAAAAATTTTTAAGTTTTTTATTCAAGTGAGAAAAATGTTACAAAAATATCCCCGGAAAATAAATTATATTTTTTTCAAATCAACTTTATTCTGATATGAAAAAATGAAAAAATTTCAAATCGATATTTTTGATCATATCATTATAACATTTCTAGTATCATTTCGAAACTATTTAATATCAATTTAAATGAAAGATATTATTTTGGATCAAAATGATATTATTTTCTTGTCAAAATGAAACTAAGAAAATCTTAAATATCTTAAAGAAATATCTTAAAATTCTGATGTTATTTGACATGATTCTTCTTATAAAAGTGATCTTAAGGCCTTCTTTTAATCGAGACTGTTTCTAAAACAAGGCGATTTGTTTAAAGTTCTGGATTTCAAAGTCATTACAGAAAAGTTAGGATCCAAAAAGGCCATGAAGTGATTTTAAGTTACCAAGACTGACCAACTAAGAAATTCCTCAAATTTATTTCAAGCTGCCTACAAAATTCTTTGATATGTGCTAAACTCAGTTCTGTTGACCTGCCACTAAGACTCGTTTCGTACTACCTGTACTTTTCTTGATGTTCACAAATGGGTTAAGATTTTACCTGTGGCCGGCATTTTTCTTACACTTTAACTGTAAATGGATTTCAACCTTTCGCCCCGCTCTCGTCTCATCTTCATGATGAATTACTAAACCCAAAAAATAAAATAAAATAATGTAAATGTAGAGAGGGGAAAAATATGCGTGGCATGTGAGAAAAAAAAAAAACGGCAAACAAGCAGGGAAAGGAGGGGTATATGCATGTACATTATATACAGTGTGTAGGTAGACCCAGACAAGAGGTTGTAATGCTTCGCTCGCTGGCGAAGTGACCTTTTTTCCGAGCCCGAGCTCTCCCCCCTTTTTCTGTTGTTGTTTTCTGCTTCTCACACACACAAAATGGGCGAAAACATTGTCAAGTCTCTGACGAAATGCCGAAACGAAGCGGATCGCTTGTCTTGGGAAAATTTTCTTTCTTGGTATCGATATGTGGCCGCTGACGCTGCCGCTGCCTTCGTTCTACGAAAATAGTTCAATGGAAAACTCCAGCAACAACAACACCAACAAAGCAACAGCAGTAGGTCGCTGCCAGAAGACAAAAGTCGTGGCAAACAAAATTCTTCTTTCATTTTTTTTTTTGGTTGCTTTCTATGGGTGACTGACTTGGACTTGGTACGTTGTCTGAATGGCTACAGTTTGCTCTGGCTTGGTGTACGTGCATAACGTTTTTCGAGTGTGAGTTGAGTCAATTATGGGTCAGCTGTGCGTGAGAGCAAGAGAGAGGGGGAGAGAGAGAGAGCGAGCAGTTTTGGGGGGTGCTAGTCACAGCTGATGTGTTCAAGGGGGTGGGAGTTATTTGGGCAACATCTGTTTAGCTTTAAGGGAGCATTTAACTTTTATGAATATTGTTATTATTGAGATTATATAGATTAGAAATATCATACTTTTTTGGTTTGGAAAGGAAAGGAAAACTAATTTTGTTTTATATACTTTATTATTTGAAAGAGATTGGTGAGTCAATCATTTTGAAAAAATTTAAGACTTTAATTATATTACCAACAAGTGCTTATTCGGCAAAAAAAAGTGTAAATGCATCAAAGTCTGCTGATGAGAGGGACTGGGAGATCCTCGATACAGTACTGTACGTAGCAAACCTATAATTGTAACTAATCTCTGCTGATTTGTGCTAATTAAATCGTGGACTAATTTCTAGAAAAGATTTAAAAATTAATTTGAATTTGTTCTTGAGCATGGGAACTGAGAATCTTGACTCTGTCTTAAGTTTTAAATCTTAAATTTAAGACACCTTGGTTTGAATAAAACTACAATTGTTTGCACTTAAGTTTTATTAAGCCCTTTACTAAAATTTTTGTCTTGTTTACGATTAAAGACCTTAATATTATTATTATCTATTTACTTCTTCAATTTTTTTTTACTCTAAGCAGCATCAAAACTGAAAATATTATGAAAAATATGCATAAACTTAAATTAAGCTCTAATTGACAGACTTTGAACTTGTATCCACCATAAAAATAAATAATGCTTTGTTTGAAATAAACTCGTCAGGCTTCAAAGCTGCCATTTGGTTCCAAAAAAAAAGGTTTGGTTTGAGAATTTCGGTCTTTCGAAACTGAACCAGAACCGAAACTTCTAAATTGCTTAACCCTCGTATTTGGACCCGAACCGGATTTCCTTGGCTTGAATAAAAGTTTCGCCTCAACCTCAGTAAGCAGTAAGTTTCTTTTAGACTTATGTAATTATTACAATTTATTATTTTTATATTGCTGAAAAGGAGCATTATCATTTCAAAATCATTTTCAAAGTCGAAAATTTACGTTGTTAAATGCGCATTTTCATAGAGAAAGAACAAAGTCTGCTGATGAGTGAATTGGGGACAATTACAAAACAGCCTGTACAGACATATTATTGCTATTCCAATAAATGTTCTCTATTCTGTTGATTGTATTGAATTATAATAGACCATTGACCTTGAGCCAGTGCTGTTAAAAGCAAACAAATCTAACAAAAAAAAATAATAATATTTATAATGTATTTTTTACTTAAACAGTATCACACACGGTTTACTATATTCATTGTTTCTATACGGGTTTTTCTATATCTCTGTCTATCAATTTATTTACAGAGCCTGTCACTGCGTTCCAGTGTGACCATACCTTAACGCTAAAATACTTTTTGTAGGTAATTTTCAAATAATTCATAAGACTAGACCATAATTGAACTAAAACTTCTAAAAAAGCGACAATTTATGTTTCATGATGAATCAACACGTTATTTTTCGAACACTAGAATTATTTTTTAGCTGTGTGCCGGTACCTGCTGGTATACCGAAATGAAAATTCTGGTACAGGTACCGAAAAATTAAATAAAGAAAATTCATTATACGAAACACATTTTTTTTGGAACGTACCGAAACCAAAATTTGTTTTTGAGTATAGACCTATAGAAACATCCTTTTTAATATTGGAAATCTTGGAATTCTTGATTAAAACATATTTTATTATTAAAATATTTAAATTATTATGAAATGTTTTCTTATAAGATTGAAATTAACGATCAATATTTCCAATCCAAAAAAAAATCAAAATGGAAAATTTTTTGGACTGGGAAAAAAAATATTTTATTCCACTCAAGCTTAGTTTTTCAGAAAGTATATACAAATAAGTATCAATTATAGTTAAAAAAAAAAAGTCCCAAGCTAATAAGTCGTTTATGAGTTATTAACCCAAACTTTACTGACTTTGACAAACAAATTTAGGGTGTTCACCAGCTCGCATAAAAACGTAATTGTGTAAATTTACGCGCCTAGAAGGTTTGCCCTCGTAATTTTTGTCGTAAATCAGCTGTTTTTCACAGGCTGTGAGTTTTTCTGTCACTTGTGTGCGTCAAAGCTTAATACGTATTTTGTATAGCATTGATTGTAGGTGTACAAATCAAGCTAATTAGGAGCATGAAGAAATACAAATACAAAAAAAAAAAATTTGAGATATGGATCATGATGCTGTCGATGAAGAGTTAGATTTTATGAAGGATCTTGCTGGCAGCAAGTCAGCTCCAAATAAGTCAACTAGCGAGCCAATGTGCTACCATTTTTCAATGACCAATGAGTCCGTGCGGCCCCATGCTTTATGTCGACTGCATTTCGACCCCTAACAGGTAGTTCTTTTCTGTTTAGAAGCTGCATCGATAAAGATAGCTACAACTATGTTTACAGCAGGTGATGACGGCTACTTAGGTGTTGTTACAGACAGAGTATTTGGAGCTATTTTGAGGAAGATGTGTCAATTTATTTACTGGCCAAAAAATTTTTAATTATTGTAGGTGTGACCGCATATTTCAAAGACAAAAATCTCGAAATGACACGCTACCGAGTATTTTTTGTCGATAATTTGACTAATTTTACAACACTTTAACTATTTACTCTTTTTACACTTTTACGCTGATTTTTTAAACCTAACCCAGAGTAGAAAAAAAGTGCGTTATTTTTTTCTCATGTGTTTTGTTGTTGTGGCGTAAACTTTTGGAGTTTACGCTTTTACGCGGGCTGGTGAACACCCTTATTTCTTTCATAGTTTCACCTGTTCTTTAGATTCATTACTTAAAACAGTGCACTGTTTATAAAAACACTTTTGATAACATTTATGACAGCAATTTTAAATAAAAAAAAAATGTTTTTTTGTCGTTCCAAATATTGTTTAGAAAAGGTAAGAGATAAAACTGGTTAAAACACCCATTAAAGTCAACTGAGTATTTATTATTTTTTTTAGTTCTAAAAATTTAATATAACATTTAAAACTGAAAATAATTAACTTTAAAAATAAGCCAGTATGTTGTACAACATTTTCTAATCTACGAGGACTTTTCTAATCTTGGAATAAAAAAAAAATAAAATAAAGATTATTATATCCCTTTCCAACATATTAAATTTGTAATTAAGTATTATTAAAGGTATGGCAAATAAATTTCGTTGTTCTTTATAAATGTCTTTAAATTCGAATTAAAACTTTTCTTAACTTGAATTGAAGTTCGAAAAAAAGCTGCCAGCTTGATACTTTTTAAGCTTAGAATACACCTTCACACAGCAACTGCCAAAACAAAAAAACTCTTCAAGGAAAAAAGCTTGCAAAATTAACGTTTGATTTCAAAAGATTTGTGAGTTATTTTTATATAAAATTTTTGGTTTTGGCAGTTGCTTTGTTGAGGTTTTTACTGAAATATTTGAGGATTTCTTTTTGATAAGAAAATGTTGACATTTTTAATAGCCCACTAATTAAACTGAATTGAAACTTAATAATTTTTTCTTACTATAAGAAATATTTGTCACGAGATTTTAAGCATACAATTAATAATTCGATTAAAATATTTCATCAGAATTTTTGCCAAAAAGTAATAAAAATTTTTTTAACTTTAAATTTTATGAAATGTAAATTTTTCTTTTTGGAAATACTTTTAATGAAAACTCGATTAAATTTTCTTCAACTGAATTATGGCAAAAAGTGATGGAATATATTTTAACAACTGGGAAATATTTGTCACTGAATTTATGGAATTCAAAGGAAAACTTGATTTTAAATTTGTTTTTTTTTACACAGAATAATAGATTTCAGATTCACAGAAAAACCCATTACAAATTTTTTCATCCGAATTTTGTTCATGTTTGATAAATATTCCACAAAAATCAAGCTTATCAATTGAAAATTTCCAGGGAGCACACAAATTTGGTTTAAAAACACACACTCAAGCGAAGGGCACTACAAAAATATTTAATATTTGCACAAACAACAAACAAAGCATAAAAATGTAATCATAAAAAAAATTTACATAAAATATCTAAAAACCAAAGCACATTCCGTTTAATTTTTTTTTTATGGTTTAATTTGCACAACAATTAAAAGTTTATTTTTAAGTTGAAAGAAATGAACAAAGACAACTATTTTTATTTTGATATAATTGCACTTCAGTTAATTGTTCGATTTGGCTTTAAATAACAAAAAAAAAAACAGAAAACGTTGAATTTATTTTTAGATATTTTACCTAAGTTTTTAGGTTGTTTTTGTGATGTTGTTTATGCTTTTTGAGTTGTTGTTGTTGTTGTAGTTGTTGGTTGAAGCTGGGTGGGTGGGGGGAGGAGACAGGTGCACACGTTGCTCAAGTTGCTCTCCCTCTCTCTCTCACTCTCTTGCACACACTCACTACTCACTCTCACACAAACGCACACACACGCACGCACACTATGGGGTGGTGTGGTGTGGTTATCGGTCACAGTTATGTTTGTTTTTGTTTGCTTTTGATTTGATTTGTTTGGTTTAATGACGAATTTTTCACTTGTTTTTTTTTATTGTGTTTGTTGGCAGAACTTACTTTTTGGAATTGCGCTTCGTGGTTTGTTTGGAATACATGGGAATTTTGTCAACAATCAATTGCATGGCATCAACACTAATTTGTTTGTGTGTTTTTTTTTCGTTTTTCTTTGAGAGAGTTGTTTATTTTGGTAGGTTCATTAACATTTTATTACATTTTCTTTGCACAAGTTTTTTATTTTCTTTTCTTCTTTATCTTTTTTTTGGTTGCCTAGCAAAATGTTGCAGTTTTGTTGTAGTTGTGGTTGCTGTTAATACTGTTGTTGTTGTTGTTGTGGTTGTTGTAGTAATCCAAGTTGAGGAACTTTTTAAGCACTTAATCCAACAAATGTGCTTGGTTTTTTTTTTTGTTGTTAATATTTTTTTTTTAAATTAAGTCACAAATACTTGCTGTTGTTTGTAATACAATTCTGATTTGTTCAAAAAAAACCTTTTTCGGTTTTTTATTTAAAAATTTTTCACGTAAAATTTGTTCGCACTCTTCTCGATTTAGCCTTGTGGTTAGGCTACACTTTTTTGTGGTGTTTTAATTTGTTTGCTTGCTGCTTCGAACGCGCGTGTTTTCAACTTCCCGAACGACAACAACGTTGTTCGAGGGCAGCCAGAAAGGAACTGAAGCTGTCTGAGACTCGTAACTGACTGACAACGTCTGACTGCAAGCAACCGAGCAGCTGCCGCTGTCGCTTTACCTTTTTGCTGGCAGGCACCCACACACATGTACAGTTGCTCTCTCTCTATCTGCTGCGCTCTCTCTCTCGCTGGTACGGTTGATTTATTTCAGGTCGCTGTTTAAGGGGCGACGACGCGCGAGCACTTAAGTAAAATAATAATTATGTATACGTATGTCAATTTGTTTGACTTGGTAGCGTAGCTAAAAGCGTAGTAGATTTCTACTACCTTTTTTTTTTGGTACTTTTGGTATGACATTTATTGGGTTTGTTTTGAAAGCGTTTAATGGGCTTGAGTGTGTGTGTGTGTGTGAGTGTGCGTGCTTGCGGGGTGAGCGTTAAGTAGATTTTTCAGCACATTTGTCTTAATTGTTGTGATTTGTGTTAGGTTTCTGAATGATTTATTAAACGGGAGGCACAAATTTATACAAATTTGTATAATAATGTCACATTTTTTTGTGATAAGACTACAATTTAGGCCTTTGAAATATGGGTCTTCCAGTTGGAATTTTTTGAATAAAATTTTGAAATTCTAGGGTAAACTTAAGTAAATAAATACCGAATCTTAAGATTTTTGAACATTTTTTAAAGATAATAAAAAGCGCTAAACATCTCTCAAACAGAAAAAAAAAATTTTTTTTCAGTATTTTTAGGAAAAATTCAAAGTTCAAATTCAAAAAACAAAAAGTTTTTGAAAAATTTTAAAATTTTTGAAAAACTTGAACAATTAAAAAATATTTAAAATATTATAATTTTTTAAGAACTTGTGATATTAGAAAATTTTTTGAAAAATTAGGAAAAATTTAACATTTTTTGAAAAATTTAAAAACTTGAAAATATTGTAAGGTTTTGGATCATTTCTCAAAGATAATAAAAGGAGCTGAATATCTCTCAAACAGAGTACGATTTTTTCAGTATTTTTTTTTTTAAATTTGAAAGATATTGAAAAATTGAAAAATTTTGAAAAACCTGAACATATATAAAAAATTTGAAATATTGGAAAATTTTGTGATTTGTGAGATAAAATTTTTAAAATAAGGAAAAAAATTAAAAAATTTTTTTTTAAATTTTGAAAAATTTTAAAAATTTAAAAACTTGACAATTATTAAATATTATTTATTTGTATATAAGTTAGTCCTTGGAATTTTTTTAAAATAAACACCAAGATGTGAGGTTATTGATTTTTTAGTGTTAAGGTCAGGGTTCAATACCGGAACCAGAACCGGAACCGTTAACCGAAATAAACCGTTTCAAACCGCGTACCGGAACCGGAACCTGAACCGATACAAAATTTTTTTTAAGAACCGAATACCGTTTACAGTTATTATTGGAACCGATAAAACCGGAACGAAACCGAAACTTTGGTACCGGTACGGTTCCGGTTTCTTTTATACGCTGTACCTAATTATGTTAGGAGTGTGCAAAATTATGTAACTGAGAGGAATCATTTCCGACCTTATAAAGTGCTTGATCTTATGTATGTAGACAAAAGAAACAAAAGATTGAACAGTCCAAAATATTAGAAAGTTTGGAAATGCCAATGACGGGTATACAGAAGGTGTAGATCAAACAATTAAACACAAAAAACAATGAAACAACTAAAATAAATGCGAAATTTGCTAAATTTTCTTATACCCAAAATTTGTATGAAGATTTGTTAGACTGCAATAGTATAGGGTAAAAATATGTGGTGTTGACCGAACTGTCTCAAAAATCGGAAATTTACAAAATTACATGAGTTCAGAAAAGTATAAATTGGCAAAAATTCTTATATTCTTATATAAAATTCTTAAAACGGACCAAAAAATCGCAAAATTTGCAAAATTTTATAACGATTTTGATTCTTATGAAGACGGGTAAATCGACGGATGGGGAATTTTGCTAGATGAAGATTTGATAGATGGTAGTTGTAAGGTATGCTTCACTCCATCGCTTTGTGAGCGGCGTAGCAACTCAAGTCGGGTACATATTTATTAAAATTTTTTTTTTTTCAGTATTAAAAATAAGTAGTACTTATATCGGTAAGTACCGGTATACCGAAATAAAAATCCGGGTACCGGAACCGAAACCGAAAACCGAAATTAATTGAAAACCGATAAAGAACCTTTAACCGAAACATTCATTTCGGGACGTACCGGTACTGGAACCGGAACCGAAATTCGTTTCGGGATTAAGCCCTGGTTAAGGTATTTTTGAGACATAGACGGTCTGTAAATAAAGATGGACGAAGACAGAAGTTGTAAGTAGAAGACAGACAGGCAGACAGAAAGAAAAACCTGTATCGACAAACCGCGAAGAGACAAACCCGTATATACCCATTGTAAATAGAAAACCGTGTTAAAAGTGGTGCAAATAAATGCCCAAAAAACGGACAAATCAGCGTTTAAAAACTCTATAAATGTAATTGATTTTGTCCGAACTGATTGGCAATATACTCAGAGCCCGAACGATAAGAGATAGATGGCTGTAATTTGGACAAGATTTTATATTAGCCTTGAAAGTGTGTCTTAAGACGAGGTTTCGGAAAATTCCACAAGTTTGTTTGGGGAACCCTTTAAAATTCGGTACATATTTGACTCTCACCATTAACTTCACATACTGAGTCTGATATTGTTTGGTTCTATTCTGTAGAAGGCGACGGGTTAGATGTTATAAATCTCGTGTCACATAACCAAACACCTCCGAAACGGCTTGACCAATTCTAATGAAATTTGTTTTTTTTTTTTAAATATATAAAGGCAGGTGAAGAATAGGTTTTTTTTACTATATTTCGTAACGCTAGGTGAAATCAGTGTCCCTTTGCGGAACATTCTTTTGAATTGACAGCAGGCTGCTCATCTGTATCACTCTATGTTTCGTTATTGGACCTATCTGTGTGTGTGTCTGTTACAGTAAACAATGCCACAACACGTAGGGGTGGCTATTTGGGCCGTCCAACAAATACCCCAACACACATGCGAAATTTTAGGGCAGCAAGAACAGATCAACAATTGCATGAAATAAATGAAATTACGCGTGTCAGAATTTCACAACTTTGTTCTTCTCAACGAGCTTTCCGAAGTCAACAAAAACTATTGGAGCAAAAACAAGCGTGCCGGACAGATGTTAACACACGCAAAACAATTGATCTACAACTCCAACAAGTATTTCGAGCATTTATATCTGCAACTGACTTCATTCGGGGCAACAGAAATAATGCACAATACACAACCTTCAAAATTGAAGGCCAACGATTGCTGGGTCAACCCACCTTCATTCATATTAAATTTTTTATTAAACCAATGAACAAATATTGAAGATTTTGTGTGAGGGTTTTCCATTGATAAATGGTACTTAAGTCTGCAATCAATTCCATTCAGCAAAGACTTATTAGCAACCGCCTATCATAAATCGGAAATCTCTAATTGGAATTATCTGCTGAGTACGACCAATATTTATGATAGTTTTTTTTTGTGTTCAAAATCGGTAAAAGTGTAAAGCTTTCATTCTCTATTCTTCTTTCTATGTCATCAAATTTCAAAAATTTAGTTTGATCTTTTCACAAAATTATTACAATGCGAAGCAGATTGAGTGGTCGTACAAAAGTTTAATTTATCAAATAATTTATGCTGAAAAGGTGTTTGCGAATTGCCACATTTTAAAACAAAGAGACCAATGCTTCAAACAAAAACATAAATATCGTTTCCTCCAGCGAATTTGAAAGCAGGGAAAAATTTTTAAGCTAATGTTGTCAATTAAATAAAATTTTTGGAGGTGAAATATGGGCAGCCAACACTTTTTATTTCATTTAAAAACTATGTAAAGTTTATTAAATTGTTTTGAACTCAATGGGAAAAATTGATCACCTAAATCCCCTCCCCTAACTACGCCACTGCATTGTGCTCATTCAAAAGGGAGTCCAGCTCGTCGACGATGCTCCTGACGTAAGGCGAATTGAGGTTATTGTATTGGATCATCGAAGACCAGAACTCTTATACTATGTAGTCAAACAATTTTGATTTTCAAAATTTCCAATTAGCTTAGGTTGTGGATTTTTGAAATTTTATTGATAAATTATAAATGTTCTTTTTTAAATTTTTTAAAATTTGTGAAATTTTTTCAAAGTTTGTGTGGTTTTTCTGGATTTTTTAAACTGTGGGTTCAATTATTTTTCGAAGTTTCTGGAATATTTGAAATATATACCTCAGTTTTTTCGAAAAATATTAGATTTTTTTTTTAACTACGAAAATTTGTTTAAATTTTGGTCGTTTTTTCTGAAGCTTTTTTTTATTTAATCCATGTTTCTTGGAATTTTTGTAAAATTTTAAAATATTTAAAACATAAAGAAATTATTTTTAAAATTTTATGCTTTTTTTACTTTATCTCTACAAAATTTGTATCTTATTTGAATTTTTAAAAATTTTTTTAAAATTTTATCATATTTATTTTGAATGACCTTTAAAATGGAAATACTTTAATTACCCGTATAAAAAAACATTTAACAATTTAATCTGAGCATATCAATTGACTCGCAAACACTCCACACACACACACACACACACACACACATGCACACATCTCCTACATTTCACGCTCTTACGCTCTCTGCTGCTGTTTGTTAGGCCAAAACAAAATCCACTCCCAATTTATCACTCAATTAGCACCGAAAAATGTAGTAGTGTATGAAACTCTCGCTGCCACATTCTCTTTTTCTCTCTCTCTCTCTCTCTCTGTGCACTTAAGCAGCTGCGTGAGAAAAACCGTCGTATCGGGTGTTCATCTCAATGAAATTGTAGCATATTTGTTGCCATATCGAGATTAAATTTTCAAACAGCGAGAGCGGGAAAGAAGAGAGAGAGTGAGAGAGAGAGAGAGGTAGAGCTTGCTGGTTGGGTGGGTGGGTGTTGGGTTAGTTGGTTGGTTGGTTGGGTCGAGTCGCGATTTATTGATGACGTCGACGCTGACTGCGCTGCTGGCTGTGCTAATGTGTTTGTTGCTTTTGGCATAAAATTATGTTTTATTTTATTTAACATGCACATTTTTTTTCGGCAGTCCTTAGAAGAAGAGAGGAAGTGTTTTTTCTTTCTTTACCATCCTCAAAAAGGAAATGTACTGACGTCGGCATCGGTGGCAGCGGCAGCGCGGCTGCTGTTGTCGGTTTTATGCACGTGCGAGGGTGAGGGCGAGGGAGGGTCGGTCGCTGTCGAGCCCTGGCATAGCCTGTATCTGTATCCGTATCTGTATCTGTGTAAATGCGTTGGTTGTTGGCTTGTTGTTTTCGCCTACCCTGCGCCCCTGTCCCTGTCCCTGTCCGTGTCCTCGTCCGCTGTTCTGGGGGCATTGTGTATGTGTCATGCCTGCTTATGTGCGTGTTGGTTCCTGTGCCTGTTCCCTGTTACTGTGACTGAGCTGCAAGGCGCTGACACACATACAGGGTGTTGGAAGTGATGTTTTTTTTTTTTGGTGTTTTTAGCTAATTATAAAGGGTGACTTTCAGGGAGAATTTGTAAATAATGTTCTTTTTGGCCATACAGGGTGTCTAATTAATATTAATGTGTATCTATACAGGGTGTTTATGTGCCAAATGGTAACAAATTTTATAGTTAAAACGAAAATTTAAAGAAAAATTCAATTAATTTTTTTAATAGGGTGTCTGGAAAGTTGTTGGGTAAATACAGGGTGTTTGATAGGCAGACAAACACATTTTTCTGCTACTGCAACTTATTTTAGTGCATATATGGCGGAAAATTCCAATTAATACAGGGTGCTGACTATTTTTAAGGTGTACAGGGTGTCTGTTAAGGTTAAAAACGATCCTGGTGAGCAGATTTGTACCGATTTAGTAATCCTTAAGATCGGCTGTTAACAGAAATCTTTATTTTGGACACCTTGCTTAGATTATACAGGGTGCTGAGCTCATCTGAATTTGATAAGCCACAGACAGCCATTCAAAATAGACAGCTTTAAGATATTCAAAGTATTAATTATGGATATTTGTTCAATTCATACAGGGTGCTTGCTTGTTTTAGGTAATTGAGTCAAAATATATACTTGACATCACATTGTTCAATTTGTTCTGCGTGCTTCGCCCATCGTAATGGTCTAAGCCACAGACATTCAGTCAAAATATGTAAATTGATGGTATACAGTGTGTCTGTTTAAAATAAAATTGCTCCTGTCAACCGAATTGGTAACGATTGAATCCATTTTAGAGCTGGCTTTTCAGACATGCTTAATTCAAACACATTCCTTCTTTTATACAGGGTGCTGATCTTATCCAAATGGTCTCAGAAACAAACATTTAGTCTAAAAAGGCACTTCTGAGCTTTTTTAATGAATGACTTACGAAAATTTGTCCAATTTATACAGGGTATTAACTTGGATTACGAAAAACAGGGTGTCTAATTGAGCAAAAATGTAAATTTTTATCATTTAAAAGAGTTTAAATGGCATTGATCAATTTACACAGGGTTCTACTATTATTGTGTAGACATTTAGGCAAAATATGTAAATTAAAGGTATGCAGGGTGTCTGTTTAAGATAAAAATTCTCCTGTTAGGCAAAATTTGTATCGAATTGATCAATTTTACAGCTGGTTTTTGGACAAATCCTAAATTTAAACACAGCACAATTTATTTGATATATGTACTACGATTATACAGGGTGCTGAGCTCATTTTAAAGGTCTTAGCATTAGACTGTCAATCAAAAAACGTTAATTTGAAGCTTTTTTAATGAATAAATTATAGAAGTTTCTTCATTTCATAAGGACCTCAATTGTTTTAAGTAATACAGGGTGTCAAATTGATTAAAAATGTAAATTTTGAGCATTTAACAGACCTTATTTCACATTGTTTAAAATATACGGTACAAAAAAGTACATTTTGAGCTTTGAATGAATGAATTACGAAAATTTGTTCAAATTATACAGGGTGTTAACTTAATTTAAGAAGAACAGGGTGTCTAATTAAGAAAAATGTGTAAATTTTGAGCATATACTGAACTACACCACAGACATTCAGTCGAAATATGTAAGTTAAAGGTTTACAGGGTGTCTGTTTCAGATGAAAATTTTGCTGTTCACCAATTTCGTACCGATTTATTGAACTTTTAGAGCTGGCTGTTAAGAAATGCTTAGTTAAAGCAAATATTTTTTAAATAATACAGGGTGCAGAGCTCATTTAAATGGTCTCAGCCTTAGACAGTTAGTCAAAAAAGTTAATTTTTAGCTTTTCTAAAGAACGAATTATGAAACTTTATCCAATTCATACGAAATGCTCAATTTTTTAAATAATACAGGGTGTCAAATTGATTAAAAACGTACGTTTTGAGCATTTCCCAGACCTCTTATCACATTGTTCAATATATACAGTAAATTTAATGAACGAACTATCAAAATTTGTCCATTTTATACAGGACGCTTGCTTGTTTTAAGTTACACAGGGTGCCTAATAAAGTAAAATTTGTAAATTTAGAGCATTTACTGAACTAAACCACAGTCCATCAGTCAAAATATGTAAATCAAGTCACTTTAGTTAAATTTCTTCCTTCAGCAGCACCCTGTATATCGGCTGTAAAAACAATTTAATGCATAAAACGACAAAAATCTGGTTTTCACAAAAAAAAAAAAAAACAAAAAGCCCAAACAGAGCCACCGAAACCAACAACAACAAGCGACGAAAGCGCTTCCCAACACCAGTACGGGGCTTGCGGTAAAGGGGTGTGGGAGGGGAAGTGGGGGGGGGAGGTAGTAGGAAGTTGCTGCTGTTGAGCTGGAAGAACAGCAAATGTTGAGATTATACTAAAAGTAACTGCCAGAGCTAAAAGCGGAGTGCAGCAATGAGAGAGCGCAGCACTAAAATCAATTATGTAGCCAGAGCAGCAGCAGCAGCAGCAGCAGCAGTTGCAGTTGGCAGCAGCAGCAGCAGCAGCAGCAGCGTGAAAATAGTAGTGGAAAAAAAGCAGCAGCTAGAGTATAGAGCGTAGAGGGCAGGCGGGTTGAGGTGGGGTGGGTGGCCGACAGTCGTTTTGTCGTGGCGACGTCGGCAAATATGTTGCGCATTTGTGAGCGAGAGAGAGAGCTTCATTGCTTGTAACTGTTGTTTTGCTGGTGGGGTGGTTTGGGTGGGCTCACGCATTTTACGAGAGAGAGAGAGCGTCCGACAGTAAACGATGAACTTTGCTTTTGCTTGTTGTTGGTTTGAGGCAGACACCTTTCCACGTGCAAGTCTCGCCTCCCTCCCCCTGCCGCCCTTGCCTTTGCCTTGTTTGGCAAAATAATCAGCAAAAAAAAAAAAAACGTAGGAGAAAAAGAGCGTGCAAAATTATGCTGAGTGCTTGGCTGGCTGCCACACAAAGTGAAAGACTCTTTGCTTCCTCCCCTCCGCCCCCCCTTTTACCTACCTACCTGCCTGCCTGCCTACCTCTCTCCCACTCTCCTCCATCCATTTAAGAAGCAGAAAATCAACGTTAGGGAACATCGGCAGATACTTTGAGATTTCATACCACCTCCTCCTCCTACTCCTCCTCCACTGACGATTTTCTTTCTTTTTGTAAGTGTGTGTGTGTGTCTTTTTTATTTGGGTTTTCGTTTCTGTATCTCTTCTGTGTGTGGTTTTTGGTTGTATCTTTTTGTATCTTTTAGCGCTGTTTTGAGTTAAGCAATTGATGGATATGGTTTATTTATAACGCTTGGCGACCGAATATCGGAATGTACATACAAACAAACGCACGCTCTCTTTCACTACACACTCTCTCTCTGTCTACTCTCTGGCTGTCTCTCGCCTCACTACGTTCGATAAACGTAAGCGTAATAATATTTTATTGAAATTTGTTTTCTTTTTCGTTTTGTTCGTTGCCGGATAAATATGAGGTTAAAACGTTGCCTTCTTCATGTACCTGTGTGGTTGCGGCCTCTGTCTGTATCTTGTGCATCTGCTGCGTCTCAGTTGTTGCTGCAGCATTTTGATTGTTGAGTTGCCTTTTGATGAAAACATAAATATCACAACACACACACACACACACAGACACACAAAGAAGCAGCCCAGAAGTGGACGGAGTGCAAGTAGCATTGGAATTTTCTCCTTCTCCCCTCCCTCTCTCACTCTCTCTATCTCTCTCCGGCTCTTTCTCTGTTGCTGAAAACTCAATTCCTGTTCTGGTTTGCTGGAGTGGACTTTTTGTTGTATTTTGGTTAGCGATGAATGAAAACGTTCGTTTGTGTGTTACAACTTACTTCTTGGGGGCGGATATCATTGTGTGTGTGCCGAAAATTGATATGGGTTTAGAAGGCATGAACACTAATAGTGTTAAATTAATAAAGGAATACGTTGATTAGGTTTAAATTAATTTTTATTGACTCGAAAAGGGACTGTTTTCTTATTTATGAAGGGGCACTTGTTGAGCCAACTTTTGGGAATAGCAGAAGGCGTTTTATTACATTATTTAATTATAGCGTTTCACTAATATTGATAGTGTATTAACATTTTTAAGCTTTAATTCAAGTACTTTTCTTACTCTGAAGCTACAAATTTTAAAATTATCCAAAAAACAATTACATTTTCAAACTATTTTATTTCCAAAATTTCATTTTTAATTTATTAAATTTTTTAAAATTTATATAATCGTTTTTAAAATGAAAATTTTCAGAATTTTTAAAAATTTGTACACAGAGAAAAAAAAGATCCCCGTAGAATGGATATTCAAATATCCACTTTAAGATCCATTTTTTTAAATATCCTTTTCACATTTTTCAGCTCCTTTGGATGAAGAATAAAGATCAATGAAATATTTATTTCCTGATATATCCTTTTTAAGCGAAAATAAATCGATTTCGAAAATATCCTATGGATCCCAAAAAAGGATAGTTAACTATCCAGTCCAAATGGATACCGAAATATTCTAAGGATCATCAAAAACTATCCTTTTTTTCTCAGTGTAGTTTAGAACTCTTAAATATTTAATTTGATAAACTTTTGAGCTCAATAAAAAAATTTTTGAAATTTTTATATTTATCGGAGAAGGAATTTACACTGTTTACACGAATTTCAAAATTTTCTAATATTTTTCTGAACTATATAATATGGTCAGATTGGGAATGTCCTGAAAATCTCCACACAACTCTCGAAAAATCTGTCTGTGTCACAGAACTTCGAGAGATTTCCTTGTTCCTTCAAATATTTAAATTCCCAATCCCAAGCCCAAACCGGTTCCGTTCAAATAAGCATCTAAGACCATTTCTTAAGGATTTTTTTGTCTTTCCCAATATTATGACCTTAAAAAATTACAGGTAAATTACACCCGGATAAACTAAAATCGTGCGAGTGCTACCTTGTAGTAATTGTATCATGTAGCCCATCGAAGTTACTCATATGAGTTTTTTTTTTAAAGCCTACTCACAATAAATTGGGGTAGTTTTTAGTCATTGCTTCTATTTAAGGAATTCCAAAGCTAACTCAAAATTCCATATTTAAAATTTTTGGGTAAACTATTATTTACTACATTCAGAAAAAAACCACCCGCAGAGTTCTAGATCGATCGGAATAGAAATTAAAGCGTTCTGTACTTAAGCTTTCAAGTATGTTTTGTTCTTGGATGTACTCATATGAAGTACAAATTATTAAAATGAAAACAATGGTTCTTGAATCATGAACATTTCGTACTTGCAGTAACCCGAAAAAATTAAGAAAAGATCATACTTAGTTTAAGTGCATTTCTTGGATTAAGAACAAAATAGACTTACAATGCATGTTCCAAAAAGTATGCTACGAAAAATGCGTATTATTTTGAGATCAATCTGTTCTTAAAATTCCCTCCTTTGGTTATGAATTAAGGGTAGATTTTTGAACTACAAAATAAACATCTTGGTCTTTGATTACTTTATTTCCTCTGGACTTAATTATTATGCAGAGAACTACTTTCAAGGACAAACCAAGAACTTTTTGTACTTATTTTTTTAAGTATTTTTTGTTTCAAAAATATTTTGGGGTTGACTTAAAATTTCTTAGACTTCAATGAAGAACATTTTGGGAGCAAATCGGGCTGTACTTAAGAAACTAATCAAATGACCAAAAGGATATTAAAATAGTTCAAAATGTACTTAAAATCAGGGCTGCAAACCACTCCGGAGTCGGAGACTCCGGGATTTTTGGGAAGTCCGAACCGAACCCAAACCGGAGCAATCTAAACCGGAGCAAAAATAGTCAAAAATGGGTTCGATTCAAAATTATACAAATTGTTCTAGATGCAATAATTTTTAACTTAGCCATTTTCCAATATATCTAATTACACACTAAGAAAAAAATGTGGCGTGAATTTAAAGAACTCTCCGTTTTTTTAATTTGTCCTGGTAAATTTTCTAATAAACAGAAATAGTTTTCAAGAACTTCGAAAATATAACATACACAAAAGCTTAAGAAAAAACTTTTCTAAAAATATGAGTTTGATAACACAGGAGTACAAAAAAAGGGCCAACTTATTCAACAGGAAAGGTAGCAAACTTTTCATAAATTTTTTGAATTGAAATCAATTGTATTGTCAATCAATTGTGAATATCATGTTTGCTGAATGACGTTACAGAAAACCAGAAAATGAAGTTTTGATTTTGCTCATAAGATACAAATTGTTAGGATTTCAATATGGATTTTTTCTAAGTTTTTTGATTTGAGTTTAGCGACCAAATATACGTCTAATTATTATTGAGTTCAAATATTATATGGGCATTTCCAAAGTCGCGAACGCAACACTTATACGACTTTAAAGTGCAGAGCAATACAGAAAACAAAAAAATTTTTGTTTTTATATTTTGGTAGAATTTTGGTAGCAGTATATTTAGTGCAAAAGATAGATAGGTTGGAAGTCGTTTTCGACTGCAACTAATAAAATTCATAAATCTGAGAATAGTAAACAAAAATTTTAAAGCAGTTAACTCTTAAATAAAGGGGAAAAATGCAGCTTTTTATTGAGTGCAATGATATTCAATTATTTACATAAGCTTTGTTTTGTTTTTTTTTTTGGTATGGCAGACAGCTTACAGATTCCTCTATAATTGCCTATATCAGACCTAGAACCTTTTTTATGGATAGGAATAATAAACGATTCCTTCCATAATAGGGGGAAATCATTGAGCTCAATAGATAAATTAAATAGTTTAAGGAGGGGATCACAGAGGAAATCAGCGCAATTTTTAAGAACGCAGCTAGGGACATTGTCTGGTCTAGCTGAAAAAGATGGCTTAAGTTTTTTTAAATTTGATAGGAGACAATCGTGATCGATGAATGGCGGGAGAATGCAGTTAGAGCGACTGATATGGTGAGGGTAAGTTGGAGAGCGGAAAAAATCGTAGAATTTCTTGGGGTCATTATGGAAGTCTTGCTTACACTTGAGTAGGTAATTCTTATAGCACTCTTCGTTAAGCTTTTCAAATTCAGAACGAGCCACCTCATATTTTGCAAAGTCAGCATGGGATCCCGAGCGCTTAAATTTTTTAAACGCTCGGGACTTCTTATTTTTTAGGCTAGTCAATTGTCGAGTGAACCATAGAGGAGGCCGAGAAGAAGTAGAAGGGTTGATGCGCGAGAAGCGCCGTCGATGTCTCTAAAATGATCAAGGAAAGACCAGTCGTACTGGGAAAGTGAGAGATTTAGAGCAGAGAAGTCGGCTTTTTGAAAGCAGAAAGATGGGAGAGAAAGTGGGGACGACTCGAAAGCAATGGCGGGGCTAGGCACTTCCATATCAAGTAGTAGAGTAGGATGATATAAGTCTTCGGGAACCGATAGTGGAACCGTTTTACGGACTGTTGAGCAAGATGGATCCGATGTAAAAACAAGATCCAGAACTTTGTTCTTACAATTTGGGACGGAGTTTATCTGACTAAGCGATAGATCAGCCATGCAGTCCACGAATTCGTTATTTTCCAAAGGGTATAGAATAGTTGGATCATCAGAAAAGGTCCAAGATTTATTCGGAAGATTAAAGTCTCCTAGCACCATCAGACGATCTCGGTCACCCAGAAGGGAAGATACGTGCTGAATATATGACGCGCGGAGCAGATAAGTGGAAGAGTCCGATGAAGGAGGAATATATGAACATGAGACATAAACTTGATACGCGTGTAGAGAGACCTTTACGGCTTTGAATTCTGCATCACTTCCAATACTAGAATCAATTAAGACAGAGGGCCAGTCTGATTTTACAGCGATTAATACACCCCCACCACGACGGCCAAGGCGATCCTTTCTATAAATTGTGAAGCTATCAGTGAGAATTTCACTATTGCAAATATCAGGGCTGAGCCAGGTCTCACTAAATGCAATAATATCGAAATCACAGGAGACACTTTTAGTATAGAGCGTGACCAGCTTACTTCGAAGACCACGAACGTTCTGGTAGAGGAGGGAAAAGGTTGTAATTAGTTTTTTGAGGCTGTTGAAATAGGCAAATTGTTAGAACGAGATCTACGCCTTGGCGTATTTTCGAATTCGTGAACCAGGGTATTAAGAGGCCAGAGAGATTGTTCAAGTACTCTATCAAAGTAAGCGTCAGGTACTAAAATTTTAAAAGAAGAAATATCCCTTGTGGTTCGAGAATTGGTTTTCTTGACCACTAGGCCCGATAAGCCATTAATGTTGAGCCTTGAACAAATATGGGTCATTACGAGATCTTCCGTAGCCGAAGGCACAAGCCGCGAGACAAAAATATATCTGCGCGGGGAAATAGCAGCTAGAGCAGTTGGTTCAGATGGAGGTAATATGGTAGGCGCAGCCCCAAGCACATTATGAGTATGAGAGGTAGGCGTGTAAGCTTTAATATTATGAAGAACGCGACATATAAAAAATAGCTAACAATGAAATTGACTTATCTTCAATATTCAGGACAATTTTTCTTTATTATGGAATCAGAAAGGCTTTAAATGAATTATGTTATTTATTTAGATTTTTTACATGTCATGTTAAGAAAAATCATTTTTAAAAAAATTATTTTGTCGATCTTGGTGGATATCAAGACTCTGAACTTCCAAATATGTATGAAATGTTGTAGGTTTTTCAAACAAAACAGTTTTAAGACGAGTATTTTATACTTGAACCAAGAATTTTCGTACTTGCCGTAATATTGACAAAATTATTGGAAAAAGTTTTTCCCTCCCGATTTTTAATGGGCTTGCAGCCCTGATTTTAATGGCTTTATATAAATGCAGCTTTTTATAATAGGTGATGATGTTCGGAAGTTTGTCGATAAAATTTAACCTTACACAGCAAAAAGTGAAAATAGAAAAAATCTTGAAAGAACAATTTTACCACAAAAAAATGGGTAATTATTTTTTTCGACATGCGGGGGTCCCCAAGATAAAGAAATGATAAGTAAAGTTTCATTACTTTCGGAAATTCCCAAAAGTATGCTATATTTATTCAAATATTTTAAATATTCATTAATCAGCCAAATACCCTTTCATTTTAAATCTAATCAAGTCAACAGTTTAAAATGAAACTTTAATCTTTTCTGCTGCAGAACTTCACAAATTGTATTTAAACACTTAAAATACAAAATTCCAAAATCTAAATATATATACAAAAAATCTACAAATTAAGTTTACATATAGTACAAGACAAGACAAGACATCAACACAAGAACAACATACACAATGAGGCAGAAACAGGAAAAAAAGAGAACTCAGTGTTTCAGACGGGGGATCACTTCCTCTTGGGGTACCTTCTTCTTAGTGTGCCCCTCCCGCCCTCTCTCTTTCACCCTCTTCCTCTCTATTTATGCCATATAACTTAATAATTATTCATGCAGTTGCCTTCAACGCAATTACAACAAACTGGATGCCACATGCCCACGCTTCGACAACAACAAAAACAACAAAACGAACGAAATCGAATCGAAAACGAAACGCACAACGAACGGAACGACAATACTTTATATAGTTGAATGACTGAACAAACCCGTCGTCAACCACAGGCAGCTAAAGCAGCAGCAGCCGCCGCACAAAAATTAACACACAAAATACTTATACGCAATAACAGCAACAACAAAAATTACCTTAAAAACACCAAACAAGCTGCAAAGAAAAAACAAAACAAAAACATACGCACACACACACACACACACACAAAGCTGAAAATAAAAATACATTAAACGAAATAAGATGAATACCAAACAAATAAAAAAATTATGCCCGGCCAGCAAAGAGCGAGAGAGAGGGAGAGAGCAGTGGCGGATCTAGGAATTGGCTAAGGGGGGGGCTAAGGGCACTCAAAATCACTCAACATTGTTCGGATGTTATTGTGCTTTTTAGAATAGATACATCATCTCATACAAAAAGTCGATATGCTCTGAAGGTAATAAGTTTCCTAAGGTAAAAATAATGGACTTGTTTTTTGGACATTTTTTTGTAACAATTTTTGTCTTACCTCTAGAGTGCAACTGCATTATCACTCACTGTGCGTACCATTGGCACAGAGTATAAAAAGTTTTCGCCAATATATGTATGTGCCTTGAGCGAAACCGAAATATGTTTCGGTTTTAATCCCTAGTTTGAAGGTAAAACTAGAAAAATAAGTAGCGCCGCAGGCGATTTTTTTTTATTCGCTAGTGAAGAAGGATTTTTAAGTGAGTATCCACAAACTGCTCAAACAATAAACATTGAAAAACTTCGCAGGATGTGTAGGGCATATTTAAAAATTTTACCTTCAAGTAAAACATATTTTAATTCAAAAATCGTCGTACACGTCACTAAGACCATATACGTAAATTATTTTGGTTAGTTTTATAAATTTGGAAATGCTGTTGCACTTAACCTTTGTGGTTAAGATGTAATTTTTCCTAATTTTTTTTAAATTGACGAATAGAATCCTGCCAAACCTGCAAATTTAAAAACTTCATTATAAAGGAACCCGTGGATGACCTCGTCGACATTGTTTTATAATAATTCTTTATAGTTCCCGGCCCATCGATGACATTTTTTACAAAATTGTTGTTTAGAACGGTCGTATACTAAATAGTATTTTGTAAATATTTACTAATTTTTTTTAGATGCTTCATTCTAAGTAGTATGTTGCATAAAAATATTTAACATGGGGGGTAAAAAAGCGTAGTATACTCGCGAGTAAGTTGTTGATTTTTCAATTGACTCAATTTTGTCGGCAACTTTTTTGATTTTTTTCAAAAATTTTAAAAAGAAATTTGATTATTTTTATTTTTATTTCTTGTTTCGAGATACAATTTAATCACATGGGCGACGTGAGCACAGGCTGATGATATCTGAAGTTCTGGAGTCTGAAGAGTCCTATTGAGTGTCAAAATTGCAGCATTGACGGCAGTAAAAACATGCTTAAAGATCAAAAAGTCCGTTTTTCCAATCGCACTTATGAGATGTGCCGCTTTTGATGATGTCTCACTGTCTCTATCATTCTTAAACTTTTCTCCAACTAATTCTCCAATAATGTATAAAAGCAACTCGGCGAATGTGCACACGCATTCATGTTTTTCGTGCATACAACAACCATTCTCATCATGCGACAACTTCGACTTAGTTCAGTGACGCAAGGTGAAGAGCTGATAGGAATCGATTCGAATGAATCTTCCTGCAAACTGTTGCCACGTAAAGAACAGTGGTTAATCAAATTATTAAATATTCCACCGAATTTTCAACTATCGGTCGTAATATTTTAACCCATATTCCAACGGTGTTTGTTTGTAGATACTTTTCACTGCTGATTAGGGTTGTCGAAACATCGATTCCCTTGGATATGGGTCATTCTTTTATAAATCGAACAGCTAAAAAATTGTTTATTTTTCATTTCAATAAAAAAAAATCCGAAATTAGATCTCGACATGCCCACCAAAACGTAATTTGCGGTTTTGCACAAAATTTTTTTGTTAATTTATAAACAATTTCAAAAATCGTCAAAAACGAAAATATGGAAAAAAGGGTTTTTTAAAAATGTGATATTTCAGGATTTGTTTATCGGATAGGTCTCAAGTTGATATCGATGGAAAGATTTTTACTGTATCTACTCAAATTATAATTTTATAGATTTTTAAATTATTTAATAATATTAAGTAAATGTTGCTAAAAATTACATATAATTTTTTCTCAGTGTTAACCACCATGTTTTTTTTTTGAGGATATCAAATGTTCTAAACATAACTTAAATATTGGTGTTTTCAAAAAGATGGAGACTTTTATAGTTTAAAAGTTATGAATTTTTGGAGTTATAAACAAATAAAAAGATTCCCTTGAAAATAGCTTTGCAGCCACCTAACTATCCAAGAGAATGCCTTCAGAAAACCTCCCTTTTTGTGGCCGAAACTAACAAAAATACACACCAAAAATATATTCTACAAGTATTAGATATCGATATTTCGAAATCTTTACTGCTGATGCCTTTTAAAACAATCTAAGTATTTGCATCTTTTTCTAAAATTCATAATTACTTATTTTGCTCTTTGCATATATTGGGTGAATTAAGATATTTGGGCTCTAAGGGGGGGGCTTCAGCCCCTATAGCCCCCCCCTGGATCCGCTACTGGGAGAGAGAGCGAGTGAAGAGAGCCAGGGCAGAGGTGGAAATCCTAAGGGGTGGAGTGGCAAGGAGGCCAGCAAGAAAATTATGCCACAATCAAGTACAACACAACAAAAACAACAACAAACCGAAAAACTGAACAAATCCACAAGTACCGCGGCAATCGTCGATCAATTAGAGATGGAAACAAACGATTAATGATCCAGAAAATTTGAGACCAAAAATATTTTATTTTACCCAAGAAAAGCAAGTTGAGAACTGTAAAAGGATTGTTCTTAGAAGCATATTAATCCAGGACTTACATTTGTGGATGTTGCTGGCACATTAAGATCATTTACTGTAAACCGGGAAAGGTTTTTACTTTATGAGCACTTTACTTTTTTTTTACCTGAAAAAAAAATTGAAATTGGAATAAGGGCGCAAAAAAGATGAACAGACGGCTGACCATCATACCTTAGAACGTCATCAAGCCGAAATTAAGAAACATGTTTGATTGATTCCGCGAAGACGAAGGTACATCTGAATTTGAAAGATCAAAACCGGGATCTATAGGATGCACGGAGCTTGGATATTTGTCAAGATGAGCCCCAAGTTCTGGCGTCAGTTCATCTTTCAGCCGCATGTGTGCGCACCCCCTTAGACTATATTAAGTTCTGATGATGGACCATATACAAGGGAGACTACTTATAGACCGTTCTTGCTTGAAAATTTGCCAATTGATTTGTGTGAGTAGCTCATTTCATCTACGGAACGATATTCTTTATATTCTGTACGATATTTAGCGTTTGTAAAAATAATGAAATGTTTTCTAGGAAAGTGTGCGAGAAGTCAAATATTTACTTTAGAAATTAAAATATTCCGAACTTGAAACAGTAAGCGGACCTTCATAAAACACATAATAAATTTAGGGCGAACAACTGATTCAAACCGAAACCGCGGGTTAGTTGGCTACTAAAAACCATGTGAACCACTGAACCGAACCAATCCTTATTTCAGAATGGTTTGCAACCCTGCTTTCTACTCCCCATTTGCATTAATTGGAACACTTTAGCTCTTCTTGAAATCGTTTACCGAAATATTATTTATTTCTAATCAATACTAAAGGTACACATAGTACATTAAGTTTAGGCAAATGTATGTAACCAGTAAAAGGATCAGCATCAACAGCCGAATCGATATAGCCATGTCCGTCTGTAGGAAAAAAGTGATCTCAGAGATGGTAAGATAAACAGGTTTGCCGTGTATGAGACATATACTTCTTAGACTTGCAGACAGATCAAATTTATTTATCTAATATCTGCCACAGTTTTGTACATACTTGGTTAGTACCTTCTAAAGATTTTTACTTATCAAGATTATTTATCAATTTGCCAAAGAAATGATAAAGATCGGATGAACTATACTCAAGTTATGACCAAAAGAGAGGCACGCTGTCGCAGCCTCTCGGTAGTGACGCCATCTTTTGGTCAGTTTTAAAATGGTTACAGTAGTGGCGCCATCTATTGGTCAAGTTATGACAAAAAGAAAATTCGCTGAAAGTTATGATTGACAATTTGATTTGAAATCTTATTAATCGCTTAACACCTTAAGGGTGTCGGCAAAATCAAACAACAAATTTAATGAAGGAAGAGAAAAAAATCTTAGATTTGTAAAGAAAATCTGCTCAAAATGTCGTTTCTGTAGACTACCGACAGCATTACATGTTTAAGTACTCTCTTTCTCGCTTTCGCTGCACCACAACAACAAAAAGAACAAATGCTGCTTCCGGTCAAGCATTATTATTGAAATATTTTTGAGGGCGAGAGCGAGATATGCTGTTGTGCAGTAACCGAAACAGGTCCTGCTTCATTTTTTTCGGTTTTTGATGTGAGCTTGGCAGGGTAAAAAAAAGGATTTCATGGTAGTTTTTGAGCTCAATCAATTTTATTTAAAAAACTGAGACAAAACATCAAGTGAATGGGTCATATCTTAGAAAATATTGTGTCTAGAATATTATACATTTCCCCACTTTAAAAAAAAAAGCTTAAGTTAAGGTTGGACCAACCTGTTTTCGATATATACCTAACATATGAGAAGAAATGTTTGATAGCCTTTCTATGTTGCCAAGGGGGATAGATAACAAAAGAATGCAGAATTTTTAAAGTCGGCTTTATAAAAATTAAAGAGGTTTTCAGAGCGAAGAACAAGATATATGTTGTGTTTGAGACAGGTTTTTTTTGGATATACCTTGTCTTGGCATTTTGTATTTGCCAAGTAAACCGATTTTATCATTTGCCGTAGCCTCAGGTGGGTTCTGTAGAGTGGGTGGGTGCGAGGGAGGGAAAAGGGGTTATCAGTGACTTAACAACTAGACAGTAACTTAACAGTGTCTTAACAGTGACTAATCAGTGACTAGTCGGTGACTTAACAGTGGCTCAACAGTGACTATTCAGTGACTTAACAGTGTCTAAGTAGTGACTATTTAGTGACTAAACAGTGACTCAACAGTGACTAATCAGTGATTAGTCAGTGACTTAACAGTGTCTCAACAGTGACTTAACAGTGACTAACTAGTGACTAGTCAGTGACTAAACAGTGACTTAGATGCGATCAATCAGTGACTAGTCAGTGTAAACAGTGACTTAACAATGACTAAATAGTGACTAAACTGTGACTAAACAGTGACTAAACAGTGTTTTAACAGTGAGTTAACAGTAAAATTTACAATCAGATTTCTCATTCTTAAGGGCTTCGTTCATACCGTGTGTTCTTAAGTTCATGCCCCTACACTAATCGTGTCACGCTTGCATCTCTAGAGTTCCTTCACGAGAAAACAACCCACACAAACAGATGCCAGATGATGACGATCAGCGCAATGAGGTTGATACTGATGTTCATCTGCTGATCATGTTGATCATGATGATGATGATGATGATTGGTCAATGATAATGGGGTTTTAGCGTTTGCATGCGACTCTGAATTGGAATCGGAATCTGAGTGTGTTTGCTCTGCAGCGAATGTGTGTAAGTGTAAATGTAGCTGCATCTGCATTTGCATTTGTATCTGTATCTGTACAGAAGATGCTCGAAGATGTGAGGCCCACATTCCATAGATACACACACGCACACGGGGTAAAGCCGCGTTCCTTCAATCACTAAACTAAACAACACCTTCAAAGCTCTTCATTCTGGCGTCTAATTGCTTAACAAAAGCTTCAATTAAACACTTCAAAGAGCTTATTACAAACCAATAAACCGCAGGCCAAAAAGTGCGTCGAATTCAACGAAGCGAGCAAAAGAATGTCTGGTACCATCAACACGCCTAAAGGGCGCTCTGGGCGTAAATAGGCGACTGACAATGTCAAGGATATGTACAGAAGCACACACACACACAGACAGAACAATAGAGGACGACACGCTTCGCTCGGCATATCGCTTTACACATGATAAGTGTAGGGCCACGATAATGATGATGTACACACAATTCCAATTCCAATCCCAATTCTAGGACTATTTATCAAGGCTTCGCCTCGGTGGTGGTGGTGGTTAAATGTGCCTTTAAAGTGAGGCGAACCTTTTTGTTTTTGCAACCACTTTGGTGGTTGATTCGCTCGTCTGACGGAAGCGAAACATTTATGAGTCTGTTTAGTGGTTCTAATGTGCATCCTGTTGCATACAGGGTGTCTCGCACTCACACACACACTCTACCTGAGCCACTTCCGGCTGTTGTTGTTGTGTCTTTCAGGTAGCTCATTTGCATTGATCTAAGACCGTAAATTCAAGGAGAAATGACTCGACGCGCTCTAAAAGGGGTTAAATGTCCCGTCTGGGGTTATAATTCCTTCCTCCTTGTGCCTTTTCTGCTGCTTTGAACTTTTTCTGCGACATCGTTTGTGATTAAATGTACCCAAAACCAAATACGTATTACGTACATATGTACAATACAAAATTTATGTATTTTTTTTGCTTTATTTCAAAGCTTTTACTTTTCATCAGCTTTGCTTGTTTGGGTTGAAGAAATCCTTTTTGGGGCGGTTTGTTCTGTGCGTACCATTTTGTTGTTGTTGTTGTTGTTGCTGTATTCTTTTGATGGCAGACAACAGTTGAAATTTGGGAGTGGGGAGGGGATGAGGTGCAGAGGGACTCCCAGAACACACGCCAAATGTAACCTCAAAGGGTTAAACACGCAAAACGCAAAAGCTGAACTGAGCAAAAAAAAAAGAGAAAAGTAAAAAAAAAAAACCCCAAAAGGCAAAAATATGAAAAGCAATAACAATCAAACAGAAGGCAAAGACCAAGGGACAATAGTCGAGCATAGAACTGGGAACATATGTGGCATGAGGGGGTTAATCTAAGCCGACTAGGAAAAGTACACTATAAAAGTGATAAGAGGATGAGGGAGAATTATTTTGGAGAGGAAAACAGAAAAGCAACTGCACTTGGCAGGTTAGATAACAAAATAAGTAAAGAAAATTACTTGTCAAACAACAACAACCACAAGTCAAAAATGTCAAGTGCCCACTGAAAAAAATTTCATTCCATTACGGAATTTCCTGGATGAATTCAAGCTGAAAATTTACTAATAATGGCCCAAATAAATCCCGTTTTGGATAAATTTTCACGTACTGTGAACTCGGGCCCTCGAAGACTGAACACACGGATGACGCATTAGCCCACTCGACTATCAGCCATCAGCAAAACCTTGCGTCAAAATCATACTTAAGAATGTAAGCAGTTTGCATTTGTCTACTTAAAAAGCAACAAGGGCCGTGGTCGAGTGGTCATGACATACTCACTTTGAAGTCGAGTGGGCCACAATACTATGTACAATTGAGACACACATACAAACACACAGGCATACAAAAACCCCCCTCCCTCTTACAAGCAAAATTATTTCGTGCATAACTTTGGTGTTTTTGCTCGGATCTCATTGCGCTGTTCAGAAAAGATAGAAATAAGTCCTAAGATAATATAGAATATGAAACATTCTTTTTCTGATAGACACAACCAGAAGCCACCTGAGGCAAAGAAAATTACCAGAGAATCGAAAGTTTGCAAAATTCCTATGTAAGTATATATCAGGGATAAAAACCGGCTCTGAACTAAACCGAACTAAACCGTCTCGAGCCGCTATTTCGTACACTTAAACCGAATCGTGAACCGAACCAGCTTCTGTTAGAAATCGCTGAACGGAACCAAAACCCCTGAAAAGAAAATGGTTCTTCTGTGCGGTCTGTCGTTTCTCTGTCTGACACTAACTCTCTCTGCTACTGCGCTATTCTGTTTTCGCGTCATCCATTCAGTGTGACCATAGTCTTTGTCTTCAAATACGTTGACGATAAAATACTTATCGATATATTTATCATTAGCGGCTATTTTCAAAAAACTAACCAATGACTACAAAAAATGTTTAAATTGCTCTAGCGTTGTAGACTACTTAAGAGCTACAATATCTTTATTTGTCCTTTTTGTTCGTTTTTCTTAATATGTCTGTCATAATTCTGCATTCTTGTATGGATGTTGCAGATCGAATTGTTAAAGTTTCCTGAATATTCTGAAAAATCTGACTTAAGCATGAGTTATATTGTCTGCTAATGTTGGCAGTTGTAAAGATATTGATTTCTGTCTTCTCGGTTTAAGAATGATAAAATATCAGTAATTTTTTTTCACTGAATGCGCTGGTATTCGAAAAGCAAGCTAATTCTAAAACGTTCATTTAGAAATATAACGCTTGAAAATTGTGACTGAGCCACTGAACCATAAACATAAACCGTTTTATAAACCGAACGAGGGTATTAAAACTTCCATGACCCACTTAACCGAATCAGTCCTTATTTCCGAGCGGTTTGGATCCTTCGTCTGGATTGTTATCTTTACAGGTAAACCAGCGGGTACATATGAGGTGTAGATAGAACGGTCCTTAGATTATTTAAGTGATTTGAAAGATGGCAATTGAAGACGCTATAAAAGAGGTGCAGAAATTTGATTTTTCATTTAAGTATTTACGAAATACCAGGCGTTGTTAAATAAGTATACTAGTAAATATACGTACTATTAAAAGAATCTGGAAACTTGAAAAATTGTATAATGAGTTTTGATAATAATAATGATGATAATTATCTTAAAGATATGATATACAGCAATGGTATACCTGATTGTAGACTGTAGACAACGGCACAAAAAGTTGAGAAATTTAAAAAAATATATGAGTTTGGGGTATTATGAAAATTTGATAGATGACAATCGTAGACGCTCAAATGGTTAGATCAAACGGTAGCGAAATTATCAGGAATACTTGTAAATTGACGTGTGAAAATTTGCAAATTTTTTTAATTAGTTCGGATTATTATGAACATTTAAAATTTGGCAATTGAAGACGGGTAAATAGGAGGGGTTGGCCTTTCAGATTAAAAAATTCGCGAAATTGGCAAAAATTCATGTATAAGCTTATATTGTCATAAAGATGGGTAAATAGACGGGTAAACCCAATAACCCAAAATTAGCGAAATTTATAAGCTTTTCTACATCATGGGTAGGTAAATTTGTAAAAAATACTATAATGGGTTTAGATTAATGCGAGGACTTAAAAGTTTTTAAATGGATACGCCTAAATAGGAGGAGTCCGTCTATTAAAATCTATGAGCGTAGATCAGCGATGGTCAATTGATCCCTTCAGGGGGCGAAGACACTTTGCTAATTACACATATTCGAGCCGAGCGCCTGCCCTAGCTGGGGGAGAAGAGAGCAAAAAGCCTTTCAGTCGCTGGCTAGCCTTTGATGCTGTCATGTTTTTTTTGCACAGCAATACACTGTCACTATTTGGCCTCGCTCTAATTGGCAAACGCTGGTTTAGATTGTCATGAAGACAAGGAAATAAGAGGTGTAGTTCAAACGGACACAATAATCGTGAAATTTTCAAAATTGTATGAGTTTAAATGAGTTTAGACGGGTGTTACAGATCGAAGATTAAAAAAATTCGCGAAATTTTCATAATTTTACTGAAATTTTCACTTTTTTGTTGTGTGGCTTATATACCACTGGTTTTCAATAAAGACAGAAAAATGAAGAATTTTCGTTCTTAAATCAAGCATTTTCAGTTTCAAAACTTCAATAAGCCAGACCATTCTTAATTTAAGTGCGGAATTTCTTGATTCAAGAGATTCTTGATTTGAAGAACGTTTTGTTAAGCACGTTTTGGAATTTATTTAGAGCTTAAAATAGGCATGATCTAGACCAGCGATGCTCAACGTGACCCAGGCCAAAATATGAGAGTGCATTAGTGTGCGGAAATTAAGGTCTGTAAATATGCTTCGACCTAATCGCTTCGAGTTTTGGCGAGCGAATGACGGGTTTCTGCTCTCTTGGTCTCAGCCTCGGCATGCGTTCGGGTTGTGAACGTGTGAATAGCGAAATGTTTTCGCTTCCTAGGGGGGAACCAGGGGCAATCGCTGATCTAGACTTGTTTATGTTATCTTAGATCGATTTGTACTTAAAATAAGAGCTTTTTTTTTTATCAAGAACGAAATGGTCTTAAATGAAAACTTTTTTTCTTGAATCAAGAATTTTATTTCTATTTTTGAGTTTTTAAGGGTAAATTTCGAGCTTAAAAACGATTCCTACTTTAAGTAAGAATTTCCAAGAAAGAATCATTCTCACTTAAAATCAAGAGCGTTTTTAAACACCGCATCGTTCTGCTTTTTTTTGAGTGCCAGTCCTTAGTCTCAGTGTTAAATTAATATAAGGCGCAAAATCGAACTATTTTTTAATTGTGTCATGAATTTAAGTATTGGCAAAGTCTTATCGGGAACATCCATGAAATTTTTCTCTAACCAAACTTTAAAAAAAAATGCATGTTCCCAACATTTCGTAGTTGACCAAAAACCATAAAAAATCGATAGAGTACACACACTTCGGTACTATTCTCTTCTCAACATCTTCTTTCGTGTTCCGTTTAATTTTTCCGGTATGAAAACATTTAGGCAAAGGGTATTATCTGATAATTAATGAATTAATGAACAATTGCGCTCATTTATCTACTGCAAAAATCAACTTCAGGCTTCCACATTCCTCGTACCCTTTTTTTCCCCATAAAAAGGAGTACCATAAATTTGTTTGCTAATAGAATTTGAAAAGAAAAGAATAACTCTAAGCAAATTATATACGCAGTGGCTGCTGTGACATGGTTATGTCAGGGATTTTTGTGTGTGTATTGACAACATGCGTTTCGCTTGAAGATTATCGCTTTTTGCTGGGGTTAAAAAACGTTCCAATTTAAATTCAATTTCCGTGCAAAATGGTCAAAAGTCTCGGCGACAAATAAAAAGGATTCCGAGAAGAAAAAAATAAAACCCACCACTTAAGGGTTACAAAGAGTGGGAATCTGTTTGGGAACCGGATATCAAATATACAGACACATACACAGAGGAATACAGGATGCAGAAGCGAGGAGGCACAGGCAAAGTCACTTCATTATCGAGATTATCGGCGCAAGTTCAACCCTGCCTGCTGCCTGCTAACAACAAGGATAACAACAATCAACCAAAGCATCAGTCCACATCCTTCATCCTCTATGCTTCACATCCTTGTGCCTGCATACGTTCGCGCGTCAGCACAAATGTCAAACCACTCAGTTTCAGTTTCATGGGGTTGGTTGAAGAAGAAATACTCGTCCATCTCGCTGCTGTGCGCCTGTCTGCCAGTATCCTTGAGCTCTTTCTCTTTCTGGCTTACTGCAAAGTGTGTGTGTGTGTAAGTTAACCCTAAGGACAAGCTAATAAAATTTGGCAAAAGCGAAAAAAAAAAACGTGTTGACGAATGTTTTTAGCCTGAGGCCAGATTTTATACGCGAATTTTGAAGCGATTTGTTGTGAGAAGTCTAAACAAATTAACGAATGTGTTGAAAGTCGAGTTAAGGAAAATTGAAAAGCCGAGATAAGAAGTTTGAAATAGTAGTTGGGACACAAATAGATTAGATCAGATCAATTACCAGCAGGGAGAAATTGAGGAAGCTTGAGCTAAGAATTTAGAGGAAGAAGAGAAGAGATTTGGTAAATGAAATGAAAACCAAGAATGCTCACAGTATGCTTATGGCAGCGAAGGCACCTACAACTCCCTATAGAGAGCTATAGAAGCGACGCAAACCAGCTCTGACCTACTTCATTGAACGCTGGCCAGCGTCTGAAGAACTGTTTGCTCTCTTGGCACAAGACTAGGCTTGCGTTCGGCTCGTGTCGATATGAATATCGAAGTGGGTTCATTCCCTAAAACCCAGTATTCGTGTGATTTTATATATCTTTCTCTGCTTCCGAATCCCCTTAATACTCAAACCAAGAATTAACAAAAAAAAAAGCGCCGCTCAAAAGTTAATTAAATGCAGTGCAAAGCAAACACACAACAACAACAAAAAAAGAATCGAAATATATATACTTAAGCACAGTCAAGGGAAACACGGAAAGCAGGAGAATAACAAACAGCTACAGCAACTGGGTGAAGTGAAGGCAACCCAGCTAATCGATTCATTTGAAATTCAATACACAAACACGACGACTTACAGTCGTCAATGGTAGAGAACCACACAGAAGGCACATACGAAAATCAATATGAAAAGCATAACTGAAACATACAGGCAAAAGTGTCAAATAGAGGAACGAGAACGAGGCAGAAATGCAATTGCAATGGGAAGCCAAAAGCCGTCAACCACCAGCCACAGTCACTAAAAATTGTTGAAGCACAGACAGTCAGTCAGGCGGACGGGGAGATACCTTCTGGCTTCTGCTTTAGCTGCTGCCATTTTCAATTTATTGTTATTATTAATTTTTGGATGCCAACAAAAAGGGATGCGAACTGCGACGACGAGTCGACGAGTTTATTTGTGTGAAATTCAAATGTAAATACTTGAGGGTGCTTAAGGGTGTCTTTAGGGGGTTTAATATCGTATATTTGCCGACTGCGACGCAATTTTTTGTTTTTTTTTTTCTTTTTGGTGGTTGAGAAGGTGGTTGGACTACTGGGACTTTGTATGCGGGGAATCAATCGTTGCTGCCCTTCGATGGGCAGCAAATTGCATATGGCAAAAGTCTGTGTGGTTTTGTGATTTTTCCTTTTTTTTTATTTTGGCTTGCTCTGGGTTTTTATAATAGGGTATATTGGGTCGATGGAAATGGAACTTTTGGTCTTGTCTGATTTATTAAACATTCGTCTGTAACGACGGATTTTTGTATTCTTAGGCTTTAAGCCAACTTTCGAATTTATTTGCTTTATATAGAATTTTTCTTAAGCTTGCATATGCGACGAAATTAGTTTTCGTGCGTGTTCGTGCTTCGGCACGAAAAAATACGAAAGTTATATGTGATTTTTTCTTCTTGATCTCCGTAAACAGTTTGGACGTTGACGTACAATGGACAGTACGTGCAATTAGCCTATGCATCACCAAGCCGAGACTTGATACGCACAAATCCCAGACAAAATAGCAGCCCACCTCCCGCCCAGCCTACCGATAGGTGCCCGAACGGGTTAATGTCTTGACAGATACAAGTAATTTTCACATTACTTCAAACTTTGAACGCATTTATCTCAAAACCACGATTTTCCAACTGGCGGCCATGATATCTTCAGTTATACTGAACCGATTTTGATGATCACAACTGAAATCGACGCAGAATTGTCACCATTCTGGTCTGAACCTCAATCATAATTTTAAAAAAAAATTTGACTATTTTTTTTTACACTAAAGGCCTGATTCCAGATGACATAAAAATCAAATTTTATGTTGAAGTTCACATGAATAGAAAACCCTTCCGAACTGTTTGAAATCTGAATGCTATGGCAAAGCAGTCTTATTTGAATGAAGTATTGTGCCGAAATAAATTTTTATGTCATCTGGAATTGGGCCTTAAACTACAAAAAAAGGGCCAAAAATAGATTTTTCATTTTTTAATAGCCGTCATTTTGTCAAAAAAATCACAAAATTTTTTTCGAGGTTCAGACCAGAATTACATCTATTCTGCTTATAACCGCGTTTTCACTTTTCATTTCAGACATCCTTGAGACCTTGAATCATGGCCGCCAGAACCATACCTTTTTTTTAGACACCCACTTTGACGGCCGACAACTTTTGAAACAGCCCTCGCATCGAAGCAGTAAACATTTTTGATGTGAAACATCTTTAATTTTGGTGCGGACGATTTTAGTAGGAGTAAAATTTGATTTCAGCGTCACGTGACGCTGGCGTCAATTATATTTTGTGTTGTTGTTTTGTGGGATTTACCGGCAAACACACACACATAAGAGGACGGGCAGAAAGGGGAAGCGAAGAGGTAGGAAAGGTGCTGAACAGGGCCAACTGGGTGGTTTCTGGGAAAGATCTGGGTGGGATCTTGGTGAGATCTGGTGATATTTTGGGAGCGGGTGGAATCTAAGTGGGATATGGGCGGTATCTGGGTGGTATCTAAGTGGGTTCTGTGTAGAATCTGAGTGGGATCTGGTTGGGATTTAAATGGATCTGGGCAGGATCTGGGCGAAATCTGGGTGTTTTTTGGGTACTATCTGGGCGGGACCTAAGTGGGGTATGGGTAAAATCTGGGTGGGATTTGGTTGGGATCTAAATGGGAACTGGGTGGGTTCTGGGCAAGATTCGGGTGGGATCTGGGTTAATTCTGAACGGGATCTGGTTGGGATCTAAGTGGGATATAGTTAGGATGGGATCTGGGAGAGTTATCTTGGTGGGATCTAGGAGGGATCTGGGCGGGATATGGGTGAAATCTGGGTAGTATCTGGGCGGGATATAAGTGGGATCTGGGGGGATCTAAGTGAGATCTGGGTAGGATCTGGGGGGGATTTGGTTGGGATCTAAGTGGTAACTGGATGGGATCTCGGTGGGATCAGGGTAGAATCAGGTAGAATAGAATAGGTGGAGTCTGGGTAGGATCTGGCTGGGATCTAAGAGGAATCTCGGCAGGATCTGGTTGGAATCTAAGTGCGATTTACCTAGGATGGATCTATGATCTGGACGGGATCTGGGTAGGTTCTGGGAGGGACCTCAGTTAGCTCTGTGTAGAATCTGCGTGGAATCTGTTTGGGGTGTGTGTGGTATCAGGGCGGGATCTGGTAGGGATCTGGGCGGTGTCTGGGTGGAAAAAACATCATCATTTATCCATAGATCAGCACAATAAAAAAAACTTCCTGAAAAAACGAAAAAACACTGGTATATCAACTTCCTGTTAGTTTTCTTCTTTCGAATAAGTGACCTTGCTGATCAAGTATCATGTTTCGCATCAAAACCTCGTGAGTGTTAACGACACTCACACTATTTTTTTTTACTTTAATCTGTTTGTAACAAAATAAAAAAACCGAATTGGAAAATGTCTTTGCGTTTTAAATAAGATTTTTTTTAAAAAAGGTCCAAAAACAGCCTTGACATGAGGAATACCCCCTTAAGAAGTTGCTGTCTTTGGAATCATCCAGATACATTTGCTGGAAAAAAATCATCGAGATCATTTCTAATTTATAATCATTTTGTTGGACAGCTTCTTTTTTTAATGAATGTCAAAGTTTCATTAAAAAATATTGTACAAGGTTGAATACGTAGTCCTGATATATTGCAATTGTTTTGAAACACGGTTTTTTGTTCCAAAAATAAAAACTATGCGGTCACCCAATGGCTACAAATCGTAGAACAACTTATTCGAAATGATCGCCTTGTATTTTCTAACAACGACGAAGTGTCTCTGGCGACTCATCGTTAAAAGTGCGCACCTCATACATTGAGAAATTGTCCATTGCACGGATAAGGGCTCCCTTCAAGGAGTCAATTTTATATTGTCAAGTAGAGCATGCCATAGCCTCAAGAAAGTACCACAGTTTGTAGTACAATGGATTCATGTTTAAGTCGTTTTTGCCTTGTGAGCCGGAACGAAATCTTGTTAAAAGTTCCACGGTTTGTTTGCAAATAATGTCGTGTTGAGAGGCTTCACAACCTTTGCCAAAACGTCTTTTTAATACACTTTCGCCAAAGTATTGACAAAAATGGAGCTTGGTGACCCCTATTATAGACGACTCCCCATTCAAACCATCACCTAAACCGCATAATGACCTCTCTGAACTCTCGGAATAAATTCGGACACAGCATACTTTCTATCGATCTGTTGGTTTAACGATTCCTCTATGGATAAAATTTTCTCGTCAGTAAACAGAATTAGTTTGTGGGCATTGTTCGCGCACTTCGGTCATTTCAAATAAGTTGTTCTACGATTTGTAGCCATTGAGAGGGCGCGCACTAAGAAAGAAAATTTGGAAAATTTTACCGCAAAATAGGAGAAAAGGCCAATGAAAGGCCACTTGGCTGTGACGCTCAACCACCATGTTTGCAATGGCAAATCAGTGTTGCTAAGAGCGCGAAAGAGAGTGAGCACAAGAGAAACCAACTCACACTCATGTAGAATGTACTCTGAGGCAGATGACAGCTGCTTCATGTGTTAGAATGAGGGGGAGTGGAAAGAGTGAAGAGCGGTGGGAGATGGAAAGGAGGGTGCGGAAAGAGTGGTGAGCGGGTGAAGAGAAAATGGGAATGCCAATTTGAATTGAATTATAATTGAAAAGTGCTGATGCTGCTCTAAAATGCACAGTCTTCATATCGCTAGACCCGAAATTCACTATATGGTCCTACAGCATCTACTTGACTGGCAGGGACTAACATATAATTCCGCAATTTTCGAGCGCTTAGAGAATTTGGTGTGGTCCCCTAGGACGGGATGACGGGGAACGATCCACAGTATAAAACAACACAATTTCTTAAAATCTTCGGCGCGGACAAAGTCGCGGTGGTTTCAGCTTGTTTTATATATTTTGTTGATTTTTGAGATTTTTTGTAGAAAATCATTTTCGTGCGTGTCCTGACAAATAAAAACACGAAAAATATTCTGACTATATCTACAGTAATCAAGCACATCCGTTGACATAAAATCAGCAAGGGCACTCTTTCGAAAGAAGAAAACTAACAGTTAGTAGAAATACCAACAACAAGATCACTTACTACAGTGTTCTTTCTTTTTTTCAGGAATTCTTGTTTATTATGCTGATGCATAGATAAATAATATTGTTTCATCTACCCAGGTAACACCAAGGTGAGATCCTAGATCAAACCCACACTCCACCCAGTTCCTCCCAGAACCCAACTAGATCATTTTGTGTCTTGTTATTTTGTTAAAAACATACATTATAATGCAATTCCAGGGTAACCCCCCGCCGATCTTTAAAACAAATTGTCCATTCCAATATTTCCCCTTCAAGGTATTACAGATTGTACAATTCCTCCATCTTAAGTCAGGCTACATCCGTTTCATTGTTTCTAAAGCGTTTTTGCCCTGCCCAGACAATGATGACGCCAAAGATTAGTCATACGAAACAGCGCTACGGTGGCGTTAAGGGGACAACGTTGACTGCGGGATGCCTGGCGACATTCATTTCAATTGACACGTGCAGCGGGATGCGCCACTTCCCCCCTTATTTTTCGAAATGGCAGCAAAATTGTTTTGAAAAAATCAAAGCCTCATGAATATGAAAATGCTTGAGACGATGAAAATAAGTTTGGAAGCTACTGTCATCTACCTAACTGTTGCCAGCCGTCTGTAGACGCGACGACGGATGTTGCTTGCGTCAGCTACCCACTCCAGCCAGAGCCGCCCGCTGTCGCTTAACATTTTCTACGCATTTGACATTTTTGTCACCCAAAATGTCAGCGGGTGGCCCTCCAATATTAAAAAATTATATGCCAAATCGAAATTGCATGTTTTACATAAACAGCTACAAACTACAATAACAATAACAACAATGAATTTATGTATTTCTAATGTTTTTTTTTTTGTTTTTTAGCTACCCGCTGGTTCCGGCAATCTGCTTGAAGCCTGAACTCCGGGGTTGGCTGGCGAGTTCTTTAGTTTCTAACCCTTAAGTGTACATTTATTGCCATTTATGTGGTTCGTTCTGGGGTCTGGGTTACGCACACATATGATTTTTCCGGTATTGTTTGTCATTATTATTTATGGATGAATTTATTCTATGAACTACCAAATTGTGTGTACTTAAAAGAAAGTTAAATGTCAAACAGATTTGATACGGCAATGATATGGTCTGAGGTGGAAGGAAATGCTAACAATTGGAGAAGCAACTTCAAGTATGTGGAAGTTATTATACCCTTGATTTTGAAACAGCTAACAGCTAATGGTTATATGATTACAATCTTGTTGTTAAAATCATCCTTTTTCCAGTTAATTGCACTGCCTTTAGGCAGTAGACAATTTTGAACATTTTAAATACGTGTACCTAACATATAGATTCATTTCAAAAAAGCGTAGAAATAATTGGGATATCTTATTTCAAAGTTAAGAAAGTATATTTTATGATATTCTCAAATACAGTTATTACAAAAGTATATAAAACGTTCCTAAAAGAGGCTAAAATATAATTTTTAATTAAATTATAAAAAATTCAACAGTTATTTCCAAAACCGATTTTCAACTTTATTGTGAAGTGACAAGAATAAGTTTGGTTACCATATCATATGGTTGGAAAAATGTACGATACAAAGGATCTAGACCGATGATAAGGGAACGGGTGCGGCCTAAAGTCTGGCATCTCGAAATTTCCTTTATAATTTGATAGATTACTTCAAAAACAAACCAAAATATAAAAATCCTAGACTTTAGGCCGCACCCCTTTCCCTTATCGGAGAATGAAGAATAACAGAAATCAAGTATTTTATTATAGAAAACTAACTTTTCTCGGGGTAAACGGAACTATTTGGGTTTTTTTTGGACAAATGTGAAGAGAAAAAGTGGTCAGTTCCTTAAAGTTAAGGAATGCTTACTTCAAACTATTGAATATTGAAAAAAACGTTATATCTCCTACAGTTTTGAAGATAGACGGTTCTTATTTTCTAGAGATAGTTAGATATTAGCAAAATGAATCGATTCCGAAGAAATGATAAAGATGAACGGTTCTAAAGTTATGAGCAAAAACGAAAAAAATTTGCATACTTTTCGGATGGTCACCCTAAAAAACGCAGGAACACTGTTAAACAAGTTTTTTCATGAGTAACGGGTATATCGAAGTCGGTTAGAGCCGACTTTAACTTACGCTCTCGTTTGAGTATGGTTTTGCTTTTATGTGTCTCGTGTAATGAAAAATAAAAATATATCAATTGGATATGATACAAATTTCAAATCGATATTTTTTAACATTATTTATTCCATTTTTAGTATCATTTTGAAACTATTTAATATAAATTTTAGCGTAATGTTTACCTTTTTATAAACATCCAGTAAAACTTTCATGCAGATCCGAAAATATTTTTCACAAAAATAATCAAAAATAAAATTTTTGAGAACTGTAACGACCCGTACCCGCCCAGTTAATATACACAATTCTTTCGGATTATAGGTAGCTCTTGGTTAGCTCTTTAGTTAGTTCTCGCTCGAAGTCTACTAGTCAACTCCAATCTAATTTATACACAATCGACTGTCTTGTCGATTGATATGACATCCAAGGCACAGGCTCCTACAAGAACTATTTAACAAATTTTGATCATTTTTTTAACAACTACCAAATTTATCAAATTTGAAATCTATATAAAATAATTTTTTTTTATCAAAAGCAGTTGTCAAAACTTTAAATGCGATTATCTCAGATCCAATTTTTACAAAATGGTTGGAAAAATTTGAGAAAAACTGCTGAAGAGTAAAGTTTAATGAGATCTGTTCTGGTGTGAACTAGGATATTTTTGATCGAACAAAAAATACGGAGCTAGGACTAGGGTTGTCGATATTTCTCAAAACATCAATATCGATAATATCAAAAATCTAAATTTCCAGTATCGATATTTGATATATCGCCTCCAAAAAACATCGATATTATCGTTATTTTCTAAAGCTTAAGAAAACTAAACGTCTTCACCATAAACTGCACCGTTATATCTAATATTTTCAACAGTTTACAATAGTTTTCTGAAACTACACTGTACATTTTTTTAAAGTACATTAATAGTGAGTGATTTTTTTTCTTAAAAATTAAAAGCGTGTACTCAAAAGAGATACACATTTAGTTAGGCATATTACTTCGTATAAGTAAATCTTCTGTTCAAAATTGTTCTGATATTAAAGCAGTTTAAACGGGTTTTTTTTTATGTGAAGTATTGTGACCGAACTAAATTTGTATTTTATCTGAGTATAGGCTTTAAAGACTTGCACATTATGCTTAGAAAAAATATCAAGTGAACAATTTAAGAGAACCCGCAGACAGCATGAACAATTCATCCGCACCAGCAATATGCAATTGGGTTCATGACGACATCTTCAATATATTCTAACACTGACATCAATATTGCAGCGTATTGCTGTATTCATAGTTGTATGATTAGTTCTTAAATGCGACTTAGAGTTGTAATTATTACCAAATGTTTTATCAGGATAGCCAAATAACTTGCACCTATGTATTTCCATAGTAACTTTATCGATATATCGTTTATAAAAATATCGATAATCGTCAAAATCGGCGTACAAAATATCATATCGGAATAACCCTTATCGTCCAAAAAATTATTGATATATCGATATCTCGATAAACTAGTGACAACCGTAGCTAGGACCAATGGAGTGAGAAAAAAGAGGTTTTCGAAATTTGTACTTTAAAAACCCATAACTCCGCTATTAATTGGCCGATCCAAAATTTCCTAATTCACACCAGAATCAATCCCTAACAAAATCTCGATTTAATTTTTACTTTCAGACTATCCGTTCTCAAAAAATGAAAAATCCGTAAGCGTTTTTACGGAGTCTTTTTGAATCCAAGCTTCTTCAAATGGTTTACAACGGTAATCGCAATTTTCGACGACAGGCCTTCCGGACCGTGGCGCATCTTCGATCATCTCTGCACCAGAACGAAAACATTGAAACCATCGTTGTGCGGTGGAAATGGAAACTGTATCGGGTCCAGAAACTGCACAAATTTTATTGGCAGCATGAGATGCATTTTTGCCTTTATCGTAGTAGTACTGTAAAATATGCCGTATTTTCTCTTTATTTTGCTCCATGTTTGCGACGCTATAACTCACGAACGACTAAAAACAAACAACAATAAATCAAACACGTGTTAGCACGTGAAAAGAGCTTTTCAAAAAGCTCTAGCGTGAACCGATGCGACGAATACAACTAGAACTACGCTCTTGCAAAGACAAGCTTGCGGAAATACCGCAAGACTTTTTTGACAACCTTATATTTATGCAGGCAATGGTTACTACAATTGAATCGCTGTTTATTGATAAGAGATGCTTCTTGCTTAATTCATTTATCTTTTCATTACATTTTTCCTATTTATTTCATGCTTAACTAATCTGCTTCAACACATGGGCTTATGTTTTACATTTTTTGTTAACTTTGAATAGGAATACAACAACAAGGATGGAAGGAAACAACAAACAAATCTGAATTTAATTTTACCGTTTCCCTATCGAATGAATAAAACCGCTTGTTTTGACACCTGAAGGTATACAGTAACCTGAAGTGACTAATATTATTTTCAGAATTATCAGAAAGACATTATTTTCTTGCCAATTGAAATATTGGCAAAAATATGAAATATTTTTGGAAAAGTTTGATTTAATCAGGTGAATATCAAAATGATTTTGATTTTTCTTGGTTCTCTGTGTGAATGACATTGAGCCAGAACGGCGAGCTGAGCGAGCGAATGACTATGTCTTATAGCTGCCATAGGAACCAATCTTATTGTGAGTAAAGCTGTTATTTCACTTGTTTAAATTTTTTTATGATTTGACTGATAGAATGTCAAAAAACTTACAAAAGAGCTCAGACAAGAAACGTAGCAATTTGGAATTTAACATTGACTTTAACATCATTTACTTACAGAATACTTGAAGATTAAATTGTAAATGATATAAACTCCACTCTGTTCATAACGTCTTAAATTTCCCCAAAAAAATTTAAATTAGATATTTCCACTTTAAGTAATTGTTTACAAAATTTTAAAGTATTAATAGTTCAATGCCTTCATCCCACTTGCTGCTTCTAGTGGTTACACATAAATACATTTTTTTAAAATTTACTTAAAGGCCTTTCATTTATCTCTTACTCAATTTTCATCAAAATTTTCCAAATCTATTTTGTATATTTGGTGTGGAAAATTTGTTTATAAAAATTTACTTAACACCGAAAATTTGTTTTCATTGCTTTGATATGTGGAAAACAATTTTGACTAATAAATTAAAGCCATCTGGCTGGCTAATAAAATATGTTTTTTGTGTGTGTCCAAAACAGGATATGCTCAAGCCGTGATCAAGCTGGAAAATTACCGAAATGGTGACCTCAAGAGCTTCCGCCTTTGGTTACAGCAAAGTCCAAGTCAAACAAGAAATTCTCGACGCTTTTTTTTCAATTAAATTCCAGGCGCGTAATTTAGTTAATTAAGTCATTTCAATCAGAGGCAGAGACCGTTGACTGAGTGACAGGCCAAAGGCAAAGGCAACAAGAAATAAAGAACACTGGCATACCATAAATTATACAACAAATTATGCAAATCACCAGGCAAAGTAAACAAAAACCCAACAGAGACGGAGACAAGAGACACGAAAAGTCACCCGCTGCTGCAGTTCGAATTAACTGCACTTGGCATTTTAAGCGTTGAAGTGGGAGGGGTGGGTGGTGGTGGGGTAAATCATAAACCAACTAAGTGAATAGGTAGAAAAAAAGTAACATTTAAAGAGACAGAAAAAGAGATTTCCAGTTGCGTTTCCCTTGGTGTAAATTATGTGATTATGGTAATTAATTGTTTTAATTGGAGCTCAATAATGCAGTTGACAACGATGAAGGGAATTGCAGAGAATGCCATAAAATGTGCCACTCAAATGAATGAAATGTATAACTGAGTTATGGCATTTTTTATGACCGTGGAATATGTCGTTAAGGAGTTTGTTGTGAATTGAAGGTTACAGGTGGCTGGATCTGAAACATTGTAACATAAATAGTCTCACATATTTAAAAATAAACACATTTTAATTCCATTTTCATACATTTTTCCATAAGCAAAAATAACTATACCAAATAAGCTGGCATTAGAATTTTGATACAAAAAAAAAAAATAAAAATGAAACCAAATGACAAATTAAATAATAAAAATTGCATTTTATCACACACACACGCACACACTTTTACCCATATTTATTTCTATTTGTGAGCGAATTGTCACAATTCATATTTCGCTGCTGAATATTTTATATAAATTATTTTATCTCACACAATTTGTGGTACAACCACAAAAAAAATACATCTATTTGTTTTTAAAACTAACCAAAACTCGCTCTCACTTTTGGTTTTAATTTAGTGCTGGGAATGTAATTTTTTATGCAAACAAAATACAAAATTGTGAACAGATAATGTCGAGAATTTATGCAACAAAAAAGTCCATGTTAATGATTTTTAATATATTCTCACCATTTTTTTTTCCGATATGATTGGAAAAACGTAATATGAAAATTTGGGTTAAAAAGGGAGTTAATTTGAATATCAAGCTTACGTAGGAAAAAGGATAAGGTCGAAATTAAGACTGGTTCAGTTTAGTGATATACGACAGCGGAAGATTCTCTTTTTAAAAATGTTCATAGGATGATTATGAAACCAAAATTTATTCCTCTTATCATGGCAAATTTTTAGCGCTTTTCCTATCGCCAAAAAAACTACAAATTTAACTTAGCTTTGAGGGGAAAACTTCCCGTGCAAGCGTCCAACAATGCCCCAAAGTTTCATCACAATCGGAAATTTCGGGTTTTTTTTTTTTAAGATTTTCCGCGTTTTTTTACAACTTGGAAACCTTCTAGGGCAAGCGTCCAACCAAATCCCCAAGTTTTATTACAACGGAATGAACGGTATAATTTATAAACTTTTACGTTTTTTTGAAAATTTTTCGTCCATTTTTTTAACCTAGAAACCATGTCGGGCAAGCGCAAAAAAAAAGTTTCTTTTTTTATTTTTGACTTGTGAATATTATACAAAATTTTTTTCGTAGTGCCAAAGGTAAGTATGAGGGAAATATCTTTGGTCAATAGCTTTTTTGACAGAAATATGTTATTTTTTTATACCCTTGCAAAGGGTATTATAATTTTGCCCAGAAGTTTGCAACGCATAGAAATATTCATTTCCGACCCTATAAACTATATATATTCTTGATCAGGGCGACGAGCTGAGTCGATTGAGCTTTGTCCGTCCGTCTGTCTGTCCGTCTGTCTGTTTCTACGCAAACTAGTCTCTCAGTTTTAAAGCTATCGGGCTGTAACCTTGCACAGAGTCTTCTTTTTACTGCACACTGATAATATGTCGGAACCGACCGGATCGGATGACTATATCTTATAGCTGCCATAGAAACTATCAGTCGAAAAGTGGGTTTTTGTGAGAAAACTTTTTTGTTTTTAATGTATACGGCTTCCGCTTCGACAATTATTAGTTTTATACGCTTTTACACAGATTTGGAAGTTTTTGTTAAAATCGGATGACTATATATTATAGCTGCCATAGGAACTATCGGTCGAAAAGTGGGTCTTTGTAAGAAAACTTTTTTGTTTTTAATGTAAACGCCTTCCGCTTCGACATTTATTAGTTTTGTCCGCTTTTACACTGATTTGGAAGTTTTTGTCAAAATCGGATGACTATATCTTATAGCTGCCATAGACACTATCGGTCGAAAAGTGGCTTTTATCAGAAAAATGGTTTGTTTTAATGCTGACGTTCGTAAACTCTGTTGTATTAAAACATTTGCAAGGGTATTAAAACTTCGGCAAAGACGAAGTTAGCTTGGCCTTCTCGTTTAAATAATTTTTTTTTTTTGTTTATGTGACGTCACCAAATAAAAGTGAGATGTGGGGGGTTGTGAGCCACTTTGAAAAAAATCGGTTTTTACTTCCAAAGAGAATATTGCAATGATGCGAAATAAAACAGAGGGAAAACTCTCCAAAGAAGAAAACAAAAACATTGAAAGAACAGCCACCAGCAAAAAGTGCTCGTATATAAAAAAAAACAAGCCTGATGCCGTCAATCAATTTTCACTCTTCATTGATATTTCTTAATTCAGAATATGAGAAAAATTGATATTTTATTCATTTTATAAAGAATATTTGCTTATAAACACGAATTTTGAACTTTTAGATGGGTGGCTCACAACCCCCCACAAATTTTTTAAGTATCAAAAAATCACTTTTTTTCAATATAATATAAAAAAACCCCAAAATTTATTATTTAAGTCTAGGAAAGTTTTGTGCATCTTTTACCTAAAATACAAAATTTACAGACCGAAAAATATTAGTTTTTGCGAAGTTGTGTTCGAAAAACAAAACTATGATCACAACCCCACACTCTCCCCTATAGAATTTGCATCACTGTTTTTTTTAATTTTCACAGAAATTTTTAAAGAAATAATGCGTTTTTTACAAAGTTAATGAAAAATATACGAAGAAATGCAATATATGGTACCTAAACAAGCAAAAGCAAAGCCAAAACTTATGGAAAAGTAAGATTGAACATTTTTCTTTAAAAATGCAAAGTTGATAGTTGGCAACCTTTCTAAATCGTAGAATAAGAGTAGGTCAAGTAAATCACACAGATGTGTATATTGTTTTTCCAATATATTTCGGTTGCTCTTGGGCAATGTTGGTTATTCGTGGTTATGGAAATTCGATTTCTGCGACCTCTAATCGTGTTTCCAAAAATCTAAAAATAAATCTTAAAAATACTTTGCTCTGCTCATTTACTCTCTTTCAGAAAATGCCGGTGCAAATAAATTTTTTGGGCACCTTAATATAGATATGTTGATTATCCAATATAATCCTTGTTAGAATATCAGAAAAATGTATTCGATAAATTAGAAACAGGCGCTTACATGCTATATCCAAGGATACGTGTGTTGCTGTCAAAATTGGTTTTTCAAGGGCACGAAATATCAGCAGTCAGCACAGGCATTTTCGCGCGACGTGTTTCTGTGAGTGGTGCATGCCGAAAATGCGACGAAACGAGCAAATCCAAAGTGAAACCGATGCTTGATTAGGCTGAAAATTCAAACCTCAATCGACTAAGGCGCATACACTCAAAAGAAAGGTAAAATAAAAAAAAAACTATGGGTTTAAAAACCAATCAAACATGTTCTGTGCACATACATTTAAAATAAACTTTCGAAAAATTAATATACAAACATTGCGTTAGTAATGTGGTGTCTACGATATTAAAATGCGGTATTAGGCGGTGGTACGTAAATGTAAGTACACAGAGAAAAAAAAGGATAGTTTCTGATGATCCTCAGGATATTTCCGGTATCTATTTGGACTGGATAGTTAACTATCCTTTTTTGGGATCCATTGAATATTTTCGAAATCGATTTATTTTCGCTTAAAAACGATATATCAGAGAAAAAATATTTCATTGATCTTTTTTCTTCATCCATAGGAGCTGAAAAATGTGAAAAGGATATTTAAAAAAATGGATCTTAAGTGGATATTTCGAATATCCATTCTACGGATATCTTTTTTTTTTTCTGTGTATATTCAACGTCAAGAAAACAACTCCGCATGCACTGCTCTGATGTAAATATCAAAGTATGTATAGGGCAAGAGGAAAATATTTACGACTATCTCTATAAATATAAAAGAGAGCGTCCTGATTAACTGATTTACTGACTGATTGGCAATCATCGCACAGCCTAAACGGTAAGAGTTAGAGGGCTGTAATTTGGGCAGGAGTTTCTGTTAGTGGTGAAAGTGCAAGTAAAAGTATGGGAAAATGCCATTTTTCATCCGATTGATTGAGTACGCGAAATAATTTGACACATGTTTTCCCGATTTTAGAAAATCCGTCCACGAGGAAAATGGCCGGAAAATTCTGCATGCAAAAACTATTTTTCATCCAATTGGCTTCAAACTCGGTTTGAAAGGTTAAAATCAGAATTAAATTTTGTTTTTATTTTCCGATGTCGGAAATACCGCCGGGATGCACACTGGGAAGTGGTTGCTAGTAAAGTAGATATCTTCGATAAAGCCATAAGACAGATATATCTCCGTACAACTACTGTACCTGTTTAAAAAAGTTTTAAGGGATTTTAAAAAAATGTCGTCTCTTGTATTAAAGCGAATCGGACAATGTTTCAGCCAACATTATTTTGAAGCTTTATCGTTAGGCTTTCTCATTTCGTATGTATCGTTTTTCTGAAGTGTCGAAAAAATGTCCAAATTGGATCCAACAAAACACAATTAGTGGGCAAGTTTACATTTGTGCTTTCATTTGAAGAAAATACAGTGAATGCTCATCGAATGCTGCAAAAACTTGCTTTAACTTTATATTCTGAAGCCGAATATCCACTGTGGCAATGTCATGCTCTGTATTTGGTGGGACGAATGGGGCGTGGTATGCTATGAGCTGCTACAACTGCTACTCAATTTATGCTTTTGAGCATTGAAGCAAGGTAAGGTAATTTTGCCACAAATCATATTCAGGTTTGCTTTCGTTTTCAAATTCCATTGATTGAAATAGGTAGAAGTTGTCATTTCTAAGAAACCATTAAAGATTTCGGCCGAAAAAATTTGCCATTAAGACGGTGTAATAAAATTGAAGGGGGGTTTTAAGTAAAAGAGTCGGTTTTTAGAAATAGGAACATTTAATATATGGCTGAAGTATTATTAGGAAAGTAATTTAATGCTTGTATATTGTGTACATATCTACTTTTTATTCGGCTGTGTTTATAGAGCAAGGTAAATATTGGTTTATCTTTAAAAATGTTGTTATAGTAAAGACCAGACTTTAGTATGTTTGAATAATAGGGGAAATGGATTTGAATTAAGAAAGTATTTGGAAAGCGGGAAGAGATCTGGATATATCTGGGAACGCTGGCTCCACCCACCGTTTTTGAAGTCCACTTGTAGATTTAATTCATACTTGCATTTGACTTAAAGGTCAGCAATTTAATTTAACTTTCAAAATCAAAGGTCAAGTGTACCTAAAAGTAGGCTCATTGCTGTCAATGCCAAATGATCGATCGCGTGGATGCACGTTGCGGCTACAATAACCTTAATCCGCCAAACACCAGGAGCTTTGTCGTTGAGCTGGGCTCCCTTTTGAATGAGTATAAATAATTATTGGAATTCTTTAAATCACACATTCACTAGTTGCAAAGTGACAATCACGCTGTTGTTATCAATCCCCGGATAAAACACCAGCTGGAGAGCACGTGCGTAGATTTAGTGCGCCCTTTATAAATATTAAATAACGTGATCCCGCCACAAGTAATTCATTCATTACGAACATCATTACTCATTTTAGTTGATATTTATAAACAAACAAGAAAGTGAGCTAATATATATTTTTATGCGTATCGAATGATGATTCGACGAGGTGAGGACAATGTCAAACACTTCCATTAGATTCGTTATATTTAACTTACCAACCGAAATATTTATCAAAATATTTACTAGAAATAAAATATATGACAGAACAACGTTTGCCGGGTCAGATAGTATTAATATATTTAGCTCATATGTAGTTTAACTTAATTTCCTTGATGGACGGTAGGTGGGCTGATAATAAGTCTTTAGCCAAAGCATAACAACGCTTCGCTCAAATTAATCTTAAGTTTTCAAACAGCCTGTTATCACATTAACAAATTAAAACGGATAAAACCGTTAATGATAAACTCGGATTCGGTTAGGTACGGATTTTCGTCACGAAAAGCCAGCTTAGGAATTTTATTTTAAGAACTAAAACTGATAAGAAAATGTTTCACTCGTCATGGAATAAATTTTCCTTAAAGCATTTCATATACTTCCTGTGCAAATTCTTAGCCATAAATGGGCCGTTCACAAACACCAACAATAAAAAAGCAGAAAACTATATTTTTCATAGAAAGAAAAGCAAGGGGCATAAAATTAATTTACTAATTGATGAGGCCCTGATCTCAATACGCAAAATACCCCAACGAATTATCGTCGACAATGCAAACAAGTTGAAATTCAATTACGACAACGTCGACGACGACGACGTCGACTTCGACTACGAAGACGATGAAGAGTAAGAGCTGAAGGCGGCAAAAAAAAAAAGAAGAAATATAATCATAAAGCGCAGAGAAAACAAAGCAAAGCAGAGACGGGGCAATAGCAAATATAAGTAAATAAATAAAACCGAATAAACTGAAATTTATTGAAGAAATACGCCAGCGAACACAAAAGGCGACAGTGCAGATGATATACAAGATGGTGAAGCACTAGGCGGGGGTGCAGGGGGCGGTATGAGGTAGGCCACGAAAATCGAAAAAGTGACTTAAATCTCACACCCGCTAGCTACGATGACGCCAATGACGACAATAACGACGATAGCAGCAATTAGAATAAAGTCGAATCGAGTCGAGTCGAGTTGAGTCGAGTCGAAGCGCCCTCCTCCCTACCCGCCCACACTCAAGGTTCTGCTCTGTGAACGATTTCACAATATTTAATAAATAATTTCATAATTGTTTTCTTGCTTTTGAAATGAAGGCGCCAAAGAGGATGCCCGATGCCTCTTCTTTACTTTGCTCACATAATTTAATTTTAGTTCTTTTTTTTTTGGTTCGTTTTGTGTACTCAATTAAAAGGCAAAAACGAAAAAAAAAACATCCACAAAATGGAAAATTATTCCGAGAATCTTTGGGATGGCTCGAGACCAACACAATTAAAAGATTTTTGCTGCTGCTGTTGGTTCAAAGATAATGAGGTGGTGGATGCTGCTACACACACACACACACACACACACTAAGAGATGTGAGAGAAAAGCTACCCTCGCTCAAGAAATTGTGGAAACTTTTCCACTGACTGGGAGATGGAGTACAAAACTTTGAACTTTTGCTAATTAGGTCTTTAATCTTGAAATTGTGTATAGAGTTACATATTTACGTTAATAATGATAAATATTTCCGTCTTCATCGCCTGTTTGAATAATTTAAAATAGAAAGGTCGCTTCCTTGGGCTTTGAAGGGCAAGCAAAGATTTAAGTTTTCAGAGATGCAAAGTGTAGGAAAATTGGATTGGTGTGGTTAAGTGGTGTGCAGCAGATTAAAACCATCGGTTCTGTTGACGACACACTTTTTCAAGCTTACTCGAATTTTGCGATTTTTCTAAACTACGAATTTTGACTTTTCGAAATTCATATTACAAATGAAAACAATTTTTCTAAGTTCCCAATTTAAATGGTCAGATTAAATTCATACATAAACGTCCATAAGTTTCAGCATTCCCTTGAAGTGCGAGTATGCTAGGATGGCCTGGCATTCCTAACTAGCCAGCATCCAGTGTAATAACAGATATGTACATTAGGTTGGACATTTTATATATAGAAAAATGTAAGACCGTACTGATACCCCCTTAGACGATGCATATTTGTGAGGGTCTGCGACTTGGATTCAAAGTTAATCACTCATACGTACTGTTGTCCTTGCCAATATGTTTAATTTTAAAGTAATTGGCCTAGATTTGGTTTGATGTCATAACATTTGATAAAAAGGTACCATGACCATTTCTACTATTTTGCTTCATTTCTAGATGAAAGCAAGTTTTAACTGTACACTAAGAGGCTATCAAGATATCTTTGAAGTCATCACGGTTGCAGCCGTTTCTGTGAATAGTCTATTTTTACTGGGCTGCTTATAAATAAACTTCTTCAGGATCGAAAAATAATGCGGATTACTATACTACTATGGGCAAAAAATACAGGGAAATTGTTTATAAATCAAAAATTCTTTATTTAATATTTTCAATTCATTTCATTCCATTGATCTCCCCCTACTTCAATACACTTGTGCCAACGGTTTTTACAATTTTGTTTGTGTTTGCGGGACGATTTTAAGAACATGCTGCAAAGTCTAATTCCTTCTTCGTTTGGGGCTCTATCTCCTTTATCGATTTAAAACGGCGTCTACGTCGCGGACTCTTGAGTTTAGCGAATTGCCTATGGTAGCCCAAATGGACACTCAATATGGTTTCCACTGTTATGTCTGTAGTATCTGACGTTTATGCGGACAAAGCCCTTGTTGAAACCCCTCTCGCATGCTGACTCCAACTTGCGAGCCACACTAGTCGCACTTTATGACAGTCTTAAACATTTAGTCCCATATAAGGGGGCGGATAAATCGCATCTCTTCGTTGGAAATGGGCTCGCTTTGACAAATTTAGGTTTTAATTTGCCGACCAAAAATACATTCGAATCCTGCGCCATTTTTATTTGTTGATCGATTAAATTCAAATTTGACAACTTTTAAAATGATACGGAGAGTTTGTCGACAAAGTTTCAAATCGGTGAACGTGTCGTATATTTGTGGAAACTTTGAAGGCTTTTCCCAGACATGATCTAAAATTTTTGGACTTTTTTAATTTATCATGAACACCCTAAAAGTAATCGTTTAAGATGGTATCAGTTAACTTTTTAATCGGCGTCCACCCTAATGTATATATAAGGAAAGTTGATTAGGGTAGAGATTTGGGTTAGCTGCGCTCTCTTTTTTTTAGTGCTTGTCAGCAACACTGCGGTGCAACGTATGATTGTAAGATGTTCATTTAGCAAACATTTCCGTAAACCAAAATTAAACCATATATTTGTTTCTGGCTTGGTACTGATAAACGCTTTTGTTTATTAAGGTTTTACGGCTACGGTCATAAGAACAATTTTTTTCGGTTGCGGTTACTAAATTTGAAGTGTTTTTAGCATCAAAGGGTTACGGTTTCGGTTTGAATCACTAGTTCCAACAAAGGCGGAAAACTGGTTTTGGTTTTAAAAATAATCATATATTCCTTTGATTCAAAGCAAGATTTTCTACAGAGTTTGAAATATTATATATGAATTAACTACCCTATACCCGAAGATTTTCCAAAATTTGGTAAACATTGAAGAAGGCGACAATTGAAAATGGGCCCCAACAATTTCCACCCAATTGGGTTGATTTTCGAAAAACAAGAAGTGAATATAGTTTATAGAGTTTTAAAAATGATTCTAAATCCGCTTGAAGGTATGTAACAATACTACTAGCCTACCATCGAAACCAACATCACGTTGCTAGTATTTTGATATGTAAAGTTTTGAAAATAAGTTAGCATCTGATTGGATTTAAGCTGACAATTTACATTCAACAGATTTCCGTCCATATTCTTTCCTTGGGGGTAGATTTTCTAAAATATTATAGTCACGTTTACCATATTTTAGTACATACTAATCGTAATCATTAGATATTTGATTATTATACCCGTTACTCGTAGAGTAAAAAGGGTATACTAAAGTCGTGCAAATGTATGTAACAGGCAGAAGGAATCATTTCCGGCCATATAAAGTATATATATTCTTGATCAGCATCAACAGCCGAGTCGATATAGACATGTCCGTCTGTCCGTACGTCCGTCCGTCCGTCCGTATGAACACCTAGATCTCAGAGATGGTTTGACATGTATGAGACAAGTGCTTCTTTTATCTGCACGCAGATCAAGTTTGTTTCAAATTTTGGCCACGCCCCCTCCTGCCCCCTCAATTTGGTAAAAACGTTATATCTCCCACAGTTTTGAAGATAGATGATTTGTACCTTCCAGAGATAGTTAGTAATTAGCAAAATGAATCGATTTGCCGAAGAAATGATAAAGATCGAATGAATGGTTCTCAAGTTATGAGCAAAAAAGTGAACAAAGCCCCCCCCCGCAAACCACCCTCCCACCCTAAAAAAATGTTGCATTCTTTTTGGATGGACACCCTAAGGAACGCAGGAACACTGTTAAACATGTTTTTTCATGAGTAACGGGTATATCGAAGTCGGTTAGAGCCGACTTTAACTTACGCTCTCGTTTTTATTTAGGAATAGCTAACGTAGTTCTGCCATAAAAATTGTTTCTAGTCTATACATAAATATAAAAATCTCAAGCCTTTTTCTCGTTACGATGTTGCTGATTGGTTTTCCTTCCACTTACTACCCACATGCCACCCACATCGCACCTAAATCTTACCCCCATCCCACCTACATCTCACCCACTTCCCACCCACTTTCCAACCACTTTCTGCCCAGATCCCACACACATCCCCGATCCATGGTAGCAATAAAGGTTAAATTAAATTTCAGACCTTTTGCCGCTGTATTGTGCATTATTTCTGTTGCTCCGAACGAAGTCATTTAAAAGCATGGGTCTAATCTACGAATGGACTTCAGAAACAGGTTTGAATCAGTCCCAATTGCCGGTAGTAGCACTTTCATGACAATTGGGACATTCTATGTCCATAGCACCAATCAGGACGGGTGAGCGGAATATTCGATATCTGACTCATACTCGAATGCGAGACAAAGGAACGAAGCAAATGTAAATGCCCGATGTACTTTTTGGCGTTGTCGGTCAATTCTTTTACGTGTGTTAACATTAGTCCGGCGCGCTAGTCTCTGGTTCAGTTCTTGTTGTTGACTTCGGAAAGCTGGCCACTTCAGTTTGAAAAAAAAAACGCAGTTTTGACATTCTGACACTAGTACCTTCTTTTATGTCTTTTGATTGTTGATCTGTTCTTGCTGCCCTAACATTTCGCATGTATGTTGCTGCGTTCGGTGGACGGCCCAAATAACCACCCCTACGCGTTACTGGCATTGTTTACTGTAACAATCTCCCACACTCACAGATAGGCACAATTGGAACGATTGATGAAACAAGATATGCCGATATTTACTTTACTTTACAAAATTTTCACAGTAGTAAAACACAAAATTACACAGATGAGCTGCCTGCTGCATGGTCAATTCAATAGAATGTTTTGCAGAGGGACAACCAAATCAACTAGCGTTTCGAAAAGTTGCTTAAAACCTTTGATATACCATACAAGAATATACAAACAAAATTTCCATTCAAATCGGTCAAGCAGTTTCAGAGGAGTTTGGAAAAGCAAAACCAACACGTTCAAAAAACATAGCAGAATTCTAGGCTGAATCGTGGTCTCGTCCCATAGAAAATTGGAGTTCCCAACTCGTTATTCGGCGATATCTAGATTTATAAGGAAGTCTGTGTGGTCGTTTGAATGTGAAAATGCAATACAAAAGTCCGCTGATGATAAGATGTGGTTATCTTTGAAACAGCGATCGTTGTACGGACATACCAATTGCTATTCCAAATTGTTGTAATTAATCTCTGTTGATTTGTGTTGATTACATTAAATTGTAACTCTCCACCGACCTCGAGCCAGCCAAATGCAAAATTTTGACAAAAAAACAGGTCGCTAAAACCCATATAAGGAGCTTGCTAAGGAAAACCTGACACGAGATTATAGATTATAGATTTTTCTTTTATTATTTGCCGAGTTTGCTCTTACAATATGCTTGCAAGAGCAAAAACACAATTGGCTGATTGTATTCCCACGTACTCTTATTGGGCAAATATTTGCTTCAAATGATTGATGCACAAACATAGGCAACGGCTACTTGGCTGGATTTTGCAGGACTTAAAACTAAAACTATGGCTTCATATGCAAATACTAAGATAAAATATGACCGAAAAGTTGCCTACTTTCGTCGATTTATCCAGATTTTCATGAAAATGTGGGCAAATTCTTTGCCTGTGGGACCTTAGCTTTAATCTATACCCATTTTCCGGAAGATTGTTTGCTGTCATTGTTGATTTTTTATATAGAGTTTTGAAAATAAGTTTGGAGCTAAATTGTTTCTGTTTTTTTTACATTTCCCGACAGAGTTTTCCAAAATCTTTTTTTTAGCTGTGGAAAATTCAGTTTTATATCTCGTATGGTTTGGGTTTGGTGGCAGTCACCCGTCAGTCAGTCACCATCAATGGAAGAAGCCCAGGTTCACACAGCCCAAACAACGATCGCTGAATTGCGTTCTTTGTTTGTGAAGATGACTTTAGTTTGTTTATGTGGCTTTAATTTAAGCTCAAAGTTTAAGACCCTCTAAGCCTTGAAGGGTAATATTGGGCATGAAATGGCCACTGTTTAAATCAAAACACTACGAAAAGTGCTGGAAATCTATTGATTTCTAGCTCAATTACTCTAATAAAATGTTGTTTATCTTTATTTTAGTACTTTATTTTCTCACTCTTTAAGTTATTTTTCTATCAATTGCGATTCCCTTTTTTTGGAGGTAACCAACTTATTTGGTAAATATCAACATGTCAATAGTTAGATGGATAAACCAACAAACAAATTTGTGGGAATAAATAATTAAAAGCTGAAACTTAATTTTTGGTTTCCTTAAGGCTGGGCCATAAACAACATGCATTCATTTAAACGTGTGTGCACGCACATATGAAGGCAGATTAGGCCAGGCGGGTTGGAGTATGCATAAAGCAAGCACAGATATAAAGTGAGCTGTTTTGCGGTTAGGAGTTGTTGTTCTTGTTGCTGTTGTTGGCCAGGGCATTAGCATTTCAAGACAGTAACTAATCACAATTGATAACATTTGCATGGGCAAACATCTCTGTGTGTCTGTGTGTCGGTGTGCCTGTGTGTGTAGGTGGTTTGCATTTAAGATTTTCGGCTATTTGCATATTTAAGTGTGCAGTTATTACCTTGTTATTTCGATATAAATAACAAGACGTTGTTTGACCTCAACTTTTGGCCATTGGCAATTGCAATAATTGCACTAAGCCGGCCAAGCAACAACTTGTGCATAATTAATTTCTGTTTATTTAATATGTTTCCATTTATTATTGATCATAAACAAGACAAATTCCTCAAGTTATGTGAAGTGTCTTAAGAGAATTTAAATGTAATTTATTAAAGTTGAGGCTTACTTGTCTGCCTTGAGGGCCTCCTGCAGTTGCTTTAAGCAGCGATCAATTTTCCTCTCTCTCACTTGTGAGCCATATTTCGAGGCGGAGTAAGGATCTTGCAGAAATGGATAATATGGATGTGTGTCGAAGGTAAATTGACAGCCAGCCTCATCTTGGGCTTCCTTCTCGGACTTTCCTTCATCTTCCTTATGGCTTTCCTCCGTTTGGTTACTCATGCTGGCATTACGCATACGCCACCGTGCGATTTCTGGGAACGTTTGTTGTAGACGCTTTGGAAATTAAATTGCAACTGCCACTAACTTGTCTGACCATTCTGTTAGCTTCTTGCGGCGACTGGAACTTCTTTGTTTGGACTTTGTGATTGTTTTATATATTTTATTTTTTATATATATGGCTATCGCTTTGGTGCCAGGTTATTACAGTTGGCCGCCAACTAAGTCATCAACAATCATCATCATCATCATCATCAACATCAACAATATCATCAGGCATTGGCAGACTTCACTTCCACTTCAGACGTGCGACTGGTAAACAATTTTGTTTCTTGATAGTTAAAGTTGAAAGCATTTGCATATTAAGTATACGTCATGTGGACGGCTCTTGGGTTTCAGTTCGCAGTAATCTGCTGGAAATTCTTGGTAGTGTAAGATGATCTTTTTTTAATAGTTATTAACAGACGGTTGTTTGTTCAGCTAAGAATAACAGGCTTGATTTCATAACTTATATTGCTTTTAGGAAGCTATCGTAGGATCAGACTTTTACACTCAAAAAAAAACAAAGAAATTTGTACTTGAATAAGGTGCAAACTTAGTCAATAGTAGGGTTAGTAAAAAATTCTTTATTTAAGTACAAATACTTATTTATAATAATGAATTTTTAAATCGATCCCAAAACAAAATCATAAATAAATATTTTTGGTTATGTCCATAAAACTCTAAAGCTATTTCCAATTTGTTCGTGAAACCAAGTCACAAATAAGAATGGAAAGATCAAAAGTATCCACAAAGGATCAGAAATCTTGCCAAGCATAAGCAAAGTTTTAAAATTTAAATACAGCAGGGAATAGATTCAATTTAATATAATTCGCATTTTTTGTTGCACACTTCTTTTCCAATTCCAGAATGTTTCGTACTTAACTGAAGTACTTCCAAAAACAGAACATACTTAATATTTTATGTACAAAACGGTATAAATTCTATCCCAATCGACATTAAACTCTGCCAGTTGTTCTCATTTCTGAGTGTTACTATAGATAACTGAACCAGAGCTTGCAAAATGCAGTCAACCAAATTTTTTTCTGTACTCTCTGCTCTGAAATGAGTCGCTCTCTCCCTCATCCGAACGAATGACTTTGGTTTTTCTTGGGTTTTCTGTTTCATCTTTCTCCCATAACAGCTTGGTGGGTATATTTCAGACACGGCCACCTTCAGCTCTTATGAGCCGAAGTCAGTTGTGTTTTTAAGCAAACGCGAGCCGAAGTTATGGTTGTGTGAATCGGTGCGCACTGCATTGCAAGTAAAACGCGTGTTGTCTGGAGAGAGCTCTCTTGTTCACCCACACAAGCGCACTTTTGGCCGCCTCTGGTATATTTTTGATTGGCTCTCTGGCAGCTGAGGAAGAGAGACGAAATAGCGTACAAGCAAGCATTCACACTTGCAGTTTACTGAGACCTAAGCGCAACACATATACAGTCGCAAAAGACACTTTGGGCAGATTCTGCCCAGCAAAATGTCTTGTGTCAAAAACGAAAACCAAAATGCGGGATATATGCTTAAAACTGAATGAACAATATACAATATTCAGCTAATGGGATGAGCAAGTAATTAAATGAATAAAAATATTTAAACAAGATTGTTTTGTTGTTTTTGCCCAACATCTCTTTAAACACTTAGGGGTTTCACGTCAAATTTGTTATCAAGTAATTTGTTAAAAAATTAAATTTTATCTTCAACTGTAGTGAACAGTGTGCTTGTTTCGGTATTATATATTACATTATTTTTTTGTAAATATTTTACAAATTTTGTAAACAACGTATTATAACACTTACAATTTCTATGAACATTAAACAAACTAGTAATGCAGTTTAAAGAATGGTTAAATTTAAAAAAAATTGAAATTTGTTTTTACGGTTCTAGAGTTATAATCTTTTAAAACTTTTTACTCATTGCATGAAACTAATAAAATTAAAAGATGTTTTTCAGTTTTGCATCGGATTTGCTTTAAACTTGGAGTTATGATATTTTCCGCGTTTACTGATTTTTTTTTCCTGCTAAGTTGGTTAGTCCAATATTCCTGCTATTTTTTTCATTTGCGGAGAATTTATGCAACACAGAACAAACACTAAAAAAAACCCCGGCATAAGACTCTTAAATTATGATAAAAGGGACCTCTGTACGCATCACCTCATACCCAGTTTTCCAAATGAAGCCTCGGTTCGCGTTTTACGGGTACTTTTGTACTTGCAACACATAACGACAACAATTTTAACTTCGATTTTAATGCTTTAAGATTAAATTCTCAAAAATTCAGCAAATGTGGACAGGGTCATTGGGTACGCAATATACAAAATTCACTTTAATCGTGCAATCGGTTAAGGTACCTCCAGAAGAAGAAAACCTCCTTTCGAAAAATCTCAAAAAAATCTCAAAAATACTTTACTCTATAAGCTTTCAGAAAATGCCGGGCAAAAAAAATTGTTTTTTTTTTGGTACACCCAAAACTTTGCAATAAAAATAGTGTTTGAACGCTTCCACATCTATAGAAACGAAATTAAATAAGGAGAAAAATTAACAGAATTGCCAAAACAAATTCTGGGTTAAATTATAAATCACTTTTTATTATAAAAGGGTGTTTTTCTCAGGTTTCGTGATTTTAGTTACACTCTTTTTACACGGACTTTTATATACACAAGGTTTACTGTGTAAGTTGTCTACACTGTCCAATCTTCTCTTTTATTAAATGTACAGTGTGACCATCGTTTTTGTCTTAAAAAATCTTAACGACGCAAATATATCAATAAACCTGTCTTGGCGGTAATTTTTAAATAATTCCAAAGTCTACCATATTAAAAATCTCGTTGAATTAGCAAAGAGCACGTTGATAAAAGACAGAGGTAAAATGTCGATTTATTTCCCTTTTTCCTTTACAAAGTGGGACTGTTTTTGATGTGAAACATCTTTAATTTCGGTACAGAAGATTTTAGTAGGAGTAAAATTTGACTTCAGCGTCACGTGACGTGGGTAGGATCTGGGTGGGATCTAAGTCGGAACTGGTGAGATCTGGGTGGCATTTGGGTGGGATCTAGGTGGTGCCTAGGTGGGATTTGGGTTGGATCTAGATAGGTTAGATCTGGGTGGGATCTTGGTTGGATCTGGGTATGACCTTTGTGGGATCAAGGTGGTTTTTGGGAGAAATCTGGGTTAGATCTGGGTGGAATATATGTGTGGAATATGGGAGGGATATGGGTGGGTCTCGGAGGGATCCGCGTGGGGTCTGGATGGGATCTGGGATCTCACCTTGAGTGAAACATCATCATTTATCTACGGATCAGCACAATAAACAAGACTAGCTGAAAAAATTAGAGAACTTTGCAACAAGTGAACTTGTGGCTGGTATTGCAACTCTCTGTTAGTTTTCTTCTTTCAAAAGAGTGCCCTTGCTGATTTATATACCATTAAGCTAAGCTTAATCAATCCTTTTTTTCTGTGACAGGTGTGTACTAAATCAAAATGGTCGTTAGGCCAAAATTGAAATAAATGTGCATTTAAATATTTTTATATATTTTTGAAAACATTCTTTTCAATCCCGATTTTTTAATTGTCAAAAGTGCTTCAAAATGTGAACTGGCCTGGGTGTCTTCCCGCGCAGTGAGTACAACCAAAAAAGTGACCTCATTTCATTCAAGAGAACCTCATTTTCCTCCTCCTTGATTTTCCCCATATTAAAGTGTCCTTACGCATTTCGCGTGGCCGAAATATCCGCCCACTTCTTGTTCTTGTTCTGTTTGCTCTGCCTTTGTTTTGTTTTGTGTTCATGTAACTTTTGCTGGAAAATTAATAATAATAAAAAAAAGGCGGAAAAAATATGTAGAAACACCTACAAAGCGTGCAAGCGGGAGCTGAATTGGAGGGAGAGGTGGGGTTGGTGGGGTGTAACACGCGTGACCCTATTATATGTGTGCTAATAAAAGAAAACGAAATAACTGAAGGAAATTGCTGACCAAGTGCGTAATTTTTGGGGGGGGGTTGTCTGACTTAAAAATTCAACAGGAGTCTTCTGCTTTTCGGAAAGGTCAATTTTTCCATTTGCAGTTTGGTCATTTATAAAATCTTGAAGCTGGCTCTTGTTTATATAAGCCCAGCAAAAAGTATATAGAGATTTTTGTTGTTGCTGTTTGTGCCCCACGATTTATCAAATTAATGAGTATCATTTTATTTTCATTTCATTTTCCTTGCGCCAGCGAAGAAGAAGTAAAAGAAATTGCTTAAGAAGGCCAAAAAAAAAAGAAGGAAAATGGCAGCCGAAGCAAAATAGAATGAAAATTAAGGTAACTTTGCTGGGCAGGATTTTTTCTTTTTTGCCACTCTGAGTGAGTGTAAATATTGTTCAAGGGAAAATGCGGCGTCAGAAACTAATGTGGGCGATTACATAAACACAGGACAGGACACGAAAGGACGAACACACCCACAAGACCAAACATGAGCATAAATCCTCGCACCCAAAAGCCAAACCCAAACCCATGCCCCCCGTCACAAAAGGGATACACTTTGCATCGAAAATAAAGTGACCAAACCCTGAGAAAGGTCTACGAGAACCGAAAGAGGAAATACTTACATACAGACGTACGAATATAATAATAAAATACTTATGCCCAAGCCCAAGAAGGAGACCGGAAAAAAAAGGAAGCCAAAGCGAATTGTTTTATATCCCTCATTTGTCCATTTAATGGCAAAAACGAGCCAAAGCAGGCAATACCGAACCGTACCCAGGACATTGGGCGAGCAAACAAAAGGATGGCGGAGAAAAACGCAACCAAGCAAAGTGAAAAAGAATATTGAAACACTAATAAAAGTAAGGATAAGCAGAGAATGCATTAGGTAAAATATAAAATAAATAGCTGGAGTGGGAAATTGAGTTGGGAATGGGTTACTCGATGGGGGTTGTTGGTGGACGAGTGTAGTTCAATCATAACAATAATTCACCCCTTCGACGGGAGAATCCGATTTAAGCAAGGCCTTTAGCTTGACCTGTTCCGAAAATGCTCAAAGTAAACACACTTGCAGGGCCAGCATACTTCCTTCACTATTTCGCCACGTTCGTCCTTTTTTCTTCGTCATGCTTTTTGGTCACAATGATGGCCCTCTTTGATTGCCGTTTTTGGAGTAACTATGGCTTCGATTTGGTCTTTACTTTTTTCTTTCCTTTTCATAGTTTTATTTTATTTTGCGCTCCGTTTTTATATTCGATTTATCCTTTTTCTTATATCTTGTGATTTTGAGATTTTTTCCGTTGTTTTTCCGCTTTCAATTTGCCATCTTCCTTCTTTGGCTTATCCAACCTCTTAGCCGACCTCATCTATCTAATCTTAAACATCCTTATCTATTCCTTTTTTGTGTCCTTCTTATACCGTTCTTTTCATATCCATTTCCCAACCTGCTTCTTTCTCCATAATTTTTCTTGTTCCCTTATTGTTTCATCTTTTATTTACTCTGTCTTGTCCAGGATTGCATTTTGCTTCCTTCCTTTTATGTAATTATTCTTTCCTTTCTCTTTTGTACTTGCTTCTTTGATTTCTCCTCCTTGTCTTATCATTATAATTTCCTTGTGTTCAGTTTGTATTCTTCCTGTTTTCCGCAATTTTCCTTCTCGCATCCTCGTTGTTTTATCTTAGTTTCCGAATTTCTACCTCTTTTCTTCCTCCTTTTTTATTTTCCTTCCTTTCACCTTCTTAACATTCTTTTTTAAGCCCTATACGCAATTGTGGAGTAACAAGAAGTTAAGTAAAAATCTTAAAAAAAATTTTAAATGGAAAGTACTTCATTTATGGTTTATTACAACTGCGTATAGAGCTTATTTATAAATTCAACACCTGTTTGTTTTTTCTCCTTCTTCCTTTCTTTTTCACAACTACATTAGCATTTATTCTTCTTTCTTACTTTCTTCCTCCATCTTTTCTTCCTTCCATCTTTCTTCTTTCCTCCTTCATTTTTTCTCTGTCTATTCTACAACCAACCTACCATCCACCTTCTTCTAGCTCTTTCCTCCTTCTTTCCTCCTTCCTTCCTTCTTCCCTCCTACTTCCTTCCTTCCTCCTTCCATCCTCCTTCCTTCCTTTCTCCTTTCTTCCTACTTCCTTCCTTCCTTCCTCCTTCCTTCCTTCCTCCTTCCTCCTTCCTTCCTCCTTCCTTCCTCCTTCCTTCCTTCCTCCTTCCTTCCTCCTTCCTTCCTCCTTCCTTCCTCCTTCCTTCCTCCTTCCTTCCTCCTTCCTTCCTCCTTCCTTCCTCCTTCCTTCCTCCTTCCTTCCTTCCTCCTTCCTCCTTCTTTCCTCCTTCCTTCCTTCTTCCTTCCTCCTTACTTCCTCCTTCTTTCCTTGCTTCCTTCCTAACTCCTTCCTTCCTAACTCCTTCCTTCCTTCTTCCTTCCTTCTTCCTTCCTTCTTCCTTCCTCTTTCCTTCCTCCTTCTTTCTTTCTTCTTTCCTCCTTCCTTCCTCATTCCATCGTATTTCCTTCGACCTTAATTCCACCTCTCATCCTCCTGCCTTCCTCCTTTCTTCTTTCTACCTTTCTCCTTCTCTCTATCTTTTCGTTCTTCTTTCCTCCTTCTTTGTTCCTTTTTTCTTCTTCCTTTCTTTCTCTGCTTTATTTATTCCTTCCTTCATTATTCCTTATTCCTTCCATCTTCTTTCCTTCTTTATTCCTCCTTCCTTACTTCTTTCTTCCTTTTTCCTTCCCTTGCTACTTCTTTTCTTCTTCCTCCTTTCTTTTCTTTCTTCCCTCTTTTCTTCTTTCGTTCTTTTTTCATTTTCCTTCTTCCTTCCTTCTTCCTTCCTTCCTTCCTTCCTTCCTTCTTCCTTCCTTCTTCCTGCCTTCCTTCTTCCTTCTGTCTTTCTTCTGTCTTCCTTCCTTCCTTCCTTCCTTCCTTCCTTCCTTCTTCCTTCCTTCTTCCTTCCTTCCTTCTTTCTCCATCCCTTTCCCTACTTCTTCCTTACTTAGTTCTTCCTTCCTTCTTTCTTTCTTCCTTTCTTCTATCATTCTTCTTTCCATCCTTCTTTCTTCATTCATCTTCGTTCCATTTTCTTTTTTCTTTCTTTCTTCTTCCTTCCTCCTACCATGCTCTGTCCATTCTTCTTGCTTCCTTCTTTCTTTCTTCTTTTGTTCCTCCTTCCATTCTTCTTCCTTACCCCTTTTTTTCTTCAATTCTTCCTCTTTCCTTTCCTTTCAATTAATAAGGAAAGAGGAAATAGAGGTCAAAGATGGTAGAAAGGTGAAAAGTAATGAGGAAAAAGTTGGATATGGGAAAAAAATATTTCAAAAAATTGTGAGTAGACATAATATTTTTAAATCTCATAATAATATCTTTATCTTATTCCTATTATTTTATTTAACCATTGGCTCAATAGCGTTTAAATTTTTTACATTTTTACTATTTATGCAAATGAAATTATATTTTAATCATTTACAGCTCCCCCCCCTCTGACCCTTTCCTTTCCATTCTGAATGTGTGTAAAGCGTTTTCTACTTAAATGTCAAGTTGAAAAATATATACTCAACTCTGGGAAACCCGTACAAAAAGGGTGGAAGGGTGGTGGGTGGCACAATTCTGCGTGTTATTGTTGTTATTATTGTGGGGTCTGTCAAGGGTCCGTGACCCATGTCCAGGATACTGCACCCAACACCCAAATGTCCAAACAGAGTGGAAATTTTTGCAGTGTGGCAAAATGTAAAAAAAAGTTTAAGCCAAAACAAAACAAAAAAAAAAAGAAACGAAGCAAACATAACAATAGAGCTAAAACAACAATTTTTAAATGAACAACTGTTGGGTGAATGGTTGAGGAGAGCTAGAGGGAGGGGGACGTTAAGTTTTTGTTTGCTTGTTAAAAATATATAAATTTGAAACGAATCACAAAATGGAAAATGGGAGAAAACATATTTTAGCTGTTGTGGCTTAAATCTAGAAATGAATGCAAAAACCAGGGTTGCCAGGCTGCTATGTGGAATGGAACTGAAATTTGGCAACAGTGCAGTGCGCGAAGGTTTTTTTTTTATATTTGGTCGGAAAGAGAAAGAGAGAATTATCCTGGGCATATGCAACATTCAATGCATACAAATGGCATTTAAGCCGTTTTTGGACCAGCAACGAGCTAAGCGCACACATACAAGGCAATTTATATGCGTGGCAAACAGACACACACACACACACACACACACACACACACACAGAGAGATAGACAGAACTTAAACCGAGTCAAACAGGCGGCAAAAGCTACTAACTTAAACACACACCCTGACACACAACATGGCCTGCAGCAGCAGCAGGAGCAGCAGCTCCTCCATTGTGCACAGCCAGGGACTGTGTATAATAGTTGGGTGTGGCGGGGGGGGATGGGGGGGACAGTCACTCGTTTGGTGTCGGTTGGGTTGGTTATGGTCATAAAATAAACCAAACAAACAAGCCGGAACCATGTCAGAAGGCACCAGCAGCGGCATGTGTGATATGTGCGAGTGTTTTGGGGAGGCTTCGCGAAAAAGCAAGGACGTGGCCAGCCAAGTACAGTGGGGCAACAAGCCTTGAAATGGGATAAAAATTAAACTGAAATCTGTTAAAAAAACACTCAAATGTCCCTTGGAACTATGAAAATATCGGCCCTCAATTTCCCTTTCACTCTAGTTTGGTCCCACTGTGCAGTGGTCAGGAAGATACCCAGCTGGGGTAAGTGGGGGTCGGGGGAGGACTTTGTGTGAGCTGTTTCATAATTTTTTATACACTTGCTTCAGCGCTGCGTTTGCGGTTGGGCATAGACACATCACCCCACACCCTTTCACACACACACACACACATTGCTCGATTATCCCCATCAACCCCGCCCCCGCTCCAACCCCCCTTGTATATGACCGCCTCCTTTTGCACGTGTGCTGTTCTGTTCGTATGTCTGCGCATTTATCAATAAAAATGTTGTGTGTTGTTGTTGACTTTGTGGTTTTTGTTTTTAATATTTTCACCGCTTTAAGTGTTAAAAGGATATCTGCCATTTAATGTGTGTGTCCTGTGCATGTCCTGTCCATGTCTATGTATTGTATGTTTGCACGAGTGTGGGTGGCGGCATTCGCTTATCGTCATAAATATCATATTTATGTGTATATATGTGCATCTATATACCCATTCACCCACTCGTCTATTAAGCATACGCAGCGTTGTACACAAGAGCTTGCTCGAGGACGATACTTTAGCATTAGGGGAAAAGTTTCACTAAATTACTCGTACCTCAATTTATGTTTCATGAAAATGCTCGAGTGTTTTTTTTTAAACAACTTCTACTTGAAAGCTGTTAAAACTCTTTCAATTGTGAAGTGCAACTCCAAATGCTGATTTAAATTTTGGCTTTAGTTTGGGAATGTTTTGTGTTGATTAATATTAACAGGGTTCAAATTCTCCGGTTTACCTAAAATAGCTTTTTAGCTTATCTGACATTGATCTATCGCTTTTGCAACCAATTCATGTCATGAGTTAAATACAAACTGATAGTCAGTCGATAACAACGACAAAAACACGCACCCTGCACTGACCGACCATTGAAGGCTGATGTATTTATAATGATATGTAATCGGTTAAAAAAATTGTAGAATTGTTTGGGTTAGTTTATTTTAAAATTTAGAGAAGAAACTTTACAATAATATTGAAGATGGTGAAAACAAAAGTATAGGTTCCCTACAAAAAAATTTCTATTTAATATAATTATGTTTAACCGTTTAATATTATAAAGGAATATTTGGACACATAAACATGCATGATTTCTTCGAAATTTAATAAACAACAATTCAATGCTCCAACGTGGAGAAATCATATCAAACAATAGTCCAAAATATATTGCGTAATTTTAAAATTACGGTCCAAAAGATCGCGAAATTTTCAAAATTCTTAATTGAACTTAGTTTAATAAAGAAGACGGGTACACTAGTCGGTAAATAGGAGGTGTGGATAAAAAGGTTAAGCAAAACTCTCAAAAAAATTCCGAAATTTACAAAATAGTATAATGAGTTTAGTTTACCATAACGATTTGATATATAGCTATAGTTAACCTGATTGTAGGCTAAGTGGAACAAAAAAACCTGAAATTGTCAAAATTTTATGAGTTTTGGTTTTCATGAAGATTTAATAGGTAGCAATTTTTGCATCGAACAATCCAAATAAAACGAGTAAATTGACGGGGGGAAATTGTAAATATGTAGAAATAGTTCAGACTTTCATAAAGACTTAATAATTGGCAATTAAATTGAACGGCAAGGAGAAAGTGTTGAACAATCGGTTTACAAAAACGCTAAGATTGTCATGAAGATGGGTAATTAGGCGGTTAAATATGAAGTGTAGATCATACAAACCAAGAATTCGCCATATTTGTAAATATGTAAAATTTTATAATGAGCTTAGATTATCGTGAAAACCGGTTAATAGACGGATGGCGAAGATCGTGAATTCTGGTAGATGAAGATTTGATAGATGGATTTTGTCAAGTACGCTTTACTTCTTTGTTTTGTGTTCTAAATTCCAAAGGGGCGTAGTAAGGCACTTGTTTAAAATAATTGATCAAAAATGTATTTAAAAACAAGTGAGAAAAAGTCGGTCAAGCCGAACTATTACATACTCTGGAGTAGAAGCTGAATGCAATGCTGGTGCTGCGCTCATCTTTAAGTCTCTCTCTCTCTCACTCTCACATTCTCTCTCTCTCCCTCTTTAAGATTGTGCAGTGTTAGTTGTAATAGGGTGGGAGGGGCTGGGAGAGGGTGACTTACTTTTTTGCTCATAACTTGAGAACCGCTGATCCAATCTTTATCATTTCTTCGACAAATCGATACATATTGCTAATTACTAACTTTCTCTAGAAGGTACGAATCGTCTATCTGCAAGAGATTTTAAAAAACTATAAAATTATAATTTGAATAGATACAGGAAAATGCTTTCCATCAATATCCACTTGAGACCTGTCTGATAAACCAATCCTGAGATATCACGTTTTTAAAAACCCCCTTTTTCCATTTATTCGTTTTTGACGATTTTCGAAATTGTTTATAAATTTAACAAAAAATTTTTTTGCGAAACCGCAAATCACGTTTCGGTGGAAATGTCGGGATCTTATATCGGTTTTTTTGTTTATTGAATCAAAAAATTTAGAATTTTGAGACTGTTCGATTTGAAAAATAATGACCCATATGCAACCCTGTCTGAGAGTTGGGACTTTATATTAGACACAATTTTTCTAACTAGATTTTTGCAATTTTAAAAATTCTGTAAATTTTTCCGCTATGATTAAAAATCTTAGAAAAAAATAGCTGGTAGTCTTTTGTTTCTTCTTATTTTACATATTTTCAGTTTTCCAATATCATTGCGCTCTTAGAAGTTATATCCCAAAAATCGATTTTTTAAAAAAATAACCACATTTTTAATGTTAAAATCCAAAAAGTTGTACCTTATTAGCAAAATCAAAACTTCATGTTTGGTTTTTCTGTAACGTCATTCAATGCAGCTTACATTAAAACAAAGTTGGTTCGTATAGGACACTTAATGTGGCCACACGACCAACAAATGTAATGATACCTCGCTTAACACACGTTTATGCAAATATCTCGTAAACCTGACGTGCTGGGAGAAAACAGACAATTTATCTGAGTTCAGCAGCCAAAAATACATAAGGAACGGTTTCAAAGTTCTCTGTTGCAAAAGTTGGCCTTTTTTTGTAAACTTGTGTTATTTGGTAGAGATACTAACGAAACAACTGTACTATTAACTAGCCTCCGTTGTGGTGTGTTGTGTTCCTGCATTGAAAGTTACTATGATTACGACGGTTAACCAACGTAAAATCTTTTTCGATTTTGGTTTGATTCAGATTTACCGGTCTAACGTAACTGTTGTTGTTTCGGTTGGATACCCTGTTAGTTTTGTTCGTAAAGGATTCAATGGGCGTATTTCTAATCATATTAAAGTGAAAGTTAAATTTTTTGGCACTTTGTTTCCTTTATTATCCCCAACATCTTCTATGGGAAAGAAATTCGCATGGTTACAAAATGATTTTCTTTGTTTGATATAAAAAAGATTTACACTAAGAAAAAGTAAGGAAAAGAAACTAAAAAAATCGTTTTGTACTTGAATTTGCAAGTATTTCGCTCTTGAAGTCGAGCTTAGTTCGTTCTCAATTTCATTGTTAGAGGCAAAGTAAGTGAGGGGAAGCAGGACACGCTCTCACAGAGAGGGCGAGTGCATGCGCAGTCCGTAGTTGTCAGATGCGTACAAGTACAAACTGCGTTCATTCTTAAGTATGGTTTCGAAGCGATGTGTAGTGCATGGATGAAATCCGAGTGGGCTAAGCTGTCCGTCGTCTGTCTTTGTTTCAGTCTTCGAGGTACCGAGTTCAAGTCCCTGTAAGTAAAATGTATAATTGGCTATACAGCTCCTCCAACAGGGCCAAGCCAAGCTTCTCTCAATCTCTTGGCGTGTGTGCTTTAAATTTTTCGCACAAGAGAAAGTTTTCGAAAGGCAAAGTTTGAGAATTTGCTATTTCGTTTCTATATACTTCACAGCTGGCGCCAATAGCTGGTGAAGGTGACCGTATGTGTAAAAGCTATTTTTCTAAAGAAAGAAAAACACTTTTTGTATTAGATGTAAGTAAAGTAGATAAAAACAAGTGAGAGAGTCGGTCAAGCCCGACTATAACATACTCTGTACCTGGAGTAGAAGCTGAATGCAATGCTGGTGCTGCGCTCATCTCAAAGTCTCTCTCTCTCACCCTTTCTCTCTCTCTCTCTCTCTCTCTAAGATTGTGTGGTGTTAGTTGTGAATGGGTGGGAGGGGGTGGGGCAAGGGCGAAGTACTTTTTTGCTCATAACTTGAGAACCGCTGATCCGATCTTTATCATTTTTTCGGCAAATCGATACATTTTGCTAATTACTAACTATCTCTAGAAGGTACGAAACGTCTATCTTCAAAACTGTAGGAGATATAACGTTTTTTCCGAATTGCGGGGGCGGGAGGGGGCGTGGCAAAAATTGAAAATAAACTTGATCTGCCTGCAGCTATAAGAAACATTTGTCCCATACATGTCAAACCTCTATCTCTTACCATCTCCGAGATCTGTTTGTTCATACGGACGGACGGACAGACGGACAGACGGACAGACGGACGGACAGACGGACGGACAGACGGACAGACGGACATGGCTATGTCGACTCGGCTGTTGATGCTGATCAAGAATATATATACTTTATATAGTCGGAAATGATTCCTTCTCCCTGTTACATACTTTTGCACAAACTTAATATACTCTATGTACCTTCGGTACAGAGTATAAAAATTGGATCTATGTGGCTTCAAAAATTTTTTTAAATCTTTTATTAAGAGAATTATTTGAACTTGGATCAAGTACAAAAAACTCAAAACTGTCACTCTTTCCATACTTTTGAGAACGAACATTCTGGATTCAAGAGTGAAATTTTGATCCCGGCATTCTGAACTCAAATTTGTTGAGTGTACTTGGAAGCCCCTCTATTACTTATATTCCTCTTTATCGATTTGGGTCTAAACCTTACTTAACTTAAGAGAGGATTAATTGTCAACTAAATCTGTTTAAAAGACTTCAGTTCAGCTTTAGCTAAACGTCAGCTCGGTTCGGTTTAAAGAATTGTCCTTTTCTCAATTTTCCCCATTTACAGCTTCATTACCTGAAAGCTGGTCTTTCAACTCAATCCCCAACCTCCGTTCGCAATCAAATCCTCCTTTCATCCCATCATTATCATCTAGCATCCTCTCGTTGTTTCTTCAAAATATTTGCAGCTTTTCAACATTTTTGCTGGCAATCATCTTCTTCCAAGGCATTTCTCAAGGTGTCATTTCCGGATGCTCAACCATATTCTGTCAGTCTGCCCTCCGTCCCCCCCACCCTTCCGCTTTTGCGTAGTGTCAAGAGCAGTTGGTAAGTAACAAAATTAATTTTCGTACAATCCGGCAACAACAACAAAACGTTAAAAAAGGTGCAACCAAGCGGAGAGTTTTATCTAAAGGAAGCGCTGCCACCTCCATGTCCCCCACGTCCTCCGCTTGCTGCCTTTGTCCAGCTGCCGTTGTGGAACAATCGTTGTATTTTCAGCATGTACTAATTTTCCACTCCACACCAAGGAACAATCACCCACACGCACGCACAGAGGACAAAAGCCATGCCAAGGACTTGGACTTGACGCTTTTGGTCCTGGCACTACAAGGGATTAACCTCAAAAAATCTCATCAAAGTCAAAACCAAAATAAAAAAATAAAAGAAAGGAAAGAAAGAACGAACAAAAAAAGAAACGAGTCCGAAACCAGGATAAAAGTGGGGTGGGCGCGAGGGGGGTGTGAGCCTGCAAATAGCACAAAAATTCAACGACTCGTGAGAGACACAAGCCGTGGGTGGGGGTGGGATGGAGCCATAAAATAAACCACCCAAAAAGTGGGCTAAAAATGAAGTTGTGTGTGCCAAGAACAATAAAAATGGCAGTCGAGGAATGGGACAGGGAGCACCCAAAGAAGACGATGATGATGATGATGACGGTGATGGCTAAAAGTTCGAAAGAAAGAAAGACGAAAAAAGACGTGCCAGACTTTGCAAGGGGGTTGCATACACATTTCAGCGGGCGGCAGCAAAAAATTATACAAATACAAAAGAAAAATCATACGAAAAAAGCACAAAATGACAAAAGAAAATAATACCAGCGATTTGGGCTGAGTGGGGGGTGGAGTCTAGGGGTTGCAATGATGACGATGACGAACAACGTCTGATGACAATGACATTGCCATTTCCCTTCTCATGTTTTTTACATATGCAGCTTATATTTTTCTTTTTTCAAAAAAATGCTGCCAGCTTGTCGAGAGTCGCACAAATAAAATTAACCCCCTTGGCCAACACAAGCAACTGGCAACGTAATATGCCAAATATGCCTAAGTTCATTTATGTGATTTTTTGCCGCTTGGGCCGTCCATGCAAATGAGGTGCAAACGCAAAAGCCACAGGATTCCCAGTAAAGTTTCACTTGCCACTTAACGGGAGCGCAAACCGAGGCAGTCTCCAGCAACGCTTCGTCATCTTTCAACTGCGGCTGGGGCGGGTAATTTGAGACCTTCCCCTCGGGGGGATTGGCTGCTGTGGCATGTAAGTTGACTATTATTTTGACATGACTACACAATCAAAACCTGAAAATTTCCGACGCCAGAAACTCAATGCAGACCCTTAAAGCAGCGCTCCGCTATTCTATGAGTGGCTCCGTCCCTGTCACTCTCACAGTTTGTGCGTCAAGTCATCAACGCTAAACGACCTTCGCTTGGTTATATGGCCACAGTGGGCCGGAAATGTAACGAATGTCAAAAAGCAAAGGAAAAAGTTGCAAGAACAATTAAGAAAATATAATATATACTTTATGTGGTCGGAGATGCTTCCTTCTATGCGTTACAAACATCTGAACAATTTTAATATACCCTCTCCAAGGGTATAAAAACACTTTAAGTTCTGTTTCAAGTTGAATCTTTCAACGGAAAACCGAGTGGAGCCAAAAACGAGAGCATAAGTTAAAGTCGGCTCTAACCGACTTCGATATACCCGTTACTCATGAAAAAACATGTTTAACAGTGTTCCTGCGTTCCTTAGGGTGACCATCAGAAAAGTATGCAACATTTTTTTAGGGTAGCGGGGGGGCTTAGTTCACTTCTTTGCTCATAACTTGAGAATCGTTCATCCGATCTTCATCATTTCTTTGGCAAATCGATTCCTTTTGCTAGTTACTAACTATTTCTAGAAGGTACAAATCGTCTATATTTAAAAATGTAGAAGATATAACGCTTTTTTCAAATTGCGGGGGCGGGAGGGGGCGTGGCCAAAATTTGAAAAACTTGATCTGCGTGCAGAAAAAAGAAGCATTTGTCCCATACATGTCAAACCACTATCTCTTACCATCTCTGAGATCTAGGTGTTCATACAGACAGACGGACAGACGGACGGCATAGTGTCTGAAGACCACTCGGCTATTCTGGAAGATTCATTCGAGCTTTCGCTTGGCCTGTTCGTTCAATTCTTGGAAGCGTCATATAATCTGCTCCATGGCTCTGCTGAGAATCGGGCGTAATTATTCTCTTTTGAACGTGGCCTAGTTCGGCATATCGACGGGTCTAGTGTGCCCCCAATCCAATGCGTCGCCTCGAAGTAATATGACCATAGCTTTCTGAGCCTGGTCCAACTACGAATTCCAGGGGATTTCCTCTGCCGTCTAATTCTTCGCCCCAGCTTCAAATAGTGCTGATGTCCGCTATCTTTGAGTTACTCAGATCTGGGTGCTTCTTTGTTTCTGTTTCTAACTCACCCATATTTTCTGTTGTGCTCGTCGTAGACTTTGGTTCCGCCTTGGCTGCTGGGTTGGCCTAAATCTGGAGAGTACTTCCCAGTATAGGGATAGATAAGGACGCTTTGTCTGGCTTTTGGGGCTCCTGCAGGTGCAGCGGGTGGTGAAGGTTCCTGCGTGCATTTTCGCCAATGCTGTAATTCTAGCGCGTGTAATTTCATTCTGCTCTGGGTCGCAGATAAATTCTGACCCTTAGTGTCTCAGATCTTGTAACAGCGGTTCGAACTCTAGGTCGAATTCCTTCGCGTATGTACTCAGTTGCGTCTTGTCACTTTAAATACCCAACTGCGTGGGAGTTTTCCGACTTTTGCCATGACGGCGTACTTGCTCAAGCAAGCAAAAAACCAAGGTCCCTGCTCGGACGCCACTGTAAAGGTAGCTATTCCGTGCTGGCTTTTAATGCTATTGCTTAGCAGGTCATTTCGATAGTAATCTCAAATTTTTATTAAGAGAATTAAGCTATGTTTACAAACGCAAAATTTTTTAACAATTTTTAGGAACTTCTGATCAAAATTTGGCCCAAATTAGAGAACTTCTATATACGTGTAATTCTATACATTTTGCTTAGCAAATTTAGTAGAATTCGCTTAATTTTCAAGCCAACTATTATTTGCTTCATCGTGTAATTGCCATATGTTTGGCTTGTCTGTCGCTCATCCAAACCCCTCAAAAGTTAATCCCGCAGGAAGCACTTCAAATGGTCGCCTGTTTCATGGACCGTATGGGTCATGTGGCCACTGCACCGCTTGAGCAACGTAGGATAGACAGTTCTGAGTTGCAAACGACCTTTTGTTTGACGGTAGTCTTCGAAGAAATTCTCAAAACCAACCGTCAAAGACTAATCATTCACCCTCATTACCCAAGCGACTTTTTCATGGCTAGATACTTCACAGCTGGCGCCAATAGCTGGTGAAGGTGACCGTATGTGTAAAAGCTATTTTTCTAAAGGGATCGAACCCACGACCTCCCGCCCAGCAGTCCAGCACACTAACCACTGGGCCACACACGGTTTCTAGATATGAATCAGCAAAAGTCGGCAACGGCTGAATGTGTAATTTCATATATTTAGTGCACAAGGTATCAGTTTCAATTGACAGTCAAGCTCAACAAAATCAAATGTTTTTGAAATCAAACAAGTCAGGTGTAGTAGGTGGGGTCGTTGAAGTTTGTTTTACAAGCGATGTCTCTGATTTTACGAATGTTTAGAATATTTGGTCTTTTAAAGTTCTAATAACAATGACAAACTGTGGTTCGATTTAAAAAAATAAAAGATTTTGCAGAGAATGATAGGATAAAAAGGAACCTCGTTAGGAACAGAATTTTGAACCACTGTGCCATGTCGTTTTGACGCGGCTGCTTCTCAACTTCCAGTCAAACATTGTGTTGACGGCTTTTGGGTATGTGCGTGGTTCACTGTTTAGGTGGGTGGTTTGGGATTGAACAGCAACAACAACAACAAGTTGGGGTTCGAGCAAGCAGCCAGAGGGCTGTAATAACAATGACGAGGAGGACGATGTTGATGCGCGTCCTCGTCGCCCGAACAGTTGACAATATGCGCAGAACCCCCATTCCTTTCTCTACTCTAACCAGTGTTAGTCTCGCCTTCATGCTCATATTGCTGGCAATTTTCTATAATCCTTTTTGCTTTGGCTGCCTTTTTGCAAAAACATTTCTACAAGTTGTTGCTGTCGTCGTTGCTTTTGTTGTTGTTTGAGTTTTCATTGTTGTTGGGAAAGTTTATGAAAAGTGACTGCGTTAGCAGAAAATATTATGCTGCCAGCGGCCATCCTGACCCCCCAGCTCCCACTCGGAAAGGAGTAAACAGGAGACCTCACTTTAGTCATAAACTCTTTTCATTTTATATATACATTTCGGGTCCAAGTTTTTGGGCAAACTTTTGGCTTTTGATGGCAACCGAAAGCAGAAGCAACCCAAAAAGTTTAAATTCAGACAGAGACGGAGACTATCATGGCCACAGTGCGTATGCGTGATATACTCGACAAAGTTCCACAGTTTAAATCAAACTTTTTGGGACGGGGTCCTGTTAGATCTCTACTTCAAGTTTTGGGTCAACGTCTGTTTGTCTATTTGTTTGTTTGTTGCTGGCTCTGCCTCCCTCCCAACTTTTTGCTTGACCATTTGGTCTCGACCTTTTTGTGCATTTTTGCCTTGACTGACTTGTCTGTCCAACTGTCCTTCAGTCACTGCTGCCCCCCTCCTGCCATCGTTCCCAGCAAGCTATTGCCTTGGCCCCACATTCTGTTGCCTGTCTCTGCTGCTTTTCTCTATTAACTTTTCGTTTTAGCTACTTTTTCTTTTGTCCTTCGCTCTGTCTGTTCTGGCTGTGACCTGGTCGCCAGAGACTGATGACCAAACCCAGACCCAGCCGGGGAGGGTGGAGGAGTAACTGGCGCTGGGGTTTCTACAGTGTCGCCAGTTGAGAGGCGAAAAATGATTATGGAAAATGATTTGTGTCTGTGAGTGGTAGTGTGTGTTTGTGTGTGTGCGGATGGGTAACAATGGGAGTTATTTAGGGGATGATATGGTAGTTAAAAGAACTTGGCTTAAATATCGTATTCAAAACGCATTTAAAGGTTCATGTAAAATGGGCTTAAACTAATCTGTACTAATAACCACAGAGTACAAATTTGTGGGTAAGAAAAAGGATCATCTGAATCAGCAATTAGTCCCAAGTGAATATGTACACAGACTGCATCCATTAAACACGGATATATTATATAAACAGACTACAATCAAAATATATTTTTCTATATTTAAGAGGTACGCATATCCACATACCCTAGAAATAGTATTTCCTGATAAAAATAAATTTCTTATATTTATTTGCAGGCAGATCAAGTCTGTTTTCAATTTTTTTTTACATCTCCCTCAATTGTAAATAGATGGTTCGGAACTTCTAAAGATATTTGGAAATCAAGATTATTGATCGATTTGCCGAAAAAATAATAAAGATCAGATGAACTATACTCATGTTATGACCAAAATATAGTTTTCTGCCGCAGAGCTTGCTTGCTATTTACTTTATTTAGTCCTGTTTATGGAAACGGCGTGCTGCCGGTAAGAATGAGTGTAACCCAATACCGGAGAGAAAAGTCAGAGATTAGTGTGTGGGAGTTAAAGATGTAAGATAATTATAGGGCGGGAGTATAGAGCATCGATAATTGTTAGTGATGTGGGAACAAGTGAGAGGAACTGGATCTGGATGAGCTGGAACCGACACATGGGCACAGTAGTGGGCCATCTATTGAACAATTTTGTAAATCAAGTAGTGGCTCCATCTATTGGTCAAGCTATGACCATAAACCAAGTTCGATACAGGTACAGAGTATATTACAAACAGAATTTTTTGTTTACTGTTTTAAATTCCAAAAACAAAGGAGTTTTTCATTTTAGAAGTACAAAAAGAAATCGAATATTTTCTTTTCAGGAGGTTCTTATGGTCTAGAAAATACCTTCAGAATATTTAATCAATGCCTGCTTTAAATAAGGATTCGATCTAGCGCTTAGCAACTGGGCTCATCTCACACAGTACCCATTATATATTTGGAATTTCTCATTAGGTCGACCATTCACTCATTTAAAAATGATTTGGATACCATTTTAAAGTATGGATACTTAAATTAGGAATCAGTGTATTTTAACCAACAACAAAAACAAAACAAATTTTTAGTCAAAAATTTATCGTACCTACAGTAATTCAAACAATTTTTGAAAACGCTTTCTTAATTCAAGTACACAATTTCTTAGTTTCGCAATACACTTCACACCCCAAGCAACAAAATTCTCTAGTGTTTCTTTACTTTGATTTTGAATAGATAGTTGATTTTTAATCTAGATAGAATCTATCTATTAAATAATATTGTTAAGATATGGCCTTGACCTCATGTCATGTTCAAATTGAGTCAACTTCAGCAATTTGGCCAGATCTCTCCGACTAGAGCTCACTGATTTTTCATTGCTAAATGTGATATTTTAAAGACTTTAGGGATTTCTGTGGTTTTAGTACCATTGATTAAATTTCAAAATTTCATCATAGCTTTTCGGCTTTAACTTTTTAAAAACGGTATAAACTCGAAAAATGAAAAAGTGGTAAATTAAAGGGTTCAGAAGACTGCCCACTAGTAGTTCTTGGCAGTTTGTCTGTCATCAGACCTTGGTTAAACTTGGTAAAAAAATCTATGTGAATATAAAAATAAAAAATAGAGGGAAGCTAACTTCGGCTCGACCGAAGTTTATATACCCTTGGAGCTTGATATATGCCTGACAGTTTGTATGGCAGCTATACTATATAGTGGTCCAATTTCGACAAATCTTGTTGAAATTATGTAAAATCATTGAAAACTTATAAATACGAGCGTTGGGAGCGATAACATTGAAAACAAAAAAGTTTTTCTCACTAAGACTTTTTTTCAGACATAACTTTTGTATGGCAGCTATACTATATTGTAGTCCGATTTCAACAAGGCTTATTGAAATTATGTGAAATTATTAAAAACTTATAAATACGAGCGTTGGGAGCGATAACATTGAAAACAAAAAGTTTTTCTTACTAGGAGTATTTTTCAGACCTAACTTTTGTATGGCAGCTATACTATATAGTTGTCCGATTTCGACAAGGCTTGGTGAAATTATGTGAAATCATTAAAAACTTATAAATACGAGCGTTGGGAGCGATACCATTGAAAAAAAAAAAAGTTTTTCTCACAAAAACTAGTTTTTCAACCGATCGTTCCTATGGCAGCTATATGCTATAGTCATCCGATCCGGCCGGTTCCGACAAATGTGCAGCGTATTTGTACCAAAAGACTTCGTGCAAAGTTTGGTTACGATAGCTTTAAAACTGACGGAGGAGATAGCATAGAAACAGACGGACGGACAGACGGACGGACAGACGGACAGACGGACATGGCTATATCAACTCAGCTCGTCATGCTGATCAAGAATATATATACTTTATGTGGCCGGAGATGCTTCCTTGTCTGCGTTACAAACATCCGGACAATTTTAATATACCCTCTCCAAGGGTATAATAAACCCCATTTTCCATATTAAAATACAAATATTTTTGAATCTTATAAGCAAAATCCACACTTCGAGTCTTCTGTTATTTCGTTTTTCAGTGTACATTTGACTCCTCCCGCGTGATTCAAAGCATGTGGGTCAGTTAGGTTTGCAATTTCTCTATGAATAGACTAACAAACGAAAAACACTTGAAAATAATTATGAAAATTCGTGCTCTGTAGAACACAACACAAAATATATATAACATCATTAATGCCCTTCAAAGTATGCAATAGAAATTAATATTGAAAGTTCAGACAAATTACATTTTATATTTAACTTAGCACTAATTAACTTTGAATTCCTTTAACTGCTCAAGTAATCTTAAAGCCATTTCCACTGACAAATAAATGTACATTCCCGCGAATATAAATATTTTTAAATCACACATCTCAAAGGATTTATTTTCAGGGCTCTACTTTCTGGAAAAATGTTGCCATCTGACCAGAACATTTTTTGGAAGTTCTATATCTTTGCAGCTATTTTGATATTTTATGACCCAAAATTGTACATTGTACATTAGACTGAACGTCCCTTATATGAAAAAAATTTTTTTTTGAAATGTTCTGTTCCTCAATGCGCAAAAAATTCGTAATATTTTCTAGTTAACGTAATGAAAAACAAAATTTGGAAATTTTTAGGTTTAGTGCTGGCGCCTTGGGCTAAAAGTTGCTACATTAAATTTTGATTTCCCCTTTTTCATTTTACGTTTTCATTAAAGCAACCTGGGATGCCAAACGTTTTGGTTCAACTTAAAAACGGTTGATTTGCCAGAAACAATCAAAGCTGTGACTGAATTAAAACTGCAGGATCGGCATACCGTTAGATAAAGTGGTCCTTGGGCGTAAGCATTTTTCACCCAAACATTCCATGTTCCGCTAGCTTTGTTCGCGTGGAATTCTTCATAATTTGACCATTGTCCAAGATTGAAATAAAGTGTTGAGCAAATTTAAGCGCTGTGCTTTAAAGGTTTTGTACTAATCATGGATATGCATATGAGCCGAACACCAAACCAAAACTAAAATGGCTATGATGATAAGCGTACTATTTTCCTCTTCTTTAAAATCCATTTGATATGGATGGCGACTACTTCCACTAGAAAGGGACTCCTCGTCATCGGAACTCTGTCTTTTAAAAGCAGCATCAGGACTTAATTCAATCGAACTTTTTAAAGCAGCATCAACAATTTCTTCTAAATGGTCCATAAAACTCCTTTCTCTGTTGAGGTACAACTCTTTATCGCTACCGGCATTCTTTCTGAGGAACACATATTGATCATAAAGTTTCCTCAAGCTCTTCCTAGTTTCATGGTAAGCCCAAGTCATTTCAATACCATCAATTTGAAGGACAGTGCGGTTTTGGCTGTCCCTTAAAGAGTATTTGAATCCTCTTATTTTATGCAGTAGAACCGCTTTTCTAGACGGTAGCTTGCTGAATCCAGCACAACCCGCAACGCGCCAATCAAATAAATGCTCGAATCCTCTATATCCAGCATTTTGCTTTGAATAAAATATTTTTAAAACTATGTTTTGAATTCAAAAAATGTTTGGCATCTCAAAGGTTGCTTCTATGAAAAAGTAAAATTAGAAAGGGGAAACTGAAATTTAATTTAGCAACTTGGGTTTAAAGTTTTTTCGGTTACGCCAGTATTAAAGCTTGAAATTTCGAAGTTTGGTTTTTTATTACGGTAACTAGAAATTTTTACGAATTTTTTGCGTCCTGAGGAACAGAACATTTCAAAAAAAATTTTTCCAATACGATTATGTTCAGTCTAATGTATAGTTCGAAATATTTATTACGATATCTGACAGTCTGGATTATTGTCCCGTTCAAGAATTTTTAAGAAAGTTAGCATACTTTAAAGGGTATTTATCATGATATTTTTTGTATGTAGAAACAGGGTATATGTATACTGACAAAGCAAATTTTTGTCTCAATGGGTTTAATCGCTGCCAATGCATCCTGAAAAATGCACTGTGTTTTGCAGTTTATGTGCCTGCGTCATATTAGGACCGTACTTCTTCATGAAATCGCATTGTTACAGTCAATGGAGCTAAGTACCGTGCTTGGATTACCAACTATTTTCCCTTAATGGAAGAATAAGAGTTGGTTGATATGTGGTTTCAACAAGACGGTGCCACATGCTAACCATGGACCAATTGAGAGGCGAGTCTGATAAGCAATTAATAATATGTATTGGACCAGTTCATCGGCTGCCAAGATCATGTGATATGACCCCACTTGACTAAATTTTGTGAGGATACAGGGACAAGAAATTGAATAGTTTGGAAAACTAAGGACCTAATCGGTCGTACAAAATTGTATACTGCTCATTGATCAATCAGAAAGCGTTACAATATACCCTCTATATTTTTTATAAACAAAACTCGGACCCTTTACAACACACAACTGTTCTATTCATATTCAAAGCCAATTTCATTAGCCAATTTCGAATCATTCTCCCTCATCATAATCTTTCATAACATCATCACACACACATACATACATACGTACCCACATACTCAATCGTTTTTACTATAGTCTACTTATTACAATATCTTTCCCATTCCCATTATTGGCATCGCAACTGCCACTCGATTATATTTCAGACGCAAATGACAAATATAGCGCCACAGTCAAGTCAAAGCACAAGTTTTGCTGCCCACCTGATGCCCTCCCCGCGTTTGTCCATCGCCTTGTACGGCTGCCTTCAAAAACCATAGCAATGCCAGTCCAAAAAGGACATGCTATAATTTCCAGCAACAACAAACAGAAAAACCAACAAAAGTAACCGAAAAAAAGCAACAATCCCAACAACAACTTAGATCCATGGCGGCCAAAAGCTCGCTCGCTTGGTCGGTCATAGTTGTCCTTTGCCAGGCGGGGAGTCCCCCCCCCCGCCAAAGTATATCCTTCGTTTTGGTGTGCTTGTGTTGGTATGCTCGGTATGCCATCACGCAAAATGTGCGCCTGGCTCTCTTAATGGGTGGCTTGACAGGGTTTAAGCTCTTTTACGGGGCAGATTGGGTTTCAGCAGGAGGTGGGTGCAAAATAAAAGAAAACTGGAAAAAGGCTGCAATGGCTGAGTGAAGTGAAATTGGTGGGAATGATGGACTAAGTGAGGTACCTGTAATTTGTTTATTGACAATTATACCAAATTGTTTGTGTATTTCGCATTGGCTAGTGCCGAATTTAGAATCATAAGATGCTTAGAATAATTCCTAAAATAGATCAAAATATCTTCTCTTCATAGCCTGATATACCCCGTTCCTTTTTTGCCACAGACACTAAAAGCAAAGTCAAAGGACGTTGCAGAAAATAAGCTGAAAACTTGCTTTTACTTTGGCAAAAACTTTTGGACTAGCTTTCTTAGCTTCGCCATCTTCGTCGTGCCACTACTTCTGTTGATTCCTATAGTTCTTGCTGTGTTCTGCTGTTGTTGCTCCTTCGCCTCCTACTTTCTTTTGTAAATTGGTAAAAGTTTGAGTTTAATTCAATTCGGAACGGTAGCTGTGAGTGGTAGCTTCCTAACGGATAACGAAAATTGTTCCCAGAGCGCGGGACGAGGAGGAGTGTATGAGGAGGAGCTGTGTTTGTATGTAAAGGATATCACGCGTTGTAGCTGCGCGCAAATTGCGGTACTTGGGAGGGTAGAAGGTTAACTCCGTCACAGCGGGTGGCAACAAATTCATGTCGTTCTCCCTCTCTGTCGGTCTATGTGGGTTTTAGGACACATGCAACTCTTGGCACGTAGAGGAGACTAAACGTGCCATGTTTATAGGGTGCCTGTCCCCTATGCTGTTACAGCAACACTTTTCGACTGAAAAGTTTTCCATTTTGTTGCTGCATTTTATAGATTTTTTTTTTGTGAACTTCACCCCTCCCACCCTCCCTTCCTCCTGCTGCTACTCACTCAACAGTTTGCTGTTGTGCATTAAGTGTTGCCAACTTTATTTAATGGCTTAACAGTTGACTTGTCCATGCCAGAGTCAGCTCAGTGGCCCCCATACTGCCAAACAGTGTTGCTAAATGGCAAAAGCATTGTGGGTGCGGGTGGTGGGAGGTGGCTCTGTGTGGGGCGTAAATTGTCTATTAGTCAGTGGGAATAACTGAAGAAATTGCTGCACATTTTTATGTTTTGGGTTAAGGGATGAAATTTAATTAAGATACTTAGACGTTTCGCAGATACACAAACAAAGAAGAACTCAAACCCACACACACACACACATGTCTATACATTTATATAAGTAGAGAACCATTTTGGTCTTGGGGATAATTCAATTTGTATTTCTGTGGATGTTTAAGAAACTCATCAATATATAAAGGATGAGCTGACCCTTAGCTTTGGTTTGTCATTTCGTTATATATTTTTGGGGGGTTGCTGTTGTTGCTAGGGTGTTTAGTTGGGTGCTGATTATGGAGGCCGAGGATACAGTGATGAAATATAAATTTTTAAATAATATTATAAAATTTTTTAAAAAATGATTTCATTTATTTATTTTTACTTTTTTTTTTGAGACACGAATATGCACGAAACATTTATTTGATTTGAAAATCTGATATTAAGCAGAAACACACGTTTCCAATCAACGAAAACTGATAATTAGTAAAGGATTTACTAAGGCAAATAGTTCTCTAAATATTCGCCAATGGGCTAAGAAAAGTGATTTCAATGATCGTTTACGATATCCTTTTTAAACTATCGCGAATGCAATTTTAGCAGGCACGTTTTTGCACTTCTTTTTGATGCAACTCCCAGACAAAACAGCAGCCCACCACCCGTCCAACCTACCGAGAGGAGCTGTCGCCAACGCGCTACACGAAATATATATAGTAGTTTCTACGCGATACAAAGGTTAATATAGTAGTTTTTAAAGCAGAAAGAGAAGCTTCCCAGTTGATTACTCGGTGGAGTTTTTTGTAATCAGCACAAAGGGCACGAAACGTTTTATATCTAATGAAACTTCCGCAGAAAACATAATCCTAGAAAGATTTTCACATTGGGTAACTGACTTCTTGTAAAGATTACTTTACTGTGCGTCTGAAAGGTAATCTAAGAAATGACTGTGAACTAGTAATTTATAGTAGTATAGTACTATCTATAGTACTAGTAATTTAATATCAAAGAGATCCGATCGGTGTGGTGCCAAAAAAGGTCCATCTTTTTGGGTCAAACATTAGAACCATACTACAAAGTCTTTTGAAGGATCAGAAAACAAACTTCAGAATATTTAATACTAACTTCAACTTGATTCGAACCTCTTTAATTAGGTACAAGGTTCGGGTTAAATTAGAAGCATCCATTAATAAAATGAGGCATCGTACATTTTGCTCAACCGATTATGATAGTTTCCAAAGCTATTGTCCTGTTGTACTAGAAACCAAGGTTGCTTGCCGCAGTTCCCACCTCTAAGAGCTTTAGAGCAAAGGCGGCCATCCACAGCTCACACGAGCCGAAGTCAGTCGTGTTTTTATGCAAGTAAATCGGCTGTAGTCTGGAGCGATATCTTTTGTTCACCAACACAAGCACACTTTTCTATCCTCTTCATTTGGCCGTCTCTGGTCTAGAGCCTAATTGTGAGCCGAACATTCAAATAGAGTGCGTTTCTTGGGGCGCCCGGTGCGAGCGAAGCTTCTTACAAAAAGAAATCTGATATTAAACAAGTAAGAAAGTTGGTCAAGCCCGACTATTAGGTCGGGTAAATTTTTTTATGCGATAAGCGTATAAGAGATTCGGAATCTGCGATGAATTCTAAGAAAATTTTACGAAGAAACCTCATGTCTAAAATGAATTCCTAGCCCCCGCTGCAAAGCATGAAAATTTAGGGTTCGGTTTATTTTGGTATCTTTTCATGCTTCGGATTTCTTCGTGAAATTTTCTTAGAATTCATCGCAGATTCCGAATCTGCTATACGCTTACCACGTTTTTTAGCTCCATACAAAATTGACCCGCCCTACCGATTATACAATACTCTGTACCTGCAGAAGAAGCTAAAAGCATAACTGGAATGTCGTGCATCCGATCTGTCAAAATGTCGGAAATGATTTCTTCTCCCAATACCTTTTCTGAGTATAAATATAACACTCAGTTCTCGACACTCAGTTCTCACTTCCAGATACTCAGTATTCGATACTCAATACTTACTTCTAGATACTGAATACTCAGTCCACAACTCTTGCACAAAGTTACCATACCTTTGGTACAGAGTATAATTATAATACTCAGTTCTCGATACTTAGAATTCGATACTCATTACTCAGTACTCGATAATCAGTTCTCTTTACTTAATACTCGATACTCAAAACTCAGTACTGGATGCTCAGTACTCGAAACTCACTAATAGATTCTCATTACTCTATGCTTACTTCTAAATAATCAGTAAACGAAACTCAATTCTCAGTACTCGAGACTCACTTCTCGATACTCAGTATTCGATACTAAATACTCGATACTCACTTCTAGATAATCAGCATTTGCTACTCAATACTTAGTACTCGATACTCAGCCCTCTATATTTAGAATTCGATAGTCAGTAATCGATACTCAATTTTTCTCGATTCGCTGGATTCGATACTAAATACTCAACACTCGATACTCAGTACTCGTATCTAAGCACTTAATACTCGGAACTAGACATTCTGTACTCGACACTCAGTCCTCGATACTTAGTATTCGATTCTCAGTAATTGATACTCAATTCTCGATACTCAATGTTCTATACTCAGTATTCAAAACTTAATTCTATAAACACAGTAAACTCTCGAGCAATACTATAGCCGCACCTTGTATTTTAGGTGTACGCATAGAAAGAGTAGAGGTAGAAAAACTTTGTGATTACCGTTTGAAAGAGTGTTAAAAATAAGAGAGAAAAAATGACAAAGATCAACACTCTCAGTGCAAAAATTAACCGTTATGATTCATTTTCGTTTTTTGTGTGGTGCACTATTATAGCCGCACCATTTAATTTCTTAGTCTGTGTTTGCTGGTTGGTGTTGCTGGTGTTTGCACTTGGTTGAGTTACTTTTTGTAATAAATTTGTAAATATGCCAAGTGGGCCAGTGCTGTCAGATGTTGAAAGGGCCAAATTCTAGAAATTGTCAGAAAAATTGATAGCTCCGACAAAGTGAAAGCGAAATTTTTGTAAAAACCAAAATTAATATGGAAAATAAGACACGGAGAACGTACGGCGAAGATAAATCAGCGTGACCAGCACCGATTAGTAAGCGCTGCAAGTAATTCAGGTAAATGTCTAGTATAGCGGCCTACTCTCAGAAAATTAAAAAAAAAATTTCCTCGATGGACCGCGAATTATGAAGAATTTTCATGGAGAAAAAACGCTGGGGTCATTCATGGTTTCTTTTTAAACGAATTTTGAAAATTTGATTTTTTACCTAATAAAACATATTGTGTTTTGAGCAATGTGTCAAATTTAATTCAAATTTAATTGGATTTTTATTGTTCATTCAATAATTCTATCAAAAATATAGAGGTTATTGAGTATTTAAAGCGTCACAAATGTTTACTACAAGAAAAAAAATGTGGAAATTGTTCTGCTGACTGTAAGATAGCAGTAAAAGATGACGGCAAACTATTCTTTCGGTGCCGTAAACAGTTGACTGCTACAACTATGGGCAATAAAAAGAAAGTCAAGAAACAGTGCAATTTCAATGAAAGTATCCTCAAAAATACCTTTTTTGCTGATTCAAAAGTATCCATACAGGAGATTGCCAATTTTGTCGTATGGGATACAGTTCGCTTAAAAGGTAGAATTAACTTTCTTGAATTGTAGCCTTTGTTTTTCTTCTATTTGTTTACAATTTTTACTTTAAAAGGTGAAATTCAGTTTTTGCAAGACGAATTGGGGTGGGCCAGGCAAACAATTGTAGACTGGAAAAACTTTGTAAGGGAGTTTTATATAGATTGGTCTATCCGTGAGAGCAGTGGAAAACTTGGTGGCCACGGCAAAATCGTTGAAATTGACGAGTCCAAAATCGGAAGGCGGAAATATAATTGTGGTCGGGTTGTGGAGGGTCAGTGGATTTTTGGTGGATTGGAACGAGAGTCCGGTAAATTTTTCGTAATTCCGGTTGAAGACCGTGGAAAGGAAACACTCTTCAAAATAATTAAGGAAAATATAGCTGACGGATCCACGGCTTTGCTCGGGCCGGCCAATTACAATTGCCTGGAAGATGAGGGGTTTCTACACCAAATGGTGAACCATTCTCAAATTTTTTTGGATCCCTCTACACAAGCACACACACAAAACATAGAAAGGCTGTGGCGGGACGTGAAGGCCGAGTTGCCTCATTTTGGCCGAAAAAAAAATGCACTATCCAGGTATTTGGCCAAGTTTATGTTTCATAAACGATTCCCAAGTCACAAGGATAGGATCCATAACATCTTCCTGGCTATTGGTGAGTTATATAATTCCGAAAAAGAAAACATCGTTAACGATATTAATTATGCTGAGGTGAGTAATAGGAAATATGCGCCGCAGGCGAAAATTTTTTTTAAAAAAATCGCGCGATTTTTTGAAAAAAAATTTTACTTTATTGGGTACAATAAAATATTCATCGATGGATCGCGAACTATGAACATAAAATATTAATTCATAGGAGGAAGAGGAAGTGCACGGGGAAGACGACAGTGGATTAGGCCCTTCCTTAGGGGACACCACTTAAAAAAAAACGCCCTTCTGTGGCTTGCGTGGAGTAGGCCTTATGAGGAAACCACGTTAAAAAAAACGCGCCTTGAATTCTACCACAATAGGTGGCGTGGAAAAGAGTTCAAAACAGATCAAATAGGTGTAAAGATTTCCTCACTTTCGCATTGAAATTCAAGCAAATGTTCCCCTGAGTCATAGGAAAATAATATTTTTAATATATTTATTTGAAAAAAAAACAAACAGAAATCGAAAAGCATATGTGATCAAGCACGTATTTGTAAGGGCAAAAATTACAACTTTAAAATTCGTTTAAAAAGAAACCACGGATGACCCCCGCTTTTTTTCTGCATGAAAATTCTTCATAATTCGCGATCTATCGAAGGGAATTTTTTTGGAATTTTCTGAGAGTAGGCCGCTATACTAGACAATTACCGTAATTCATTTAAGAACGCTCATGAATTAGCAACTGAATGTGGCCTAATAGTGTATCGCTGGACCATTGCACGGACTTTAAGGGAATTTGAAAACATAGTGCGACAAAAATTGAAGGTGACAGAAACGTTGCCAGACCGCCAAAAAAAACATCGGATGGAATTCGCCAGAATTAACATGGGAACTGACTGGACAGAAATAATAAGACTTTATAGAGCAATGCAAATATTAATTTATCTTTCTAGATCATTTTCTCGAGAGGAGAGATTTGAGGCAGGATACCCGGTACTTTTCTAAGACAAATTTTGGAGGACGATCATTAATGATTTGGTCTGCGTTCTGCGAGTGTGGATGCTTGGAGCTGGCATTTCCAAGCACTTGTATGAACTCCAGAGAGTACATGGACATTCTTCCATTGAATTTATTTGCATTTCTTAGCGGTTGAAGGAGTTAAAAGTTCATTTTCCAACAGGAAAACGCATCAATGCACGCAACACAAGGCAATAATGTTCGGTTTTTGAAGTGGACCGCGTGCTTCCCGGACATGAATCCGATGGAAAACCTGTGGGCGTTGCTAGTCCGAAGTATTTATGCTCAAAACCCTGAGTACCATAGTACTAAGGGGTTCAAATTGTCAATTATTAAGGCATGAAAGATCTGTCCCTTAGTGATTTAAAAACCTCGTAAACAGGTAACCGAACAGGATCTATGAGATAATTAGTGCTAAAGGAGGTTACACTCAATATTAAAGTGAATAAAAATCAGGGACCGTAATCATTATAAGTGATATTTTTAAAATCCCAACTTAATGATTATTTATTAATTTTTACTATTTTGCTCATTTCATAATGATTATTTTTGAGTTTTACTAAAAAACTCTGATTTTAATTGTTATTGTCTGAGTGAAAAAATAATACTTACAAAATAATGATTATTTTGTGATTTTTATTTTTTCGCTCAAAAATATCGCTCACGGTGCTATTACGACCATACGAAAAGGAACTGAAACAAAATAACTATATATTCTTAGGATGTGAACCAAGGCGAAACTTTGAAGCCAAATTTTGATTAAAAAAAACTCTTCCTTTAGGCGCGATTTTGGTGGTCAATGTGGCACTGGCGATCTGACACCGGATTTTAATAGATGTCGGCGAGATAAGACGAAAATAATTTGACCAAGTTTTCCAATTTTTGCATAGTTTTCAAGATATCCGCCCACAAAAGTATAAAATTTCACAAAAAACTTAAAAAAAAAAAAAAAAAAACAAGGGCATAGCCTGATTTGTAGGGGAACCGGCCTCCGACGCTTTTAATTTTTTGAGTATGCAGTTTCAAAGTACACCAACGGAAAGTAGTTTAGCGATTTTTTGTACACTTCTAGTACAAACCCTGGATTTTTAACAGCGATTTTTATCATATCAATCACAATCCTTTTTCGAGCTATCTATCCATTGAATAATTCCAATTTTTTTTTCTGGTCAAAAATGGCATGTATACACTCCCCCGGAACAGTTTTCCAGTTTTTTAAAATGCTATCCGTTACCTACAAAATTACGCGAAATTTTTAACACCATTTATTTAAGGCATCCAGAAAGGGTTTCACTTTCATATTTTACATGTCCAATTGTCGTTCCTAAATACAATTTCTGCAATTTTTTCAGAATTTTAAAAGTTGAAGAAGGTGGTTAAAATTAATAAAAACAATAAAATGTATATACCTAAATTTTATTATTCACTTTCGTTTTTTGTATATTAATCAAGTTCAAACCATTTTACCGTGATTTACGAATCATTATATTAAAATCTATGAGGATTAGTAGCAGTATTGCAAAAAACTTAAATGCCAATTAAGATTAAAATTATTTCAGATCTAGTGCATTAACGCACATCTTAGCTAAGCATGGTAGTTAAATTAATAATTACTTAAGCAATTGCTTTCAAATAACTGCACTATGATTGTGATGTTACTGAACCAAACTTTTTGTAAAATTAAATAAAAAAAATTTTTATTCTGGCTTTATGGCCAGAAAATAGCTACGGTAAATAGTTTGTATCTTACTGTAATTCCGTTTTCTCTTACGGTATACGTCGTTTCGTTCAGACCGCCAAAATAATTTTGTGAATGTGTTCAGTTCACATATAAGCGAAAAGTTTGAGTCAGGGACGCTAGCCTTACAATAAAACTATGAAATTTTGATCATCTGTCTCACTTTTCTACATAATTAGAAGCGAAAATAGTGGACCTGAAAATGTCGCTGCATCGTTACTAATTTGGTTCCGTTTTGGTATATTTTTTAAACTGTTTGCATCTCCGTAAAATTAGTAAAATTAAGGTATGCGGAATGAAAAACGAACATTTTTCTATAGGCACACACAAAATTTTAAATAAAATCAATAAGAAAACATATTATTGAAAAAGAATCGGTACTATTCCAGTCTAGATATCGTCTAGTCCTGTCTAGATAACGCACAGCAGCGATAATTTCAATGAATGCAACAGAGAGTTAAAAGTTATTTTGGCCATAAGGGCGATCCATTAAGATGTTTTTTATACCCTTGGGAGGGTATATTGAAATTGTTCAGATGTTTGTAACGCATAGAAGGAAGCATCTCCGACCACATAAAGTATTTATATTTTTGATCAGCACGCCGAGCTGAGTTGATATAGCCATGTCCATGTCTCTTAACCATTGGTCATCCATGGTATTTTTTTGCGGTTCAGTAACATCACAATCATAGTGCAGTTATTTGAAAGCAATTGCTTAAGTAATTATTAATTTAACTTAGCTAAGATGTGCGCTAATGCACTAGATCTGAAATAATTTTAATCTTAATTGGCATTTAAGTTTATTGCAATACTGCTACCAAAGACACTACATATATAGATACCTCATCTCATACAAACTTTTTTATTTGGGATCCAATGTCAGCTCCCAAGAACAATAGCTTTTTGAGACAAATGCGACATCTTTAATATCTTTAAGTCTTTGCTCTCAGTCGTATAACTAATTCCTTAAACGTATAGCTTAATTTCAATATATGTATCCTCGTAGGGGCAGCGAGAAGCAAAAATTGGGATGCAAAATCAGCTCCCAAAAAACTCCGTTTTTTGTTTCACATGCGTCATCTATAACATCTATAAATCTTTGCTGCTACTAATCCTCATAGATTTTAATATAATGATTCGTAAATCACGGTAAAATGGTTTGAACTTGATTAATATACAAAAAACGAAAGTGAATAATAAAATTTAGGTATATACATTTTATTGTTTTTATTAATTTTAACCACCTTCTTCAACTTTTAAAATTCTGAAAAAATTGCAGAAATTGTATTTAGGAACGACAATTGGACATGTAAAATATGAAAGTGAAACCCTTTCTGGATGCCTTAAATAAATGGTGTTAAAAATTTCGCGTAATTTTGTAGGTAACGGATAGCATTTTAAAAAACTGGAAAACTGTTCCGGGGGAGTGTATACATGCCATTTTTGACCAGAAAAAAAAATTGGAATTATTCAATGGATAGATAGCTCGAAAAAGGATTGTGATTGATATGATAAAAATCGCTGTTAAAAATCCAGGGTTTGTACTAGAAGTGTACAAAAAATCGCTAAACTACTTTCCGTTGGTGTACTTTGAAACTGCATACTCAAAAAATTAAAAGCGTCGGAGGCCGGTTCCCCTACAAATCAGGCTATGCCCTTGTTTTTTTTTTTTTTTGTAAGTTTTTATGTGAAATTTTATACTTTTGTGGGCGGATATCTTGAAAACTATGCAAAAATTGGAAAACTTGGTCAAATTATTTTCGTCTTATCTCGCCGACATCTATTAAAATCCGGTGTCAGATCGCCAGTGCCACATTGACCACCAAAATCGCGCCTAAAGGAAGAGTTTTTTTTAATCAAAATTTGGCTTCAAAGTTTCGCCTTGGTTCACATCCTAAGAATATATAGTTATGTTGTTTCAGTTCCTTTTCGTATGGTCGTAATAGCACCGTGAGCGATATTTTTGAGCGAAAATATAAAAATCACAAAATAATCATTATTTTGTAAGTATTATTTTTTCACTCAGACAATAACAATTAAAATCAGAGTTTTTTAGTAAAACTCAAAGTTTAATAATTATTACTGAGGAATATGTCCAAAAAATCATTAAGTCGAAAATCATTGCAGATATGCATTTTAGATGCAAATTGAACCAAATTGGTATAGTTCTTTTATTTGTACGACTTTTCTAAGTATATGATTTTTTACATTAAAAAATATAAAATAATCATTATTTACGGTCCCTGATAAAAATATATTAATTTGTTAACATTTTTCTATAAATTATTTAATTTAGTGAAGTGCGGCTATAATAGTGCACCACTCAAAAACGAAAATGAAACATAACGGTTAATTTTTGCACTGAGAGTGTTGATGTTTGTCATTTTTTTTCTCTTATTTTTAACGCTCTTCCAAACGGTAATCGCAAAGTTTTTCTACCTCTACTCTTTCTATGCGTGTTCTGAAAATACAAGGTGCGGCTATAGTATTGCTCCAGAGTTTACTCTATACTCACTAGACACTCAGTATTCGACACTCAGGACTCGTTACTCAGTTCTGCATATTCAGTATTCTATACCCAGGCCTCGATACTCGGTAATACATACTCAGTTCTCTATACTCTGTACTCAATCCTTCATCCTTAACCCGATTCCAAGACTCAGTGAAATACCTAAAGCACTATTCTTGTGATCTAAGCACTTATTTCACTCTTGGTTAAGCAAGACTTGAATCAAAGACTTCAGTTTCGACGGGTTTGTATCTCCGAACTAGAGTTGGAAATTTTAGTTCATTTTAATGACCTAGTTCATTAGTTCATTTTTTCATGAACTATAGTTCATTTGAACTATAGTTCATTTTTTGAACTATAGTTCATTTTTTGAACTATAGTTCATTTTTTGAACTATAGTTCATTTTTTGAACTATAGTTCATTTTTTGAACTATAGTTCATTTTTTGAACTATAGTTCATTTGAACTATAGTTCATTTTTTGAACTATAGTTCATTTTTTGAACTATAGTTCATTTGAACTATAGTTCAATTTTTTGAACTATAGTTCATTTTTTTAACTATTGCTCGTTTTTTTAACTATTGTTCATTATTTTAAATACTGAGGATAATTTTAATACTGTTTGATACATGATACACAGTCGGCTTGGTTTCGATGGATTTGTTGAGTTTGCGTGCGCGTAAAATCAGGGCTTCGGTGCTTGCTCGCGCAGTTGCTCGGTCAGTTTGTTGAGATTAAACTGTTTTACTATCTACATAAATGTTCGCAGCGATTTCTTAATGTTGTTATAGGCAAAATGAAAAGCTACATCTTCATAGATGTCTCAGCCATGGATCACACATGTCGCGCAGGGGGAATCTTTACACAATCAGCGAGTCACCCTTAACCCGTGCCTCTTAGTAAATTCAAGTTAACATGTCAGCCAGTTGGGAAGCCGGCTCATTAATACCAATAGCGTTGGCCCGAAATTTCCTCCTCACGTACGACTACCTCTAAATAAGAGAGTGTTACCATTTGGTTGGACCACTTTAAGCTCAACTGGCAACTTCTGGCTATGCTCGAAGAGGAAAAAAGTAACACCTAGGCCCTGGCTAAATCCGTGGCTGTGCACTCGAAAAACACCTTCTTGGTCTTAGGCAAGTTCTTCGATCGTTCACCATTAATGATGGGCAGCAGTGAGAGAACTACACGATTGGCACCATAGATCACTGGGTAGACGGAAGAGCCACGAATGATGTGGCTTAAGCTGGGCATATAAGTCCATCAACTGCAGACCTGTCATCTCCTGAGTTTGGTTATGCGGTTTGAATTTGATTCCCTCTGACGCCAAATCCTCGCAGCTGAAGGCTCCCTGTAATGTGTCAAGGTCGTGGGTGCCCATGGCCACTAGGGTAAATGTTTTGGAGCAGCTTATCCTGCGGATCAATGAAATTTTTGCAGAACTATGGGGTAAAGGACACATTGCGAAGCAAAGCGGCCACAGCATGTGGAAGAATATGTGCTGAGGAGGAGGCAACACTTAGCACCTGCTGCTGGGTTGGCTCGAAAATCTCATACTTTGGCTTTGAGAAATGATAGTCTCGTAGTCCTGCTATTTGTAATTTTTTAAATGTGAATAGCTTGTTAAATTCATAGAAAATCATTATTAAATGCAGGCCCAATAGATTTTCATATCTCATGTATCAGACAATGAGTAAACGCCTTAAAATTTGCTTCAGTGGTAAAGAAAAATGAACTATAGTTCAAATAATGAACTATAGTTCAAATTGAACTATAGTTCAAAAAATGAACTATAGTTCAAATGAACTATAGTTCAAAAAATGAACTATAGTTCATATGAACTATAGTTCAAAAAATGAACTATAGTTCATATGAACTATAGTTCAAAATATGAACTATAGTTCAAAATATGAACTATAGTTCAAAATGTGAACTTTAGTTCAAAAAATGAACTATAGTTCAAAAACTGAGAAATACATAGTTCAAAATATGAACTATAGTTCAAAACCAAGACCTAGTTCATTAGTTCATTTTAAAGACTAGTTCATTTGAACTAGTTCAACAAAATCGGCACAACTCTACTCCGAACAGATCGTTTTATAAACTTTCGGAATTTATGGCCTTTCTAGAAATATAAGAAATAGTACCTGGACCTATGAGTTCCAATTAGCGTTACATATGTCAGGTGTGTGATGCATTTTCTTAAAATTATCAAGAATCAAACGCAATCTATGGAATACTTAACGATGTTCAGGGTCAAACCACTCCAGAGCCACCTAGTTTATTTGAATCCGGAACCGAATCTGAGCCGAAACAGGATTTTTTCAGTGTCTTCCCGAACCAGAGAAAGTGCAAAAAGGCACGATGAGACTCCACCAAAGTGCTGAAAAACTATTTCTCATTTTATCCCGAATTTGGATAAAAATAAAGATCCCTGAGCAGGTATCATAAAAGAATTATGCACCGAGTAGTTTTTTGCTGTTGGAGGGAGCAGTATCAGCTTAAAATAGCGTTCTATTTCTTTGATGCTTCTGTAAAATGATACCTTAAATTGGCTAATATGATGCCGCATCACTCGAGCTCTATTGAACCATCCTTATTTGATGATATTTTTGAAATTCGAAGCACTTCCAACTCTTCTTAAGTCCACAGACCATAATATTCCTTCGTTCGATCTCCTCCATTCACTTCCCCTTAACCAAACTTGATCATTTACATGTAAATATTGGTTGCTTTATTCCACAAAAATTGATATAATGCCATAAACTAATCATCCACTCGTCCGCACTTGAACGACACCCCTAACCACCCACTAATCATAACGATAACACCTAATCAACCGCAACCAGCAAACCAGTCCGCAAGGTCGTTTCAATGGCCACCAACGCCCACAAATCTAAGCCAACAAAATACAACAAAAAAAATAGAAAAAGGTTTCGGGCTAAATTAAATGAAACGTTGATAAGGCGCAAAAGGGCGCTCTAAACGATTAAATCGAATGAGCGAGCAAATGAGTGAGGAGGTGCCAACCACCCACCCACCCATCCAACCACCCAGAACGCCTTGCTCAACCACTGACCCGCCGGCCGGCGCGGACGTGCCCGACTGACTTTCGGCACAAGTGCGCAGCGTTAGCGAAAAGTGAATTTTCCGCCAAGTGACGGCAGCAGGCACTGGGTGGGGGTCAGGAGGAGTGGGCCTGCTCCAGCGGACAGAGAGAGACCGAACGAGCGCGAACGCATCGAACTGGGTTGGTGTTCGTTCGGTCGGTGTATATAGAACCATTGGGAGAATGCTTGAAGCTAAGCGCGTCTCGTGCCATTGCGCATGTGGGAAGAAATGCTCGAGCATATCAGCATTTCTGTGCGCCTGTTCCATTGGCAGCGTGTTGCGTTCGTGTGTGACGTTCTGTGCGAGCCTCTAAACTGATGTGCGATTCCTCTCTCTTTCTCTCTTATCCTTGTGGACTGTTGACAGTGTTTTCCAGGTTAGAGGCCTTACCAATTATTTTTTTTTCTATTTTTATAGAGTTGTAATTGCATTTGTGCCACACTTTTGTTATCCTTGCCACGTAGCACATAATTGTTACCATTAATTTTTCATTGGGTGGTTGTTGCCACTTTATGCTTTTGGACTGTGTGGGGTGGGTTGCACTTAATTAAACGTCCGAATGCTCTTATTGTTCTTTACATTGGCTGCAGTCAAAATATTTGACTTGTAGATGCGCCTCTAATTGAGTGGGGCGCCACACGCCTTAACCACTCGTTAAAGTGAAAGTTGTTTCTGACCAAATGTTGTTGTTGTTGTTGTTGTTATTCTTGGGCCATCTGGCTCTCCATGAAAATGATGTAAACCTAATTAAATTTCCAATAGCTCCGCCTGGCATCCATCCTCCCCCCAACCAGATTAGAAAGAAGAAAATGTTCATGTTGTACAGCCAGATAATTGCTTGATTGCGTCATGCGATTGACTTTAACTGAAGTCGATGGCCAACAATGCGGGAGTTGTCTCCCTTAATCAGTGGGGGAAGTTCATTGGGTTTTTGTGTAAATTTACGGAGATGATTTTTGGTTAAGAAAACATGGTCAGTATTTTGTTTTCATTTTAAAAAAGAAAATAGAGGAAAGTTAACAAAAAGAAAGAAATAGAGTAAAATGAATTGCTTTAAAAAATTCATTTTCGCTTTAAACAATGTTTGTTGAATGATTTCCCAACTCATCAATAGATGGCGCCACTATTTTGTGGTCATTAATAAGGCAGCTATTTGATAAATTCAAAATAGTGAAAATATAGCTGAAACTAAAAATATTTATAATGGGAAAGCTTAAAGACGATACCATTAACAACAAAAAAAATTTGTAAACTAGAACTACTTTGTCAGGTGTATGCTCTAATCAACCGACTTGGATCGAACTTAACATAATTATTTGAAAGCATATAATATTAATAATTTTTAAGTTTGGTAGCTACAGCATAGAAACAGACGAACAGACGGATTTTAACACAGCTCTTCATGCTGAAGTCGAATATATCTACTTTATGTGATCGGAGATGCTTTATTCTATGCGCTACAAACATCGCGGGACTCGTATGGAACGAAAATTGTTGTCGAGGCGGTATTAGTGTAAAGAAGTGAATTAAAAAAATTGTTGGTCAGGAAAAGGACGGTAATGAATCAGCACAGGACGGGAAAGAGTTTACATGTCTTTTATGGGGAATGAAATTCACTGGCCTTGAACAATTCTACGGGCAGCTCATCAGCGTCCGGTGATTTGTTGTTCTTTAGCCTTGCATGGCTGAACAGACTTCCTATTAGTTCGGCGGGTCTATCTCTATGTTGTTGATTGGTGACATCGCTACTTCCTAGAGGCGGCATCATGGTCGTCATCGTCCCCACTTGCGGATCTGTGACCAGATTATCGTGTTCGTTGTTTTATTGTGCCAATCTGGGCTTAAAACCTTCTCTGAATTGCTTAATCTTTTGATAAAATTTTCGAGTCTCATTCATGCCGAATAACATCTTGACTTTCCTCGCGCATGCGCCTTTCCAGCCCATTCTTTTTTCTTCTAGAAAGGCTCTACTTCTCTCTCCTTTTCTCTAGATATTGGTCTTCAACAGCCCAAGTTATTTCCGACTGCAGAGTTTTCTTGTAGACGTCGTCTTTCTCTGCAGTAGCGTAATCAGTAAAATATAATAATTATATTTTGTAAAACTTATAAAAATATGCTCTTTAGATGGATATTGTTAACACCAAAATATGCAGAAAAGTTATGGAATCATACGTGTTGTACGGTGTCGGACAGTCCCTTAGAAACTTGGAGAGCTGTCGGCAGAGAAGCGGAAATCATCGAAAAAAGTAGTTAGCAACGGAGTTCGTTGGAAGAGAGGAATGTTCAATACTCTAAGTTCCATACGAGATTGAAACTTGAAGAAGAAAGATTTGGATGGGACCTTGGTGGTATCTGAAAGGGATCTGGGCGGGTTCTCGACGGGATCTTTGTTGGATCTGTTCGATCTTTGTGTAATCTATATGGGTTCTGGGATGGATCTGAGTAGGATCTTGGTGGAGTCTGTGTGGGATCTCGGTGGGATCTAGCTGGGATTTGTGTGGTTTCTGGGTAGTATACGGGAGAGATCTGGGTGGGATCTGGGTGGGATATGAGTGGCATCTTTGATTTTACCTTGGTGGTATCTAAGCAGAATAAACTTCCTGAAAAAGCGAAAGAACACTGCAGCAAGTGTTTTTATACCAGTTACTCGTAGAGAAAAAGGGTATACTAAAGTCGTGCAAATGTATGTAACAGGCAGAAGGAATCATTTCCGACCATATAAAGTATATATATTCTTCATCAGCATCAACAGCCGAGTCGATATAGACATGTCCGTCTGTCCGTCCGTCTGTATGAACACCTAGATCTCAGAGATGGTAAGAGATAGAAATTTGAAATGTATGAGACAAATGCTTCTTAAGCTAAGTTCACACAGGCAAATAATTTGACAAATTTTTATGAAAATTTGGTTAAATTATCCAAATTGGCGAACTTTTCAGCCATATTTGATCAAATTATTAGTGAATAAACCCATAGTTAATGATTTAAGTCTTGCAAAATCTGCAATCATGGCTATTTAGCCAAATATTTATCAAAATTTCCTAAAAATTTGTCAAATTATTTGCCTGTGTGAACTTAGCTTTATACTTGCAAATTTTGGCCACGCCCCCTCCCGCCCCCGCAATTAAAAAAAAACGTTTTATCTCCTACAGTTTTAAAGATAGGGGGCATTCCATACAAAAAAAACTTTTTTCTGGGATGATGTCTCCGAATTGGATGATAATTGACCCAAAGGGAGCTTATTATGAGAGAAGCTTAACCCCAAAATGTGAGCTTTTTTGGAGCTCTTTTGCGGAAGTTCTACGCTTAAAAGTATAATATTGTGAATTGTTTAAATTTTCAATAACTCGAAAACGGCTTAAGATAGAGCTTGGCGATTTTTTTCCAAATGTGCAAGATTAAAAAGCCCTTTTTAAAAAAGTTTTGAAAAATTTTTTATTTCTTACCTTTCTTGAAAAACAAAGGATTTTTTCAAAAAACTTGGTCTAGCGATAAAGACCCATCCTTCAAAAATTCTCAAAAAAATATATGTGAAAGCCGCATTTTTTCCAAACATTTTGAGTGCTCGAACATATCTGTAGCTTGATAATTGAGGAAGTTATGGCCATTTTTGTCATGTAATCTCAAAAATATCAGTATGAAAAATTTATCAAAAATTCCGTCCGTCTGTCCGTCCGTCTGTCCGTCCGTCTGTTTCTATGCTATCTTCTCCGTCAGTTTTAAAGATATCGTAACCAAACTTTGCACGAAGTCTTTTGGTATAAATACGCTGCACATTTGTCGAAACCGGCCGGATCGGATGACTATAGCATATAGCTGTCATAGGAACGATCGGTTGAAAAACTAGTTTTAGTGAGAAAAACTTTTTGTTTTTAGTGTTATAGCTCCCAACGCTTGTATTTATAAGTTTTTAATGATTTCACATAATTTCACCAAGCCTTGTCAAAATCGGACAACTATATAGTATAGCTGCCATACAAAATTTAGGTCTGAAAAAAAGTCTTAGTGAGAAAAACTTTTTTGTTTTCAATACTATCGCTCCCAACGCTCGTATTTATAAGTTTTCAATGATTTCACATAATTTCACCAAAATTTTTCGAAATCGGACCACTATATAGTAAGCTGCCATACAAACTGTCAGGCACATATCATACTCCAAGGGTATATAAACTTCGGTCGAGCCGAAGTTAGCTTGCCTCTATTTTTTTTGTATGGAATGCCCCATAGTCGATTCGTACCTTCTAGTTAGTAATTAGCAAAACGAATAAGTTTGCCGAAAAAATGATAAGGATCGGATGAGCGGTTCTCAAGTTATGAGCAAAAATGTGAAAAATAGCCGAGTTAAAAAAGTGTTGCATACTTTTCAGATGTTCACCTTAAGGAACGCAGGAACATGTTTTTCTATGAGTACCGGGTATATCGAAGTCGGTTAGAGCCGACTTTAACTTGCACTCTCGTTTTTTTCTGGTTTTTCTACTCCCCGTTAATTTTCTTCTTTCGGATGAGGGCCCTTGCTTATTTATATACCATTGAGAGAGCTTGTGAATTGAAAATTAGCTCTTAAGCTAAGCATCATGTTTCACATCAAAGACTCGAGAATGCTAGCGACACTCACACCTTTTTTTATTTTGCTACACTGACCAAAAAACTGATCCATTTGGGATCAACTCAATACAAAACGGGACTAAGAATGGGTTGATCGCAGAATGGCTTAAATTGAGCCCGTCAGAAAATTCTTACATAAGTTGTTCCGTTTTCTATTGGATCAGAAACAAAATTCAGTTTTTTAGCCGCCGCGGCTTTTGTGCAGACATGCAACAAAATATGAATATCGATATAATTCTTTTTTATGTTTGTGCTGCGTTTTTTAAAAAAAATTCGGTATATTTTTGAACACCAATGTTTTTCGCAGTGACTTTAGTAATTTTAGATGCACAGCACATGTAATAATATTCTTTAAGTATTTTGAAAAAGATTAAACAATTGAGGCCCACATTAATGAGAATTTAATAGTTCCGTAAATGCTCGAGCTAAATTCATAATGATCGAAATTGACCGTTGCGACCTCCATGGTTGTCGAATGCAAAGAGCAACAAAGTACAAGCAGCGCGACTTCATGGCGCAATGAAAACAAAAAATTGATATAAAAAGAATATTGGCCAAATGAAGAATATTTGGAGACTTAAAACTACCTGACATACGACACGTAGGTATATCAATGGGCACCACTTCCCCAACAACAAAAATAATAATCAATGGGCAACTTACATTCTCCAATAACAGCCAAATCAATTTACAGTTCTCAGTTCTTAATCCTAACTTTTTTTTTTATTAATTGTAAGGTTCTCAACTTATAATAGTTTTGATTCCATGGAAAAGCTTAAGCCTACTGATGATAAAACCAAAAGATGCTTGGAAAATGATTGTATAGCAAACTCTTCTATTTAAGAGTACAATGCAAAATATAGATTCTAGATCCGATTACTGATTTCGAAGCTATTTCAAAGGTAAGGAACATCAAGTTTATGTTTTTCGAATTTCGGAGAAGAAAAACGGCCTTAAACATCAATTCGAAAAGTTACCAAAAACCACACCTTAAACCGACCATGAAACGAAGCCCCTACAATGCCTTTTCTGTATTAATGATTACAACTTCAATTACAAATTTGATAGCTTTTTTCCTACGATTTGTCTAAAATAAGCCATTTTAGGAGTTCTCTTGAGGAAATGTGGCAACATATGTCAAAATCCCCAAAGAGGAAAAGGAGACTTGACACACACACCAAAAAAAAAAAAAAAAATAAAATAAATGGACGCATAAAAATAAATCATACGCCTCATCGGCCCTCAGAAAACGAGCCAATACCGTAACCATTACAACAACCCCACTCACCCCTAAAACCCGTCTCTGGCCCCTTGCTTAGGGCGCTAATAAATGCTTATCGAAGACGCATAAAGCGAGTAAATTCGCAACCATTAAACGGGCATAAAACTCAATGCTTTTGGGCCAACAACAAAATTGAGGGGCCGACAAATCAAAGTACAAGCCAAACAACCCCCCACCCTTCCCTAAGGCCGCAAAAGCTGTGAAATAAAACCGAGGCAACAATGAAACCCAAAGCGGCTCCCAGGCGATTTCAATGCGGGTTTCACAGCCCACCCTCTGCAGGACCACGTTGACAGCATACAAAGTAACTTAAATCGAAACAATAAAGCGGCAACTTTGTTCCAAGTAAAAAAAAAAAAAGGAAAAAAGGAGAAGCGCATAAAAGTTGCCAAAGAAGGCAAAAAGAAATGTAGAAAAGCGCAAATAAATGAATGAATAAAAGCAAAGAGGAGCAAAGCTTCAGCAGCAGCAGACTTGTACAAAAGAAATTACAAAATGTATGCAAGAGAAGAGGGAGGGAGGGAGCAGCAACGTTGAAAAAAATATTAATAAATCCATACCGGGCCACAGGACTCTGGAGTGCTCTTCTACCAGTCTCTCTTACAATTCTCTCTGTCCCAAACGCGATGACACAACGTGGCGTATGTGCAATATCTGAATGGGGAGAAATGTATGAACAGAGAGTAAATGGCATAAGGTTTGGAATAAAATATTGGGTAATCTACAGGAGTACTTATGGTTTTTGAAAAATTATTTAAGGATCAAGTTTCAAAGATTCATTTAGCCTCTTGCGCCTTTACTTAATTCTTCTTCTAAATTCTGGACTCTTATTAAATCATTGCCATGTAAAAAAAACTTTCCCCCAAGACAAGTCAGAAGAAGACGACAAAAAAAAACCAGGAAAATTGTGGCGCAAAATGTTACGCTTGCATCACTTTGGAGTGGAGGGCGGGGAAAAGATGGTTAAGGTGGCTCCTACAATGACAGCACAGCCTGCAACAGCCGGTGAAGGACGTAGGCGACGACGACGACGACAAAGAGGAGAAGCAATGAGATGATGGCAAAGGCATTAAGCTGGCTCCCACATCCACAGCAGCAAGTACAACAACAACACAGACGACAGACATTATAGCCGGCACAGGCGAAGGATGCGTTTCGCCATGAAATACGCACACACACACACACACACACACACACTTATACACAGACAGGCGACATACTTTCACACAGCGAGGCAGAGAAAACTCTTGGCAAGAAAACTTTTGCGCGGCTTTTGAAGCCATGGAGCAGGGATATGCCAAAAAGCAAATGGAAGAAAAAAGGAACACACACACACACACACACACACATATGCACATACAGCGAGGAAAAATGGCAACATAACTGTAGTGAAAATGTCAAGAGAGAAAAGATATTAAAACGTATTTGACTTCTGTGTGTTTGGTGGGAGGATGAAGGACATGAGCAGGATGTGCGCCAGTGTGGCACAATGAAAAATATATAAAGAACACACACACACACACACAAGCGCACACGGCTTATGACAAAAATAATAAAAATGGCTCAAGAAAAGAAAATGGCAGAAAAACCAAGCAAAAGTAAAATAACGAAAAAAAACAGAGAAGAAAATACAAGTATAAAAATGAATTTTAGATGACAGGCAAAGTAGGGTAGGGAGGGGCAGGTTTGTCTTTGCAGTTAAGCAGACGAGTAAATGTTGTCCTTGTTTGTTGCCACCACCACCCTCCAGCTCCCTGCCGACGAGGACAAAGTGTGAGGCCAGTGCAAAAAAAAAAGAAAACACAAAAAGTGGAAAGTTTTATGGGCAACAGCAGCAGCAAAAATTGCAATATACCCGGGAACAGGAGAAGTGCCTCGTTGGTGTGTGCAAAAGACGAGGGGGGACGGGGAGGGGGAAAGTGGAATAAGGTTGGTTGCCTGATGTTGATGGCTCTGGCAACCAAGCGATGGTAGTGACAACCCAGGCAAAGCAAGGATATGGCAACAGAGACATGAACCGAGAATGAGAAGGAGGAGAGAGTGTAATATGGACCACACGACAAAAACGGGATGCAATGGAAAACCAATTTCAAGTGGCAGTCGGATATTATTACACTGAGAGAAATGATCAAGAATTTGAGGTGAAAACATATTAGAAATTAACTAACAAAACAAAAAACTCCATAAAAAAAGGCTTTTGGTATCAAGAGTTTTTTTGTATGGTATTTTGTGTTTTGGCAGTTCCTTTGTTGTTGTGTATACTAAGCTTTAGCCGTGAGCATTTTACAGTTATTTTTCTCTCACGCACAATGTGCTTACGTCATTACGAAATACAAATAAAGCTCGTTGCTCCTCGGTACGAAAAGACCTAATTACCCAAGATTGCTAGAAGAAACGAAGAACCTAACAATCGACTAAACTATTGTACTAAATGGAATTATCGCACAAAGACCTAAGACAAGAATTAGTTGCTTAGTTCAATGATCACTGCAATCGATCTATTTCTGTAATGATCTACACATCTCTACTTCAAAAGCAGTTAACGTATCGAATTGCTTGTGGTCGAAATATGTCTTGAACAAAGCAAAAGCGGGACAAAAAAGAGAGGATCAAGAATTATCAAACTCAAAAAAACGGTAATAATGATAAATGCTTGATCGAAATTATTGTTATCTGTAGTTGTTAGTAAGAACATACTCATGAAATACAAAACAACTCTATGATTCTTTTTTAGGAAAGCTTTTCGCCTACCACAGTACAAACCGAACAAAATGCTATTTATCTGGAGACTGGTCTATCTCAAAAGCATCCTCAGGATTCCTAGGATCTTAGCAGCATAAGAGAAAGTCTGGAATGCTTCATAGATGGGGACAAATTAGCGGAACATGGGGTGGCCGTGTAATTCACACAGACGCGAGCCTATTTTATGACTGTGCGAAACGGTGTGCACCGAAAAGCAAGTAAATCAGTTATAGACTTTAGCGCTCACCAACACATGCACATTTTTCTGTGCACTGGATTAGATCTGTAAGCGAATGATTCATTTTTGAATCAATCCTGCGAATTATTCAGGCATCGAATTGACATGATTTGAATTAATACAATTTTTTGAAGACAGAATTGAAATTCAAATTTATTAGAAAATTTTTATGTTTATTCATTTGAGTTCAGACCTTTTTTTAAATGATATCCAGAATATGTTTCATGGTTTTAAAAAAAAATTAGTACTTTAAAAATTAGTGAAAAAAATCTCAAAAATGTTTTTTTTTAACCCTTTTTCATTGCATTTTGTGTCATTCTGTAGAACGGAACATTTTATGATAGATTTCGTTTTTATACCTTTTTGTGTAAAAAATTGCAGTTTGGCGTAGACTTGGTTTGAAGTCATAACATTTGGCAAAAAGGTACAATGACCATTGAAAAAAAAAAATTTTATTATATAACGGATAACGGATCGGATAACGTGTCGTATACGTAATATTTTTGGAAATTTTGAAGACTTTTCGCAGTGTTAAAGCTTATATTAAAATTTTTGGATTTTTTAATTTATTATGTACACTAGGCCGGTCGCCAAACCGGCAAAATGGAAAAAAGGAGGTCTCAGCATTCCCAAAGCTAATACTTGTTGTATAATTAATAATTGTGAAAATCAAAAAAAATTAATTTTAATTTTTCTCAAAGTTTTAAAAAGTATTAATCATACGACACGTTCAACAAATACAAATTTTTACAAACAAAGTTATTAGTTCATTTCAATTGCTGTCATTGTTCGAAATTCCAAAAGGGTTATACATACGTCGAAATAAAATATTGTTCAAAGAATAGTTTATAAATAAAATCATCGCAGACTATTTATAAATGAAAAAAATATATGATAACACTGCGTATGAGTTATATACAAAAACTTTAGACGCCAGTCGCGCCGGTAAAAACTCCACTTTTTTATCTTTTGTTTTTATTTACGCTAATTATACATGAAAAAGTATCAGATAGGGGGGGTGAGAGCATGACCTTAAAAATTTCATTTACATGGGGACCGCTCTAATGTACACCCTAAACGCAATCATTTATGATGGTATCGGTTACTGTTAGAATTATGTCGTTTTGGATAGACATAATTTCGACGTAGTCATTTTAAATAAAATATTTTGTCAACGAAAATACATTTGCCTTTGTGTTTATTAATTTTTACTAAGATTTCATTGTTTCTATCATAAATCTTATTAACAATCATCACAAGGGGACGTAGACAGCTCTGAGCTGCTGCGAGCGATCTTATCAAAAACTTGACATTGGACGGAAAAACTTACGGAGAAGTTGGCCAATTGGTAGGATGCTCCAATAAAAAGATTAAAAACGTGTAGTTTAACATAAAGAAAAGATTGAAACACGCGAAGGAAAACGATCTATGACCCCCCTTATGTCAAAAGACTGATTCGTCAGGGCTAGAAGGATCCCTTAAAGCCCAGCTTAAAAAAGAGCTTAAAATAGTTGCGATGGACCAAAAAGCTTGCACATATCCTAGGCAACATAACCTAAAAGCATGCAGCCAAAGACACTACATATATAGATACCGCATCTCAAACAAACTTTTTTTTTGGGATCCAATGTCAGATCCCAAGACAATACGTTTTTGGCGTCACATGTGACATCTATAATATCAATAAATTTTTGATCTCGGCCGTATAGCTAATTTAGAAGACGTATAGCAAAATTTCAATATATATATCCTCGTAAAGGCGGCGAGAACCAAAAATTGGGATCCAATGTCAGCTTCAAAAACAGTAGTTTTCGGTTTCACATGCGTCATCTATAATATCTATAAATCTTTCATGGAGCCCAAGAAAGGTCCCACTTCAAATCGCAACACACTTTACTAAGCGCATGAAGTCTGCCAGGGATCATGCAAATTGAACATCCCAACAATGGAGGAATATTCTATGGTCAGATGAGTCCAAAGTGGTAATGTTTGGTGGAAAGGGATCTTGATCATTCGTTAGACGCCAAAGGAACACAGAATGCATACCCCAGAACATCACAAAAACCATTAAGCATGGAGGGTGTAGTGTAATGGTATGGGCCTGCTTGTTTTTACTATAGAGTAGGTCCTATATATTGGATAAATAATCATGGATCAGCACGTGTACTTGAATATTATAAAGACATTAATGCTTAACTATGCAGAATACGAAATGCCGCTCGTATAGATCTTTCAAAAGGACACTGACCCCAAACACTCCAATAATAAAGCAAAGGAATGGTTCAGGACAAACTTTTTGAACGTTTTGGAGTGGCCTGCTCAGTCGCCTGACCAAAATCTATAGTCTGACGTTAAGAAGGTAGTTGCTGCTTCCAAACCAACCACAATCGGATCACTCTGGGATGGAATGACAGAGTACTGGTCCAAAATTCCCCTAAAACGATGACAGGACTTAGTTGATTTCATGCCAGCAGCTGGTATGGCCAATAAAGGACACTGTACTAAACATTAAATAATAAATATAGATTTAGTATTAATAGTTCAAAGTTGTTAACTAAATAATTCCGTTTTTGTCTGTAGGAACTATGTGTTAATTCGATGGAAATAATGTCTTTTTTTTGACGAAACTATGTCGTCTTATAACTACATAATTTCGATTGAAAACGACATGGCTTCGAAACACCCAAACGACATAAATTCGATTCCAATTATACTTGACGAAACTATGTCGTGGGAATTATGTCGCTATGCCGGTAAATTAACAGTGTGGGTGGTTTTGAAATTTTAACTTAACTATCTGAGATATATAACTCTGGTATTAATCGAAGAAATAAGATTTCGGATATTTATTTCTACTTTTTCTAAAAAAAATCGAGAGCGTAAGTTAAAGTCGGCTCTAACCGACTTCGATATACCCGTTACTCATGAAAAAACATTTTTAACAGTTCCTAACATCTGAAAAGTATGCAACACTTTTTTAACTCGGCTATTTATCACGATTTTGCTCATAACTTGAGAACCGCTCTTCCAATCTTTATCAGTTCTTCGGCAAATCGATTCGTTTTGCTAATTACTAACTATATCTAGCAGGTGCGAATCCATCTATCTTTAAAAATGTAGGAGATATAATGTATTTTTCAAATTGCGGGGGCGGGAGTGGGCGTGGGCAAAATTGGAAACAAACTTGATCTGCGTGCAGATAAAAGAAGCATTTGTCCCATACATGTCAAACCTCTATCTCTTACCATCTCTGAGATCTAGGTGTTCATACATGTTCAGACGGACATGTCTATATCGACTTGGCTGTTGATGCTGATCAAGAATATATATACTTTATATGGTCGGAAATGATTCCTTCTGCCTTATAGTCAAGAAATAATACCACATCCCACTTACTAAACAATGCCTCACATCCTGCTAAAACTCCTTCCATCAGCCATTGATCAAAAGTACCAAAAATTATTCGTAATAATTTTCATTTTCCCCATCTCCAAAATTTTTCCACAATTTGTGATATTAATTATTATACCGACTTTGGTCCTTTTAATAAACATTTGGCATTACACAATTTGGCCTGTAAAAATTACCAGCACCTGTCTGCATAATTAAATACAAAACGATTTTCGTTTAATCTGCGAACACAGAAGCCCCGACACCGACACGCCTTCCCCATTTTCTCTCCCGCACAAAGTAAACAACCGCAACATAAATAATTAAAAAGAAAATTCCACACAAAATGCAAAAAGGTCAGCGTATAAAAATTATAAAATCGAATATTAAATTACCAGGAACAACAACACCAACCGATTCGCTGTCGGTGTCGCTGCCAACGTTTGGTCGACTTAACCCAACTTAACTACTTGACAGCAAATTTTGTAAAATGTAATTAACCAAGCACCAGAAAGGCGCAGGCGAAAGCAGAAACCATTACCAACAAAAACAAATGCCAAATGCGGGGAGAGTGGGAAAATCAACAGAGCTCGTTGACATAATTTCCAAGCATCTAAGGGTGGAGAGAGAGAGAGAGAGAGAGGGAGAGGGGGCGGGCAGGGCCTGCTGAAAGTGCTGAGCTCCCATAAAAACAGGCTCCTGACTTTATGTCATTACTAAATCGTGGGTGGTGCCGGGGGGTGAGAGTTCGAACCATTTGTTGAACCTTTTTTTTTTTTGTCAATTTCTCTCTTTGGCTCTCTTGCTCACTGCGCACGTGGACAGGAAACATGCTAAGCAGCGGCTTCCACATGCTGAAAGTCATTTCAACCCCCCCCAAGGCCCACCTCAATTCAATTTAACTTTCAACTTTAGCTCGCTCTCTCTAGCTCTTTTGCTCTCTCTTTCTCTCTCTGGCACAACCCCTGGAAATTTTGAGTTTTAGTTGACTTTCTTCTATTGCTGGGCGCCCAGTTAACTCCCGCGTTTGTCGAACGCCACCAACGAGCGCAACGAACGACAAACGAGTGGGTAGGACAACGAGTGGGTAAGTGCGACAGTCGCTGGGTGGCCGCCCAGGCCCACCACCCACTCGCTACTTATTTGTAACTGTTTGTTGGGAAACGACTGCGCTTTTATCGTTTATTTGCGTCTGGGTTTTTGTTTCAGAAAGGGGTTTGCTGAGGAAAGGGAGAGAGACAGAGAAAGAGAAAGAGAGAGTTTATTATAAATGAGAAATATCAAAATTTGAAGAAGGAAGGAAGCTCAAATTCCATTTAAGTTTTAGTCAGTAGAGGAAAAGAACGGGGGGAAAATTATGAAATTAATGGCAACGAAACAATTAACTCTGGACGGTTAATCTTATTTTAATGACGTAAAGATCACTTCGATCACTAGCAACTAACTATTCAATATTAGATCGAAAACTGAAAATATAACTGAAAATTGAAAAAAAAATATATATATATACAAAACTGACACTTTGCGCACGAATTCGACTAAAAAGCAAGTGCCAAAACATAATACTGACTTTATTTGTTGGTATCAGAAGTTTTGTAAGTTATTATACTCTGTACCAAAGGTACACAGAGGAAGAAGGAATCATTTCCGACTCTGTAATGAATATATTTTCTTGATCAGCATCAACAGCCGAGTCGATATAGCCATGTCCGTCCGTCCGTCCGTCCGTATGAACAAACTGATCTCAGAGATGATAAGAGATAGAGGTTTGACATGTATGGGACAAATGCTTCTTATAGTTTCAGGCAGATGAAGTATATTTTCAATTTTGGCCACGCCCCCTCCCGCCCCCGCAATTTGGAAAAAACGTCATATCTCCTACAGTTTTGAAGATAGACATTTCGTACCTTCTAGAGATAGTTAGTAATTAGCAAAATGTATCGATTTGCCGAAGAAATGATAAAGATCGGATGAGCGGTTCTAAAGTTATTCGCAAAAAAGTAAATCACTCTCTCCCACCCCCTCTCACCCTATTACAACTAACACCGCATAATCTTAGAGAGAGAGAGAGAGAGAAAGAGAGAGAGACTTAAAGATGAGCGCAGCACCAGCATTGCATTCAGCTTTTACTCCAGGTACAGAGTATGTTATAATCGGGCTTGACCGACTTTCTCACTTGTTTTTTTGTTTTGGCAGTTCCTTTTTTGAGCTGTATACTAACAAAATAGCAAAGCAAAAGCGGCACAAAAACAACAGACAGTTTGACAAAACTGAAACAAAGTAATTCAGTTTTTAACTTCAAACCCATAAACCTTATATTCAATAAATCAAAATCAGTTGGAAACAAAATTTCTTTTAATCCAAACGTATTTTCCAATTTTATTTACCAAATTTTCATACCAAAAATGTCTTCTACAAAAATTTTAAATTCTAGCGCAGGTTTAATACAACCAGACCAAAAGTATGCACTGGAGACACTCTTTATAAGACCGGGCAAATTTGGTGTTCATAATTATGATGAAATGTTGCAGTGTTGTGCCGATTGTCGGCAACATGCCTTTGATGACAACATTTTGGATTCGTTGGAGCAGAAAATCGACCACAGCGAAGGTGAAAAGTCCTTTAAGCCCCCACTGGATGATCCCGAACGTCCAAAAATCCAAAAATATTTTGGCACACATTTATGCAAAATTCTAAAACCCCTGAAAGCAAACTTTTTAAAATGGTTTTTCAGTCCCAAATTTTAGTAGCAACGGTAACAGGCAAATAAATTTCATGGCCAGTTGCCAAATTCAATTGCCACATCCGTCTGTGTGACTTCTGTTTTCTGGATGGTTGCTTGCCAGATCCTTTGGGGGTTGGTTGTCATGGTCACTCGATTGCTGCAATTAATATTAAAAATAAAATCATTTTTTCGTTCCTAGGGGGGCGGGTGTGATCTCTGTTCTTGGCATAGTGGGTGGTTGGTCGGTGTGTTAATGCATATTTCAGACACGTGCGTGCTACGCTTCTTTGATTTAAGGTTCAAGACGAGACGAGACGTGGATGGGGGGGTGAGCACTTGGAGTGGTGGTAGGCAAGGGCATAAGGCAATGATGAGCGGCTTAAAATATTTGTAAAGACCTTTTTCTGTTTTTTATTAAAAACAAAAAAGCGGGTTTAAGGATTATTGTGAGTTTGTCTGGGATTTGGTCTGGTGTTTGTTAGAAAGGGGCGTGATATTTTAATTACGACCCAAATGCAGATATGTATGTACGCATGTAAATGTAATCGTGTGTTTATTGAGTGCTTTGTGATTTGACTTGGGGGGGTGTGCTCAGGTTAGTACACAGTTAGTCAACCCCTTTGTATACTCGGACAATGACAAGACCATCTGAAAAAGGGTAATTTTATGCTTTGTACTTTAAAATATACAGGAAACGAGAGGACAATTAGTTTATCAAATGGATTGGGTTATTGTTTGATTTTTTGGGACTATATACTTTAGGTATTAATGATTTAAATATTGATTTACTTAGTCTAAATTTACAAAATTATTAACATCTTAATCTCAATGGACTCAGTGATTAAGCGATTTGAATGGTAATTGTGAGGAGCCTTTTCAGCCTGGGGCTGTCCAAGCTGTCATAGAGCAGCTTAATGGGTGCCTGTCTCCTTTGATACTGTGTAACACCGCCATCCTAAGAGATGGGACTGAAAATTCATATCATAAAACGCTACCTTTTTTAAAAACCTCTTCTAGATTATTCTTCTTCAACTCAACTTTTTCTCAGCTTCTCAGCATCTGCGTTAATGGCCACCATCAATTTCTCATTTTTCAAATCGACAGTTTGGACTAAAGAATAAAACACATTTTGATCACAACTTTGAAATAAATTTTGGAACTTTCCTGGTCTTTATGTTCGTACATAATGCCCATGGGCGTCGAGTCCGTATTTCTAGTACAGTTTTTTAGCCACAAATACATTACGTTGACCAAATAACAAAAGACTGAGGCTTCCAAATAGTTGCCATAAAGTGATATTTCATCTTTAGTTGGATAATAAGCTGCGAAAAACTTACCAGGGACAACATTTTTATAAACATATCCAAGGTCTAATAAAAACGCGTATTGGATGACCTTGGATCCAGGTTTTATGTTTACATATAGACCGTAATCATTTTTTCCTATGAATAGCAACTACTGTATCTGCAAGAAAGACCGCTGCAACTTAAAAGAAAAGTTCTTAAATATTCCGGCTTCGGGCAAACTTGTTCTGCCATAGAAATTGTTTCTAGTCTATATATAAGTATAAGGTATATAAAAATAGCATGCATATTACGACTTTACTGCTGGGTTTTACCCTTAATTCCCACACACATCCCATCCACTTCCCAATCACTTTTAACCCACCTGCCAAACAAGTGAAAAAGTCGGTCAAGCCTGACTATAACATACTCTGTACCTGGAGTAGAAGCTGAATGCAGTGCTGGTGCTGCGCTCATCTCTAAGTTTCTCTCTTTCTCTCGCTCTCTCTCTCTCTCTCTCTGAGATTGTGTTGAATGCGGTTGTGAAAGGGTGGGAGGCGGTGGGGCGGGGGTGAATTACTTATTTACTCATAACTTGAGAACCGCTCATCCATTAGAAGGTACAAATCATCTATCTTTAAAACTGTAGGAGATATAACGTTTGTCCCATACGTGTCAAACCTCTATTTCTTACCATTTCCGAGATCTGTTTGTTCATACGGACGGACGGACGGACGGACAGACGGACAGACAGACGGACGGACAGACGTACATCGCTACATTGACTCGGCTGTTGATGCTGATCAAGAATATATGGGGCATTCCATACAAAAAAAACTTTTTTCTGGGATGATGTCTCCGAATTAGATGATAATTGGCCCAAAGGAAGCTTATTATGAGAGAAGCTTAACCCCAAAATGTGAGCTTTTTTCCATGTGTACTTGGTATGTCCAACATCTACAAAAAAGTCAGTGCTTTTTCATCAGAAAATTTTGTCGGTAGACGCTGAGGGGTCCTCATAGTTTTCAAAATCTTACCACTAAACTCTTCGTCGGCGTTTAGCATTGACACCACCTGTGAAGCATTACGTTTTCCAGCTTTATACAAGCTGCAGCTTGCAGCTACCAACAATGCTTCAGTAAGGCCTGACAATTTGTTGACTTGCGTTTTTTTGCAACACTCCGAAATATCTTTTTGTGGACGTACAACAATTTCGGAAGATGATCTTTCAATCAATACTAACGGCGTATCTAGCCATTCCAGGTTTCTGTTTTCAAAAAAAACCTTATTTCTTCCACAGTTTTTTCACTTGTAGAAAGCTTACTAGTAAAATTTCGCAAAGTTTTCCATGGTGTGAAACTTCTTGGTTGGGATCGCTTCTTCATGCCATAGTAAAAAAGTACCCATTTTGCTACCGACATTGTTTCTAAAAAGTGCCATGATTTAAAGGTTAGCAGGTAATAGCAGTTCATATTACACATTTTGGATGCACAATGACTCAAACTTCCAGCTAAAAAAATAGTTAGACCGAAGCCGTGCGAATCTTGTAAGTTCTACTCCACGAACGACAGGTGCGGGCTAGTTGTTAATACCCTTAATTACCACTACGTTTTATGAGCAACACATTTATGGACCGGTCACAAACACTGATTTTTTATGTAATACATACCTTGAAGTTAATAAAAAGCCACACTTTTAATAAAACAAGTAAAAATTGTAAATTTCCCAGGAGCTCGAAATCAATGCGCACAACAAAGAAAAAATATTGTAAAGCACTTGCTAAAACATATGTTGCGTTTGACAGCTCACAGCTGATGATCAGCTGATCATAGAGCTTATAAAAAACCGCCAAAAATCTAATCAAAGCATCTGTTATCGATTTGTGTAAAAAACTTATTGCTTTTTCAAATTTGAATTAAAAGCCCACTGTGAGATATTGGCTTTTTATTGATATGAAAAAATATAACATTGAGCCCCAGATCATATCACGTTTTTTTCTGTGTGAACATATTAATTCCGAAATAATTTATAAAGATTTAATTTCCAATGCACTAAGAGCACAAATGTTGTTGTTAAAGCACGCACCCATAGGCCCACTCACAGCAACCAATGGGTTTCTCCCTCATTTCAGTTTGATATTATTGAATACCTACCTATTCGTGTGTCATTCTCTAGTACCATTTGTAGCAGAACTCACCCACAGTTCATAATTGAGACACATTCCCTGAACTCCGATTACGGGCATGTTTTAAAATATTGGCACAAACACACACACACACACGGATTCCATTCATTGCTCTCTTTCAATTACAATGCAAACTATCAGCAATAAAATGCAACTTCCTACCACCAGTTATGGGGGGGGGGGGGGAATGGGGCCAAAGAGGGATCAATTCTCACTCAGTAATAATAATTCGTGTTGTGTTTTATTTTGTATGTGGGTCATGTCCTTATGAAATATTCAAATGTCCTGAATTACGTATTTATGCCATTTCCACATTTCCACTCTTTTATTGTTTGCCCATCTACATTTATTTTTGAAAACGAATTGTAGCTGCGTGTGAGCGTATGTGCGTGTGTGTGTGTGTGTGTAAGTCTGTTTGTATTTCAATTTCGTTATTGAAAATTGACCAAATACACTGTGGAACACTCAAAATTGCCTGGAACTGGGACCAATAAATTGTGAAACTAGAGGCATCAGGTAGCAACACCTCATACCCAGTTTTTCTGGAGCACGTCAAGTTCGCGTTTAATGGGCACTTTTATACTAGCAACACAAAGCTACAACCTCTGTTGCTGGTTAAAAGAAGATGAAAGCTAAAATTTTGTAAAATTCACCAAAGATAAAGGGAGTTACCACAATTGTTATAACAAATTCCCACCTCCAATGGATAAGCGGTTAGTACCCCGCCCATAGAGGACTATCTTAGAAAGTGGAATTAATGAAAAACCACTCGATGGAATTTTTTAAGATTTTAAATATATTGAGATACTGACCAGTTTAATGTGTCCTTAAGAGATGGTAACATGCATCGAAAAACCGCGATGGTAGGTACCACATTTGACAGCACCCATCATCGAGGCAATATAGGCCATAAACTAGAGATCAAAATAGACCGAACTGCGTTTTCAGATTCACCATCGGATCCTTAAGTCACGGGCTATGGCTATCTTTGTACAAGCAATTGCCTCAGAGCAACATTGACCATATGGGTATCAAAAGCGTCTCCAAAATTATGCAATAAATCCTATGAATAAAAGTCGTCATTTCCATTAAGAAAATCAAAAATTTAGTTTAAAAATGTCTTTGGTGGACAAACCGCGATACGCGCAGATGCCTTGAACTGATGTATTTAAATGATCCGATCTGTTTTTCTGCTGGTATTGAAGCACTTTACTCATAAGATTAATTCCATAATTTTGGTGAAACTGGTTTCACCTAAATGGTCAATGTTGCTCGAAGGCAATTGCTAGTATATAAATGCCTAAGAACCGCGAACCTAGTCTTTATTGGTAAAACTGAAAACGCAGTTCGGTCTATTTTGATCTCTAGTTTATGGCCTATATTGCCTCGATGAAGGGTGCTGTCACATGTGGTACCCACCATCGCGGTTTTTCGATGCATGTTACCATCTCTTAGGGACACATTAAACTGGTCAGTATCTCAATATATTTAAAATCTTATACAATTTTATCGAGTGGTTTTCCATTAATTCCACTCTCTGAGTTAGACCTCTATGGGCGGGGTACTAACCGCTTGTCCATTGGAGGTGGGAATTTGTTATAACAATTGTGGTAACTCCCTTTATCTTTGGTGAATTTTACAAAATTTTAGCTTTCATCTTCTTTTAACCAGCAACAGAGGTTGTAGCTTTGTGTTGCTAGTATAAAAGTGCCCATTAAACGCGAACTTGACGTGCTCCAAAAAAACTGGGTATGAGGTGTTGCTACCTGATGCCTCTAGTTTCACAATTTATTGGTCCCAGTTCCAGGCAATTTTGAGTGTTCCACAGTGTAACTGTCTGTTTTAACTCTGTACCTGGAGTATGAGCTGAATACAGTGCTCCTGCTGTGTCTCTCTCTATCTCTGCCTCTCGCTCTCTCTCTTTCTCTCTCTCTCTCTAAGATTGTCCGGTATTGGTTGTGAATGGGTGGGACGGGGGGTGGCGGGGGGAGCTTGGTTCACTTTTTTGCTTATAACTTGAGAACCGCTCATCCGATCTTTATCATTTTCTTAGCAAATCGATACTTTTCGACAATTACTAACTATCTGTAGAAGGTACAAACCATCTATCTACAAAACTGTAGAAGATATGACGTTTTTTCAAAATTACGGGGGCGGGAGGGGGCGTCGCAAAAAATAAAAATTAACTTGATCTGCCTGCAAGTATAAGAAGTATTTGTCCCATACATGTCAAACCTCTATCTCTTACCATCTCTGAGATCTGTTTGTTCATACGGACGGACAGACAGACGGACAGACGGACATGGCTTTATCAACTCGGCTGTTGTTGCTGAATATATATACTTTATAGGGTCGGAAATGATTTCTTCTCCCCCTGTTACATAGTTTTCCACAAACTTAACATACTCTATGTACCTTCGGTACAGAGTATAAAAATTCAGGCATATCTTAAAATATTTGTTTTTATACCAAAGGTACATAGAGTATAATAAGTTTGTGCAAAAGAAAACTTTTTGGGTTCGTAATTTTGTTCACCAAAAATATTCGTAAATTGAAACTAACAAAAGTTTAGAAGCAAGTCTGCATTGAGATTTTTATTGAATTTTTATTTTATATTTTGGAAATCACAAGTGGTTAGAGCGAGATGGGCATATATCCGAATGCACTCAGAGAGCGTTAGTGAAAGCAAACAGCCGTTCAGTCTATATCAGTGTCCGGCACCGTTTAATGTTCTGTGCATACAAGTAGCGACGTCCATCCCCTGTAGCAGCGGCGTCGATACACAGACACTATAAGAGCGTACAATGCTCTCTCTTGCACTAACAAACATGTGCTAACTGAGAGCGCTCACGCGTGTCTGAACGCACACATTCAAAGGCAAAATAAGCATGTGTGTTTTGCCGGACACTGGTCTATATATTCTGAATCAGCGCTGCTCAACGTGAGCGAGGCCAACAAGTGAGAGTGTATGTGAATAGCGAAATGTTTTCGCCCCATAGGGGGAACCAGAGGCCATCGCTGTTCTAAATTGTTGTTGGTATAAAATATCACTTCGAGATATCATGCAGACAAAAGCGGCTACATTTAGAATCTCATTTATTCAGTCAAAATACTAAATGCTTTGAGAATTTTGCTCTGTGACACTGAATGTGACATTTTGTGACGCGATGTACCCAATATTAAGGTAAGGCCAGAAACATTTTTCCCTCACATACACTAAAAATAAAGGTAATATTTTTCATCTCAAGTGTGCTCTTAAAAAAATATATTAAATTGAAAAATATGTAAAGAATTTCAAATTGATTTTTATTTAACATATCATTATTCCATTTTTAGTATCATTTTGAAACTTGTTCATATCAATTTAAGTGAATGATATTATTATGGATTAGAAAGACACTACCTTCTTTCCAAATGAAATAAAAAATTTGATATTTTTGAGAAGTTCATTTTAATAAGATGAATATCAAGATGAACTTACATAACAACATACATAAGCATTTGTAGTCTTTCGTTTTGATTCAAATTCAGAGAATAATAATAACTTTAAAAAGGCGATCGCACAAACAACTACAATATGTGCGTGCACCCACCTTTTAAGACAAACAAATTGACATTATAAATAAAGGGAAATTTAAGGAACGAGAAGGAGACAATGCAGCTAACTAAAATCTTTACCTTCGTCATTTCTCCTATTATTTGTTCATCACTTAAATATACGTATATCAAAATTATTACAAGTAGAAAAAAAACCGAAAATTGCCCATGTATTTGTTTCGGTTTCTGCTGATTATCTAACGGTTATAATAAACCTCTTTTTTCTGTTACGGTCACAGAGTAGCGGTTAAGGGTTTCTGTTACGGTTCTAATCATTGTTCACAATTCCAAATACCCATTCTAATTAATTATTTTAGCCTTATCGGTTTCTATTCATCTAGATAATTTGTTTGACTGTCGGTTAAACAAATATGTTTGCCCTCTCCGCTCTTTTGCGCTGTCAGATCTTAATCTAGTATAAAATCAACTGATGAAAGATTCAATAATGAACATTTTCATTGCATTGCATTCACGAGGGTAGCTTAAACTGTTTGCATTTGCCTCATTGATTGTGTTTACGGCCGTCGTCACACGCGCCAAACAGTCAACACACTTGAGAAAGAATCCGACTGTTGTTGTTTGGCAAACACGCAATTTTCCACTTTTTTGGCACTGCACGTGCAACACCAACAACAACGACAACAACAACAACAACAGTAAACAAACAACTCAAGCACATTCAGTCAATAAGTAAAATTAAAATAATAACAAATTTCGGTATAAGAAAGAAGCCGAAGCCTCCCCATTTGTTTGCATTCAATGAAAAATTTCCTGCCATTTAGCTTATAAATATAAATTTTTTTGTTTAGAATAAAGATTTTTTCGGAATATTAAGTAATGTTTGTTTATGTAGAGCAACAAGTTGATGGCTAAATGGGAATTGTGTTGAGAGAGGGCTATAATTGCGCAATTCCTTTTTACAGAAACGAATAAAAATCATAACACACACTTCCCTTTTTTTTTGGGCAGCGAAAATAAATCAATAGCATCATATCATATCTTAACCCCAGCCCCAAACCCCGTCACGAAAACAAATTGGATTTTTTTCTTGCTTTTTTTCTCGTAAAGGAAACCGAAAAGTCCTTTTGCCTTCATTGTCGCCTTTTTGCTCACTTCTTGGGTGAGTTTTTTTTTTTTTTTTTGGTTGGCCTAATCAAGTAACCCGAACACGTTCCTTTGTTAGATTTATATGGAAAATATTTTTATACATGCAACCCAATGAGTTTCTCACCCTGTGACTAAGAAAAGCTTTTTACAGGGGCGTCGTGTCAGGAGGGGGAAAGGGGGGTCAATAAAATATTTCTTAAGAAAACGAAATATTTATTGATATTTTTATTATTTAAACTCTTTAAATTATCCCCCTTTAAAACTGATTACGCCCATGGCAATTTTCCTTGACTATTTGGAGGGTGGCTAGACTTTGCCTTTTGCTCGACTCAAAAGTGATATTTTACATATTTTTCTACAATTTTTTTCTTTCTTTTTGCCCTTTTCTTGGGGTTTTGCTTGAATTTTATTACTTAACGCTTAAGTGTGTGCTTTTAAGCAGCAGTTGGCCAGAAAGAGATGGAAATGCATTTTCGGGGTATTTTTTTCTTTCTCCGCTTAAATTGAAAAGTTGAAAAAGGTTTTTCTTTGGGGCTGCTCTTTTGTTTGCAAAACGGAAAAAAATAAAAAATTAAACCATATTTAAGGAAATGATTAAAAACTTTTTCTTTTATTCAACAAATAACATGAAAATGAGAAGATGGAAATGAAAACAAAGGAAATGCTTGGAAAATTATCACAATATCTTTAAGATATTACCAGCTGCTGCCACCACCCTGAGACCAGCCACCACTGGATGCACCACCTGAAGACCAGCCACCACTGGATGCACCACCTGAAGACCAGCCACCACTGGAGGCACCTCCGGAGGACCAGCCACCACTGGGAGCCCCGCCAGATGACCAACCACCAGCATCGCCTGCACCGGAATCCGTTTCCGAAATGATTTTGATAATCTTAACAGCTGTTGTGGCATCGTTTCCGCCCGAGGACCAACCGGAAGAGCCCCCGAAGACCAACCACCACTGCTGGCACCACCATGTCCACCTCCATAGCCACCTGAAGAAGGTTGCTGTGAAATAATCTTGATGATTTTCACTTCCTGGGCGCTGTCTCCACCGCCATATCCAGCGCCGCCTCCTGCTCCACCAGCTGACCAGCCACCACCGCCTCCGGCACCACCACTTGACCAGCCACCACCGCCTCCACCAGCACCACCACTTGACCAGCCACCATTACTCGAAGGAGCACTTTCGTGTATCACTTTGATAATTTTAATAGGAGCCGCTCCACCGGAGCTATGATGATCACTGTCACCACCTCCATAGCCGCCATGAGATCCACCATGTGATCCTCCACCACCACCACCAGCACCATAACCGCCATGAGCTCCTCCTCCGCCTCCAATAAATCCAGCATGGGCCACTGCCCCCAAAGCCAGCAAGCAGACAAAAATTTTCATGTTTAACTGTTTATGATGAGCCAAACTGTCGAACTGATGCCCTGTCCTAACTGGCAAGCGGCTTTTATAGACCAACATCATAAAACATAAATGACAAAACCACCAATGTGGGCCAGTTCGGGCCAGACCTTGGCTCAAGATCAACTCCACCGCCGGAAACCGAAGCGCGAAAAGTGCATCAACTCCAATTCGAAAGAAACGGCCTCAGGAGTCGAAGTGGCGAAGTTGCTCTGAAGTGGCAGCGAAAGCGAGTGCGCCCTCGAATGAGATGTGCATGGAGAGGCTGTTGATTGATAATGTGGGAGAGTTACGTTACATTTTTAAACTGATTCATCAATTGCCAAATATTTTGGGGTATAACGAATGAGTAAATGAATCCGATCTAAGACTCAATTTTGTTTACTCTTGTGCGTAGTATAAACACCAGCTTCCTTACATGTTCTAATTTGTATCCCAAGAGGTTTTCATTACCTGGTAATCCCGAATATTATTGAGGCGATTAGAAAAAAAAGTTTGAGTTGACCCGTTTTTTTTTTAATTCTATCCTATTAAGCCTATTAAAGATTGAATAAAGCCAAAAATTCGAACACAATTTAATCCCAAAGTTGGATCAATTTAAACATGTTTAAGATTAATTTGAGCTCGATATGTTATATTGGTTTGATCCCAGGAAAGAAAACACTTCTATTTTTCTATGCTATAGCACATTCTTATACTCTTCAAAGAACACACCAGTTTTGGTTTATTTAAGACTTCTGAATAACAAAGAAATATTGGGACTCGAACCTACGATTATGCGCACTGAACTCGAATGGAACCACCAACCCCTTAGGATGTTGCAGCATGTCTAAAAGGCTCAATCCCGCTCCGAAATTTCAGAATATTTGATCTCGAAAGGGATTAAAGTAAAAACATTTGGAATGATGCAAGTTCAAAAGGCATGGGCCAATATTTAAGAGCTTGAAGTGTGAAGAATATCTTGGAAGACGAGATTGAATTTACATACGAGTGCCAGGCTTACTCTAAAATTAAAATTTCTCCAAAGTCAGCCTGCTTCGCTTTGTATGCGTTTTTACGAGAGCTTCTTTATTCATACGGGTGACATGTCCTAGCTGCTGTTGCTTTATGAGCTTGACCAGACTGGTGTCTCCATAGAGCTTATACAGTTTGGTATTCGTTCGAATGCGGAAATCATTGCCAACATTAAAAGATCCATAAATTCTCCGAAGCATTTTTCGCTCGAACACCGCTGCTGTCAATATTCATGCTTCTGCGCCGTATTGCAGGGCTGGGATGATGAGCGACTTATATAGCGCTATTTTTGAAAGAGGTCTTTGCTCTTGAACTCCTATGACTAAGCCACGTTAACTATTTGGTTTAAAACACAAGTTAGGTCTAAGTTCGGTCTATTAGATACGGCGTGTTGCCAGTAAGAATGACTGAAACACAATGGTGGAAAGATTTAAAAGGCGGGAGTATCGAGCATTGATAGTTTTTTGTGATATGGGAACCAGTTAGATAAACTGAATCTGTGATTGGAGCTGGATGAACTAGAACTGGAACCGCCACACTTCCTACTGAGCCCGTGGAAGCATCTCTTTGCATGAGTAATACTTCATTGGACCGATAGTTTCTATGGCAGCTATAAGATATAGTCATCCGATTTTGACCAAAACTTCCAAATCTGTGTAAAAGCGTGTAAAACTAATAATTGCTGAAGCGGGAGGCGTTTACATTAAAAACAAAAAGTTTTTCTCACAAAGACCCACTTTTCGACCGATAGTTCCTATGGCAGCTATAAGATAGAGTCATCCGATTTTGACCAAATTTTCCGAATCTGTGTAAAGGCGTATGCAACTAATAATTGCTAAAGCGGGAGGCGTTTACCTTAAAAACAACAAGTTTTTCTCACAAAGACCCACTTTTCGACCGATAGTTTCTATGGCAGCTATAAGATATAGTCAGCCGATCCGGTCGGTTCCGACATATTATCAGTGTGCAGTAAAAAGAAGACTCTGTGCAAAGTTTCAGCTCGATAGCTTTAAAACTGAGAGACTAGTTTGCGTAGAAACAGACAGACAGACAGACGGGCAGACAGACGGACGGACAAATCTCAATCGACTCAGCTCGTCGCCCTGATCAAGAATATATATAGTTTTTAGGGTCGGAAATGAATATTTCTATGCGTTGCAAGCTTCTGGGCAAAATTATAATACCCTTTGCAAGGGTATAAATATAAATAATAAATAAAAAAATTTTTTAATTTCAGCTTATAATTGATATAAAAAAAATCATTTGTTTTCTGGGTGTACTCTCCCATTGTAACAGATTGTCCAAGACGCGAAAACTTCTTTTTTATTTTGACGAAGCTTTGAATGCTTCTCAACGTCATCATGCAAAGTCATAAGTTGTTGGTGTACCAAAGGTAGACATGGCTTCAAAGATCCTTGACCCCATTGGTCTGTCGAATACTGATTAATAACACAGTGCAACACCAAAAAAAACACCGGCATAGGTCCTTTAAATTATGATAAGAGGGATCTCTGTAAGCATCACCCCATACCCAGATTTTCAGATGAAGCCTCGGATCGCTTTTAAAGGTCCTATTGCCGATTTTTTTTAATGCTGAATTTTGTCGAACTGTGTAATCCACAAAAAGATGAAAGCCCTCTCTAGGATTCGTCGTGCCAGGTCTACATACCAATATCTATATATACATATAAAAATCGTGCCATTTGTTGGTAAGCAAACTCCTCCGAAACTGCTTGAACCATTTTAATGAAATTTTTGATGTGAAACATCTTTAATTTCGGTACGGACGATTTTAGTAGGAGTAAAATTTGATTTCAGCGTCACGTGACGCTGACGTCGTTCATATTTTGTGTGGTTGTTTTGCGGAGTTTCCCGACAAACACACTCACAAACAGAAGGGAATGGTCGGAGGGGAAAGCGAAGAGGTGGGAAATATGCTGAAGAGGGGCGACTGGGTGCGTTCTGGTGGTATTTAAGAGGGGTTTGGGTGGAGTCTTATATGGGCGAGATCTGGGTGGTATCGGGGAAGGATTTGACTGGGATCTGGGTGGGATCTCGGCGGGATCTGGAAAGGATCTGGGTGGAGTCTGGAAGGAATCTGGGTAGGATCTGGGTGGGACCAGGGTTCTGGTTTGGTTCTGGATGGGATCTGGGTGAGATCTCGGCGGGATCTACGTGTGATCTGGGTGGAATCTGGAAGGAATCTGGATAGGATCTGGGTGGGACCAGGATGGGATCTTGGTGGGATCTGGGTGGTATCTGGACGGGATTTGGATGGGATCTGGAAAGGATCTGGGTGGAATCTGAGAGGGATCTGGGAGGGTTCTGAATGAGATCAGGGTGGGATCAGAGGGGTGAGATTTGGATGGGACTTGGGTAGAGTCTGGATGGGAATTGGGTGGGATCTGGTTGGGTTCTGGGCGGGATGTGGATCGGATGTTGGTTTGATCTGGGTAAGACCTTTGTGTGATCTAGATGGGTTTTAGGATGGATCTGATTAGGATCTTGGTATGATCTAGCTGGGATTTGTGTGGTATCTGGGTAGTATCCGGGAGAGATCTGGGTGGGATCTGGGAGGGAAATGATTGGGATCTAAGATTTCACATTGGTGGTATTTTAGCAGAATAAACTTCCTGAAACTCTGCAGCAATTGATTTTGTTTGTGGTATTTTTACTCCCCGTTCATATCTTCTTTCAAAACAGTGCCCTTGCTCATTGATATACCATTGAGAGAGCTTGTGATTTGAACATAAGCTCTTAAGGTAAGCATCCTGTTTCACAACAAAGTCTCGTAAGTGCTAGCGACACTCACCTCCTTTTTTTTTGTATATATTTGGCAGGTAGGTTTTAAGTATATTTTGTATGGCTACGTGATTTGGGTTCATTCTTGCAAACTCCTCTTTTGGCCTATCTCTGTGTGCGTTTTTGACAGTAAACAATGCTAGCAAGAAGTAGGGGTGGCTATTTGAGCCGTCGATCGAATGCGAAATGTAAGAGCATAAGAGAGGAATGTGGGTAGGATGTGGTTGGAAAGTAGGTGGAAATTGGTCAGGATTTGAGTGGGAAGTAGGTGGGATGTGGGTTTGAAATGACAAAAACTTTTGTGACAAAATGAAGAAATAATAAATTAAAGAACCAATTATTCCTGAGTGTGTTAAAAAATTGTCTAAAGACTTAAGAAAATTAAAAAAATATGGTAGAAACATTCTTGGCAAAAGTTGATAAAGGTTCAAAATTGCTCCATTAATGATTTAAGAAGACGAACTTCTATTCACCTGTTAGTGTATCCGCAGTTTCACCTTATCCAATTTGAACGGATTTGTTATGAATTTCTTGCAGTTTATTTTGATTATGTTGATTATGTAATGAAACAACAATCACTTTTTTTTTGGCGCTTTGGGGAGCACTTCATGTTGTTGAAGTTTTCTTCACGTTTGACTCTTGTTTAGGTGGCTTGATCTTCATCAGCAAAACTCTGATCGAATCACATGATTAATGAGCAGTCAACTGGCCCTGACATGGTTTCATGTTGAAATTGCAGCTACCGTTTAAAGTGCTCCCTGATCGAACGAAGACTGTCCAGGAAAGGTTCTACCAAATATCAATTAATCAATTTGTTTTGCTTATAAATATGACTAAATATGGCCAGGCTCCGCGGTTTGCGATGATAAATCGTTTCATTACTTTTTTTTCTCAATTTTTTGCATTTTCACTCAACCAAATAAATTCAATTAAACACAAAAATTTCGAAAGACACGCATAAAAAGCAAAGCAACCAAAACTGCAAAAATGAACGTGGGAATATTTTCGCTTTTGGTGTTTGCCAGGCATGACAAATATGTGAGACACTACCCCCCAACCCCTCTCCCGCGGGGGCCTACTGCCTCACCTCTCACAAATTAGGAATGCACTGCGAAAATCAGAGCAAACGACGCGTGCAACATACATATTTGATATGTGTGTGTTTTTTTAGGCAACATATGTTGCCAACACGCTTCGCTGTACAAATTTGCAGCCATTTGGAGTTTTTTGTAAGCGGACAGATGAGATTATGTTGTTGTCGAGCTATAGCCTGATTTTGGGTTCCAATTGTCGTTCCAGCCATTAACATTTGACCTTTTCGCTGGGCAATAATTTAAGCCACTAAGCTTGATTCGCCACTTAAGATAAATGCGTGATATATTAAACCACTTGGTGTATTTCTTGTTTTATTAATTAACAAGTGTTCAAAATATGCAAATTTCTCAGTGAAGAATGCAAAGCCAAATATTTAAGCTTATAAGTAAGTAGAAAATAGAAAATTATAACGCGTCTTAAAAAAAAAACTAAGAACCAAAACTGGCACAAAAACAAAAGAAGCAGAGGATGGAAAAAAACCTATTTACAGTTAGTTGATTGTGCCCATTTCATTGTAAGCTGTTAGATTGTTTTCCCCCACGAACAAGACGACGGCAGACAAAAGAAGCCAATGAACGACGCACTGTCTCCAAAAAAAAATAAAGAAGAATAGAACAAAAATGAGATGAAAAGACGGAGGAGGAATGAAGCCGAATTATGAACCAATTTACAAATTACCAGCGCACAAGCAAAACAAGAATTAAGCAGCGGTGTGGGAGAAGAGACGGCGAGTCTTCAAGTCTACACACGCCCCATTCTAGGCAGAATAAGTCATTGACCAAGTAACGAGTGATGCTTTGGTGACGTATAAGCAGATCAAACATGAAGATTTTCAATTTTAGGGGAGCAACCGGAAGTGTTTATTCGCACAAAAACCAAAATATTCGGGACATTAAACTTTAACCATCGAAATCTTAAGACGGCAAACATAATATTCCAATTCCTGTAAATACAGTCTATGCAAACCAAAGTAACAACTTTGTATGCCTCTTGCAAAATCGAAAGCAACCATAAATATGTATGCGTCGTCTTTAGCGTAGATTTCTTTCATCTCTTTCAGAAATATTTTCAGCTCAGAGTTTTACCCACTACTGGCCTTAATTTTCATGAGTATCTGATTTTAATTAAGTGTGAATTGGGGATGTCAAAAATATTATCGATATTTTTTGCCCAAAATGGCGAATATCGTTGTCGCATATTTTTTCGAGGTGATATTTTTGTTTTAGCGTTCGGCCACACTGTTGCGAATAACTGTTTTTCGAACCCTGGACATGTGACGCAAAATGTTCAAAAACTATTAATCCTCTAGTGCCCAAGACCGCCTCTAGACGGGTAAGTTTAAAAACACCGTTATTTTATTCTTTTCATTCCTTTTGACTCGGTTTTTCGTTTTTTCTAATTCGGGGAAATCCAAAAATTAAGTTCGTTGCGTTTGGAATACATACTAGAGCTTGCGCAAGCTGCTGTAGTCATTTGAAGCAAGAAATTTGTGCAACTCGGACGAAATAATTATTTTGTAAAAAGTGCAAAATATAAATATTTTTTTAAAATATAAAAAGTTTGCTGCTGGAAAAAAAAAATTCTACAGTGTTGCTGATAGTCTCAAGGACTCAAAATACGAGACCCACACTAAAAATAAGACTTCGTTAGCTTTCTATTGCTTTTATAAGGTATCCCGTCTAGAGGTGGTCTTGCGACAATTCGGGATAAAAAAATTATTAGGTAAGTTTGAAAGTGTAAAGTACAAATAATTGCTTCAGTAGACATGGAACGACGACAAGTAAATAAGCTATCAGCTCTTTCCGACGTGAAGATTGAAAAATTTTTAAATTCAATTGATTTTGACATTGATACGGACGGAGAAGTAGAATTGGAGAACGATTTGACTGATGATGTTTGCGAGGCAGCGCTTCCTGTCAATGAGGAAGATGAAGAAGCGATTGGAAAAGTGCTACATATGTAGGATTCTAAGTTGGCTAGAAAGATTTGTGTAACTTCAAGCGGAAGTCCTGTGGATAAACAAATGTGTGCAGCGAAGATGAAGACCTTTCTTACACAATATTTACCAGACAAACCACACAAGTGGGTAGTGAAATTCTTCAATTTGTGTGACTCTTCTGGCTTTTGCTATAATTTCGAGATATATTGTGGAGCAGGTGACAAAGTTGTTCAAAATGGCTCACCATATCTTGGTGCGGTAGCAAATGTAGTTGTTCGATTGTTACGCAATGTTCCGGACTTCAAAAATCAGATTATCTACTTTGACAATTATTATACTTCCTTGCCGCTTCTTGTATATCTCAAGTTCGCTCGAATCGCATTCCAAATTGTAAGCTGCCATTTGACAGCGACCTCGAGAAACAAGTGCGTGGATATTTTACAGAATTTTGTGGATCTGCATTAGGAGTCGAACTGTCTTTGACGATTTGGAAGGACAATAAGGCAGTACGACTTGCTTCGACTTACGCGGGCACAAAGCCTTTCCTGAATGAAACGAATTCAAAAGGTCAGGTTTCACGTTTTGTTTGTTCCGAAAAAAAGTACGTTGACATAAATTGCCCAAATGTTATCCACGAATACAACAACCACATGGGTGGTGTCGACTTAATGGACGGACTTATTGGTCGATATAAAATTCCCGTAAAGAGCAACAAGTACACAAATCGACTATTTACACAAAAAAATTGTTTATTTTTCATTTTAATAAAAAAAATCCGAAATTAGATCTCGACATGCCCACCAAAACGTAATTTGCGGTTTTGCACAAAAATTTTTTGTTAATTTTATAAACAATTTCAAAAATCGTCAAAAACGAAAGAATGGAAAAAAAGGGTTTTTTAAAAACGCGATATCTTAGGTTTGGTTTATCCGACAGGTCTCAAGTTGATATCGATGGAAAGAATTTTACTGTATCTACTCAAATTATAATTTTATAGATTTTTAAATTATTTAATAATATTAAGTAAATGTTGCTAAAAATTACATATAATTTTTTTCTCAGTGTTAACCACCATGTTATAGCTTCTAAGGATATACATTTAATTGTTCTAAGCATAACTTAAATTTTGGTGTTTTCAAAAAGATGGAGACTTTTATAGTTTAAAAGATATTAATTTTTGAAATTATAAACAAATTAAAAGATGCCCTTGAAAAGAGCTTTGCCATGACGTCAGTTTTAAAGCTTTATATAACACAAAATACCAATTGCCAAACTTCCGATCAGAGGTCGTACATGTGCTTTGCATGCTGCAAACTCCGTCTGCCATCTGCCAAAAGGACCCGGGCGCCCGCGACAAGTTGACGGAAAGGAAAATAAATGCACAGGGAAGAAAACTTTCCTTCCGATTAATGATGTACGTTATGATACCGTCGAGCATTTTCCAATGTTTTTATCACGCGCTGACAAAAAAAACCTGTAAGCTTCTCAAATTGTCGGCCGTAAATGTAATATAAGCCTGAGCTTTTCCCAGAAAAAAGACTGTTTCTATGATTTTCATCACAAATAAGTGATCAAACTTTTTGTACACAAATATTTGAAGCCTTGTGAATTTAAGTAACTTTAGTTTAACTTGTTATTTTATTTGTTTTTGTATTCTTTCTTTATATCATTTATAAAAAAACGTGTAAACAAAAGAATTGATTATCTAATTTTTGGTTGGCCTACCTTCCCAAAGCTGCCTCTAGGCGGTCCAAGAATATAGTCCTATAAAACTCGATCCGTGCAAAAGTAAAAGTTTTCTTAAACAAATATTCACTTTTGATACATTCTGAATACAAAAATAATTTTTTTCTTGGAAAAGAAAAATTGGGCACTAAAGGGTTAATAAAAGTTGATGCACTGAAATCGCAGTGGAAATAGTGCTCCACTATTATAGTATCAGCAGTGTCTCGTCTTTAATGGTAAGACTAAAATCTCCCTACATGTTCCTGGACCAAACGACACGTCCAAATGATAAAAGTTTTGTCTTATTTCGTACCACTAAATCAAATACCCAATTTGCTTCTTTTCGCTCCTCTTCATTTCTATAATTTTTAATGGCGCCCAAACCAAAAAAAACAAAAACCTCACCAGATCACATGAAGGCACTCAGCAAAACTAATTTAAAATCAAGTTAAGAGGTTAACGGCAATTTGTGTCTCATTCCACTCTGGCCAATTCGTTGTTCAGCTCTTTCCCCAACTGGCAGAATCTACAAGAACAGCTACAATAAGTCAATTGCATTGGCAATAATAAATAGAAGAGAAAACTGCAGCAAACAAGTAACAAGGCGAACACCATTACCTTTCGCTCCCGCTCTGCCGCACCCCCTTTTTTTTTTACCCTACTCGAGCGTACCTTTTGCGATCGGCAAACAAGCTAAACAAAACGCTTCCTCAAACTGCCTAGCGGATTTACATTGGATGCGCGCCGCTAGAAGGAGCAGAGGGGCTGCTGCTAACCAGTTAGGCGCTCGAATTGGGCGAGCGCTGATGTGTGAGAGAGGGGGAAACGCTGCAGTTGACGGTCGGTGCGTTGCGGAATGCTTCGTTGGTCTCGGAGGCCAGAAATTGGCAAACAATAAAAGCCGTCAAAAAGTGCAGCCAACAACAACACACAACAACAAATAGAAAAGCAATAGCCAAAGAGTTACAGCAAAAAAAAAAAAAACAAAACAAAAAAAAAAAACAGTTTGAAAAGTTGATTGTTTAGTTGGAGTTGGAGCATAAAAAAAAAGTGGAGCGTCGATTGGAGCTGGGGAGAAAATGGTTTTTGCAAATAGAGTGAGCAAAAAGCAAGACAGGGGAAAGTGCGGGGTGGCCGACGGCAGATGAAGTGCATTCTGAATGAGGTTGGGAACCCAGGGATTTGAACTATGCTTGGACATGGGTATGGACTATTATCATAGGTTTTAGAGTGGGGAAAAAGCGGAGGGCGGTGAGTGTGGTACGATTAGGGCAAAGCTAGACTTTGGTATAATGTTCCGGCTTACGATATTCCAAGTTGCCTTATTCTGAGCTTCTTTTAAGACTGGCATTGGTTAAAAAATACGATATTTGACTTAATGATGCAGAAATATTCACGGAGTTGTGTAAAATTTTCATATTGATATCTCTTATACTTTCCATGTGAGATAAGTTTAACTTGAAACTGAGAGAATCTTTTTTTCTGGGTTAAATCCATTGAGAACTTTAAATGCGTCTTTCTTAAAATGGATTATTATGAGTTATGCCAGTGCTTGAAGTAAGTGAGTGATATTTGAAGATGAGTTTTCCATGGTTGTTTAAGTCAAAGTAATTAAATCTCTTTTTACGATATTCAAACTTCAAGTTTATTTCAGCAATTCGCTTAATGTATTCGGAGATGACATTTTCATAGCTTCAAGCTTTTGTGAGATACGATATTCAGATACTAACAATATTTTAAGCTGGGTTTAAAGCAAAATAAGCCCATCGACCAAATACGATTCAATACCCATATGATTTGTTAACTTTTTTGGGTCAATGCGTTTTCTAGAACACAAGGAAAAGTTTAATATAATTTACGATATTCATCAATAACACAGTGTTACAGCGAAAATATACTTTCGAAATGACCTAGCACACGCTGTAGAGCCGGTCGAGTATAGCATTTCCTCATAATTGGTTTTTTCCTAACACCTCCAAAATCTGAAGTTATGGCCCAAAACCCGCTTTTTGCTTTTTTACCTCACTTAAATTGATATAACTCGCGAATGGACCGTCTGATTGCTCATAACCTTATCAATTCCGATAGCCACGAGAGGGATCTAAAACATTATAATCAATGGTTTGACTAATTTATCGCGATGGCTGAGAAATGCGGCTTACAGTTATGGCATTTTCAACTTTTTTTGAGAAATTTGTACTTTGACCATCACTGGTTTAACTATTTTATTCTATGCCCAATGAATTTGGATACCGTTTGACGAAGTTATGCGCGATTTTCTGAGTACACATCGACAATCTAGTATTCTTTTTTAGTGTGCTAACATATTTATTTTTGCTTTCACATAATTTTTTTTTGATTGGCGCCAGATTCAAATAATATTTTTAAAAACTTAAAATGCAAATATATATAAACTTCCATGTATTAAAATTTTTTCGCAAATATTAACGGTCTTTGAATACTGTTATCTAGCATAAAAATAAATTGAGCTATAGTGAGTAGATGTGGGCTGCAAGTGCTTGTTATTAAACAAAAGAGCCGTGCACAGCAAGAATCGTATACAGGTAGGCACGGTTAAGGCTTGTGAAAAGCAGATTGCTTTCATGGCGCAAGCCGTGGCCACGCCTGGACATATCTAGTCTAATGCAGAGAATTAAGCTGCGTGTTCTATTTAATAATAAACCCCTTTGGTACCTTAGAAATTAGAAGAAAGTGACATCAGCTTGCACTTAAGCAGCGATGGGTAGTGCATAGCGGCCCGTTATCCTGTCTAAAAACTCAGCGCATAATAAATTACCTTCTTTTCAGGCGAGGACCCGCTCAAGCTGACGTCGCAGCAAGTGTAATTGGCTCGATTTGAGGTGATTTAAAAGAAATAAATCCCAGAGTATTGACGTCAGACCGCATAAGCACATAGCGCAGCAAGTGCAGTATTTGCGACTTTAACTCGCTTATAAGTATATAGTATTTATTTTCAATGGGTGACAAAATGTATTCAACAGTTTCCTTTTTAAAAGTAAAGATGTTAAAAATATTTCGCCAGTCTTCAGCAACTTAGCAGGAATTTTAGCAGCACCAGCTGCTCGTGGATTTTTGGGATTCTTTTTTTGCCCGAAATTTATATCACATATGCCTGACGATCTCGGCTACTGCTATTACTGCCCGACAGTCGCTTTTGTTCCGTGCGAGCTGGCGACAGTTGTTCACAACAAGGTGGCAATGCCAGCCGCCTTCGTCTTGTACGCCCTATTTGCTGGAGCTTATCCATCCGGGTAACATGTCCTATCCAGCGCAGTCTCTGTTGACTTATGCGCTTGACTAGACTAGGATACCCATGAGCGCAATTGGGATCGTCCATCCTTTTATAGTAGTTTTTATATTCTTCATCATCGGTCATCTATGGTATTTTATCGCGGTTCTTCGCGAGCTGGGTTCAAGTTAAAAACTTCGTGTTGCCTCGCGTTGAGCTTGATCTACGATATTCCGAAATTATATAATCAGAACTGATATGCTCTGTGAGTTTACCAGCGCGTCAAACCCAATACAAATGCATGTATTCGATTATAAGCAAGAACAACAATTCAAAATAGAAAGAGAAAACCGATTTGTTTTTGTGTGTGGTGTGCGAATGAAAATGTGTTTCGTCTCTTCGCACAAGCCTCGCCATCAGTTCGGCTAGTGCCGCCGTGCATAGCGAAAAGCGTTCGGTCGTACGCAAAAGCAACTTTGTTCTTGCGTTCGAGTTTGCAAGAGACATGATGTAGGTGTTGTTGCCTCGCGTTATGGGCTTAGTTGTGTTTGATTTACGATATTCCGAAATTATACATAAAGAGCTGATATGCACTGTAGATTAATTTAGAATGATTTACTTGTTATATTAAATTTGCGATACAATTTGAATTACGATATTCGGATATGTGTTGCTTAAGCTAAAGCTAAGGTCACACAGGCAAATAATTTGACCAAATTTTTATGAAAATTTGACTAAATAGACCAGCATCGGAAACTTTTCGGCTATTTTTGATTAAATTGCTTACGTATGGAACCATAGTTTTAGTTTAAGGTAATGAAAAATCTGCAATCATTGCTATTTTGCGACTTTTTTTTTGAAAATTTGGGCAAATTATTTGCCTGCCAAATTTGACAGCCAAATTAAATTTTCAAATATGGCGATATTTTACAAAAAAGGTTCTAATTGTGTGTGAAAGCCATATTTATTTGAATTTTGTTGGCGTCGCAGAAGGGTCTTAATCACTGGATATAATATTAAATTTTTAAGAATATGAACTCAAGCAGTTTACAAAGGCAGAGGCAGCCGAAATGAGCGTTTTGTTTTGCACCTCTTGTATTTTTACAACGATTTCATGCAACGATGCTACGCCAAGGCAAAGAATATCTACATTTTCTTGCATTCATGCAAGTCAATTCTCTTATAAATGTTAAGGAGTCGGAAAATTCCAAATATAAATGTATCGCAATAAGTCGATAATTTGACAGCGGCTATCGACATAACACAAAAGTTTCTGTGAAACACAACATTTGCGAGTGTGAACACTAAGCCGAATTCAATTGAAACTTTCGAAATTTCGACAAATTTTGATTAAAATTTATTTGACGTGTTTGTGAACACCAAGACAAATTCGAACACAAATCAGTCAAACTACGACATGACAGTTTGTGTAAATTAATTTGACTGTGTGAACTTAGCTTTAGAGCTAATATGCGGTGTACTTAAGAATGTAAATCAAAGATACTCTATTTTGAGCCTAGTCAGCGTTTCAATTTACGATATTTAAAATCCAAAACTGTAGTATTTAAAAAAAAATTTTCAGAGAAGTTATCGTCAGAGCTTATACACATGTCAGATTAAGAAAATGTTTATTTACGATATTCAGCGTTATATCAGTCGGAGTAAAAAATCCTTCTAATTTACGATATTCGATAAACTCAAATAAAATTATGTAAATAACCTATTTTAAATTATCCTTACGTAGGGGTCACCTAAGGCTAAATTTAGACTTCCGCCGAACTTACCACTTCCCACATATCAAATCACCTTAACTCTGATCTCTAAAACTCCTCAAAATCTTTCCGATCGTGAATCACGCTCGCATATCTAATGGCTAAGCTAAGCGCATTGGTGAAAGATACATTTCAACTCTTGTCAAAAAAAAGAAAAAAACAAAACAAAATGTAAAAAGCAACTTTAAAGTCTTGCCATGGAAAACAGACAAAATGTGACGGAAGAAAGCGCTCAAAGAGCAAGCTCAAGACGAGGGGGGACAAGATGCTGAGGAGCAGCTGCCGTTGACTGACTGACATTTTACGGCACAGTGCCGTGGCCTGACAAATGCATATAGGAGAGCGAGAGAGATCTCGTAAGATCTGCGAGAGCTGGAGCTGGAGCTGCAAGCATTTTGCCAGTGATTTGTGCTGACGACGACGACGCGACGCGACGCGACGTTGACGTTGTAGCAATTGAATTTTTGCACGTCGCCCATGAAGTTGTTTGTTTGCTTGGCAACCGCCCCACCATCCATCCCCTCGACTCTATCACCTTCTTTCAAACTGTTGTTGTTGTTGCACTTGGATGAAAAATAGTAGAAACAGTTAAAAAATAGAAAGAAAAAATGTTTGTGCGCTTGATTGTTTGTTGGTGTTGTTGGCTTGAGCACATATTTATGCTTGCTTTGGCTTACCGTTAGTCGGTTTTACGGCGGATTATATTAAAAACGGCTAATGGTAATTTATCTGCGCCTATACCGAAGTTAATGAGTTTTTAAAAATTTAGTTAAGAAAATGGAAAGAGATTTGTGTAGGAGTAGTCTACTGGTGATTAGGACAGGACTTTCTAAAAAAAAGGGAACTTGACCTCCTTCAGGGTGTAGACTTAAAAAATGACGAAACTGTCTGTTCCTTGTTCGATTAAATAATCGCCTTTGATACCCATAATAATTTAAAGAATATTAGTTATATTTTAGCTTCATTTTCCCATAGGTATAATATCAAATGAACATTTCAAACCCGTTCTCTCAAAGGTCTCTTCCCCCATCCCCTTGCTTTCTAGTCTTAATCATTTATAATCCATTCACTTCGTAACTAATTAATTAAACGATTGCCAAATTGTATATAGACTGCTCAAAGATTTGACCTCCTGGAGGGTATATCAAGTCCATGGCCCAATACTTTTGTTGTGTGAAAACTTCAACTTTCAACTCACATTGCGACTTTCGCAGCAAGTGACACACAAAATAAGACAGACACGAAAAAAAAAAAGGAAAGGCTTCCCCTGACTATTTGACGCTCATTTTGCACACAACAGAAAACTTTCAAATGGTGCGACTCAAAAAAGCCAAACAAAATGTATTTGGCCTGACCATTTGGTCATCTCTCAGGTTGAGCTTTGAAATTCGAGTATCGAGTATTTGTTTTTTTTTCTTTCGGGTTTTACTATTTGCCATTATTACGTTGAGCTGTTGTTGTTGTTGTAGTGGTATTATTATTACTGTTGTTGTTGGTAATTGTTGCCGCTTTTGGGTTTTGTTTTTTGCTTGATGGCGGCATCTGAAAAAGAAGGTCGCACAAGGTGGTCCACCATCTAGCATTGAGTTGAGCCCGTTATTATACGCTATACGGGGGGTATACACACTCATTGACTAGGGTTAACTATTGGTATATTTAGTTTACGAAATAGTGGTGATACGGAAAAAGAAGCGGTTGAAAACGAGTTTTGTTAAAAAGATTTCAATGGTTTTGAAAAGAGAAACTTTCCCTAAGTGCTTTATATTAAATCTGGGGTGCCCAAGACCATTCCGCAAGGGGTAACCTGGCGTGTATACCAGCCACGAAAGCCCTAAGGCTACATAGAGCAACAACAAATTTATTTACGTTCGCTCTTCTCTTTCACTCCAAGCGAAGGTTTTGCTGTTGGCGCGTGTGGAACTGCAACAACAACTTTATATGTGACTCTCTTCTTTGACTCTGGGAAATACAATGTTGCTTATGCGTAGTCATAACAGAACAAACAAGGTACTCGCGCTTTTTCTTTCGCGTAAAGTGACAGCAGCACATTAAAGTTTTGTGGACTATGCTGAGGGCGTACTGAGTGTACCATACCTTGTTTGTTGTATCATGTTGTTGTAACGCCCCAAACAAAAATCGTGTTTCTCTTTCTATTTCTTGAGGTTGTTCTAACATAAGATATTTTTTGTATTTGTATTTGTTTTCACGCGGCCTTAAGTTCATTCTGGGTACTCCTGTACTAAATTCCTAAAATTGTAGCATACCTATACAGATATGGAACCGTTGAGGTAGCTTCCAGTGGGCAGTACGTATCTGTTCAGTATCTAGAACACCTTATAATACAATTCCTAAACAGTCATTTCACAGAAAAAACACTGTAAGCAATCCATTAGAGGTAAGTTTTAACATTAAAACTACTAAAATTTTGGCTCATTCCCAGCGGCGCAAGTTCACATTACGGAATCGAGCACCTCTTACACACTTCGAAGGCTGTGTGTCGCACTGCATCGATTACAACCCAGTATACTTTTGCATTAGCATGGCCGCTTTGTGGACTGCTAGCTTTCGAATCCCCATTACTTTGTAATCGACATGTGGGCGATAGCCGAACGCTTTTCGGAGCTCCATTACAACTGCAGATAACAATCTAAGAAATGTAATGGACGGTGTGGATGGGCCGCCCACTGCACGATACACATAGTATGCACTGTTGTAATGTACTTTACGGTATAATGTACTTTGAACTAAAACGTATATGGAGTGGTAATGCTATTAAAGAACTGCTTGATGTCCGGTGTGTTAAGGTTTATTATTTATTTAAACAATTTATTAGCAATTCCAATATACAAAAAGTAAAACAAATCGACTTAAAGCTATTTAAAATTAATTTAAATTAAATTTTTTTCACTGATGCGGAGTTGTACGCACACGCCACACGTCAGAAATCAACAGCACACACGCGCACTTATTCGTTTGTGTGTAAATGCATAAAGAAACCCAAAAAAACGAACAAGCATACGAACGCAGTTCGAAATTTCGACAAACGAAGCTTCGAAAATCTGACAAACTCCGTATGACAACTCAGTATACAAAGTGTGCGAGAGTGTTTTATACTTTGTGGGCTTTTGTGATGCATGATGTGGGCTCGCCTCATTTAGCTGTGCGCCGCTGGGTTGTGCCCGTTACTCGTAGAGTAAAAAGGGTATACTAAAGTCGTGCAAATGTATGTAACAGGCAGAAGGAATCATTTCCGACCATATAAAGTATATATATTCTGGATCAGCATCAACATCCGAGTCGATATAGACATGCCCTTCTCTCCGTTCGTCTGTATGAACACCTAGATCTCAGAGATGGTAAGAGATAGAGGTTTGACATGTGTGGGACAAATGCTTCTTTTATCTGCACGCAGATCAAGTTTGTTTAAAATTTTGGCCACGCCCCTCCCGCCCCCGCAATTTGGAAAAAAAACATTATATCTCCTACAGTTTTGAGGATAGACGATTTGTAGCATCTAGAGGTAGTTAGTCGGGATTTACACGATGAAGCAAACTTCATGAAGTTTTCTTAGTAGGCTTGAAAATAAAAGGGATTTTACTAGATTTGTTAATCAAAATGTATGGAAACACATGTGAATGGCTTGCCTACTAAGATAACTTCATGAAGTTTGCTTCATCGTGTAAATCCCGTCTTAGTAATTTGAAAAAATGAATCGAATTGCCGATGAAATGATAAAGATCGGATGAACGGTTCTCAAGTTATGAACAAAAAAGTGAACCAAGCCCCCCCGCTAACAAAAATGTTGCATACTTTTCGGATCTTCACCCTAAATAACGCAGGAACACTGTTAAACATGTTTTTTCATGAAGTCGGTTAGAGCCGACTTTAACTTACGCTCTCGTTTTTAGCTAGCTTCGGAACAGCTCTCAGATTACGAGAAACTTATACCTGGAACAATGGCAATTCAACACACTAGACTATACTCACCAACCCAGAAAGTGGATGTACCATCCAATAAACTCTACTGCATCCACGTATATATCTCCCAGCATATACCATTAGGTATAGCTTTACTCTAGTGATATCGCATAGCCAAGCTGGGAAATTTTTAAAGAACGTAAAAACTCAAATTGAGTTGATATTGTTCCGTATTCAAAAACATTTTAAACTCAATTAAGAAAGTAGTTTCATTCGTTTTGAGTAAGGTTATAAGCGGAAATATATCTTTGGATTGGAAGGGAAGGGAGGCAATTTTCGATTACATGCGGTGGATAAGCTTGTGACTGGGAATCAAACCATAGTCTGGTGCACTTAAAAAACAATGTATGGAATGGCGTGTTAGCGCTTTGAGCTATCGCATTGACCTTTCGCACACTCTTATATTTGTACATCTAGAAGGCTACTTATGCTTTTTGGTGTGGTAATTGAGATGAGTTGAAGATGGTTTAGTCGTGAGAGCTTCCCTTCAAAAAAGAAGGAAATAGATATGGCAATGACTGCATTTACAAACCTAACCTTTAACTCAATCTTGATGAAAGCTTTCCCCCCGCGCTTAACAACTTACAAAACAAATTTTTCAATTTTATGTTCCTACTTTTGCTATAGAAATATATAAAAAAAACTTTTTGTACCAGTCTGCCTCAATTAAGAATCCCATGAGAGTAAAAAAGGAGTAGTGTGAAACATGATGCTTAATTTTGAAAATCATAAGCCCTCTCAATATTATATAAATCCGCAATGAGAATCTTTCTAAAAAAGAAAACTAACAGAGAGTAGATGTGCCAAGAGGACATTCACTAGCTACCGTGTTCTTTCTTCTTTTCTGTAAGTCTGTTAAGTCACTATCAAGTCACTATTTAGTCACTGTTTAGTCACTGTCAAGACACTGTTAAATCACTGTTAAGTCAAGTCACTGGTCAGACTCTGTTCAGTTTCTGTTAACTCTAGTCACTGTCAAGTCACTGTTTTGTTACAGTCATATCACTGCCAAGTCACTGTGAATTCAAGTCACTGTAAAGTCATTGGAAAGTCACTGTTTAGTCACTGATTAGTCATTTTCAAAACACTACTAAGTCACTGTATGTTGTCAATCTTTAGTCACTGTCTGTTTAGTCATTTTTAAGTCCCTGTTAATTCCCTTTTCCTCAAATTTCCAACATCCTCCCCTTTCTTCCTCTTAACCTCCCGTAACCACCCTTAGCCAATCCTTCTTGAGTGCGTGTGTTTGTGACCACAAGACATTAGCACAAGATAAAATATGACAGCGTCACGAGAATTCAAATCACGTTTAAATCAAGTCTTAGGCTGCCTTCACACTGTTCGACACTTGAATTTAAAATTTGAATAGCTTGTCAAATTCATAGAATTTCATGGGGAAATGCGCGCCTACTTGATGTCATTGGTCATGTGTCGTTCTAAATCTTCTCGTACTAAGATCTTCCGTAACGAAATTAAAGATGATTCACATCTAAAACTTCGCTAAACAATGCAGCTCTTTTCACGTCTTTGCTGCGCTGTAGACTTGGATTTTTTTTTAGTTCAATGATGGGCACGTAGTGTCCCTTTAATAGACTCAAGGCAGAAAACTGATCCTAAACCGAATATTTGGGTACCTCGAAGCGGACCACTTTTTAAATGTATGATTTTCCGAACCTAAACACCAACTGAAACTCATCTGTTTGGCAAGGGATCAGGTTATAAAACTACTTAAGTCCCTATTATAAAAACCGATAAAAATTTCTGTGTCTTTATCAATCAAGATGTGGGCTTAACTTCGTATCTAAATTAGGTAAAATGAAAACAAAGCAAAGCACTAATGTCGCATATTAGGGTAAGGAAGGCAGAAGCTACCTTCCAGGTCTTTCTAAGCTTGGTAACCCGACCATTGATTGAAGTATTAAATAGCTTGGGAAATTACAAAAGAAGCTTTGTTCTTCAAATTCACCGATAAAAGGAAACAAACCTAAGATGCTTTTAAGCTAGGTTAGAACCAAAACCTTTGATGCGACAAGCTTAGGTATCAGTCCGCGAACAAACTGTTGACTTCATCAAGGGATCGAACCCCTGTACACAACCAGCAGCATTTACTCCTCTGGCTATTGATTTACATTTTCATACTATACTTTACATAGAGCATTCATAATTCGTCAAGCCAGTGGCAAAGCTTTCCTTTCAGTTTGTATTATTTTCGTTTCATTTGTCTTTGAAATTAATGTGCCAGATTTGAAAACCTGTAACGTCAGCTGGACTGCCAGCGAAGTAAGAAAAAGAAGTTGACGAGTTAACTGAAGAATGGCAAACGCTTCACTACCTCTCTCTTTCTCTCTCTCTTTCTAATCGGCACTGCAGCTGCAATTGATTTTCACTTGGTTTTGGATCAGTTTTGGCAATCTCCATCTCACAGATACATCTATAATAGCCAGTCCCCGTTTCTTTGCCTGTCGCTCAGTTGGCCAATTTTTGTGTTTGGCATTGATGTGGCTCGGGGCAGGGGGGGGGAAGGGGGGGGGATATTTGTCGCTTTTTTGGCAAATTGTTTTTGGTGTAGGTGCCTGGCTGTCTCTTTCTCTCTGCATAATTGAATTTGTGTTGTTTTGGAGGTCGCATTTAATAAACTGAACTTTAAAACTGTGTTTTGCCTTAGAGTTCGAATCGCTAAAGTTGTCAATCAAAAAGTCAAATTCCAATTGTCAAAGGTGCACAATTTGTCGAGACGAAAAGCGAATGTGACAAGAACAACTACATAGGTAAACGGAATGTCTTGAATAGCTCCCCCAGCTCCCTCCCTCCCACATAAAAAGCCGGACAGTTTCAACTTACAAGCACGGCGCACGCGAATCAAAAGGCAATTGGTGGTGGTCCAATCGACAATCTGTGTGCAGGAATGCTGGCAATATGACAATTACACGATACTATGAGGAGCGCCCAGTTAGTTGATTAACCCACTAAAATACATGGGAAAATGTAATATAATATTTAATGGGAAGTTGGTCTGCTGCTTAGGAAGGTTACCCCTTGGAGTTGCTCTGGTTTTGAAAGGGATGGAATTTGAACCATTTCTCGCCATCCATTAGGAAAAATATCAAAATAGTATTAATTATGTCAAATTAAGTAACCACACTCTGGTCACACTTTTTCCACAATTAAATGCAATTTACCATTTGGTCACAAGTGGGTTAAAAAATTACTTATTTTTTCCTCTTACATTTACAAGTTATTTCGAATGTTAAACAATACGCAAATAATTTAATTTTTTTTCCTTCCACATGCCACACAATTCACAGGAGGGGTGTAAGTGTAGGTGAAGCAAGTTCTCCAGTTTGTGCAACAGTTTGTGGCCTAACAACGGGCCAAACTACTAAAACATTATTCGATTTCTATGCAAATCTGAAAAGTAAACTGCGTAATGAGCCTTTGCCACTTGACTTACATGTGTTGTTTGCTTGTTTATTCAATTTGGTGGGGCCTGAATGGGTCAACTACATAAACGGGTTTTTGTGACTTGTTAAAATGCCAGAAAATTACTCAATACTCTGAAGTGACCCCATCACAGATCACAGTCCATGACATATTAGGGTTCGTTTTGTTGTTTTGCTTTGCTTTTCGTTTTAGGGACTAGCTAATCGCAGCAAGTGAATCTTGGCCATCAGGCCACAAATTGTTGCAACAACTTTGTGTCACGATCCCTGTAAAACGTTTTTTTGAAAAGCTGTCTCGAACGTCGCCCATATGTGAAAAGGTGCCAGGCGGAATTATGGTTATGTGAACCAAGCAACACAGCAAATGCAACAGCAACAGCAACAATCGCATTGAAAATCGCTGCAAATGCTGCAAATGAGACAGCGTGAAAAATGTTTGGAAGCCCAAAAACTTGGGAATTGGACGGACAGATACAGTTAGCAGTTAGCAAGTCATATAAGCATTCACATGGGAATTGCAACGGCAGCAGGTTGCAGGTTGCCGCCGTGCCCAGCCGCAGCCACATTTTGACAGCTATTGCAGGAATTGCAACTTATTTTAGTTTTGGGCCACAAAACGACTACACACACATCATTTTTGTTTTGTTTTGTTTCTATTTATGTTGCAAGTCGTCAAAATGTCAGTGGAGCTAAATTTTATAACCCAAAAAAACAACAAAAAGGGCTTTGATAGTTAAGACTTGCACAACTTGGTCAAGTCTGAAATGTTTTGGTCTTGGTTTCGCCTTCTGTTATTTACAGGTCTTTAACTAAAGCATTTTGAAAAATTTTTTGGTTTCACAAGTAATCTAAAATTATTTGCTTTAAGAATATGAATATCGTAAATTTTTCTTTTACTCAGAGCCAACAATACTGTTTCAACGTTCAAAACTTAAAAATATACCATTTGACACTTGACTGAATTAAATTGGTCGCTTATTTAATCCAATTTAGCATTGTGTTTTTTTTGGTTTTATGTAACCCTGCAGTTCAACGTCTCAGTACTGAATTTGTCAGTGCTGAAACAGACCTGAGAAGAAGGAACTGCTCCAACTCATGACTGATTTTAGTACTGTTTTCAGTACTGAAATCATGCCAGAAATCAAGCCTGAAAGATGAGAAGGTCATGACGTAGTAGGCCCTGTCTGTGTTAAATTCAGGCCTGAAATGCATGTAAAGGCAACCATGATTTCAGTACCTGCCTTTCCAAATCAGGGCTCACTCAGTACTGAGCCGTACTGAAGGGAAATTATAGTTAAAAATATAATTTTTCTTTATTCAAGGAAAATACCTCAAGAGTTTAGAAATAATTTCTATATATAAGACTAGCACATAACCCGTCGCGCTTCGCTGCGCCTTTAACAGTATATAACCAATATCAGCCCACAACCACCCAAATCCCACCCACTTACCGCCCTCATCCCTCCCGCTTCCCGCACACATCCCACCAACTTCCCATTCACCTATTCCCATTACCACCCACTTCCAAAACAACGTGCCACCCGCATCCCACCGCAATCCCACCCACGTCTCAGCCAACTATCACTTACATCCCTCACACATCCCATCCACTTCCCAACCTCTTCTTTGTCCCGAGTTCATCAGAGAAAAAATAGTTATTTTGCATGTTGAATTTTCCGGGCATTTTTACTCCCGGGGATCAGATTTTCCGACATGGGAAAATCACATTTTCAATTTCATCCATTGAAACCTAGCTTCAAGCCAATTGGATGATAAATAAATTTCTTCTCGCAGAATTTTCCGGAAATTTTCCGACCGTCGGGTAAAATTTTCCGACATTGAAAAATCGCATTTCAAATTAATTCGCATTATATCTTTACAAACCGAGTTTTAAGCCAACAGGATGAAAAATAGATCATTTTCATGCAGATTTTTTTTCGGGCATTTTCACTCCTGGGGGCGGTTTTTCCGACATTGAAAAATCACTTTTAAAATTATTTCGTATTTAATCCTTACAAACCGAGGTTGAAGCATCCGAGGTTTCAAGACAATCGAATGAAAAATGGATTGCCAATAAGTCAGTGAATCAGTCAGTCAGCCAGTCAGTACACTCTCTTTTTATAGATATAGAGCGAGGCCAAAAAGTGAGAGAGTATTGGTGTTTAAAAATCTAATCGCTTTGAACTCTTGCTAGCGAATGTCGGCATTCTGCTCTTTTCGTCTCAGCGTTCGGGTCGTTTACGTGGGAATAACGAAATGTTTTCATTTCACAATTTTTACTAAATCGTATTGTGTCCTTACAAACCTAGTTTCAAGCCAATCGGGTGAAAAATATTTTATATTAATGCGGAATTTTCCGGAAATTTTTCGACTGTTGTGTCAAGTTTTCCGACATTGAAAAATCACATTTCAAATTATTTCGTATTCCGTCCTTACAAACCGAATTTCAAGCCGATCGGACAAAAAAAAGTATTTTTCATGCAGAATTTTCCGGAAATTTTCCGACCGTCAGGTCATATTTTCCAACTTCGACATATCTCAATTCAAACTATTTCGTATTCTATCCTTTCAAACCGAGTTTCAAGCAAATCGGATGAAAAATAGTTTTTTGAATGCAGAATTTTCCGGCAATTTTCGTCGTGGGCGGATTTTCCGACATTGAAAAATCACATTTCAAGTTATTTCGCATTCAGTCCTTACAAACCGAATTTCAAGCAAATCGGATGAAAATAGTTTTCTTCATGCAGAAAATTTGCAGGAATTCTCCGACCGTCAAATTTTCCAACATTGGAAAATTACATTTCAAACTTTTTCGTATTCTATCCTTTTATACCGAGTCTTAAGCCAATCGAACGAAAAGTAGTTTTTTACATGCAGAATTTTCCGGCCATTTTCTTACAAACCAAGTTTTAATTCAATCGGATGAAAAATAACATTTTTTCCATACAAACTTTTCCGACGCTTTTCCGACTTTTTCGGGTGTAACTTTCCAAATTTTCTTTCTAATTCCTTGCCTGCATAACTAAACGAAGTTCTATGCCAAATCTTAAACCTGTAGTATAAGCCGTTTAGGCTGTGCGTTGATAATATGTCAGTCTGTCACCATATCAGTCGGGCGTACACAATCTATATATATATGACGCCTTTTTAAAAAAACAAAAGAAATATGCCTTGTGGACTGAGCGCTTTATAATTATAAGTGGTCTGCCACTGAATTGAGAATGGCCAACGTGGCGCGAGGGGACAGAGTCAGCCGCCCATCGAATCATGGCCAAAACCAAAATTTTCTCGCGTTGGCTGCCATTTTCAGTTAGGTCTATCAGAACAAAAGAAAGCGTATCAGTATTACCAAATTATCTGAATTAGATTGTGATAAAATGTGTTAAACGTTGTATTAAAATGAACAAATCGGAACCTATTAAGCTGCCTTTTCACTAGTCATATATCCTTAAAGCCTTTTTCTGACGATAAAGTAATTGCAAAACAAATTTCTTTAAATACTTTGAAAATTTAGTGTTCTTTAAAAAGGTAAATGGTTTAGTATATATGTTGGTATTGTTTTTACTTTTGCAAAGGGCATTACAATTTTTCCCAGAAATTTAAAACGCATAGAAATTCAGACCCCATAAGGCAAGGTGACGAGCTACGACGAATTACCCTCTGTATGTCAATTTCTACGCAAACTGACCAAGTTAGCCTGACCTTTTCATTTTTAATTGTTTGGTATTTTAAAAACTTCCATTTATTGTTTAATTAAATATTTTTTAAATGAAAAGTTGATTCTAGAAAAAATATTTGTGCTGACATTATTTTTTTGCATCTTAAGTGCACTCAATGAATGAATGAATGAATATTCCTGAATCGTTTGCTCTTCTTATTACAAATGTCTTTCAGTTGTTCAACTGCCACATCATTGCATTACATTTCCATGTCTCTCTCTGCTCTATTTATGTCTCTTCTGGTGTTTTCGTTTTCCATTCTTCAAAATAGACTTGGACTCGTGGCGACTTCAACCTCATCGAGGGCTGTTAAATTTAGTGCCTCCACTTCAATTTTAATTACGATCCAGCCCAGCCCAGACCAGACCAGACCAGACTAAAGAGCACCCCCAACAACAACAAGCAGTTTCCCGGACCATATCTGTTGCACACATGTTGGTGGGGCCATCGTCTTCCTGCTCTCCATTTGGTTTTCTTTGTTTGGTAGACAATTTAACATATTTGGGAATTCATTGCACTTTCTTTTTATTAATACGACGACGAAGTCTCGCCCTCGTCTTGTGTGAAACATGTGTAAGTGTTGTACTCTCTCGATTCTCTCTCTCTCTCGCTACCTAAATTTAGTCGCATTCTTTGACTATTTTGGGATGCATTCGATTTGGTTTGGTTTTATTGTTCCAATTTTGGTATGCCAAATGGCAAAGCCATTGATAAAAATAGTCCAAAAAGATCTTGGAGAGTGCCAAGAGGGAGTCAAAAACTGAAACTTATCTGTTAATCGCACATCTGTTTGACACTTGAGTAGCAGAGGGAGGGGACAGCTGGGGGGAGTGAGGCCAACATGAATCCCATTCAGCCACGTGTGCATTTCGAGGTTGACTTTTAATAGATGAACAATTTTTGCTAAGATGCTCAACCGCCCTCTCCGATTTTTCTACACAATTCTCTGGCATAAATTGCCCAGCCAAATGAGCAGCGCGCGACAAATCAAAGCGATGACAAAAATAATAAACAAATAAATGACAAGCCAGCGAGGGGGGCTTGTATTTTTAGGAAATATTTCGATGCCATTTAAAATGTTTTTCCATCGGTGACAAAAAAATTAATCAACAGCCACACTTACCTTTATAACGATAATGCATTTTAAGGCAAAAACGTTGGTCACACTGTAAATAAAAATGCATGACGCGAGGAGAATGTTAGTAGACAAGGCAGATACGAACGAAGACAGACGCCGTACATAAAATGGACAGAACAGACCCGTATGGACAATGTAAATAGTAAACCGTTTGTAAATGCAACCTGTGAAGGCTCAAGAAAAACAGTCCAGATAATGTTTTTCTGCCAAACCGTAGGTATTGTCACATCGGGATAATTGAACTCTGAGTTTTTAAAGCTTAATACACTTAACTTTTAATTTATTTAAACATTTTGTCAATTTTAGAAAATTTTTATTAATATTCCTCATATCGTTCGCCCTTTTATTTAGCATTAACCCTCGCATATTTTAAAGCTTTTCACACAGTTGCAGTTCCCTTCTGCCTCTCCTCCAGCATTTGTGAACATTTTTTTTTTCTCAAGCAGCTGCACAAATCGCGCAAATTGGTTTGAAACAAATGTAAATATTTATTAAAATTGCGCAAATGCAAGGCCCCCAGCCCATCACCTCCCCCTGCCCCCTCCCACCCCTTAGCCAATGTCTCTTTGAGTGATTTTTACTCACATGATGATCAAGCTCAGTGATCGTGATCATTATGCATGTGCGGGTGTAGTGACCAAGAGGAGTGAGCGAGAGATCCAGAGACAGAGATGGAGCTGGACTTTTGTCTTTGTTTCGAACGAATATTTATGCGTATGAGTAATCGACAGCAAAAATAATATTATTTGTGTGTGGTTGTGATTTATGTGGAAACAAAATGTTCCTTAACGATTTTGAGAATTTCCAACGCAAGCGTACAAAAATTCCCAACCAAAACTTGTGTCGTCGTCATTATCACTTGGCGATTTTCACATTAGATTAAAAGTTTTTAAGGTCAAAACTGAAGGAAGACCCTCCTCTTGGGGTTAATACAACTAAATAATTGTTGCTGCTGTCGCTGCGGAAGCGGATGCAAAAAAAAAATAAAAAATAACGAAGAAGACAGACAAGTTGAAAGCTAAACATGAAGTGCCCGTTGACGACGATGGCATATAGATATGGATACGCCTGCCCAGTCAACAGCAGCAGCAGCAACAACAACAATAATAATAACTAAAGCAGCTAATTTCTCAGCATAAGCGTCAGAGACCAGAGACCTTGCCTTTGGCCAAGAAGTCTCACCAAACCGAATGAATTTCCATTGTCTTAAAAAGTTTTCAGGCTCCCTTTGAGCTCGAATTGTAGCTGTGATGTTGGTTGGTTGCCTCACCCAAAGGCCAAGATCGTCGTCATATTAACGTCCAAAAGTCAACCGTTGTTTCAGCGCTTCTTCAACGACAACTACGCACAGTGGTTAAAGTTCTCAAATATACTAAGAATTTTTTAAATTCGTTCAACTTTGAATAAAAATTGTATTTCTTATAAGAACCAATTTCGTTAGTAATAGTTTAAACCCCAATGGATAAAATTAGAATGTGAGAGGGCTCCACAATTAATCAGAGCCCAATTAAAATGAAGTTTGAAAATACCCAACAAGATGGTTAATATGTACCAGAGATCTGCGCGAGTGCACCGCAACTACAAGTGTACTGCATTCGCATTTGATAATTTTCACACTCGAGGGTTCCAACCAGTGCCAATAATACCTGCTATATCTCGTGCGGCTAAATTTTTATACTTTTACAATCAAGTAGCGAGTGTTGATGGAATTACCCCAAAAAAGCTTTTTGTGTTTATCTCTCCTTCTTTCTCCCTTAAGATAACAACAACTTAACGGCGTTTAACGTGGATTTTTCCAAAGCTGGCCAGTCATAGCTACCATTAGCCAAAGTCTGTCGATTTGTTATGCAAACTCGAGCCGATCTTATGGTAGTGTGGATCGGGGAACACTAAATGGCAAGTAAATCGGCTTTGGTCTGGAGAGAGCTCTTGCAGATCTCTGATATGTACAAGTAAGGTATTTTGTAAAAGGTAGGTAAAAGGTATTTTTAAGAAATCGAATGATGGTCACATCTTAGACACTGTACAAATCGAAGCCGAATTGATCGCGCAGCTGAAAAGCGTCTAAATAAAAATAATGAATGACCGATAAAACCGAAAAAGTCCTCGATTATAATTCGAAAAATTCGTTGTAATTCAAAACCAAGGCTAAGATTTTTTAGATATCGGAACGAAAATACTGAAAAGCTTATTTATACTTTATACTTATAGATCATGTTATCTATTTGAATTCTTAAGTTTGCTTCTACTACGATCACAATGCCACCTTAGGAAAAGTATCGATGCCACAAATCGTCAATAAGAGATAGTCCCACAGGACCATCATGAACTCGTTTAGCCATAAAAAGGCTATAAAATTATAAATCAGCTGGCGCTGATGAGCTGTCCGCTAAATTATTCATTATTTATTTCTCGAAATGACTTAAGTTTAAGTACTTTGGATTTCTCAACGACTGCTTCACTCGATATCGATCATGTTCTATCGCTGCAATAGTGTTACCAGACACTGTCAACGATTTAACTGTGTTTGTTTTGTTATATTTTTTCATTGAATCAAATATATTTTGGAGAACAAGAATAGTGATTAATGCGGTAACCTGGAATCAGAACTGAATTTTCTTTAATTCTGTGATAAATTTAGAAACTGTCATTGAAATTTATTTGCATTCTAGTCTTTGATTGATTTATAAAGTTTTTTTTGTTTAATGTGATTTAGGCTGTGCAAACCAAATCGAAGAGTGAAACCTAAAAGTCAGCTCTCTCTCTCTCTCTCGATCGTTTCGGTTGAATTTCTTGTTTCTCTCTTGCTTACCTAGAGCAGCGATGGCCAGTGGTTCCATCCCGGAGGCGAAAACATTTCGCTATTCACACGTACCTGACCCGAACGCATGCCGAAGCTGATACCGAAAGAGCAAGAAAGCGTCATTCGCTCGACAGAGTTCGAAGCGATTAGGTCGAAGCAAATTCACGGAGCTTTGTTTTCGCACACTAATACACTCTCACTTTTTGGCCTCGCTCTCGCTGGCCATCGGTGATCTAGAGCCATTCTCGCTTGGTCCAGTGGTTTTCAAAAACAAAACCGAAGCGGAATTTCGTTCGATTTACTTATCAAAAAGTAGTGAAATTAAGAACATGCCTGAGTACCTTTAAATTATGATATGAAAGCTTTAAATATTTTTACTGTCAGTGTCTGTTTGTGATCGGCAGTAATACAACAGCGTGGGTTACTTGTTTAATAGCGTGCCGAACGCACGCTGACTTCCCGCAACAACGAGTAAATTGCCACTTTTATAAAAACACAGCGCCACCAAAAGATTCGTCTTCGAACTTCAAGAGATTTCATTATATTTTTGAAAATTTAGTAACCTGGAATCAGAAGGCCGACTCGCGCCAGTCATGAGGTATAACTTTGCGAACCTTAGCCCGTTGGTGGGAACATAGATGGCGTTGCATAGAAAGATGGCGCCATCTAAGGTTTAGTGACAAGTCGAAAACCAACCGAAGTTTGGTTGTTTGGGTGTTGAAATAGGCTAAATATCCTAACAAAAAGCAAGAGATTTAAAATTTAAAGAAATTTCTTCATTTTTAACACAAATTTAACACAATTTTAATCGAACAAAAAGTGATTCAAACTTAAAGAATACAAAACAAAAAGAATTTTTAAAAATAATAATATTAAAATACAGACAATCAAAAATACTTTTTCAATAAACTCCATCATTAATTTGATATAATAAACCTTTTCAACAGCTCATCCCACTGTGCCCTAGTCGTCGTCGGCGGCTTTTCAAAAGCAACAAACTGAGAAATATGTATGCGTATAATGTAAATTCCACAAAGTGCGATGGACAAGCGATGCTTGAAATTAAAATAGGGTCATTAAGCGCGGGGACCATGGGTGGTGTGAAGAGGGAGGGCAGGGCTAAGAGCAGCTGTCTGTGTCTTGGGTTTCTCGCGCTCTCCCTCTCTTTCGCTCAGTTCATCATATAAATTTCTCAACAATTATTTTTCGAAATGTTTTTCAATCCAACAACAACAACAAAAACAACAACACAGAAATGTGTGTAGTAGGTTTTTCCATAAAACAAAAGTGTGAAACGTTAAAAACTTGCAGCTTTGCGCCGCTCGAAACTGACTCAGGCAAGTTTTACTTATAATTATGATTGCATTGGCCTGACATTGATTATAATTATAGGAGAAAAAAATAAAAACAAATGAATTGAAATGCAAACAAACAAAACATTTCACAGTCAATAAGAGTTAGGTTTAGGCGATCAAGTGACGTCTCAATGGTGTTTCCTTGGGTTGCATTCTTTAGATGTTTAAATTTTTAATGGACAGGGAAATTTTGTATTTAAAAACTTTTAAATCGTTGTGCAGCTGTTGGTTAGTTCATCAGAATTCTATATGAATCACATGCTATTCCCCAGCCCCTCTTTCAGTTTTATCTCTAGTTCAAAACACTCATTGCTTTGACTTCCAGCCTCGCTACAGATACAGATACGACAACAACTCTGAAAACAATCTTACAGATACGATTTCTTTTAGGTTTTGTTTTCGGGTCGCCATCGATGTTGTTGTTGCTGTTTGGCGCGCGCAATTGATGTTGTAACATGGCTACCACGAGTGCAACATTGCCTGCTCCCTCCCCCCCCACCCCTCTGCTTACTCCCCCTATACAAAATGTGTGACATAATCTGTGCAGCCTTCGAGTGTTGCTGATGTTGTTGTTGTTGTTGTAGTTGTCTCAGTCATTCAATAAGTCAGTCAGCGACGAAGTCGAACTCCACCATAAGAAAGAGAGGGGTTCAATGAACCGACACCGCTGCTTTTGTGTAAAAACAAAAACAAACCAAAAATACAAAAAAAAAAAACTTAAATATCTTGCTGCCTTTTTGCCGAATATGTTACAAATTTTGTTTTATTTTCTTTTTTTTGCCCAAAGTTTGTTAGTTTTGCTCACTGGCGCTGGTGACTCTTGTGGCTGCTGTGTGAAATCACTTACTGGTTTTTATTTGGCCAACTGAAAATTTGTTCGCCGCGTGTTGCTCATTTGGCAGCTTCGCACCTTTTTTTACAGTTGCACAGTTTTATTTTTAAGGAGAATCAACATTTATATCAGGAAAATCATAAAAAATTCATAAATCAAAATTAAAAATCATGCAGAAAAAGTTTAAGTCGAATTTCGATGCAGGAAGCAATCATCTACAATAAAGTAAACCCCTTCACGGATAGAAAGTTTAGGGACTTGCTTGGAGTAAAGGGCAATTCACACAACATTTTATTATTATTTAAAATTTCGATGTTCAGTTCGGTTTGGCACCTTTTCAATTTTTAAGTTAGCTACGCTGATTGACTTTTTGAATCACTGAACACAAGGATTTGGTAGTCCACTAAGCCTCATTTTAAACCATTCACACAATTCTTGATCTAATAATTAAAATTCTTGATCCAAGAACAAATTCATTGCATCCAAGAATGCATTTTGTTGATTTTGAAAAATTTTAAGCACTTTATCTTCCTACTTTAATTGCTTTATCTCGGCTTAACTCATCTAAGTTACTTACCTCTCTTATAAAAAAAATTTAGCTCAATTTCAAAAACGAATTTGCTTTCCCATTTCTAATTTCAATCCAAAAAAATAGAGGCCAGCTAACTTCGGCTGGACCGAAGTTTATATACCCTTGGAGCTTGATATATGCCTGGCAGCTATGGCAGCTATACTATATAGTGGTCCGATTTTGACAAATTTTGTTGAAATTATGTAAAATCATTTGGGGTATTCACTTTGTTGAGCACTTGAGCACTTGAGCAGTTTTGCCTGACTAGTATTGTGAGCAGCCCTCTGTGCACGAAATTTGTGCACAACTACGTTTGAGATATGATTTATTTTTACGGTGCCGAGTAGTAGTCGGCATCGTGGCATCGTACGATTATAATCGAAAAACCGTAAAAAATAAAATTAAATTAAAAATAATAATAATCAAAATATTAGAAAGGTTTATTTTGGTAGCACAGTTTGGGAGCCAGCATCCAGCACTCGGCTGACGACTAATTAAATCGCGAAATAATACCAAAGAGGATAAAAATATTAATAATGTCAAAAAAACTTTATGCCCAACCAAGTAAAAAAATCATGCCTAGATTAATGCATGAGCGCATTTCGCAGCTGAAGGATCTGCATGGTAACAAAACCGCTAACTGCTTAAGAAACTGCTTTTCAAGGGCACAAGTGACCACACATAACTACATTACCATGATTTTTAATATACCGAACCGCGATAAATACCATGGATGACCAATGTTAAAGAATATAGTGAAGATCATAAGGAATGTTTCAAACCACTTTTTAGGACTGACAAATCATCAAATCGCGAGAAAATACCGTTGCGGTTCAAAAATATAAATAATGTCAAACATACTTTACTTCCAACCAAGTAAAAAATCAAGCCAGGATTAATGCATAAAAGCAATTCACATCTAAGGGATCTCCATGGTAATACAACCGCTAAGTGCTTAAGAAATTGATTTTCGAGGCTAAAAATGAGCACACATGAGCACTAAATTACCATGATTATGATAATACTGAACCACGATAAATACCATGGATGACCAATCCATGGATGACCACACCGGCAATTAATTTAAAAAAATTTTCGGAAATTTTGAAGAAAATTTCTTCTTCTAAGTTCTTTGTTAATGGTCATCCATGGTATGTATCGTGGTTAGTCACTAGAGGTTGGTCATAATCATGGTGATGTAGTTATATAAGATCTATTGTGGCCTTGAAACTAGTTTCTTAAGGTATTAGGATAACCCTTAGCTACGAACTGCGCGTATGCAATGATCCTTACATGGTTTTTATCCTGTTTGTTTGACATTATTACTATTTTTGATCCCCAACGGTATTTTTCCGCGATGTGATGAGTTGTCAGTCACGAAAAGTGGTCTGAAACATTCCTTATGATCTTAACTGTATTTTTAACCATTGGTCATCCATGGTATTTACCGCGGTTCGGCATTATCTTAATCATGGTAATGCTGTTATGTGTGGTCATTTTTGGCCATGGAAAGCAGTTTCTTAAGTAGTTCGCGGTTTTATTACCTCAGAGAACCCTTAGCTGCGAATTGCGCTTATGCAATGATCCCGCCATGATTTATCACTTTATTTGCACTGTCTTTTTTTTTATTACTATTTTTTATCCTCTTTGGTTTCGCGATTTAATAAGCCGTCAGTCTCGAAAGCTACAGGTAAAGGGCGATTCCGAACCCTGAGAAGTAAACATGAGTACGGTGCCAAATTGACAGCTAGGTAATCGTACTCATTTGTAATCATACTCGGCGAGTAATTATCGATTACTTTTTATTTACTCGTGCAGGTCTCTATAAGGTACAAGTGCCCGACTTTTCGTAGTCAGGGTCTGGGTCGAGCAAGCTGTGCACAATTTGTTCAGAGTAAATTGTTGTTGAAAATGTTTACACTTTTCCCCAAGTGCTCAAGTGCTCAACAAAGTGAACACCCTAATTGAAAACTTATAAATACGATCGTTGGGAGCGATAACATAGAAACCAAAAATAATTTTCTTACTAAGACTTTTTTTCAGACCTATCTTTTGTATGGCAGCTATACTATATAAATGTCCGATTTCGACAAGTCTTGGTGAAATTTTGTAAAATCGTTAAAAACTTATAAATACGAGCGTTGGGACCGATAGCATTAAAAACAAAAAAGTTTTTCTTACTAAAACTAGTTTTTCAACCGATCGTTCCTATGGCAGCTATATGCTATAGTCATCCGATCCAGCCGGTTCCGACAAATGTGCAGCGTATTTGTACCAAAAGACTTTGTGCAAAGTTTGGTTAAGATAGCTTTAAAACTGACGGAGGAGGCATAGAAACAGACGGTCAGACGGACAGACGGACATGGCTATATCAACTCAGCTCGTCATGCTGATCAAGAATATATATACTTTATGTGGTCGGAGATGCTTCCTTTCCCAGGGTATAAAAAGGGTTTTTTAAATTTGGATTTCTTAGGTTTCATTTGTAGGACTTTGTATACTAAAATCATAATTATATAATTAAAAAAGAAAAATAATTTTAAAAGAATGGTCATATGATAATTTTAAAAATATTTAAATTTTTTTAACCGTTGAATCTCTTGCAATTTTCGCTTTTTCTGTTTATTTCAACCAATTATATAAAAGATGTAAAGCCAATTACTCCAGTTAGTCAATTATGTCCATGCCCCAAAGTTTCATCGGAAATTTTTCAAAATTTTTTGTTTTTTGACCATTTCCAGGCCATTTTCTAAAAATTCAACTTCAAATTACTCAACGTCTGATTGCAAGGAATAGAAGTATTTGAAAGCAATAAACAAATATTAGATATAAAATCTGTAAATGATGTCATAGATTCCAAGAGAACATACATTGACAAATGTTTTAAAATTTTTGAAAGATTTAAAAAACGAGAAGGCCAAGCTAACTTCGTCTTTGCCGAAGTTTTTATACCCTTGCAAATGTTTTAATACATCATAGTTTACGAACGTCAGCATTAAAACAAACAATTTTTCTAAACAAAATCCACCTTTCGATCGATAGTTACTATGGCAGCTATAAGATATAGTCATCCGATCCGGTCGGTTCCGACATATTATCAGTGTGCAGTAAAAAGAAGACTCTGTGCAAAGTTTCAGCTCGATAGCTTTAAAACTGAGAGACTAGTTTGCGTAGAAACAGACAGACGGACAGACAGACGGACGGACAAAGCTCAATCGACTCAGCTCGTCGCCCTGATCAAGAATATATATAGTTTATAGGGTCGGAAATGAATATTTCTATGCGTTACAAACTTCTGGGCAAAATTATAATACCCTTTGCAAGGGTATAAAGAGGACTTTTTAGTGTCTTAACATAATGTTACACCTTATGCCTCTAGATCTTCTGGGAAGAGAAATCGATAGGTAGACTGCTCTCAGCCTGAGAGAAAGCGGTACCTGGGAAGATAGTAACTCTGGCCATTCCTCTATACTACTGCATCAAGAGGCGACACCGCCAAAACTTGACTACTACATCCCAACAATCACGTTCACCACAATGTATAAAGTCACCATACCAAATCGGCTGGACTGGAACTCAATGACTCACTCAAAACCGAATGTCATCAATTTCTACACTGATGGCTCCAAACTGGATAGACAGAACTTCATTTAGACTTCCTGATCATTGTAGTGTTTACCAGGCAGAGGTTATGGCCATCCAGGAGGCTATCAACCTTCTGGAAACCACTGCAACCCCAGAAAGTAAGGTATTCATGTTCTCAGAAAGTCAAGCTGCATTAAAAGCCCTTGACGGCTTTATAAACAATAGGTACCAAAACTCTTACAGAGTGCCGCAGATCTCTTAATGAGATGGCTCAGCACTTTGAAATTTATCTCGTTTGGGTGCCTGGCATTGCAATATAGAAGGCAACGAGACTTGGCGCCACCACTCAGCTCCTACCGGATAAGAGCAACCTAGGCGTGCCTCTTGTGACCTTTAAGCTACAAACAAATGAAACTACCCATCGAATTACCATGGATCGATGGCAAACAATTCACACATGTGAAATATATAGGCTTACATGGCCTACCCTTAATACTAAAAAATCTAGGGAGTTACTCCGTCAAGATAGAGTGAATATTTCTTTATTAGTAGGGACCCTTACTAGACACTGTCTAATAGGAAGACACGCCGCTGGGCTCGGCATCAGACACAATGACTTCTGTAGAAGCTGCAGGTCAGTGGATGAGGAGGAGAGTGTCCAACACCGCTTCTGTCATTGTCCAGCTCTTAGCAGAAGACGACTTATAGTTCTGGGTCGTCCTTTTCTAAACGATCTGAAATAGATATAGCCTCGCTGCTAAAATTTCTACTAATTTCTAAATGGTTTAACGGGGAAGACCCTCCCTCTACGATGACAGCGTAGAAAGGGTTATATGGTAACACATATATAGGATTCTCCTATTCTAACCATTGCAACCTAACCTAACCTAACCTATTGTCTTAACTCTACCATCAACTCAGATTTCAGTTGAACGAGCCTTTTCAACACCTAAATCTGATCTTTCTGTTCTAAGAGCTGATATAAAGAATATTATTTAATATTAATAAGTAGCGAACCGAGGTTCGAAACAAAACCTTGGGATCAAAGGTCCGCGAACCGAACCTTAGACTTTACAACGGGTTCAAACCCCCGCACCAAACCTTATGCAACATTTTAGAGGTTTGCAGCGTTGTTTTGAACAAACTTTTAAGTCGCAATCCCAAAAATTGACTCTAAATCAGAGATGGGCGCGTCGCGACGTTTCCATACACACGAGGCAGCGTGTGCATTGGGGCTCTGCCGCGGCCGACTGCACAAAATCACACGTACGCTATAAGCATTGACAGCTCCTTATATTTGCTTGTGCTTGTATGCGTGTGAAAAATGTGACGATATGTGTGCATGCCCATCTCTGCTCTAAATACAATAATTTGTGTATCAGGAACCGAATATTCTTAGTAGAAGTCCAATCAATTCATAAGTCTTTTGACTGAAACGATTTAAAAAGTCTTTGGTTCCAGAAAGGAATTTTGGGAATTTTAAGAAAAGATTTGTGTTAAAATAGTTCTCATTTTTGATTGAAATTTGAAGAAATTTTGTTCATGAATTAAGAATTAGTTTTCTAAAGTTTTTCAGGGAATCAACCTGGTTTGAGTTTTGGTTCCGGTTCTGGTACTTTTCGAAACTTATGTCTTGGTGAAAGATTTGGCTTTGGTTCTAATATTATTTCGCTATTTAGCTCCGTATTGGTACCAAGATTTTTATTTCGCCATACTGGTACGTACCGGTAAAGTATAAAGAAGGATGGGACATTCATTTTCCAATTTTTCGACTCTAATTTCTTAGCAAAGGTATAACAATTACATCCTGAAACATAAACTTGCCCTTACTTGTTGTCGTGTTGTATCCTGATTAAGTTTCCCTTGAACAGAAATGGATAACTCAATAATTTAGCATGCAATATTTTCTCGCGTTTTCTTATTTCACAATACAAAGATTGGCCAAGCTAAACTCTTTTTTAAAGCTTACTTATGCACATAGCGTTTAAGTCATATGTGTAAGCTTTGCTAGCATATTGATCGATACCTATAACTAACAAATTTAAGATATCGCTTCATTTCGGTATATTGTTCCGGTCATGGTTCCAACTTTATTTCCCTGTTCTTCGGCTCTCTGTAAGTTCTCAAAGAGAGAGTTCTCAAGGAGAGTTTTTAATCCAAAAAGGAATATGTTCATTCAAGTATAAAATTATGATTGCTTATTTAATTTTCCACTTTTAAACTCTCCCACTTCAACTTACACTAACATCTTTTCACTCCTCCAATTGCACTTTAAAACCAAACTGGGACAAGCCTAACAATACAAGACGCAATAACTTTTATTTGAGATCGTGCGTAGTCAAATTATTTGGTATTATTTGTTCAGAGAATTGATTAAGATTGTCGACAAATTCCGACAAATTCCTAAATTTACTTCCGAATTACTTAGAAGTGAACACCAAACCCAATCTAAGTTCGTATTCTTTTCCAGGAAGCCAACCATATATACATTTGTCACAAACTTGCCTCCTACATTTTCATTGCGTAATAAGCTGGCCGAGTGGCTTCCACAACTTCTCCTCCTCCGCCAACCACCAACATTTTCCCCACCCTCTTCCATTGTGTTAGAGACAAGCGCAACAACAACAACAAATAAGTGAAAGTCAAATTGTATTGACGCATTGAGCGCTTGAACAAATTAACTGCGCCATGAGCAATCTCTTAGACAGCCACACGCACTTGTATCTGTATCTGTAGGCTGCAATTGTATTATTTTTGTGTATCTTTTGGGTTTCTTTGTTAATTTTTTTCTCTCCAAAAAAAAAATAATTAAAACAATTTTTGTGTTTGATGCAATAAATCTAAGAAATTTCTAGGCAAGCTTGAGGCCCCATAAAATTTTGTTGAGTCACAGAATGGGTCTTATCAGCTCGGAGCGAGAGATAAGAATTGTTGTTTTTGTTGTGGTGTTCATAGAAACTTTGCTGAGTAACAAATGATGAAATTCACAGCAGAGAAATCGAAAGATATTTTTCAGATATCCTTGGCCCGACACCAGATAAGGGAAGCGTGAGTTTAAGCAAATTAGTTGAAAACAAACAAATACTCGTGGCCCGGCAGGTGCCTGGCCCAGTGTGGTCAGTGGGCGTGTCCAGTGGAACCCAACAAGAACTTTCACAAATTAATAACACTTGAGCCAAGCAGAGCCGCTGGAAGCGACTTGAACTTGGGGCATATAGAGTAGCCGCTATATAGCCAGATCTTAGGCAGCGAGTTCAACACACCAAAGCGAAGGAAGGAGAAATGCTGGAGAGCGGCATTTTAATTGAATTCGCGAGGTGAACAGACACAGTGAGCAGATGGAGACGGAGCCGGCAATTGGCAGACCACAATTTCCAAGAACTTGCCACAGAATGTACATACATACATACACACACACACATACACGTAAGTATGAATGTATGTAAAAATAAAGCATAAAGTCGGTAAACGGCGACGACGACGACGACGACAGGCCAACCAAAAGGCCCAGGCAAATAAAATGTGTATAAAAAGAATGAAAAGAAAATGAGCAAATCGACTAAATAATAATAATAAGAGACACCACAATACCACAAGGAGAACAAAAAAAAAAAACAAATTCTTCACTTCACGTACAGTTGGATTTAAGTTTTGGGCAGATCCTGATCCAAATTAACACAGCAAACAACACACGGCCACAACAGTTGCTTGATGTCTAAATGGGCATAAGGGAGGAGGAGGAGACCATCTTGCTCTGTGTCAATTGTGGTCAATGGCATTAGGTAAATATTACAATAATTATGAGTAATTACAAAAAAAAATTTAATTTAACAGATGTCCATTACAAAGATGTTGGTAAGTAGCTTATGAAGAAAAGTCCTGCACATAAAAATATTAATTTATAAGAGGGACAATTTTCAGTTCGAGAATTGTACTTGTATATACTCCACTTTGCGCTTGTGTGCGTAGCAGCGAAACACGTAGTTAGCGTCATGACTTCAAACAAGAGCAACAAGCAAACAAACAAATGTCTTGCGAGAGAAGAAAAGCCGAAAGCACGCGTCGTGAGAGAGCAAGACGCACTCTCTAAGCGTGTGTCGGCTGCGATGACGGCAGAATTATGAGTTCCCACCCCTTGGGATAGGCTTTTGGCATTTTGGGCACCACTGACCTACAAATTTGATACCAGTTATTCGACTTTTAAAGGCACTTGAACTCTTTTCAAAGCTTTGTCACCGATTCTATCATTCATATTTATACACTTGAAAAGTGTATTATAATTTTGCCCAGAAGTTTGCAACGCATAAAAGGAATCATCTCCGACCACATAAAGTATATATATTCTTGATCAGCGTGACGAGCTGAGTCGATTAAGCTTTGTCCGTCCGTCTGTCCGTCTGTCTGTTTCTACGCGAACTAGTCCCTCAGTTTTGAAGCTATCGAGCTGAAACTTTGCACAGAGTCTTCTTGAGACAAGCGATTTCAAGTGTATAAAAACTTCGGCACGGACGAAGTTAGCCTTGCCTTTCTCGTTTATACCTTTCGAGTCAATGATCCAATAATATTAATAGTGTCCCATTCTGAACGTGTTTCCAGAATTTTCTCCAAAATTTCAGATCTGAAGGACTGATGGCACTTGGGCAAATATCCTGTACCTCACCTGTATCCAGAATTCGCAGAGTGAAACGTATCCCCGACACCCCCCGTTCAGCTCGCACTGCCAGTTTCTCCAATCAACAAGACGCTGAAGGTCGTCCCTGACAAAGTCTTATTATACCCGTTACTCGTAGAGTAAAAAGGGTATACTAAAGTCGTGCAAATGTATGTAACAGGCAGAAGGAATCATTTCCGACCCTATAAAGTATATATATTCTTGATCAGCATCAACAGCCGAGTCGATATGGCCATGTCCGTCTGTCCGTCTGTCCGTCCGTCCGTCTGTCTGTATGAACACCTAGATCTCAGAGATGGTAAGAGATAGAGGTTTGACATGTATGGGACAAATGCTTCTTTTATCTGCACGCAGATCAAGTTTATTTTAAATTTAGGCCACGCCCCCTCCCGCCCCCGCAATTTTGAAAAAGCGTCATATCTCCCACAGTTTTGAAGATAGATGATTCGTACCTTCTAGAGATAGTTAGTAATTAGCAAAATGAATTGATTGATTTGCTGAAAAAATGATAAAGATCGGATGAACGGTTCTCAAGTTATGAGCAAATAAGTGAACCAAGCCCCCCCGCTACCCACCCAAAAAAAAAATGTTGCAACGCAGGAACACTGTTAAACACGTTTTTTCATGAGTAACGGGTATATCGAAGTCGGTTAGAGCCGACTTTAACTTACGCTCTCGTTTTTTCTAGTATTAATCTACAACTCACTTTTGTAGCCGGGATCCATTCCGCAGGCCTGGAAGAAGGCCCAGATTGCTATGATCCACAGGGCCCGGATTAGTCCTTCAGATGTCGAATCGTACTGGCCATTTAATTAGCTTTTGTCGTTGTCAAAAATCTTTGAGAGGGCCTGTTGCTGTAGATAGGCTCAGCAAATACATTGCTCCAAGTACATACGGCAGAGTTCCCAAACAAGAAAATGTTACAGTGTCTTTCTCTGCCTTACAGTGATGCATGGGGAGTATGTTCGTGCCCCAGCGGCTATGGCTGAGAAACTCTAAAGTACGGATTCCAGCAATCGGCACACCAATATAGTGACTTTTGATTAAGCAACATTCGCGTAGACACGAGGCATGCAGTAAGACACCAATGTGTCCCCTTAGTAAATAAATTAAGATTTGAAGGTTTTTGAAATAATAAAATCTATATAATATTTTATGTTTTAATATAAATGTCAGTTTAAAATGAACTGAATTTATACTACAAACTTGATAAGAAATAATATTAAATTAATAGAAGCTAGTACCAAAATTATATTATTAATAAGACCTAGGTCAAATTGAAACAAAAAAAGTGAATACAATAAAGCAGTGGTGCACAAACTCATACTATTAAGCTGTACACACGAAGTAATCGTCATTGTGTCAAACATGGGCTACATGCAAACAAACAAATGTTTGTGCCGGCAAAATTATGACTTCCTATCACATGTGACAGGCAACTGAAGTTTTGGACAATACTGCGATAATCAGATACTCGTTAGTATCAGTTTGAAATCCTCGAAATATCATGTTAATACTTTCAAGGATATCAATTTAATACATGGAGTATTAGAGAGAACTCGATACTCAATAATTTCAAATTTATATCTAAATTATTTCATTTCTATGAGACCTATTTTTTTGGGTGTAAAGTGTCATTTCGACCTTAAAGTAACTAGAAGACTTATTCATCAAGATTTTTATAGAAAACAATAACTCTTCACATGCTTTTGGAATGCCTGTATCAATAATACGTCCACCTAACCTGAATGCAGTTCGTGTGGCATTTGCAAAATGATACGGTTTTGGGTCAACTAAGTTCCACAAAGTGATTTTCTCCAATGTCAGTCACAAATATTGGTGGAGGATCCCTAAATATTGCGTCACGAAGGTCTCGGAATTTATTTATTCTAGCTAAAACTAACACCATGATGTATGTACTGTTCTTTTCGAATTTGGGAAGATTAATGGATTTTTCAACAAGAAAAGGTGGAACAGAAATATTTCTGTTTAGGATTTGCCACTTTGGGAAATCCAGTTTGAGATATTCGACAATAAAGCACCGAAAGCACACAGCTTTCAAACAAAATAAATAAATATTATAAAATTTTATAAATATTTTGCAATATAATAAAAGAAAGAAAGAGTTTTGCCAACTTTTTAAATATGAATATAAAAGCCAGAACTTTTCAGAGAATTAACGCAACACCTTAGCAGATTTGTAGTTAAAAAAAATTCTGGACTCAAGGAAATTTATGGTAGAAAATAGACATTAATAGAAAAATAATGAATTCGCCAATAGTTGAGGCCAGATCTAAGTGTTCAGAGCGATTTCTACGACAAATATAATAAAAGAAATTTAATCGAATTTTGAAATTATTAAACATTCTGTATCGCATTATTTTTTCCATGTGGAAATGTGGGAAAACCAAAAATGTTATTATTTCTCCCGACTTCTCCATGATTCTTATATATAGTAAAAAATGTAAGAAATCTAGACAATATTTATTTATACATTCGCAGCGTCAGCATTAAGCATATTTTTGAAAGCGATGACCCATTATTAAATTAAAACAGAAAAAACAATGCAACCATTGGTCCAAGTAAGGTTTGAATGCCCAACATTTTCGAAACCTATAGCAACTCTGTTTGGACGAAAAATTAAATAAAAAAGAAAAAATATTGTTCAAATTCTACGATGTGTGTGGCACAACATCCAGAACAGAACTGAATTGTTGGCAATGAAATTTGGGTTACTTAATATAAAATTCTCTGTCAGGCCTACTTAGTTTTCTTAAAAACTTATCTTGCTTGAAATCCTTTTTGACAGACACTTTTTGGAATTATTATTATTAAGAGGACTCTAAATGGCGCAGAAATTGATGCGGTCAAAGAGTATAGATATTTACCTAAGCGTGCTGTTGTCCCGTTAAGGAGGATTCTCCTTAAGCAAAAATGTTATTCGATTTCTTGACGTGAAACATTTTTTAAGAGATAGTTAGACATTGGCAATATGTATCAAAAAATTATAATGAAAAAATGAAAAAGAATAAAAACCTCCCTACCCCGCACCAGCGACCAACACCGCACTTCATTTAACAAAGAGAAAGAGAGAAAGAGAATCTTTGAGATGAGCACAGTGGCAGCGCTGCATTCAGCTCTTACTCCGGGTACAGAGTATGTCATAAGCGGGCAACAGCGGAAGTTTCACCAAAGTTAGAGCAAATTGAACAGATCGGTAATATAGCAGCTATATCAAATATTTCTCTAAATTGAGTAAACTTTTTTGGGGTTAACAACTTAAATACTAGATTTTATGCCAAAAAAAAAAACCATTATGCAGTTAGAATATTTATTATCTTTTCTGAACCCTAGAGAAAGTTTTCGTTTGGAGTTGGTATAGCTATTTACCCACAATTGATTTGGATCACATTAAAAGAGTGTCGGAACTACGGGTTTGAATAAGTTCGGCTCAAAGCCGACATTATATGCTCATGCCCTATTTTTCTTAAATTTATCTAATATTATTTGAAAGTTTAAAGTTAAGTTTAATTCAACTGTTAAATTTATTAATTTATTTATGAACAGTTCCTATGCGCTCTAAAAGGACAACGTACGAACTAAAGCTACAGTTAAGTAAACTGTTTAAACAATTTATGTTTCACGGAAAATGAAACTCAATTCTCCTTCTTTTTTAGAGGAGACTGTAGTTGAACAAAGGATTTCCTCATAACCGATTCGGAAACCTATACAAAGACAACTTTTCCATGATTTTTAGAATACCTAAACCGTAGAAAAAAAAAAAACCTAACTACCGACCCATTGCTAAGCTTAGCAATATATCTAAGCTCTTTGAACGAGTGGTCTTATGCCAGGTCGCTCCACTACATCTAATTTAACCGTCTTCTGTAAATATTGCATCAGCTCCTTTGACAAACGTTGTCAAGTTGATGTTATTTATACAGATTTTTCCAAGGCATTTGATAAAGTTTGTCATAACGCTCATCTCGCCAAGCTTATCAAGCTAGGTTTCCATTCCTCCTTATTGTGCTGGATTCAATCTTACTTGGACCGCCGGATCTAAAGAGTCAGAATAATCAACTCGCTTTCTATTCCATATGTGGCTTCTTCGTGACTTCCACAGGAGAATTCCCTCGGTCCTTTACTTTTCATTATTTTTATACCCGTTTCTCGTAGAGTAAAAAGGGTATACTAAAGTCGTGCAAATGTATGTAACAGGCACAAGGAATAATTTCCGACCATATAAAGTATATATATTCTTGATCAGCATCAACAGTCGAGTCGATATAGACATGTCGGTCTGTCCGTCCTTCTGTATGAACACCTAGATCTCAGAGATGGTAACAGATTGAGGTTTGACATGTATAGGACAAATGCTTCTTTCATCTGCACGCAGATCAAGTTTGTTTCAAATTTTGGCCATGCCCCCTCCCTCCCCCGTAATTTGGAAAAATATATCTCCTACAGTTTTAAAGATAGACGATTCGTACCCTCCAGGAATAGTTAGAAATTAGCAAAATGAATCGATCTGCCGAAGAAATGATAAAGATCGGATGAGCGGTTCTCAAGTTATGAGCAAAAAAGCCGATGAAAAATAGCCGAGTTAAAAAAATGTTGCATACTTTTCAGATGGTCACCCTAAGGAAGGCAGGAACACTGTTAAACATGATTTTTCAAGAGTAACTCGTATATCGAAGTAGGTTAGAGCCGACTTTAACTTACGCTTTCGTTATCAATGACATTTGCGTGCATTTCCTTAATTCAGAGTTTCTGCTTTATGCTGATGATCTTAAAATTTTTCGATCTATTAAATCCATTTTTGATAGTTGACTGCTGCAATCTGATGTCGATAGGGTCAGTTCATGGTGTGTTCTCAATTTACTCCCTTTAAATCCCAACAAATGCTTTATTGTTAGGATGCCTTCACACTGTTCGACACATGACACATGATAGTCTAGTAGTCCAGCTTTTTGTTCTGTTTTAAATTCATGGGGAAATGCAGGCCTACTAGATGTCATAGGTCATGTGTCGAACAGTGTGAAGGCAGCCTTAGATATAGCAAATGCTTCTACAATATTTCGGCCACTTATTCCATTTCTAACCAAACTTTATTGAGTCGGGTTGAGGCTATTGATTTGGGAGTGAAATTTGACAAAAAAATTTTTGTTTAATGATTTGATTTTGTCAAGCTAGTTTGAGCCTTTACTCAGATTTCGTGTGTTCCAAGTTGGAGTATGCCTCATTTATTTGGAATCCCTCTAGCGTAATTTATATTAAAATTTCTAAAATTTGCTCTCCTCCCGTTTAATTTTTCTGATCCTTTGGCGCCATATTTTGATAGATGTGCACTGCTGCATCTCTCAACTCTTGAAGATAGACGAACTCTCGCGTCATTGCTAATTTTGAATGACCTTGTCTTAGGATGCATTGACTGTCCCACCTTGTTAGGCATAATAAATTTTAAGGTACCAAGCAGAAATCTTCGAACTTTTCAACCCATCTCCAACCAACTTTCCCGAACCAATGAACCTATATCTAGGAAGCTTTAGAACTTTAACTCATTACCCACCAGCATGCGATATGAATTTGATTTCTTCAGCTCATTTTTGGTCAACATAAAGAATTTCCGAATTTGGTTTAAGGAGCTGCCAGAGACAGTTCAAGTGTTGACAATGCACCCTGAAAAATGCACTAATTGGTACTTTTTCAAAAATAAGGAAAATCACAACGTTACAAAGTTAAAGCAAACTACAATGCGAGGATTAAAAATTTTTTGTGTTTAAATGAAATAATTGGACATTGCTGACAAGTGGTTTCAACAAGACGGTGCCACAGCCAAATCTCACGTTTTGGCCGCTAAAAGTCACGGTTTTCAAAATTTTCTTTTCTTTCAATTAGCCTGAGAGTTTGTTTCTTGTGTGAATCCCTCAAGCGGCTCAAGGTCGAGAAGACCATAAATATGCATGCTCTTAAATATTACAAGCTTATCTCGAATTGTGGAAAAACCCTCACACCTACAGAGGAGATAAGTGTGTGTGAGTTTGAATGGTACTCGAAGTCGGCTACATTCGTAAATAGTTCATTGCTCCTTTGCTTAGAGCGAGACTTGGCGAGACACTTGAAAGGGGAGGGGGGGTGGGAAGAGGGATGCAAGACGACTAGGAGACGCCGCACACACACACACACACATGCCCCGACACAACGACTGCAGTTCATAAATCTTGGGCCCTTTTGCCTTGTCTGCTGTCGCTGCTGCCTGCTTCTGTTTCTGCTGCATTGTACATTGTTTCAAGACTTTTATCTACAATTTTTATTATGACTATTTTAATATTAAACTAATGAATGCGTCGCAGGCACGCCGCCGTCTGTAACTGGCCCCAACGCGCCTCTTGTTGCTGGTACGAAGAAGTTCGCGCCCTCAAAGATACATACACTTATGAGTTTTTTTTCCGACCCTTTTGGAAATTACAGACCATTGCTAATTTATGCGCCTTTTGTATGATTTTTAGTTCAGTGTTTTTTTTTTGGGTTCCCAGTCTAGTCTGGAAGGGGTTGGGAATGCCGGTAAGAGGTCCACTAATTGTAGCATGCTATACTCGGCAGGTGGGCGTGGCATATCGCATAGTCTGTGTACATAATGGTGAGGCACACGAAATGGGAATATTTGTTTAAAAAGAAACACAAAACTCTCAGTGAGAAATCAATTCTCAATTCGCTGCTAAGTTGACCTGGCGTATGCGCAATATTTTCTGTGTGTTTGCTCTAAGCCAGTTCTTTGGCTAACCAAAAACGGTGCGGACAAAACAACATAATTAAGTATTTATTTATTTACAATTTTGGGCAATGACAGCAGCAACAACAAACAACAAACAACAATATTGGCAAGTATCAGCAATTTGAATGCATGTATTGGAGTTGCAGCTTCGGCATCGGCTTTTGTTGTTGTGTTGTTGTTGTTGCTGCCACAATTGCAACCTTGTGCTAAATTTTCCGAAACGTTGAGCTTCGTCAACAAAAAAACAACAACAACAACATCAAGCTCTGTTGCAACAATTGAACGCGGCTTGAAACTAGCGATAAATGTCAGTCAAACTTGCAGCCCAGCCACGCCTCCCTCCCCCCACTCCGCTCCACCTTTATTGGTCATTGGCTGACGCATAACTCGAAACGAAACGAAACGAAACTCCAAGCCATATTTTCAATTATCAGCCGCATTATTTATGCAAAAGTATCTACGTCAACGAATCTTCTATGTAAATTCACAATTAACGCAATGAAAAGCACAAAACTGAACCAAAAGAAAAAGTGGAAACTCTTGCGGTAGGAAATTACTTTAATTTGTTGATCCCCCATTGTTGTTGTTGTTGACTGACTGGCGGCCACATGTTTTCACATGATTTCCACACGATGGACAGGTGAAAAGCTTGAAGACCAAGTCCAAGTCGAAGGCAGCAAAATTCACTGGAGCAAGAAAAGAAAAAACAAAATTAAAGAGAGGGTTAAACAATTGTAAGACTTGGCACAAACAAAAAAACTAAAAGAAAAAACAGACGACGATTTGACGTGTGTTGTCCGTGTTGTCTGGGTAATTTTTAATGCCAACAGAAATCGCTCGGGGGAAGGTTTTTTCTCTACTTGCGCCGCGCTTCCACCAAGACAATTGATCTATCATCCATGGCTGGAGGTTAAGTTGGCCAACAAAAGTAGTTGGCAAGTTGCTTCAATGCAAAAATGGAGAGAAGATTTGCTCATTGTTTTTAATTATTAAACTGAAAATGCAAATTATAATTTTTCAAATTAAGCGAAGTGCTTGGCTGGGTGAGAGGGTGTGGATTGATGGTGGCAAAGCTACATGGTTAATGGTAGGAATAGAAACCTGTGAAAGTTTGAAATTCTGAAGAGAATGGCTTAAGAATTCCATTTGATGGATATGGATGCTGTTTCCAAAAGAGTGCTCGAAATTTTTGGGATTTAGACATAGGTTTCTGGTTTGGGTATAATAAGCTAGTTTTTTTCTGATTGTGCAAATGATGTGAATTTTATTTGAGTGTATGGGAATGATCTCTAATTTTAACTTTATTAAATTGTATATAAAGCTTTTGAACATTTTTCCAAATTGTCTTACTTCAAACATAAAAAAAATTGATCCCAAAAAATTTTGGGATTTTTACAGTTTATCAAAGAGTGTTTAAGTGTAAGTTTTTTGAAAATTTGTAAGAAATAAATCGAAGTAAGAAAGTTATACTCTGTTTCTGTTGTAGTAGCGCCTCATAGATGGCGCCACTACTGTGACCATTTTAGTTATTTTCGTAACTAACTTTATTTAATTACAATATTACTTGCTAAAACATAAACAGAATTATGCGTGAAGTCTCTGGCCGTTAGCGATGGCACTTTCCCATGTCGATAGGTTGCCATTAATATCGATAGGTGGCAGCAGCAATTGCATTAAGGGAGTCATCTGACAATGTCCCAAAATAAGAAGGTTCCAACGATTGTCGAACGCTGTCTGTCCTGAGCATGACATGAGAACAATCATTCATGTGATTTTATACGTAAACGCTTCTGTTCGATCCATTATGATGGGTTGCCGGCACAGGCCGAACAAGGCGCGTATGCTCTTGAAATTTTGCGATTAATATTTTCGGAAGCAATGGTTAAGACAAGTAATCGAACATTTTTATCGGAGTTCAAATATGATTGCCATAAAGTAGGGTTGTCGAAAATATTATCGACATATCGAAATATCGATATTGAAAAAATGACGAATATCATTATCGCCTATTTTCCAGAGGCGATATATCGGATATCGAATATTTTTTGGTGATATTTTTCGGTGATAATTTTATACCCGTTACTCGTAGAGTAAAAAGGGTATACTAACTTACTGTAACAGGCAGAAGGAATCATTTCCGACCATATAAAGTATGCATATTCCTGATCAGCATCAACAGCCGAGTCGATATAGACATGTCCGTCTGCCCGTCCGTCCGTCTGTCTGTATGAATACCTATATCTCTGAGATGGTAAGAGATAGAGGTTTGACATGTATGGGACAAATGCTTCTTTTATCTGCACGCAGATCAAGTTTATTTAAAATTTTGGCCACGCCCCCTCCCGCCCCCGCAACTCGGGAGCGAAGATAGACGATTCGTACCTTCTAGAGATTGTTAATAATTAGCAAAATGTATAAATTTGCCGAAGAAATGATAAGGATCAGAAGAGCGGTTCTCAAGTTATGAGCAAAAATGTAAAAAATAGACGAGTTAAAAAAGTGTTGCATACTTTTCAGATTCAGACCTTAAGGAACGCAGGAACACTGTTAAACATGTTTTTTCATAAGTAACGGGTATATCGAAGTCGGTTAGAGCCGACTTTAACTTGCGCTCTCGTTGTTTCAGCGTTCGCTCTCACCGTTGCGAATGACTGTTTCTTGTGCTCTGGACATTTAAGACAAAATGTTTATAGTTTATTTAATTAAAGTTGATGCACAGAAATTGCAGTGCAAACTGTGCAATAAAGTTCTAAGGACCAGTGTAAGCTCAAAAATTATAAAAGCGCACTTAAAAGCAAAGCATGGAGATGCTTGGCTGAAATGCAGCTCATCAACGGTAAATCTAAGTATAAATGAAATTTAATTCTGGGAATTCGGTTCCTTTTGTGTGTCAAATTGGCTGCTATTTATGAATTTTTTCATATACAGGCTCGTACATGTTCAATTACCGGAAGCTTTAATGTAAATCAATTATAATTATGTTTAAAATGTTACATTTTTTTAGACGAAAAATCAACCAAGGCAGACATTAGTAGTGGATGCGAAAAAGAATTCGTGAGCCTTTTAAAGTAAATATGGAAACTAAGTTATTGAATTTTTTTGTGTGTGTATTTTTGAATAGTACACTCAATCCATCCCCACCTCTACTTGCCAACGACAAGTGGTAATTTATTTGGATATGAAAGAGCATTAAAATTTATGATCGCGTCATTGTCAAAATTGATTGAAGAAAAGAATGATATTTGTAAGGATAAAGTGAAACAAGATTTTCAGCAAATCTATAAGTTCAATTAGTGAGAGTTAAAAATTTAATAAAAAATTAGTAACTTTTGTTAATACATATAATAAATATTAATTAAATCCATATTTTTTAAGAGCAGTCAGATTATAGTTCTTATTACGCGTCAAATGACGCCTCAAAGACCTGTTCATAGTTAAGATCCGAGTTTTTATTGAAGAATATTGAAAATATCGATGTTTTTGACACCAAAATATTTATTCGATATAATGATACTTTTTCAATATCGCCAAAAATATCGATATAGATATTTTTGAAATATTCGACAACCCTACCATAAGGCATCTCGGCCAGAGATGTACTGGGAGGTCTTCCCTGTAGCTCGTTCTTAAACACAATTACACAGTTGGAAGCAAGTCGATCCAAGGGTTTTTGTGGGTTACACATATGGATGATACACTGTGGTATGGATGTGTCTACTGCACAACAAATCCCCTAGTCCCTTAAAAAGGCAGACTCAAATTATGATCTTTGGTCAGTGGTGATGTGAAACATTTTTAATTTCGGTACTGAAGATTATTGATGGAGTAAAAGTTGAATTTAGCGTCACGTGACGCTGACGTCATTCATATTTTGTGTTCTTATGGGAAAGATCTGGGTGGGATCTTGGTGAAATATGGGTGGTATTTAGGAGAGATCTGGGAGGGATCTGAGTGGGATCTGGATGGGTTCTGGCTGGGATCTGGGCGGGATCTGGGTAGGATCTGGTTGGGATCTAAGTGGGACCTGGGTGGGTTCGGCTAGAGATCTAGGTGGGATCAAGGTGGGATCCAAGTGGGATCTGGGTGGGATCTACATAGGTGGCATCTGGGATCTTATCCTGATTATATTTGGGTAGGTGGAACATCATCGTTTATCAGCACAATAAACGATACTTCCTGAAAAAATGAAAGAACACTGCTGTAAGTATCGAGGATCAAATACTAAGTATTGAGGACTGAGTACCAAGTACTTAGCATCGAGTATTCAGTACCGATTACTGAATATCGAGTACTGAGTGTTAAATAGAGTACGGGGTATGAATACTGTGGGAATACTGAGTATTTAGGGGCTAAAAGTTCAGAGAATTGAGTATTAAAAATCGAATACTCGAACCGAATAATCATCTAAATAGTTGTAACATGACAAACTTTTCTACTTTTATTGTATAATAAAAAACAAAAATGTTTAATTCTTATACAAATTTTTAAAAGATTTCCATAATTTTTCTACTCTTAAAGCGACGACCATTGACATCAAAATAATTTCAATCTTTCTTCAAATTTACTGCTTAAATTTTGATGTCCCAAATAGGGCGAGAAATAAGCACCGAAAAGTAGGCAATGGCTGAAGTTCTTTGACAGGATTACTTAATCAGTTTGAAATATCTTTTTACAATATTATAAACACTTCTCATCAACTTTTGAAAACCATTTAGAACTTTATCTAGTATCTGCTTACAAAAAGTGATGAAATTCTCTGCCACTTTAAATGTAAACGCAGCTCAGACAGCTGCTTACTACTGAAACTCCACCTACTGCCAAACAGCATCCGCTGCCAAAGCAAAAAAAAAAACAGAAGTAAAACAAAAATGGGGAGGGTGTTGGAGGTGGAGGAGGAGTAGCAGGCAAATGGGTAGACGGCATCTAAAGCCAACGACCGCAAACGTGCAACGACGCTCCAAAAAACTGCAGCAGCAGCACCAGCCAAACAAACCACTCAACTGGGCTTGGAATTTCCTCCCCCGCTCTGCCCCGCGTTCCTCCTGCCTCTGTGGCTGCTCCCAACTGTCATCATCTTCGGCAACGTCACGAACCGGAAGTAAAAACAAAATATAAAACGTAGCTTGCTAAGCGACGCAGCTGCTGCATCTGCGGCGCTCTTTGGAGCAGGAAAACAGCAGCAAGTGCACAACGATTGCGCCAACTAAATATTCTATTTATATATAAAAAAAAAAACTGCAAAGCTCAAGTCGCCTCTTTTTTTCCAAAAATAACACCCAAAGCTGTGCCACAAATCGAGAGGCCCCGAGAAATCAACGAAAGAGTAAACCTTCCATTCCACATTCAATTGTATGAATGACGTTTTGTTTATTGCTGAATGCCTGTTCGAATTTTAAGCTATTTTTATTGAAAATGAGCGATATGCTCGGCCCGAGACAGCAAGAGAAAGAGAGAGAGAGAGAGAGTGGGTGAAACAGAGCAAGAGAGAATTGTAGTGAAACTGTGTTAAGTGCAACTTCATCTGGCCAAACTTTTAGGCCGAAGGGTGGTTGCACTGGAACCGAGAAAGGCGATGACTTTATTGTCTGTTGGACACCCAAAAAATTTAGCAATAAAGTGGTAAAAGATGAGTTCAAATGCTCTTAAAAGGCAAATTTATTTTCACCAATGTCTAAGCTAAAAATTGCAGTCTTAATATAAGAAGTTTTTGCTTCAGTTTTGTCTATTAAATATCTATCTTCTGGTTTAGGATCGAGTTCCTTAGAAGCGGCAAAAATAATAAAGGTAAGCGAGGGTGATGCACCCCGCATCTGATTTGTAAAACGAGGATTTTTTGGGGTTTTATTTACACGGTTTTCTATTTACACACACTCTTACTGCGCGATCACTTCGGCTTCCATATTAATAATGTCTTTATACGGTTCTATACGGTTAGTCTGTCTGTTTACTACTCCATGCTCTAATCGTCCTCCATTTTATTCAAAGTCTATCTTCAGTGTGACCATCATTCGATTTCTTAAAAATACCTTAACACTAAAATATCATCAAATAATTCCAAACATATAGAAAGAAAAGGTTTCTTATAACTATTGCTTCAGTGCTAGTGGCGTCATCTATAAAAAAGCTTTGTACACATATTTATTTTCTTTACTCAAAATTACGGTCACCAGCTCCATTAAGAATCAACCATATCCCTTTTGATTAAAGCGTATACACTCAAGCCCTATTGCGATTCATTCGTGCGCACAAAGTGCAATCAACACCGCATACAAAACTTTCTGCCCACGTTCACCCTTTACGCAACCCCTTCTGGCCTCTATCTTTCTCGGTTGCGTTTTGTTTTAATTTTCTTGATTTTTTTTCTGTTCTGTTTTGTCATATTTTAAGCACCAACTGCGCTTATTACGCCCCGAGTATGACGACGACGCATTAGTAGCAACGCTCTGAGCTCAAAGCATTCAAATTCTGCGAGTGCCCAAGAGCATAGAGAAATGTCCAAAGCCCAGAGCAGGAGAGAAGATGAGATGCAGCAAGTGGAAGTCGAGGCTTTTTTTTTAAGCTGCTCCCACCAAGCTGCTGCCAAGTGTACGAGACGGAGACCCAAATCGGAAACAGAAACACTGAGACACAAGTCTATGGTAATGACTATGAGTACAGTGGGGACACGATAAATAATTCAAAAACTATTCAAATATATTTTTGCATTTTGGCTGGCTTGAGGTCGGTGGAGAGTTACAATTCAATGTAATCAACACAAATCAACAGAGATTAATTACAACAATTTGGAATAGCAATTGGTATGTCTGTACAACGATCGCTGTTTCAAAGATAACCACATCTTATCATCAGCAGACTATTGTATAATTAATTATAATTAATTTAAAAGAAGTATTATCCATTCTTTAGTTAAACAAAGAGATTTAATATTTCTAAATTTAAAACCAAAACTTTCGTAACAAGATCAAAACATACACTGCCATGCACTTGAATAGGGACAAGCATTTTAAAGCGAATATACAACTATTAGACTGAAACAATCATATTAAATCAAAAGGCAAATATTTTTTAGCACTTAGTACTTCATTCTTTATTGAATTAAACAAAAAACCTTTTGAAATTACCGCAGTGGTTTGTTAAAAAAATTTTTTTCAACGAGCTCTTCAAAAAAGGCATATCTTTAGCATGCACTTGAATAGGGGCACAGGTGATTTCATTGTTGTGAGTAAAACTCCGCTCAATGAAGCTCATATTTTGACATCATATAAAAGTTTTAAACATAAAAAACTAAATTTGGTGGGCGTTCAAGCACTAACTGACGTAAAAAACGCAAAATAATAGCCTAAAAGGAGTAAAAATTTACTTACAAGCAAATTGATGAAAAAAATTTGAAAAAGCAAAAGTGTTGTATGCAATTTTCTTAAAAACCCATCAAATTATTGGAATAACATGAAAGGCCGCACAAAAAAATTTTTTCGTGTACTGCAGAGCATCGAATTGTTCAAAAAGCCTTAAATTCACATTGTTCAGCTTTGAAAATTGATTCAAAACTACTATTAAATGAAAGTGTCGATGCGGTAAGGAGAGTTGTACGTGAAGCTGAACATCTAAGAAGACTAAAACAAACAAAAAAAACCGCTCCTTAATACCCCACGTACAGATCTTCGTCATCTAAATTGATTACGAATTTGGGCATTTGCCTCACGTTCACACCGGCAGGGCTGCAAAGGCACAAATAGTAGGTTGGCAGTGCCTCTACGCTCTGCTTTAATTGATATATTCGTTGCGCGCCAATTAGATAGTAGGAGAAGGTTTTTATTTTGGAACGAATTACACAGTGCAACAAATTTGAACTTTTTTAAAAACTACCATGCAACACTATGCGTAATCGATAGTGCTACCCGAATTGAGTAAAACCATTTCAGCGTTTGGCTAGATTGGTAGCACTTTTTTTTTTGTGGACCCCCAAAGTTTTTGAAATTGGGTGTGATAACAAAAAAAAGGTGTCATCAGATTTGGGAATACAGCTCATTCAGTTTTAGTGATAGCTGCAAACAGTCTTCGGCAAAGTTGTAGCTGACAGTCCGCAGAATAAATTTTTCTTACAAAGATTTTCAAAAAAATTATATTTTCCGGGAGTTTTTCTTAAAAAACTTTTTTGAAAAATCGATTTTTTGTACTTTTTCGAGTATAACTTTTAAAAAATCAAAATTTTTGGCATACATTCTTTGGGAAAAATGAAGCTTTTGAGATAACAAACATCTGTTCTGAACAAGGTTTTACAATCTGAACACTTCCACATCCTCTAAAATAAATAAAATAAAATAATAATATTAATTAATAATTAAATAAAAAAATTAAAATAAAATAAAAAGATTAACTCTAATACGATCTCAGTTTGTTAAAAAATGTATTAGCTTGTTAAAATAATAACATAATTATAATAACAACAATAACAATAACATAATAATATAATAAAATAATAATAAATTGGAGAATTTTCAAAATACCGTCCAAAAAATTATTTTTTTCTTTATTCATGGACTACAACAAGTAAAACGCGTAGTGTTTTGCTCTAACAGCTTGAAAAAATTAATTAGCTGCTATTTTGGTAAAAAAACTTGAGAACATAATGAAGAATGATAACAAAAAAGAGATTTTTATTGGATATAAAAACTTTTGGGGCCGATTTAGAGGATGTGGAAGTGTTCAGATTGTAAAACCTTGTTCAGAAGAGATGTTTGGTATCTCAAAAGCTTAATTTTTTCCAAAGAATGTATGCCAAAAATTTTGATTTTTTAAAAGTTATACTCAAAAAAGTAAAAAAATACGATTTTTCAAAAAAGTTTTTTAAAAAAAACTCCCGGAAATCAAAATTTTTTTGAAAATCTTTGTAAGAAAAATTTATTCTGCGGACTGTCAGCTACAACTTTGCCGAAGACAGTTTGCAGCTATCACTAAAACTGAATGAGCTGTATGTCCAAATCTTATGACACCTTTTTTTTGTTATCACACCCAATTTCAAAAACTTTGGGGGTCCACAAAAAAAAAAGTGCTACCAATCTATTCAAACGCTGATAGGGATTTACTCAGTTCGGGTAGCACTATCGATTCCGCATAGTGGTGCTTGGTAGTTTTTTTGACTGTTGCACAGTGTTATTACTATGATGGGAGATTAAGCAATAGGTTTTAAGCTAAGTTCACATAGGCAAATAACAATTTCGCGATCCCGAACATTTGGTAGCAATTCCTTGTGTAAGTCCTTCCGCTGAGTCCAAATCAAACCGCAAATTTTTTTGTGAGGCGTTTTCGAGAAATGCCGGAAAAGCTAGTTTTTTGATTTGTAAAATTCGTACCTTTAGAAAAATGCGTATATCTTTGGTACCGGTTCTTTCAATTTGAACAGGTTATGCTAATTTGAAGGTAATTGAACGCCCTATCATTCGTTGATACACCACTTCTTAACCCGGTGCTGGACTTCGGCGTTATAAAGGCTTTCATCGCCAACTTAGCATTAAATTTATCACTTTTTTAAAAAAAAGCTGAATTTAAGGTGCGGTTTTCACAAGGAAAAAAATTGTGTAAAATTTATTTTATTGGTGATCACTTAAGATTTATCAATTAAAAATAGAACTCCTCATATTTCTTTAAAATCCATCTAAGAATATAGAAGTTATTGGCATTTAAGTAAAAAATGGAAGGATTCAAGTTCATACAAATTGACTCAGTTTCAAAGTTTTGTTGTTCGTCGTAGTAAAATTCAAACTAAACAATATAAGGGCTACTATGACCTGCCAAATTTATTTTGTACCTGGTTAGGTTATTTTGTGATATATTTGTATGTACATAATAATCTTAAGCATAAATATGGTTTTCAAATCAATGCGGATGAAGTAGATGGCATTAAAAAATGTCTTCATGGCTAACCTTGAACATGAGCAAAGCAAATGCAACAAATTCACCTAAATGTGCAAAAACAGCAACATAAGAAAACCGCTCCTTAAAAAAATCGACGATCTTTTGAAATGGCGATTTTATTACTTAAACGTGTCGCTGTGTGTCAGTACGTTTCAAAAAGTTATCGTGAGCAAACACGAACGTGTTTCTTGACTGATTTAAAGTCAAACAAGGTAAACATAAATCATGCAGTACTCACGATATTTAAATTACAATTAGTTTCCTGTATTTAGAAAAATTTATGGTGCTTTTATACAAGTGCACCGATAACGATTAGTATTTTGGTGTCAAGGTATTGTAAGACAGAGACGATGATCACACTGGATTTATGACGCTTCAACAGGACAACGCAGTAGCAGAAAGCCTTAATAGAGTGACAGGCAGATAAGACTGAAAGACGAACTAGGGCGGATGGCTCTATCTGGACACAGGTCAGATATCAAAAGACGAAACGAGATCAACACACAAAAAACAGCACTTGCGGCCCACTGTGCAGAGAGCGGACATTCTCCTGATTTTGAGGCCACAAGTATTCTACAACAAGAGCGTAACTACAATAAGCGATTTACTCTGGAGTTGCTGTACATCATTAATACACCAACAAATATTAGGCTGAGTTTTAAATCTGACACAGAACTGCGCACACATATATAGGCACTTACTTGACCAAAACAAACATCAGGATTAATTATTTTTACTTCAAACTCCGTGACGAGCACTTGTTTCTTGTCCCGTATCAATGTATGTATAAGTTCGAATGTTGTTTACTTTTTGTTAGCTAAAATCTTGTTATTTATATCTGTTCAGTGTTGTTTATTAGCCCCCGATGTGGGCTCGAAATATATTGAGAAATAAAAAAGAATCCACCGTTTTTCATTCCTTGGATGGGACGGATGACCTTGAGCCAGAACAACCAACCATTTGTATATTCTTTTTCGCCTCTGTAGTTTTTATCTTGCATTTTACTTGCTAAGACGAGAAATATAGTTTTTAATGCTTCTTTATTCATTTCGCATTCAATGTAATCAAATCAACGTTACAATGTTCGTGTGAGCTAGATGATTCCGATGAACGATGGTTCTGTAACTTGCTCATCTGAGGTTTTTTAGGCATGTGTAAAAGTGAAACTGAGTTGCTTAGATGAGTTTAGGCCTGACGAAAGCTCATATGAGCGATCAGGTCGTATAAGGTCTTAATTTCCAATTATTCATACTCAATGCTGTCCCTATAATTCCCAACTGTTGTTAACAATTTGCTTATGGAGTAATAACTGTTTCTTGACAAATTTGTATATCGCTTTTGGCATTAATAATAGTAACATCCTTTGGATTTTTATCAGACAACTTTAATCCATTACAGCAGATAATTTTTTAAAACGAATGGTCCCACCATTTGAAGGGCCTTAAAAAATAAATTTCATTTAAATAATGTTAATTTATTAAATTTATTTTGAACTTATTTTAAGAGTGAACAGTAGGGCGGGTCAATTTTGTATGGAGCTAAAAAAAACGTGGTAAGCGTATAGCAGATTCGGAATCTGCGATAAATTCTAAGAAAATTTCATGAAGAAACCTCATGTCTAAAATGAATTCCTAGCCCCAGCTGCGAAGCATGAAAATATACCAATGTACCAAAATATACCGAACCCTAAATTTTCATGCTTCGCAGCGGGGGCTGAGAATTCATTTTAGATATGAGGTTTCTTCATGAAATTTTCTTAGAATTTATCGCAGATTCCGAATCTGCTATACGCTGATCGCATAAAAAAATTGACCCGCCCTAGTGACCAGGCTTTTTAATGGCCCGAAATGTAATCCAAATGGGGCCAATATTAAATATATCATAATTTTAAAATTTTATACTTGGATCACTGAGAGAAAAATCAAAAATTTTTAGTTTTAAAACTTCAATAAGCTCGAAAGATCTTGATTAAGTACGCAATTTCTTTATTCAAGAGTGTTTCTTAAAGTCCCTAAATTCTTGATTTCAAGAACGTTTTGGATATGTTCTGCACGATTCGTGATTTTTTTAAGAACTTTTAGAGAATAAAATAAGCATGATCTTGACTTATTTATGTTAGCTAAGAGCGATTTGTACTTAAAGTAAGAGCCCGTTTTTACAGTATGAGTCTTGAATCGAGAATTTTATTTCTATTTTTAGTTTTTTTAATGGTCAATTTCGAGTTGAAGAACGATTCGAACTCGAAGTAAGAACTTTCCAGAGCAAATCGTTTTCACACAATTCTTGACCGAAACAGGGTAAAGACAATAGCGTTTTTTTTAAGAACGAATCGTTGGTTTTTTCAGTGATTAAGTGGGTAGAATTCATTTATGCATCTAAGAGCAAGCACGAGTGGTTGCTTCCTAGGCTTGAATTCTACCAGCTATGAAAATTTGTAATTATTGTTAAACATGTAAAAGAAATCCACAGAAAAGGTTTAAGAATTTTTAGAACACTGTTTAAAATGGTATAAATAAGAAAATTGTAATTCATCGACTCTTATTTTAGGAACAGAGCTAAATGTCGAAGTTACCCAACATTTTGAGCTGGCTTAAGTGCCTACTTAGCCCATGTCCACTGTAGCCCTCCAGTGGCTAGCTACATCTCGCCTCATTTCGTTTCATTTGCGCTCGTTTGGCAGATTTACCACAGATGAGGCTACTGTGGGCCTCTCTTCCTGGTGTTCTACAATATATATATATGTATGTATATAGAGTAGGCTCCTTCCTCCTGCCTGTGGTAGACTTTTGGCTCCTACATTTCCAGTTTTCGCACATTTCGCCCCATTGTGTGTGTATATTTGGCAACTTGTGTGTGCGATGCGCGCTCAGAGTAGAGTCCAACACACATCGAGAACGAGCCCGAGTTGTGTTCTCCCTCTCCCTCGGTGACCGCGCCACCCTCTCCTTCTCCGCGGCAGTCAAGCATTAGCCTTTCTGCTGGCTGAGTGGAGTGCGCTCTTGCGGCTTGCTGTGCGCCTGTTACGAAACGACTCAAACTGAGAGAGAGATAAAAGCATCTTGTGCAAGATGATGCTTCTGTGTTGATAAGGCCGCCTATTCTATATGTTCTAGCTGTGTGGCTCCGTGTCAGTGTATGTGTGCGACTTTTGCGTGAAAATTGAGCACAATTTCTACACACGCAGGCAGGAAAGTATCTCATGGATGCGTTACTGCCTACTTAAATGTGCTTACTTTCAACGTAGGCTGAAACTCCGCTATCAATTTTTGAGTGAATTATGAAGTTGTCTTTGTCTGTCTCCCGGTGTGGTGGTAGTGTGTGGGTGGGTCGCTCGTCTCGTCGTGCCTCGATTTATTGTTATACTTAAGACCCACTCTTCGGAAACTAGGTTCCCCCATTTGAGGCGTTGAAAAAATGCATTTAACCGTTAGCTTTGTCCATTGGTCATAAAATAAAAACCAAACACGGTGACTTTGAAATGATTTTTCTTCTTTTCTAGCTGTAAATGCAACTGACACACACGCACACACATGCACAATACGAAGATCAAGTTGGAGATGCCGGAGTCTGGTCATATGCAAATGCATTCTTGTGCAGTCATCAAGTCCACTTTGATGATGATGACGATGTTTGTTGATGTTGTTGTTGTTGCTGTCGTGGCTTTCAATGGTTTGTCACATATTTCGAAAATTGATAGACCAACTTTTAAGTGGTGGAAAAAACGTCTGTCTATCCATTTTTATGATATTATTTTAATGGTTTCTCATATTATTTGTTGGCTTACTAAGATTATTAAGATTAAGCGGATGAGTGGAAGAACATATAAGTACTTAAATATTTTTTATTGCTGTACAATTAAGTGAAACTTAACTGCTTAGAGGTTATTCGGTTCATCGATTGTAGTTCGTATCCTGCTTTAAGCAATCACTTTTAAAGTTTTTGAGTACGCTAGACGCAAAGTCAAGCTAACCTTAAGACAGTTGACGCTTACAGAAAAAACCACCCTTATCAGCGAGTCTCGATCGCGAACACTGCACCTGATTAGAAATCGAATTTAATAACCTAGTATAGAAGATCAGAAAAAACAAAACTGAATTTTATTCGAAAAAAACATTCGGTTTGAATTTGGAAAGAGCTGCTCGCTCTTGAAAATTCTATCTTTGAGTAAGAATAGTTTTAAAATACGAGATTGATCGTTAAAAATGCAAAAACAAAAATAAATATCTTGATTCAGGAAAAAAATTTTAATTTAAGATTATTTCGTTCTTGATGAAAACACGAGCTCTTACTTTAAGTACAAATCTCTCTTAGCTAACATAAGAAAAAGGAGTGAGTGTCTCTAGTAATGACGAGTCTTTGATGTGAAACAGGATGCTTAGCCTAAGAGCTTTTGTTCAAATCACAGGCTCTCTCAATGGTATATCAATGAGCAAGGGCACTCTTTTGAAAGAAGAAAATGAACGGGGAATAGAAATACTAGAAACAAGATCACTTGATGCAGAGTTTCAGGAAGTTTATTCTGCTAAGATACCACCAAGATTCCAATCATTTCCCTCCCACATCCCACCCAGATCTCTCCCGGATACTACCCAGATACCACACCAATCCCAGCTAGATCCCACCAAGATCCTACTCAGATCCATGCTAAAACCCATCTAGATCACACAAAGGGCTTACCCAAATCCAACCAAGATAACATCCAGATCCCTCTTAGAACCCAACCAGATTCCACCCACATCCCAACCAATTCCCAGCCAGACTCTACCCAAATCCCAACCAAATCTCACTCAAATACCACCCAGATCCCACCCCGATCTCACTTAGAACCCTTCCAGATCCCGTTGAGATCCCACCCAGATCCCATCCTGATCCTACCGGATCCCGACCAGATCCCGCCCATAGTCCTTCCAGATCCCACCCAGATCTTATCCAGATCCCTCCAAGATCCTTCTCAGATACCACCCAGATCCTTTCCAGATCCCAGTCAAATCCTACCCAGATCCCACCCAGATCTCACCCCGATACCACCCAGATCTCGCCCATATAAGACTCCACCCAAATCCCTCTCAAATACCACCAGATCCCACCAAGATCTCACCCAGATCTTTCCCAGAACCCACCCAGTTGCCCCTCTTTAGCATCTTTCCTAACTCTTCGCCTTCCCCTCCGATCATTCTCTTGTGTTTGTGTGTGTGCTTGTCGGGAAACTCCGCAAAACAACAACACAAAATATGAACGACGTCAGCGTCACGTGACGCTGAAATTAAATTTTACTCCTACTAAAATCGTCCGTACCGAAATTAAAGATGTTTCACATCAAAAAGTCTAGATCATGCTTATTTTGAGCTCTAAAAGTTCTTTGAAAAAATTCCGAATCGTGCTTGACATATCCAAAACGGTCTTAAAAGCAAACATTTTGGGATTTGTAAAATCCCTCTTAAATTGAGAAATTCCGAACTTAAATCAAGAATTTTCTTATTGCATATAGGGTTTATATAGAAGTTTTGAAACTGAAAATTCTTGATTTAAGTACAAAAATTCTAAATTTTTCTTTCAGTGCAGAACACACAAAAAATAATTACACAAGTTTACAACAAAAAGGACAACTTTTGCAACAGAGAAGTTAGCAACCGTTCCTTATGTATTTTTGGCCGCTGAACTCAGATAACTTGTCCGTTTTCTACCAGCACGTCAGGCTTACGAGATATTTGCATAAACGTGTGTTTAGCGGGGTAAAACTACATTTGTTGGTCGTGTGGTCACATTAAGTGTCCTATACCAACCAAATTTGTTTTAATGTAAGCTGCATTGAATGACGTTAAAGAAAAACCAAACACATAGTTTTGATTTTGCTGATAAGGTACAAATTTATGGATTTTAATATTAAAACTTGGTTTATTTTTTGAAAAAATCGATTTTTTCCAAGTTTAAATAATTCTGAAAAACTTACCGCTGATATTAAATATTTTAGAAAAAAATAGTTGGTAGTCCTTTGTTTTTTCCTATTTCAATTATTTTCAGTTTTTCGCTAACATTGCGCTTTTAAAAGTGTTGCCCAAAAACTTTTGAACAAAGCTAAAACTAACCATTTTTTAAAAATTAACTAGGAATTATGAAGACCTCCAAAATTGACCTATTTAAAAAAAAAATCATTTGCTCTTTTCAGCGCGCTGTTGCTTCTGCAGAGCTTGGGCTGCCGTCGTTTTCCGAAAGAGAACGCGTGCTGCTGCTTCAACTTACTCCTCTGAACAATGGCAGAAGCAAAGTCAACATCAAAGACCAAAATTAAAAATCAATCATTAAGCGACGACTGCTATTGCTGCTGCTTAACTGTTCAGATTTTGCACTTTATTCTTGTTCGCCCAAGTTGGGGCAAATCGTTAATACCGAACCATTAATTCCCTTCACCCTTGAGCTCAGTCGTACAAATGTCTTGAAACTTTCCTGTTGAAAATTTCAAGTCTATATCTGATTCCTATGAAAACAGCAAGACATGGCAAAATCGACTTCCTAGATGCTAACAACCGGTTCGGTTTGGGGTTTTTTGCGAACCGGACCATGAACAGAACCCCAATATTTCTGACCCCTTCAAACTAATCACGAACTGGACCACTATTTTGAAAAATTAGGTTCGGTTTGCCAAAATATGAGTTTTTCCAACGACAGATACAGAAAATTATAGCAATGTTCTTGAGAACGAAACAATATCAAATCAAGAAATGATTCTTAAAGTGAGAACATTGCACTACAAATGAGAAAAACTGTTCTTAGACTGTTTTAAATTATTTTTGTGCTCATTTTGACCCCAAAGTACTTGTTTTTCCCTTTTGCGTAAGATTATATTTCAGACTTAAGTCTTAATCAATTTTATGTTGCTTCAGCTTAAAATTAAAGGTTAAGTTTGGCATGTTTGTTGATGACTAAGTTTTTAGCCTTTAACAGTGTGCGTAAAGCTACAAATAAGAATGAATGAGCTTGCAAAGAGATGGTTACACAAATTCACACGAAAAGAGAACTGCAACAACAACTACTTCCACTTGAACTATCACTGACCCAGGTACAGCTTATAGTGCATTAATGACATATTTCTGGCTTAGTCCCTTCTCTTCTCTGTCTGTGCGCCTCCTTTACAGCCCTCCATAAAAAAAGGAAACCTCATAAAACTAATTATAATTAGGCAATAATTATGGCCAACCAATTTATTTATTATTAGTTTAATACTTTGGCAATCCCCAGAGATAAAAATTCTAATTGATAAGCATTAACCAAGAGATAAATTTTATAAGATCGTTCACTGGGCCCTTTTAACTTTTAGAATTGATAAGGCTTTAAAATTTTAATATGGAAATTTACGAGCGAAATTAAACCGAAAAAGCAGCAACAGATGAGGAATTCTGTGTAGGAATTCCTTGAACTTTATCTATGCCCGCGAACTGGGGTACAGAAATCTATGTATGCTCTACACGTGCCCTTGCTTATCACTGCTGAACTATATACATATGTACAAATATATACCTATATATATATAGTATCTGTATCTCGACTTGGGTTTGGTTTCGTTCCAATTGTCTGTCCCAGTGCTCAAGTCCAAAAACAGGCCACATGTTTTGTATAATTATCGTGGTTAATGTCTCGACTGTGTTCTTTTTTTTGTGTTTCGGTTTTGTTTTTGTGCTGATAAAACCTTTTTATCAGTTTGCTGTGTGTGAGGTTGCGCTTTTTTTTTTGTTTTTGTTTGCCTTTTAATTAACTTGAACACAAAAAAAAAAAAATAGAAAAAAGAATTCATGACATTTTAGCGCTGACTATGTACGAATTGTATTAAGACTTTGTCTGACCTTGAAAATAGCCACAATGAAACATACAAAAATCCTGTTTGTCCCCTAAGTCAACTTTCCTTTTCGTTGGGTTTGAAAGTTGCAGCTAATTTAAAATGCAGCTAGCAGTAATAATTACAAGCTGGGCAAAAAAAAAAATAACGAAAATGTTAAAAAACGAAAGTAGAAGCAAAAAATGTTGTAATGGCCACAAAGTGCACCCTCGACACAGGCCAACTTGGTTATTACGGCCCAAGCCAAACAACAAAAACCCACATGACGAGATCAGCCACATGGACAACAAATTGCAGAGCAACTGCGTGGCTTAGGAGTTGCCTAATCTTGGCCTAAGATGCTGCATAATTAGATATAATTTATGACCAGAGCAGCAAAATACTGCAGCAAAAAACAAAAAAAGTGAAAGTTCATCTGCATCTGCTTGGAGATATCAGCAAATTGCTGCTAAATCACTGAACTAAATTGAGCCCAATTAGGTGGCATATGTCAAAGGACAAGCTGCAAGGCACAAAGTGAAAGAAAGTTTACGATAATCTAAACTAGAGTGAGACATTTTCTGTATTTTGCCACTTTTTTTTCATTTGACCCTTGGAAAGAATTTTGCAATTTGTTGGGAAAAAGTTTTAAGAGAAAATTTTAACAAAAACCTATCACTTGACCTCAAAGCTAGGTTTAAGTGCTACTAATTATCAGGCGAGTTGGAATCTTCTTTTAAAAGTATGTTAGTTGTTTCAGATGCAAGGCACTCATGTCCCTTAAGTTCAGTGAAAGAGTTTTGATTCGCTCTGTTTTCAAAGTCCAGTTTTTAAATTATTTTAATTTCAACACATGGCCTGGATTTATTGTGTTAAGTCAAGGTAAGGGGGGTGACTCCAATTTTAAACAACTGTCAATTCGTTGAACTGTGAAAGAAAATTTGCAGTTCTTTTTGAATGAGAAATATTTCAATTAATTTTTTCCTATTAAAGTCGACCTTAGCTTTCGTTCTAAAATCGACTTTATAAATTTTAAGAGATTTGTTTTCTTGTTTATAAAGGTCTTTCGTTTGACACGATTTTGCTCCAAGCAATCAAAACTATTTTAAGGGTACTTTCGTACAGAGCTGCAAATCTTCAGTTAGTGCGGTTCGAACCAAAATTTATTAATGGTTATTCGTAGGTTTAAGTTATTGTTTCGAAAATGGCTTAGTTCCAAGTTAATAGAAATTCAATTATTTTTTTCAAAATATTAAATATTTTTTACAATTTCTTCATACTTGGAAATAAGACTTGACTTAAATTTATGTCGGTGATAATTAAGAAGATAATATATATTATATTTTGATATTTTGAGAGTTGCCAATTTGTTTGTCATTGAGATTTACAATCGAAAGCCAAGGTTTTTGTTCGAACCCAGGTTCGCTTTAGCATAAAAAATTAGCTTCGATTTATAAATGTTTTTCTTTCAAATAATACTCTGTAAGACCTTGAGCCTGCCAAAAACTATTTCTAAATTAGCCAAGAAAAGGTCACTAAAGCTAACAACTATTTTTTACTTCAAAAATGTTATTTTACTAAAATAAATTTAGTTATTAAATTCATTAGCAGACATTTACAACATTTGAGAACTGCCTAGTTGAAGTAAATAAGCGTAATAAAAATCACTTGGTACAAGTTGAGAGAGCTGTAGTTTTAAAGAAGTTTTATTGCAGGCGCTTGTAACTAACTATACAAGCTTGATAGAAGAATGCACTCTTACCGTAAACGTATACCCCTTATTTACATAACCGGTTATCACTGCTGTAACCGAAACAAATAAATTTGTAAATTTCGAGTGAAATTTTGTTTAATTTATTTACTGAAATTGGCTGCTTATTTTTTATGCGCCGCACTCTTGCATATGGGCTGGCATAAGTACGAAGTGTCCGAAAAGTATATCAAATACATTGGTGCTCGGAGCGGAAATTGTTTGATAATTAAAATGCACATAAAAATGCAGAAAATGACTTTTTAGCCCATTGTCCTAAAACGGGTTATTTAAAAAAAAAAATGTAACATGTCAAGTTATAGTAAAGTAAATAAAAGGCAGTAAAGGCGGCAGATGATGGTACTGGAAGGTTCCTGAAACAGCTGTACACTGGACCAGACTTCACTGTGGTGTGGTGGATTCCTGTGTACAGTTTAGTACAAAAAAAAATTTTGATACAAATTAACTTTATTTTTCAACGTTAACTTAACCTGTCAATGGGCGTGTTCAGCAGCATACACCAATCATCTAACAAAAATCATCAATAAAAAATAAAGTGTTAATCTGCTGGTGAACGAACTTGTTAGAATTTTTAGGCAACAAAGTTATCGATATATTTTGTTTGGCGGAAGGTTTGTATTTTTTACAACAAACTTCTTAATATAATTAAAAACTGACTACTAAATATTTATGACTCGTAACTAGTACCAACTGCTCCTAGAATTCCCCTTGAATTTTCCTTAAGACTTTGTTAGCCGTTTAATGTTTGTTGTAAGCCCAGACCCGGCGGGTCCATTAAAAAGGACTCCTGACCACACAAAGAACGGTCTAAGAGTGCCAATTTTAACAAAGTGGCAATGGGCTAAGGGTAGAGATGGGCGGATAAGGACAATTCGTTCCTTTAATTCATTTATCGTCGCGCCTGATCCCCTACTTCCTTCCCCTAGTCCTTAACAATGCACGGCACATCTTAAAATAATAATTAAATTTTTCCATTCTATAACTAATTAGTGGTGTGACCAAAAGTTTTGAGTTTCCTTCTACTAAGAGCTGGGCAATGGCAAAAAATATGAAGTTATATCTCCACCTGTTCTTCTAAAGAACTTGAGCGATGCCCGCACGTGCAGCATGCCTGCCAATAAGGCAGTGACCCGTTAGGGCCAGGACCAGAAGTAAGATGTTTTCCGTTTCAGGTTAAACGAGGACCACGTGACCCTAGCTACAGCGCAAGTCGGAAGGTTATTCCATCGTTCCGTAACCAGGCGCCGGGTTTCATTCCTTGTGATTATCTTGTAAGAGGATATGTGCGTCCCTATCAAGCTCTTATTTGGAAGCAGCTGAATGGTAGTGCCTTGACAAACTGTGTTGAGGTGTTCATGTACCGAGATGAAGTGATTTCTACGCGTACGCGGGGCTTTTTCTTTTTGAAGTGGTGCTTTTCAAGCCTTGCTTCTCCTCCGCAACAACAAGTTGAGCCTTCAAAGCCTTGCAGAAATTTCTGTGAGCTACCTGTGAAACCACATCCTCTGCCAATTCATTTAATAAAAAACAAAGAGGTTTCCACATTCATTTTGCATTTGCCTTGTCTAAATTGCTTGTTTGTTTACTTCTGACAGCTGTTTGCTATCGATAACAAATCCTAATCAAGCAATTCTAACAAACTATTTCTTTGTTAGATTCACATCTAACACAATCACGAAAAATAGCAAACATGATTACGCATCATGCCCGTTCAGCAGCACAATCTAACAAAAATAGTCGATTTTTTGTCGTCGATTTATGCTGCTGAACACGCTCAATTATTCTAGCTTTTCTAACCTTTTTGTTAAGGCTTTGGATGGCTCACTTTGTTATTTTTACATTCGTTTATCAACTTTTTCAAGCTTTAACTTTATAGGGCCGATTTCACATCTATCTCTCACATAAAAGAATAAATTTTAACTTCAGCTGACATATAACAGCTAATTAGCAAATTAGAAATGGACCCTTAAAATGGTACTTTTTGTGTGTGAACAATAGTATATACGTTGCCTACGTTGCGATACTTTTGTGAATGTAGTACTTTTATCTAAAACTTATAATGTTAAACTTTAAAATAGGCGAAAATAAAGGTAAATATTCTGTATAAGCAATTGAGCTTAGTACATTTAATTTTACTTATTACATTTACAAAATTTTAATACCAGACTTTGTTCAAACAATGTCGTTAAAAAAAACAAAATAGTTTCAATCGAAATTGAGTCTTTTTTTCTGCCGGAACAATGTCGTTACTAAACGATATAGTTTCGATCGAAAACGACGTAATTTCCATTCTAAAAGTACTGGGCGAAATTATGTCGTTATGCCGAAATAACATAACATTTTCTACAGAGCAATGGACATTAGCGATCCATTGATCTTACGCTAATGCGTGACCTAAAGAAAAAATAAAAGTAATAAAAAAACCTCTTTTGAAAGATGTTCTGGCACTTTTGAAAGCTCCCATTCAAGTACCCAATTGTAGAGAGCGTTCAGTGTTAAACGGCGGGGGAGATGTGCTTTGGATGAGTTTGTAATTGGCAACAAATACTCAGTTGATATAGGAGTAGAATTGTTCGATTTAAAATATATAAAATAATAATTAGATTGTGATGAACATTTAAACAAAAACTTTTGTGCATTTTTAACATACAATTTTTAACACGTCTGTACTGCCTAAAGTGGAGTTCAATACTAAGCTATTGTTTGTTCATTAGGTGTCTGTATATGTGGGTGCAGTTTTCGGTGTCCGAATTGTAGTTATGTCTCTTGTCAGTTGTTGTGTCTATTATATGTAACAATGTGAGAGCAAAGTGTTTACTGCAGTTGTTCTCATGTTTTAAGACTGTGGTTTCCCTTTAAATTCAGTGAGCGTCATTCTAGCTGTATGAAATAGATACTTGATTTAAGTAACTAAGGGATAAATAATAGCATAACTGTGCGATCGTTCCTATGGCAGATATTAGATAAAAGCATATCCATTTTATAAGGGTAGAGTTAAGGAACGCCAGCATTGAAATCAAAACGAATTTGCTCACTTAAAATATTTTCCAACCTATCACTCCTATAGCACCTTTAAGATATAGTCATCCGACTTTGACCAAATTAAGTAAATCTGTTTGAAAGCATGTAATAAAGCATAAGATATAGTCATCCGATTAAAAAAAAAACTTATGAAATTGTGCAAGATCCCCAAAAAAAAAGAGAAGTATTTACTTAAACGGTGAAAAAGTGTTGAATTGGTGACAGCTGATTTTAATGCTGCTCCAAACTGCAACTGCACAATTATTGACACGTGCGCGCGCCTCCACAGCCGAATGTGATCTCCCTCTGCCCAGACAGGATTCTCCCCAGCCACAGATGCATTTCCGGAAGACTTCAGCTGTTGATTCCTTCATCCTTTTGCCTGCTGTTTGTTGTCGATATTATCTGCAATTAAATACTCAATGCACAAAAGCCAAAGCGAGGACACAAGTAAAAATTTCAATAACTAAAAACGCACATGTCCTGCGTACAGGACGGCCAGCGACAAAAGGTACCTGAGGCAGATGTTACAGCAACACAAGAACGGTTGGAGCGAGTCCTGCTGCGAGTCCTTTTCGAGTGTTTGTGTCTGTGTGTGGGGGGATATCAAACTATAACACATGCCCCGAAATTATTATCCCCTAAATGCCGCTTGTCAATGGTAAAGGAGCTTCCTGCGCAGTTTGCGGCTCATCAGTGTCAGCCACAACGACACACACAACCCCTGGCACAACATCAACAGCTACACAAAAGGTTGCGCCGGCGCACTCGAACTCTCCACTCTCCTCTCTCTCTCTCTCGCGCACTCTCTTGCTGCTAATTGGTAGCCCCTGTGACACGCGTCATGCTCTTCGAGTGGGCAAACCAACATCAAGAAGGTGAAATTGTTGTCTTTCAGCTGCTCTACCTACGCAGATATAGACCCGCTTTTTGTTCAAGTTCTTTTCCCCATTTTCCCATTCTTCGTGTGTGGATTTTTCCCTATCAAAAGGTGCCACAAAAGAGTAGAAAGCATTAGAATGGCATTTTTATGAATGGATGCGAAGCATTGTCTTTGATGCTTCGAGAATGTTGTGTGTGTGTAAACAGCGTGCAAAGCGGTCATAAAAATGTAACCAACAAACCAGCCAACACTCGAGGTCGCATGATTAGTGTCACATTAAGCGAGTGTTAGGGCCTTAGGAGAGGGATTCGAGAGGTGAGAGCCCGAGTGTGAGTGTCGGCTTTATTTGAAGAGCTTTTGCTCAAGTATTTGCTTAATGAATAAATAATATTCCAAAAAGGAAATTAGGGCACAGAAATTAAAGGGTTTAACCCATTTCAAGGGGTTCGAAACTGCATTACCCTGGAACAAAATTAATAAAGACACTTAAAATAATCGAAAATTCTTTTCGACGGTTAAAAAAGTTCCAACTTGTAATTCCTCTAAGTCTGTTTTTAGACCAGCCAAAACATGCGCTCACATCCAGCGGAATCCGCATGACGCTGCCAACTTAAGCGGCAGAAACAGCTGATTGATTTCCGATTTTTTGATACAAGAACATTTTTCAGTCCTCTCCTTTTCCACATATATACCAGTGTTCGGCACATCGATCTCTACTGCACAAATGCTCAGTATAATCGAATAACATCTTTAGGAGGAATTCCTAATGATTCCCTAGGGATAAGGCAACAGTCCTTAGTGATAATTAAAACGATATTAGAATCTAGTGCGATTTTGGGATGACTCGGAAATGACTCATGAATTTGCTGAAAAAGTGATTCATTGAAAAACGACTCGAAAAATACTCCCTCATAACTCGAAAATGAGTCCAATTGGATCTGAAAAGCGGGGTATAAACGACTATTCATGAAGAATCGCGGCTAAGGTAAAATTTTCTAACGACAAAAGTATTATTTATTCGGAGAAATCTCTAGTGATTTCGGTATAAACGTTTGCATTTCCAATATAAATTCTATAAATTTATATATAAAGTGAAAAATATATCTTAGGTTACTAGATCACAGGGTAAATTTGAGCGATTTGGAATCAACTGTTTAAATCTACTTGGCATTGAACAGTCGGTTTCAATTCGCTTTACTTTTGCCATCTAGCCGAGCTTTTTTGTCCCACTTCACATATATACATTTATACGAAAGTCTCTAGTGATTTCTGTGTCCCCCCGTCCATGACTATTTTAATCAGACTGAGAACTTAAAAGACTCGAATGTGATCAGAAAATGCATCAAATGCTGGCAGGGAATCTTTAAATTCGTTCTGTAGGTTGTTTCGAACCTGTTCAAATGCGGTTCTGAGCCATATCTCAGAAATGATTTCAACTATGAAATGGAAACTTTGTGTGTAGGCTGTTACCATGAAGTAGGATATTTTTTAAGGCCCCGAACCAGCCGGCTTCAGTTCAAAAGTGCCTCAATTTCGACTCTGATCTGGAAATATAGGTCAATAGGTTTATATCTCAGAAATTATTAAAGCTGTGACCTAGAAATTTTGTGTTTGCTATATTTGAGAAAAATTTGTCAAGTCCTTGAGTTGCACTAAAATTTAAACATAATTTCTACATTTAAGAAATTTTTTCAGAATTTTAGTAAAATTGCCCTAAAAGAGAATATTTAGAAAAAAAAATGAATGAAATATAGAAATTTTTAAATTTTAGTGCAGTTTGAACCCTTGACTAAATTTTTTTTATATAAATTTAAAATAATGATGTTCTGAGCGCAGGAAGTGTGTAGTTTGATACATTCATAACCCAAAACAGGTTCCTTACAGGCTCTTATTAAGATACGTATCCACACAATGCAAAGCAAATGGAAATGGCAAGAAATAAGCTTGTATATCCATCCTATGTGAAAATGTAACATTGAAAATAAAAAATGTCCTTAAAATGGTAACATGCAGGCCTGTTCACATTTCAGAATCAGATGAATCTGGATTGGTACACAGAGAAAACAAAATTGGCTACACGGCGCCAAACCTAAACGCAACGTATTTCGCCCTGTTAAATTGTACACGCTGCGTGTAGAATTTAGAAAGCCACACGAACGTGTGGAATAGCTACACGCGACGTGTAGGATAAAAAATCTAAATGCAAATGTAGAAAAGTTAAATGCTACGTGTGCAACAGCAAAGACTACACGACATTTGAAAACCAGCTTGATTCCCTTAATATTTCTACATTTTTCATGCAGCAATCTGCAATCTGATTACCACACGGACGTTTAGGTTTTCAACATTGACGTTTAGATATTGAAATGCTACACGCGCGTGTGGAAATTCTAAACGAAAAATGTAGCTCTACATCAGTACTGAATTCTTATATTTTTCGTTTAGCAAACTGGTAGCCACACGTGGCGTGTGGGATTTCTAAATGAACGTTTAGATTTACAAAATCTTAACGCTGCGTGTTAAAAGTTTACACGAGTCGTATATAAATAGCGATAGCGTTGAATTAGAACTTGAGAATTACAAGCAAGCAAATATTGGATTGTGCCTTTAGCAGATTCAATACAAGTAATGTCTTAGAGGCCTTGCCTTAGACGCGTGACGTGGCGGAGACGTCTAAGCCATAATTTCAAACGTGTCCAGTTCAAGGGTCGGGATTTTAAATCTACCAGAGTAAGTAAAAACATATAAATTTGTTAAAAAAAAATTAAAAATTAATTAAGCTACACGAAAATTTAGGATTTCTACACGTTTCGATCCATTACTTTTGTGTAGCTTTTTTGCACGCCGCATGTTGAAATGACAAAGCCACACGCGCGTGTAGAAAACCAATACGCGCCGTGTAGAATTCAAAAAGCCACACGCGGCGTTTAGAAAAGCTACACAAAATTAGTGGGTTGAAAAACCCGGTCGAAACGTGTAGAAATCCTACATTTCCGTGTAGCTTTTGAATTTTTTTCTCTGTGTAAGAGTTCTGATTTGTAAGAAACGATTAAAGAATTCAGTAGAATCTCTTCATCCAGCGGATGGAATGAAGGTAATTGGGAGTCTTAAGTTAAAAGTCGAATAACACATTCATTTTTTGGAAAAGCGAACCTTTCACAATTCCGATTCTGCATGATTTGTTATTGATTTTAGCCCTGAGATTTCTTTGTGTATAACCACCACGAACTCAGGATTAACTAATAGAATCAGGGCTACCAACCTCCTTTTAATCGGAAGTGGATGAATCCGGGGTTCGAACCTTTTAAAATGATAGGATTGAGGCTAAGGAGATCGCTAAACCAAGGTTCAGGTTCGAATTGGGGTTCGAGAATAATTTTGTTTTATGACTGATTCGGACAACATTAAATTGAAAATTACTATAAAATTTTAATCGTTAAGGGCACGCGCAAACATGTGCCTTAATGATGAACTGACGGCATTATTTAAGGCTGACCTTGACAAATAACCATGACCTACTTAAATATCATGGTCAGCCATCAGCTTATCTTTCAGATGTAAGTCTTTGGTCTTCATGAAATAGCGCTATACAGTCAACCAGCCTACTTTGTGGTATGTGCGTTTCTTGTTTTGGAACACTTATGGACATAATCATAACTTAATGTAAAAAATTCAACGATTTTTATTGAAAAAGGTCACTTAAACAATTATTTTATTTCAGTAAACTTTTATTAGTTCTGGCTTTTTGGCTGAGTACTTGTGCTTAAGGAAGAGTTTATACAAGAAGAAACATGTTTTTGAGCCAAACTCTTTCTGGTTTGAATTAACTCCTGTTCGGGTTCAGGTTTGGACAGAAACGTTTTTTCTGCTCCGGTTCAGGCCTTTGGTTTTGTTAGTGCATTGTGACTGCGGTTAACAGCGTAGTCTATTGATGATAGTACCGGCAGAAACTCTCAACAGTAGAATAGACAACCTTCTATGTTGGGTTGAGGTGGGGCCTAAAAATAAATTTTTCGGATTATAGTTAGCACCCCAAAAAAAGCATTTGGTCCAATGTGCATCTAACTAGACAAGACTTGTATTTGAAATTAGTTCTAATCTGTTAGTTTCCAGTTAGGTCAAGGTTTAATCGACTTTCTTTTCTCTGTACTGAAAATATTTCGACCTTTGCATTCATCATTGCATCAATTCAATCGCTCCACAGAACCCAGCATACCTTTTATTTCTTAACAAAATACAGCCAATTAATGTAAATACATCATAAAAGCTGCCCAGGTTCCTTGTCCTAAGCACTCGGTATGCCAGGAAGCAGTTGTGACAGATGTTAACCGTACAGGAACAGGATCAATTGGCAGCTTGTCGAGTGTTGCGTCTCTCTGCTCTTGAGTTGACCCTCTCTTGTGCTTGTGTGAGGACTTCACCGTTTCATTTTATGGCGGGGTCTCCTCGGCGGGGTGGGTTTGATCCAGTTTCCAACATTTTAATGATCCGAAAATGATCAACTCATTTGTGTGGCTTTCCCATGTAGCTAATCAATCGTTTGATGAACCACAAAATTGAGAACAAGAAAAGACAAAACAACTGAGAAAATAAAAAAATAAAAAGAAAGGCCACCAAACAAGTTAGAAATCGTTTTTCGTTCGTTTTTCAGTTGCATTTGACGTCGACGACTACGACGCATCATTAAAATATTTTCTTTTGGTGTTAAATCAAAAACCACTTGAACGAAATAAAATCTTTTCTCACAGTCGACAGACCGAGGAGGCAAACAAATTATGAGAACGAAAAACGTTCGAGAAGAATTTCTGGGTCTTTTGTTGAAATTGATGACAACAACATTGAAATGGACAAGCGTGCGCTTCGAATGTCGACTCAGAATCTGTACCTGGCGACGATTTTCGTTATACAAAAACAATAAATCAATAATCAAAAAGAGAACGCTAGATGGACAGATGGATGATGGTCGAACCGGCTCTTATCATCATCATTATTCAAAGCGAGCCACCAACGCCGCCTAGAAATGGAAGTAATAATAACAACAAACAAACCAAACAAACAGCCGAAACAAGTTTGGTGTAGAAGTTCTAAAAGCCATAAAAAAAAGAACAAACGACGAGTTTTGATTTGATTTTTGTCGGATTGCATAGAGGAACATTTTAATTCACACACAAGTCCAGACGAGACATAAAAAATGCGTGGAGGAACGGCAGCAGCAGCCGCAACTCGTCATCATCGTCAATATCAGGTTCGGGTTTCGTTTACCAGGAGAGTCGAGCCCACGCCCGCGTTATGATTTTGTGGCCATTTTATAACTAACAACATTCCATCGGCGCCGACATCGACATTCAGAGGTCCAAGACCCAGTCGGAGTCGCAGTCCGCCGTCCTCTGTCCACTGGGCCACACACGACGCTTGGGTAGCTGAAAGCGATGATGAGACCGACGAGGCAGTTGCATTGTGCGAGAATTTGTATGGTGACAGAAGCGATGCCCTGTCGCTGATGGTCTCTGTGGGCTGATAATGAGACAGCGACAGCAGCCGCGGCAGCAGGCAGCTTGCACGAGGGCGGCCAGTGAGTGCCAATTAACCCATTAAAGAGACTCGAGCACAAGAAAACAAACGTTGGTTAATTCACAAACATTTTTCTTTAATAAAATGACCTCATTTCGTCTTTGATTTTCACCCAAAAGTTTTTCCATTTAAAGAGCAAACTGTCGACACTTTTGATTATTGTTAAAAAAAAAAACCTTTAAACTCGAGGTCTTGTTATGCTTGCACATCACTTCAAAAACAGAAACACAACACACCACCAAGGAGAATAGATGATTGTACAGCTGTTTCATTGGTATCTCTACCAAATCATCAGCAAGCCAACGGGCTTCATTCCATGCCATGTTTTAAAATAAATATGTATAGGTCTTTGGGAGCTGTAATTTTAGTGTTAAGGTATTTTTGAGGCGACGATTGAAGGTGTAAATTAAATGGACGAGATAGACAGAGAGAAAATAGAAAACCGAAAAAGACCCTTCGTTTACATATCAGGTGTTGGATAAATCTTAAGTCTAAGTTAAACCTTAATGTCAGTCTTTAAAGCAGAAAACCAACCGTACAGATTGCTTTGGAGAGGTCCACATCTTTGGGCGTGGGCGAGAGGGAGATGGCATTAGTGACTGAGCAGAACGGCGCCCTCGAGAACGTGAAGGAACTCGAATTGTTGTGGCTGACTTTAGGAAGCACCCGGTGCTCCGGTGGGTGGACGTACAATCATGCCCGTATTTTCTGTAGACTCTTCCGTGTGTGCTTCCGTATAATATTTCATTATTAGACGATCGTAACTCAGAAACTGTTAAGCTGAAGATGAAAACCCTCAGCTATAGACTGCGAAGAACAAGTACGAATTATCCTCAAATCATGTTCCAATTCTGGCCACAAGGCTACCCAAAGAATCCCCAAGAGGCATCCTATCTGGGTCATTCCGAACCGGGTTGCCGAATTCCGTCATCCTTAATATGGAGATTCAAACCACGCAGGATGTTGAAGATGCGTTGATGCCCTGAAGGCAATCCTACCAACCCTAAAGACTCTCTACTAGACTCAACCCTGCTGCTGAGAAGCTGCAATTGTTTGATAAGCGGCTATGGAGAGAGTACATCCGCACAAATGACCTCGGATTAACCGAATATACCGCAGAGTTGTCAACAGAGTAAGGAAAGTCCTGGCCGCACTCAGGCGTGGGGCGGCAGACCGCTTACTGAGGAAATCTACAGCGGATGAGAGCTCCAAGTTTGCGCTTGGGAAGCTCACGAAACAATACAAACAAAGTGCCCTGATGGTTCCAGGGCAAAAATCACCACAGGACCGAGTTGAAGCTTTTGCCCTGAACTTATAAGATAGGTTCCAGCCGTACGAAATACTAGATAGCCCCCTCCAAATGGCCCTCCCAGTTCCACCAATCACCTTCCCTGATGTGAAACCCCATTCATTGTCAACGTTGACGGAACTATGAAGCTTCTGCCAAACAAAGCCATATTGTTCTTGGTGCTCATTCACACATTCACAACACGGCTCTATTACAAAGAGATTTCCCTTCACCCTGGAACAAAGTCAGAATAGCTCTCAGCCGCAAGAGTAGAAAATCGCCTTTCTGCCTTGATTCCTACCGATTAGCCTTCTTTTCAACCTTGGAAACATCTTCTTCGAGCGCTGTATCCTCCATTCATTCGAAAAGCCGTATCAGATTTCTAGTTCGACTACCGACTGAGCCTTGAAAATCCCGAAGAATTACATCGAGTGGTCAACTACATCCAGAAGGATCAAGAAACTCCTACCGCCCCTCAGTGTAAGATTTTGCCTATCTAGAGGGACTTAAATCGATTGCGGCTGTAGTTTAAGAGATTTTGACTTGAAATTTGAAATGGAAGAGTTTTTAGGCCATACGAAAATATGTTTCAAAGATGAACAACATCGGACAAAAACTACTCCTACCTCCCATACAATATCGCATTTTTCAGTTTTAGCCAGAACCCGATTTTAATATGGGAGCTATACAATAGAGACCCTTTTTTGATGAGACTTTGCAGAATTTTATGAAAGCATATTAAATTACTAATTGCGACGTAATTACAGAAAACAAAAAAGTTTTTCTCTATAGAACTAGTTTTTAAAACGATTGATGAAGATTGTTTTTACTGACGGAGGAGATTACGTGACAACAGAATGACAGACATACGAACAGACAGACAAAAGGATGGACGGACAAAAGGACAGACATAACAATATATGCACTCAGCTAGAATTTAATCTGGATTGGAATTATCTTCAAAAGTTTTATGGCCTCCCGCTTTGTTTTTCTGGATCTACGCAAACTTCCTATGAATGGGTAGACTGTGCAAAAAAACTTCTGAGCTTCTTCCTACCTTTGGGAAGGATGCAAGAAGAAATTAAATCATGTCCATGGTATAAAATTTTGTGCAAAGTTAGTTCTGATAAATACAGTTCGGTAGTTTCTTTTGTGAAGCGTTTAAAAGCATGTATATTTATGGGGTATTCACTTTCCATGCTATTTAGTATTGTGCGAAACCTTTTACCAGATCGATATTTAAGCCTGCTATTTCCGATGCTGTTTCGTCGTCATTGAAAAATCTTCTTGCTGTATTATCATCATAAAACTGTTTTGAATTTCTTTCTTTTTTTCTGCTACTTAAGCCTTATTAACCTCACCTGGCACGTACCACTTCTTTATATCAATCCTGTTCGATATGTGCCCATGTTAACTCCAGTGTGACCGTTCAACGGCAAAATACCACCAAATAGTATACTGTTTTTCCAGCAGTGTCTCGTTAACATGTGAATTTGATTGCAGGCTTAATTACAATTAAACTAAAAACTCAAAATGGCGGAAACATGCGGATAGTTTTTTTTTTTTAATAATGTTCTGGAAATCCACCCGCTTGTTGTCCATGTAGTGGCATCGCCGAACTCGATGGAACTTAGAAGTTGTAGTCCATAAAAGCAACCTGTTTTTTTGCAACTTGCCTACTTTTTAGGTGTTTACAAAAAAAATTATATAAAATGTTCCAGTAAAAGTATTAAGACTTGGTTTTGAAATTTTTGCAGTTTAACTATTCGAGAATAAGAAAAAAATAGCTCGTCTTGGAAACAAGACAGTGACGGCCAAATTTTAATCACTTTAATTTTGTGCCAGATGCGAGTTGTCAAATTGAATTTTTCAAGCGTTGCAATGTGGCATGTTTAATGACTATTTTATTGCTGTTAATGATAATTTAACTCTGATTTTTGTTTACTTTCATAATAACTGGATATTTTGCTAACATTTAAAAAAATATTATTCAATTTGAAGCACTTTTTTTTTGATTTAAGTATCCCTAGATTGGCAAAATCTTACACTGTGCGCCCCAACTATATCGGCTTATCAAAAGGTAGCACAGGACGGAGTGAAATCCCAAACAAAAACCATTTGGGCTGGTGTATCGCAGGGTAGCGTGTTAGGCCCTAACGTACGGCTCCCTATTTACTCACGATATGTCCAGAGTCTGTATTTATTCCACCCGTCGTGACACCTGCTCGGGAGTATTTTTGCAGCCCATAAATCCCTTGGGGTGACACTAGACAGAAGACTCACTTTTGGACACCATATCGAGACAATAGCTTCTGATGGCTCCTGAACTTCAAAATCAAGCTTTCACTCAGAAATAAAGTCCTAATTTAAAAGGCTATTCTGGTACCGGTATGGATATTTGGGAGCATTGTGGGAGTTGGATGGTACCTGGGAACCAAGGATATTGGAAAAGACCTAGGAGTTCCTATGGTTAAAGATATTAACAATAAGCAGGCTTCCATATACCTTGGCATGGTATCACACCACCCCAACAAAACTGGCCGAAAATTGCTAAGAAGACACAGAATCCAAGAAATTCTTTAAAGGAGAATTTTAAAGAGAGTCTAACCCACGGACCTCAAGCGTCCTGCTGCTACGGCAAATGGTAAAAACAAAATGCAAAGACAAGGCGTTCCCAAAAGAATCTGTTGCAAAGACTAGACTTTTCTAGTGTTAGTCCCCCAGTTAAACGTCGGTAAAGAGTTTCGCTATAAAAATCCGGCTAAACCAACCACTCTATTTGTTAAAGTTAAGATCAAAACTGTTTTTCAAAATGATTTCACTTATTTCAACTCAAACGAGGTAAAAAATCTTAAGAATAAGCAAAGGACTGATCAAGTATAGAATTTCTCGCACTTCACTTGGTCAACAGTTAACTCATCACCAAACCGCCTGACCCTTCCCCCCTCCTCCCCCCTGCAGCTAAAGAAAAGGTAACGGCAAAAAACAAAAGCTGGCAAAACGCAAAGAAGCCCAAGAAGCTAATGTAATTGTGTTTGTTAAATGCCATAAAGTTGGCAACACTTGCTATGCCAACAGCAACAGCAGCAGCAACAGCAATGAAATATGTATGTTGGCCCACCTCCCTAGCTCTACCCTGCCCGCTCCCCTCCCACCCTACTCCCCTCAACGCTTGCAAATGAAGTTCACGAGATGGTCAAGACGATAATGTTGGCGAGCATTTGCCAAGTCATGACGACTACGACGACGAGATGTTGCTGCTGCTGCCCTGACACCGCAGCAATACGAACGAGTTTTCGCCGTTTGTTGTTGTCCATTTTGTCGCCAGCCAACCTACAACAACAAAAAAGTACAGAGAAATAGTTGGAAATCAAATCAACAACAACAAATCTATGTAAAACTCAATTGAAGTGCTCCCATAGCGTCGTCGTCGTCGTCGCTCCACATTTTGCTCTGTTTTGCCTTTTGTTTGATTTAGTTTATGCTCAGACCCCTCCCTTCTGGTCTGGCCATGCATGCAGTTCCAAGCCCATACACACACACATGCACACACACACACACACACATGCACACACTCACACTCACACTCCCATCCATAAATGAATCTCTGTGCCCCTCGTCGTCATACAAATATTTAGTAGAGTATGAAGTAGTTCGGGTTCGGGGTACATAAACATGAGTGTTGACCTCAGTTGACCTCGTTTCAGTTTCTTTTACTCTTTTTTCACTCTGTGTTTGGCTTTTTGCAAACGTTGATTTTTTTCCATTTTATTTTCAATTAGAAATCTTCATAATCGTCTCATGTTGGTTCTTCAAGTGAACATTTTGGCGAGTGTAAAAATGTTTAGTTTGTTTACCTCAGCTTAATGTTGCTGCCGTTGCCGTTGCCGCTGCTGTTGCTGATGATGATGATTACTTTCACCGGACAGCAGCAAACCAAGACAAGAAACAATAAAAATAAAAAAAAAAACGTAGCAAAGTTGCTTTTGTTGTTGGCATATGAAATATGTTTGAACATAATGAGGCCAAGCCGAGTTGTTGCTGCCGGCATGGTCAGAGTTGCACCAGCAACAGCAGCAGCAGCAGATCTAAGGTTCAATCTAAATCAAAATGAAAATTTGAAATAATTAGCAAACGGCTTTGTTGTTGTTGTTGCTGTTGTTGTTTTGGTTACTGCTTTGAGTGCCGTCAGCAATCTGTGTGCTATGTTGCTGTTGCAAAAGCATTCAACTGCAACTAAAGCATTTACAACGATTCCAAATTCCTGGGGCCATTTGAGTGATGCTTGACTATCGATTAATATTTGACAAAATATAGGTATTGAAATTTATCATATTGTTAGCATATACTACAATATTGGCAGTTATTTGAAGTGGCTTCCACTATTATATTGTGTTTTATTATTATTAGGCTATGTCATGTAGAAACTGTGTTTTAGTCACAAAATCTGCAGCCTGATGGCAAAAGAATTGCCCGAATTCTTTGAACGATTCGGACTTAAAATCGAGATTAGGCCTGATTATTTTGAAAATTAAAATATAAAATTTTGATTTGGATCCTACAATAGACCGTCTTTATTTGGATACCGGCTAAGACTTTTGCTATAACTAATATTTCTATGTGTACTATGTTATGTTATGTGACGGAAGGCCATTCACTAGGTGGAATGAAAAAAGTAACCTCCTTGGGATTAAAAAATGTTTTAAAACATTTGATTTTATCTCAGGTCGATACACTTGTTCCAGCGATTTTCCAATTTGTCGATCCTGTCCGAAAAGTAATTTTCAATAAAGTCTGCGGGGTTGATGATCTCTTCGGTGTAACACGGTGTAATCTGAAAGATTATCAAAAATAACGATTTATGAGAGAACGAAACCCGTTTTTTCCATACACAACATTGTGCCAAACAAGTTAACAACAATCAGCTGTCAAATCAAATCAAAGGGCACCTGAGCCTCAACATTATAAACTATTTCGAATAATATAAACAAAGAGTTCCGTAAGCCACCCTGATCTTTGTGTCAATGTTGGTCTTTTTTGTTCATAGCTCGAGAACCGTTCGTCCGATCTTTATCATTTCATTTGTAGACTTTTTATACTCTGAATCATTTCGACCCTACTTTCCGGCTGTCCGTTTGATTTTCAGATTTCAGAGATGGTAAGAGATATAGGTTTGAAATGTATGGGAAAAATGCTTTTTATACTTGCAGACACATCAAAATAACTTTCAATTTTTGCCATGCCCCCTCCAGCCACCGCAATTTGGACGTCATATCTTCCACAGTTTTATAGATAGATGGTTTGCACCTTCTAGAGATAGTTAGTAATTATCGATATGTATCGACTTGACATATATATGAAAGGACAGCGGTAGGAGCGGACAGCAGTTGGGAGGAGCGGTTCTCAAATTATGAGCCCCAGCCACCCCCACCCAACCTTTTACCACCCTACACCGCACACTCTTAGAGAGAGAGAGAGAGAAACTTAGAGATAAGCGCAGCAGCAGCACTTTATTCATGCTCTACCCCAGGTACAGAGTATATTATAGTCGGGCTTTACCGCCTATCTCACTTGTTTATCGATTTTTCGCTCATTTTTATTGATTTTTCAAAATTTCTTATCCAATGCTAATACCCAACCTTAACTTTCTTAAAGATCTCATAAGAAACAAGTAAGAGTGTTGCGGTCGAGTGCCCCGACAGCAAAATACCCTGTCCCAAGTAATGTGGTTCCTATAGCTTTGAATTCCATTTATTTTAAAATTTATTTCACTTATGTACATATCTGCGGTGTTTTTGCTCGGATCTCATTGTGGAACACAGAATAGATAGATGTTGCCTCACTGAATTTATATTAAGTCACTAGGTTAAAACTTAAAAATTGAAGCTCTGAAAGTTTTTCGCGGTTAGAAGAAGATGGAGGAGGAATTTGCCAAACCTCTAGCAAACTTTATCTGGGTACGGTGTACACCTACATACTTCCAAAAATTTTTGGATCTACTTCTTATAGTCTGTGAGATGAATGCGTTTATACATAGCGAGTGACAGTTCTTCGCTGCTAAATGATGGAGGATGTGGAGTTTTCCAAATCTGAAATAAACTCGATGTGGGTACAGTATACACCAATATACATGTCAAAAATTTCGGCTCTATCTATTACAGTCTCTGAGATCTATGTCTATTATGTGAACAGGGTATAAAGAGTAAAAATTAAAAGATTTAAAATTTTTCAAATCGTTTTTAATGTACATTGTACATTGTAGTGAAATTTAATACTGGCTATACATATCGAAAAAGTCCAAGCCAAGGTTTTCTTAATCTCTTGTCGTGTGTGCTTTCAATTGTTTTCACAAGAGAAAGGGACCAACCGTTTAATGCCGAATCCGAACGGCAACGTTTGAGAATTTGCTTTTTCATGGCTAGTTACTTCACAGCCAAAGGTGAAGATGACCGGATGTGCAAAAGCTATTTTCTAAATATAGAAAAAAGGCGGGATCGAAACCCTCGACCTCCAGCACACAAACCGCACACGGCCACAGTAGATTGGTGCGATTTTAAAAATTGTCCCTTAGTGAAACGATTTTTGCCATTGTCCCTTGATGCATTAGCCCATCAAGCACTAAAATATAACCAAATGAACCATCAGATCAAAGATACATTCATACTTTTGTCCAACGGTGTTTGGCACTAAGGATATCTTGAAGTAGTTGTAATATTTTTTATTAAAATAAAAATTTTTCATATCAATTTATTTCTAATTTTTAAATAAAAATGATTTTATAACAATTAATTTAGTTGCTATTTTAAAATTGAAATATAAAAATAGTAATAATTTAATTGTTATTTAAAAATTAAACGATAACAATTAAATACATTTTTTTGGGAAAAAATTGCCAATAAAAATTTATTGCTTTACTAGATTGGCCATTCAAAATTATAAAGTCTGATGCCCTATTTTTCATCGGGACAATAATTTTTACCAGTAATTTTGATTTTTTTTTCATAACTGTTAGTTTCGGTTCCACGTCTATTCAACGCAAAACAATTTCAACACGTCAATTCAACACAAATCCAATTAAACACGAACAAATTTAACACAGCACAATTATAACACAAGATATTTCAACACATATACAATTTCAGCATAAGCTTTTTCATCACAAAGCAATTGAACATCGCATTTCAACACAGTACAATTTTAACACTGGAAAATAGTGCACAACAATTTAAGAAAAAATATATTTTTAATACTTCATTTCTAATCCTTTAATATCCTCCGAAAGTATATGCACATTTGAAAGCATCAGAGATAACATTCTTTTGTTCACAACTTAAAAAACTTTTATCCAGGCGTTGTAAATATCGTTAAGATGAATTTGATTGAATTTGTTGAAATGACGTATGTTTAATTAACCTTTTAAAATTGGTTTGCGTCAATTATACCGGGAGCTTGGTTTTTGAGTCGGCGGGGGATGGTGACTGCGAATGTTGTAAAAGTGCGTCGCAGGCAAAATTTTTTACCTTTAGCTAGTGTCTCCCTTCTATCCCTGATGTTGATGCTACACGGTTCCACTTCTATTCAACACAAAATTATTTCAACACGTCAATTCAACACAAAACAAATTAATTAATTTATAAATTTTTATTAAATTTAAATTTGTTTGTATTGAATTGACGAAGTGTTAAATTGTTGTGTAAGGGGAAATGACTTATAGACGTGTGTTGACTCTTTTTTTAATGTGTTCGTGTTTAATTTTTTTTGTGTTGAATTAGGGACGTGTGCTGAAATTGTTTTGTTAAGACTTTGTTTTGTGTTAAATTTGTTTGTGTTGAATTGACGAGTTGCTGAATTGTTGTGTTGGGTGAAATGACTGTGTGTTTTATAGACGTGTTACCGTTAATTTTGGTCCCTGATACAATATTTGATACCAAAAGGGTAATAATTATTAAAATCTTAGTCAAGTCAAAGTGTAAAATCTTGGATTTTAAGAGAGGGATTATAAAATTTTTGAATAGATTATAAAACATCAACAAATAGCAATAATCATATTCCAACAGAAGCCCCACTTATTACGGAAAAGAAAACATAAATCTCCAGAATATGTAAGTTTGAAAAAAAATCAATTTTGTACAACAAGAAAAAGCGCCATTACACTACTTTTATAAAAGTGGTGAGTGTGGCTGTTCCCAAATTTTTATCTGAGAACTCGACATCTTAACTCAACTCGAGTTAATCGGAAATGGTTTTTCTTGCATCGTCTAATTTCAGTTGGAAAATTTCAAAATGAAAGGAATACTTGTACCATAAACGTCCAAATATTTGTGTAAAATTTTCTAAACACAATTTAATGAGTTTTGTATTTTATGAACATTGCCAACTTTCGTCCTCTCTGCCAGTCTCCAACAGTCCCTGTCTCTTTTACTCGCCACAAATTTGCAACTGAAAAATAAAATTTGTTATAATGTTATGGAAAAAGTATGTTTTTTTTTTTTTTTTTTGTTTTTTGGTTTGTTAACTATGAAAGGTTTTTTTTTATGGCTGAGCTGCGTTTGCGTTTTTGGTGGTTTGCCTCAAACCTCCAACTCAAAAATTTTACATGCAACTGGGATTGTTGCTGCTTTTTATTTTTTGGTTAAAAAACTAAGCGAAACAATAATAATAATGAAATAATATAAAGTGTGTGTGTGTGTGTGTGTGTTTGTGAGCATTGGAAAGTTGCTTTAGCTTCTCCAGCGGCAGCGGCAGCAGTGGCTGCTGTCACTTGGCCATATCCCCCTGCCCCTTGTTAGGCCCTAAGTCTATGCCTGTGCGGGCGTCTTTTGGCGGCTGGCTCTTTGAGTGATGCTTTGGTTTCATAACTAACTGTTTTTTTGTATTTCCCATTCCGCGTCTGCCAGCCACCCCGCTCCCGCTTCACCCTTCTTGGGCAAGTAAGTGTAGGTAATGTTTACCATTTCCGCTTGTCGCTTCGCCGCGGCGTGGGTACAATGAAATTTTTTGGCCTCAAACGTGAACCGAAAAGACATTGCTGGATGGTTCGAGGGTACGCGTTATATGAGATGCATGTCAACATTTCGGTGCTTTTTTTTGGTTAGTTGCTATTGCCACTGAAATTCATTTACCTAACGGTTTTTTATTGTGTTTCAAATGCGTGTTAAAGAAATAGAAAGTATGAAGAGAGTGCGAGGGCGTGAAAGATGAAATGTTTTATAGAGTTTAGGAAAATAAGTTAGACCACCCAGACTACTGACTTTGGCTAATTCCCTTATTTAATTTGAACACACTTGGCTACCATTTACCTTTTAGTTCCCTTGAGTAAAATTCACCTAAATGCAGAAATTGTTATTGCCATTGCATTGACTACATTTAAAGTTCACTTGGCATATCTTTTTCTCGAAGACTGAAAGGAGCTCAGTCAGCGACAAGTTTGAAAGCGCGAGGTCATAGAATTTTCCAGCATGGCAGAAGCCAGCCAAAGGTTTCCTGTCGTCCTGACACACACACACACACACACAGACACACAAAGGCGGAACAAGTGCAAAAAACTAAAGGCACGATAAATATACTGCAAATATATATACAAATATACATGTAGGTATGTGTGTGTGTCTGTGCTGGTGTTTGCATTGGTAAGCTTGAAGTTTGATATTTCCTTTTATTGAAAATGCACTTTGGTGCCATGTAAACTTTGCAATCAAAGTCAACGGGCAGAACTGGCGACGCCAAGAACGAGACATTCAATGGAGGATTTGCTAAAGGTGGGATTGGGTGGTGTGGTGTGGTGTGGTGGCCTGCCATGTCTAACGATATAATGGCAACGTCGTTGGGCAGACATTAGAATCGTTTCTGAACTGAACTGTCCGACTCATTCCCTCTCTCTCTTTGCCTCCTCTGTCTGACATTGCACACACACAGACACACAGGGCATAAATAGAGCTTGGGCTGCTCCTGCTCCTGCTCACCCCACCCCTACCTACACCCAGTTTGGCTTCCTATTTTTAGTTTGCATTCCACAAACGAAGTCGCCTACCTGTTTTTCTCTCTGCTTCTGACTCTTCTCTGGCGGAATTTTCAGCAGTTTTGTAACTCGTTTTTCGTTTTATGATTTCTGCTGCGGGCACAAACTGTACTGTGTGATGGAGCCCAGGCCCATGACCATCAGCAAGTCCATGTGTCCATTGACCAGCCCAAAACACAAAAAAGGAAAAAAAAAATCAACAAAATGCATTGCATTGGCCCCCCCATCCAAAAAGGGTTCTCCTGAACACCCTGGTATGTCTCATGCAGATTTTTGACTCTCGCTAGTCTAGTATGTGAAATGGAGATGCCCCAAATGTTTATCAAGGAAAACTGTGATTTGGTAAGAGTTAAGAATTCAATATGATATGTTCGATTCCCTAAAATATGATTCATTTTTGGGTCGGAAGCATTTTGTAAAATGCATGAGATAATTATTAAATCAGGGATGTAACTGTAAAAAAGCTTTAGAATCTTCAGACTGAATCAGCGATGGTCACATCTAGTCTTTAGAAGCCGAACTCATTTTTTTATTCACATCGACACAAGCCAAACGCTGGCTTTTGCCTTAGAAAGTAAGAGACTCTTCAGTCACTGGCCAGTGTTCGAAGCGGTCAGGTCGAAGCTAGTTCACGGCGCTTTGTTTTCGCACAACAATACACTCTCACTTTTTGTCCTCGCTCTTTTTGACTCACACTGCTCTTTACTCTCCTTGCTCTGGGACTTTTTTTTGACAACAAGCATCACTCAAAAAGCAGACGGCGCAACAAATGCAATTGTTAAAACTACTAAGTCCATGCGTACCGGCGCCAGAGTGCACAATCAGACGAAGCAACAAGTGTAGAGCGTAAAACCGAGTCTTGCTGTGCGGGGTTTGTTGGACTGCTTCTAACCTCAAATATCGCGCCCACGGCTGGATTTGATCATTGATTACAATGCTTTTGGCCGTGGAGACACCAATACATTCATATAAGGAAAATCATTTGTCCAACCACAACAATCACTAGAAAGAGATTTAGAAAAATTTGGCACTGCTGGGTCTGACCTTTGTTTCATTTCTCTTAAACCAAAAAAAAAGTCCCAAAAGTCCAAGAACTAGAGTTTAAAAATGTCCATTTTTCCACGTCACCTGCCTCCCCCGCAATTGAAGCAAAGTCCCATATCTCCCACAATTTTAAAGATGGATTGTTCTTCCAAAAAACAAATACTAGCTCAACCCTAAGATCGTAAGATCGTAAGAAAATGTAGAAATTGTGTTGTTTTATCTTATAGACAGCTGGTAAAAATACTTCAAAATTTTTGGTAGTAAATGCAGTGGCCTGTACACAATGTGTTTAAATTTTAGATTTTGAGGGCGAGCGCGCGTCCGCTAAATTAAGTCCGGTCGCTGACAAACTTTTTACATATTTCAGGGCCAGTCTAGTACACATTTTAATTTTTTTTTCATCACGTCCTAAAGGACCCTATTAAATTTTCTAGGCGCTCGGGAACACCGGAGTTATATACATTTTAATCCATTCCGTCAAGTAAATGTAAATTTCGGGTGTATGGATACTTCCGTCCCGCGTCCATATCTAGTAAATGTATAAAGATTGTGGATTTCCCAGCACATTTTCCTCACCCTCGACCTCCCTCCCTCTGCCTGTGCTCTCCACTCTTTCCCATTCCCCCTTATTCCTCTTCCCCTTTCTTTTCCTGCGCTCTCCACTCTTTCCCAACAACAGCTTTTACTTTGTACTCGCACTTATTTTCCAGCCTCAATACTTATTGCATCATGCGTTCAACACATACCTAATTTGTGTGAGTGTGAGTCGTTCCTTCTCTCAGTCACTCTCGTGCTCTTAGCAAAAGCCCATGTATTTCCCCCATAAAAACTTTTCTTTGGCCTTTTCATCAACCTCGCGGAAAAATTTTCCGAATTTCTTTCTTAACTAAACGAAGGTCAATGCCAAATCAGTCAGTCAGTATGTCAGTCATTCGGGCCTACAAATTTTTAAGTGTAGATATACTTAGTAATCAGCGTTATTTGGTGTTCAACCAAGTTTGGAAACTATGGACAATAGACAGTTCCTTACATCAGCGTTTTACACCCACACGAGCCGAACGCATGCCGAGGTTTGTGCCATGAAAGCAAACAGCTTTTTAAGTCGTTGGCCAGCCGTCCATGCAGTAGGTCCGAACTGGTTTGCGTCGCTTTAGTTTCGCACCACAGTTTCTCAGACAAGGATATATGTACTGAACGGTTGCATTGTCGAGACCGCTTCTTTCACTAATAAGTCAACTGTTCGCTCTCACTTACGCTCTCTGAGTGTATTTGGGAATATGACCGTCTCGCTTTAACTACTGGTATTAAATATGCTGACTATAAGTGTCTCAATGTGGACTCTAGCTTATCTATAATGTTCATTGATCCATTTCAGTGTATTTTGGCCCTCAATCTTCTTGTCAACAGGGCTTTTCAAAGTTCGTGTGGCGCCACATTTTAAGTTTAACAGTTATTTAGAAGCTTTGGCAGGTATAGAGCTGTGGTCGTTAAAACCAAGGCTGCAAACCGGTCCTGAACCGAACCTCTTAGAACCGGTTCGGTTCGAGTTTTTGGGGTCCGACGAACCGGACCATGAACCGAACCCCTAATATTTTTGACTCCTCGAACCTGAACCCGAACCGGACCACTTTTTCGAAAAATTAGGTTCAATTCAACAAATTAAGTATTTTTTTCAACGACATACACAATATAGAAATTCCTTGTAATCTGACTTGTATCGTTCAAAAGTTTACCAATCCTACGACATTTCTCTAGGTGAAATTTATACTATCTGATTTGATAAGAGAGCGAAAATGGACTGAGCATGACAACTTTTAAATGACAAAGCAGCACATTACAAACATGCTGAAGCTCGAAAACGAAATTCTTTATGAGAGTTTTAAAAATTCAACTTTAAATGAATGAACTTTTGATTGCGAAGAATCAAGATTTTAAAAGCAATAGAATGCAATAATCAAATATTAAATATCAATTCTGTAAATGATGTTATAGATTTGTGGTGGTCCCCAGCTCCAATCACGGATCCAGTTCCTCTATCCAGCTCACACATTACTATCAATGCTCGATACTCGCACATATGTATGTACATCTCTAATTCACACACACACTCATCTCATTGCCAATGTGTCACAATCATTCTTACCGGCTGCATGCCCACCGTCAATAAACCGAACTAAAGCCTAATCTGTGTATTATTCTAAATACGTAGTTAACGTGGTTTAAATAGACCACAAATTACGACTATTGTCCAACACATCGACAAATATTTTAAAGTTTTGGAAAGGTTAAAAAAACGATTACTTAAAGAATATTGCGTTAAGATTAGTGCTGTTTCAGAAACTCCAGTATCAGTTTAAGGGGCCTTTTCAACACTTTCCAATCTAAGAGCTAGTATAGATGAACAGCTCGTAATAGATTGAACGTTTATTAACTCAAATTAAGCGGATTTCAAAAGATCTAAATGACAGCTAATGAATTTGATAATTAAAAATTTCATTATTGATTTATGTTTATAAATCGAAACTTTTCTTCTATATTCAAGCGAACCGAGGTTCGAATCAAAACCTAGGGTTCAGGGGTTCCGTGAACCGGTTCGCGAACCGAACCTAAGACTTTACAACGGGTTCGAACCCCTGAACCGAACCTTCTGCAAAATTTTTATGGTTTGCAGCCTTGGTTAAAACACATATGCTCATTTTGGCATTGCGTGTGTGTGTTTAGCCACGCGAGAGCGCTCTCATTTAACACTTGTTTGTTGTTGCAGAAGAGAGAAGCAAAAGAGAGCAGTATAAGCTCGTACACAGTCGGTGTAACGACGTAGCTGTTACAGAGAACTCTTGTATACACAGCAAATCGAAACGTGCCGGACTCTGGAATAGAGTATAGCACACTCGGTCTAGACAGATTTTGTTACCAGCTTACGACTGTCATTTCCATCGTTCTAAGTTTCGGTGTTCATTTTTAGATTATTCCCTTCTTTCTGTTTATATTAGGAATTCTGAGTTAATAACACTTTTCGATTGATTCTCATAACATTAAATCCTTTATTCGTTGTTCCAGTTCAGCGTGATCCCAAAGTTGGTTCATCACTAAGATAGGCCTCTGCTCTGTTCCACGCACACATGTACCCCTCACACACTTGTCAACATTGCCTCGATCAATGTTTGGGATTTGTTTTCTGTGGCCATGACTTGCAATGCCTCGATTAAGCATTTTTTTTTTCGTTTTGTTGTTGTTTTGAAGGGGTTTGGGAGTCGTGTGTCAGTTGCTGGCAACTGTAAAGTCCTCACTCCCTTTTGCCTGAACCAGCCAGCCAGAGCCAGCCTGCCTGCCCGAACCAAAGTCAAACTCAATGAGCTGACGTTTTGTGCCTTTTGTTTAGCGGGTGTTGGGCTCCAGCTCCTGCTTTCTACTTGCTGCCTCATTCCTGGTGAGAAAATTGTGTTGTGGCCTTTTTGGTTGCGAGGGCTGACGACGACTGTGAGACTCTGGGCCGGCACATGCAATGATGGCAAACAAAGCGTCCTTACTCCCACTTTTTTTGGTGGGTGCGTAGTCCTGGCATATTGTTATTTACCTGCAACGTCGCGTCGCATAAAATGCAATGAACTCGGGAGCTGTCGAGACGGGATCGGGAACGGGAACGGGACTGAGACTGTGGCTGTGCATTTCTCCCCCATTTTTCGTCTATTTGGTTTTATTTTTGCACTCCCCACAGACGGCCAGGCAAATGCATTTCCATTTAACATGTTGGGTTAAAGTTTTTTTGGGGTGGTTTTTTTGGGGAGATTGGGAACGCGGTTTGGATTCGAATGTGGTTGATACTCGTTTTACTGGGAAAATTGAATTGTTTTTTTTTTTGCTGAAATGCGCAACAGTTTTTTAAATTTAAATACAACTGAACTATGAATAAAGTTAATCAAAAGGAGAGAACATAATTAAATTTGCAATTCTTCGTGCCATTTGAACATAATTCCTTATTACCATCAAATCAGTGTTGATCACTTAACAAATTTATGAAATCATGTTCATTTATAACCTCAATACATTCCCCCCTCCACCTGCCCACCTCAGGCATCCTTGCATTACCCCTTGTCGGTTTCTCAGGTCTATAAAGTTTATATGACATGCCATATAATCGTGCTTTGGCATCAATCTTGTTAAGTGATCAGGTTACCACTTTTTTACAATTCACGTATTATGATCAGTTAAATGACAATTTGTGGTGAGTTTTATATGCGATTGGCAGTTAAATGTTTATATGACTTTTCACACTTGAATGAACCGTTAAGCGGGCCCAAAAATATAACTGATTTATGAAACATTGATCGCTTTCTCTCTCTCTTCCTCTGTCTTCTGTCTGTTCTTAAACCAAACAGGGATTGTAAAAGAGAAAACAAAGCACAAGACAAAAGGCAAATTATATACGTACGTCTGTATGTATTGTGGCTGCCAGAGACCCAGAGCTAATTTAAGCGAGGACAACACCTCAACTCATATTTAAACTCAGCTAAATCAGAGCTTGAGTATGTTGTTGTTGTTGCTTTTGGTTTTCTTTTTTTATGGAAGCCCCCAAGTCGCCAAGTGGCATGGTCGTCTGCCTTTTGGGTATGTCTTTGTGTCTGGGCCGCAGTAAAAAAATTAAACACATAAGTAACACACACACACAGCAGAGAAAAAAAGGAGAAAAATATAATAAAATTATAAAAAAATAAAATGGCAGCAAAGGGGGCAACAGCGGGGCGTATGAGTGATATCAGAGAGCATTGGATGGCACAATGAACCGACAGCCGAGGCGAAGAAACCAACAAATTCATCCAGCAAAGTAGTCAATAAAGTGTCGACAATAAGCACAACAACAGCAGCGAACAGCGCAACCGTCGAAAAAGCAGCAGGAGGGGCCGAGCCGAGCCGACCAGGCGGCCATAAAGCAGAGGCTCAGGCAGGCAGAAAAGGAGGACAGACAACAACAGCAACAACAACAAAATCAATTGAGCGATCAAGTGTCTTGAGGCGAAACAGAAGGTGGAATAAATAAAACAATAACCATGATAATGAAGTTAAAGTGAATTTTTGATGAATATGCCGACAGGGCGTGGCCGAAAAAACTTGACTCAACTCAACTTGAAAAACCACGCCGGACATCCGGGCACAGTTGGAGTGCAAAAATGAACACACAGTGGCCAGTGGTTTAGGTTGGATGTGAATTACACAAGTTTTTGAACAGACACATTTTAAGTAGCCCAAGCTCAAAAATTGGGAAATGTTCAAAAAGTTTTCAAGTTAAGATTCGTTTGGATTGCAATTTGGCTCAAGTTTCTAAGGGGATGCATAACACCTTAAATGCCAGATGTGGGCTAAAATTGACTTAATTATTTCTCAGTGTAAGATTTAGAAGAAAATGATATCATTTCTGTTTATGACTGAATGACTGACTGTTTGGCATTCCAAGCCTTGCCTAAATGCTGAATTTTGGTCAGAAGCTTCCAATTTGTGTTGAGACGGAGTTGTTCTTTCGTTAATTCTTATATGCGAATCTTTTTATTAATCCGATTGACTTTAAAATAAAATTCAAAAATTTTTTCCATGTTGGAAAACAGACCCCTAATGTGAAATTCCCGGAAAATTAAATGTATCCGATTGACTTGAAATTCGTTTTATAAGAAGGGTATAGGAAATAATTTGACAAGTTATTTTCCGATATCAAAAAATACGTAAAAGTTCCGCAAAATTTTGGAAATAATTGGACCAGTTTTTTTTCCGATTTCAGAAAATCCGCTCAGAAATGGTCTGTGGAGTCCCAATGGTAGGCGATACAATAAATAATCCAACTGCGCGATATCTAGACAACGTAGTGTGCCACCCTAACAACAACCTCGCAGGAAGACTCCTCAGAAGGAAAAGGATAATTGGGATCAGGGCTAGGAGGAAACTCCTAAGGATCCACCCAACTAATCTGGCTAATCAAAGGATCAAAAAAAATTTCGAAAAATCCGATAACAAGGACAAATTATCAAAAATTCAGCATTTTCTTATGTTGGAAAATTTTATACGGAAAAATAACATATTAAACTGACAAGAAAAAGTTCGGTAACTAACAAATAGGGATGCAAAATCGAACGATTGAATTCGGTTTTAAATCGCTTCACATATGTCATCTGATATAGTAACCGAGAATATTTGAGACAGTCAGCATATAATGGAAAACAGTTTTAGTTCGAAAAGCAAGAGCTTAAACGAAAAGTAGGTTTGTCCATATTTCACAAATTTTCAATATCGATCTCAAATATTAAATAAAAAACCATTTTTATTTATTCTACTTAAAAATCGTACTTCTGCGAAGAAAACAAGGTATATGTGAAAAAAATCTCACCAAGAAACCATGGGTCTAAGATGAATTCCTTGTCAAATAATAAAGAAATTTAAGGATTTTGTCTGTTCCAACAGGACTGAAAAACCATTTTTGTTTACTCTACTTAGAAATCGTAATTCTACGAAGAAATAACGTATACGAATGTTAAAACTATTGAGAAATACTGTACCTGGATTTGAATGGAGGAGTTCATTTACGACCAGTGGTGCCCAAGGTCAAATTGCCGTATCCCCTGGGATAAGAAGTAATAATTCTGCCAGCGTCGCAGCCGACACACGCATAGAAAGAGAGAATACTATAAATAGCTCGCACACACATATGTGTGTTTGTTTGTAGCCTATAGTTGACATGACGACGTTTACTTTGTGTTGCTCTGCTACGCACACCAGCGCAAATCATGATAATGTGAGTTTGTGCACCACTGTTTTAGACCCATGGTATTTCGGCGAAATTTTCCGAAGATTTCGTACTTTCTGTACGTTTTGTGCAGAACAAAATGGACAGATCAAATCAATATTACATATCGAGCTTAAATTAATCTAGAGAAAGCATAAAATGATCCAGCTTTGGGATTAAATTGTGCTCGAACCTTTTTGCACAATTCAATCTTTTATAGGATTACCCCGGGATATATGTAATCCTTCTTAGGATTTAAAAAGTCGAATCAATTAATTTTTTTTCAGATCGGGTCAAGCATATCCGGGATTACGTTGATTTCATTATTGCTTAGGATTGATTTGATCCCATTCGAATTGATTTTTTTTTTGGGATGTACGAAGTCAAGTTCCTTTTCATTCGCTTGAGTGGAAACTCGGTTTCAGAGTAAAGAACGAAAAATAAGTAAACACGTGTTTTTTCCGATATGTATCGGAAAAAATTACAATTCTCGATTTGTAAGCATAAAATGCGAAATAATTTGTGTGAAAGGGTGTGAAAATGTCCAAAGAACTTTGTATGGAAATAAAGTATTTTTACACGGTTTTTAGGAAAAGTATGCGAAATAATTTTAAGTGGGATTTTTCGATGTAAAAAAAAATTAAACGATGTGGGTTGAATCCACCTCCGTAACGCATTACTGCGGTGGGTTAATTTATAATCTTATCTTTATTAAAATTGGGTTTGACACAAGACGAATCGTTGTGAATTACTTTTGTTTAGCATACAAATCTAGAGGCTATGCTCCCATTTTCGAAAACCCGAAGGGTGGAGGTGTGTTCAAGAATGTGTGAAGGTTCAAGGTCAGACGCAATTTTTGAAACGTTCTTTTCAAGCCGATGTGGGTAAGATTGAGTTTGTGTCTTTACGGTAAACCGAACAAAGCGCATTCCTTAAGCATATTTGGCTCACTGTAAACCTTCGATTCCAAGCCTTTTGAACCCAGTCTAGCGCCACACAGTTTCCATCCACCCCATCGAAAAACCTTTGTCCCCAATGCACAAAAAAAAAAAAAACAATCATTGCCATTTACATTAGCAAAATAAAATTATCCTCTGCCAGATCTCAATATTAATTTGGCATTTATAATTTTGTTTGCTATTTAAAAATGTACATTTCAACAATTTCAAGCGTCAACGCATCGCCAAAACAGCAATAAGCCCTGCCAGCCCCCTTGCCCTCCTCCCACATCATTCACCATTCGTTCCTCATGCATCTCAAGCAAATAAATTTGCGACTCAATTGTGTGCAAGTTGTTGCATGTGGCTGGCCGATTGTCTGCCCCAATGCGGGCTAGTTTTATGTGCATTTAATTTACATTCAGACCGCACTCCCCTCCCCGTCCGCGTCCCTCCACCCACCCTCCCTGGCGTCTGCTCGCTCAGGCAAAGAATTTTTCATTTTCTTAAAAATAAGTTTTTAATTGCAAGCCGTCGACCAAAAAGAAAGAGGAAAAAAAAAAGCGTCAGCAGATTATTCGCCAAATAATTTGGCTCTCTCCTTTGCTGCTGCCGCTCTTGGGGCAAATAAATTATTGTTGAAATTAAACAGGTTGGGCCGCGAGAACGTATGTTTATTTGTTTGCCAATTGCAAAAATATGCCGAGCGGCCAGCAACTGGCATAAACTGATCATAATTTGTATTTGTGTATTTGCTATTTTCAATTAGGCAGGCGGCGGAGGCATTGGCGGTGACATATGCTACACAAATATGCCACATGGCAGCCGCCAATGCACTTTATTGAAATTTATTAATAGCCAAAACCCACCCACTCACACACACACACACACACTGACAGAGAGACAGAAGAAGAACTATTTATCTGAAGGAGCAGACGACTGAGATTGCTGCCCTCAGATTGTCAGCTTCTGCCTCATCTCAGCTCAACCAAGAGGAGTAGACATAATTTACAATTATTTCAAGGACACTTTACATAAGAAACAAGTTTGTATAAAGAATTCAGATTGGAGATGAGAGCGTGACTAAGACGAGTTCTATTTAAATGGAAGAGTTTGGAAAGCTTTTTAAGTCGACAGCGGCCTAGCAAACAAATCTAAGCCGAACAGAAAAGCTTTTTATGGCTTTCTATCTGTGGTTTTCTGCAAAAGACGAGCTGATTACTGACAGAGTTGTTCAAAAAGCTTTTGCCTGCAGGAGAGGTGAAAGCTTTCGGTTTTAGGAAAGAGATGTGGAGATGCTAGAAACTATAGCTTCTTCAAAATCATTATGAAGTTTGCTTCATCTTGTAAGTCCCGTCTGAGCTTTTGAATTTATTCGCAGATGCCAACGACGCTTTCTCTCATTGCCGATCCCTGACCAGGGAATAGCCCAACTCAACAAAAAGGCAGCCTGTGATCCAGACAGCCAGCAGAAGTTCACTCTGGGATCATTCCAGTAACGTCTTCACATCTCTGAAGCTCAAAAGCCAAAACCATACACAAGGCACAACCTGCTGAGCTGCAGACCGCAACCCAGACAAAAGAGGCACATGTTGGCACGCCTCAGGGCACAGTCCTCTCACCCCATTTATGGAACCTTGTGGTAAATGAAATATTATCAAGATAAACGCATTTGCCGACAACATAAGCATAATTATCACTGGGAGTTGTCCATCGACCCTCAGAGTTATAAAAGTCGTACTTAGCATGTTTCATTCATCTATTCAAGTAATCGACAAAATAAATGTAAAGCAGCAATAAATCGGCTGAGATATTTTGGAGAAGTATTGGTAGGAATTTATATAGGAAACTAAACGTAGAGCATTAAACTTTTCTCTTTCTTGGTCTTCTATTTTCCATTTTTCCGTACTCAGAACGAGTAGTCTTTACAGTATTTCATATAAGAAGAAACAGTTTAACTTTGCCGTGATGCTCATGACCTGTTCGAAACTGTTTCTACTTAGACCCAGCAAATTATTTATACTGAAGAAAGTCGCCATAAAATATATTAAGAGTTCTGTTTTTAAGACATTTTTTCTGAAAATTGTTTAAGTTACCCTTAATAATAAGTTTTTCAACAAAATATTTTTCTAAAAAATTTGGGGAAATTCAGGGCTGCAAACAGGTTAGGAAAAAATTTTGTAAATTACTATTGCGATATCGTGTTTCTTCAATCGTTTCAATTTGGCCTGTTCGTGTGTGTGTGTGTGTAACAATAAACCATGAAGCAACATGCAGGGGTGAATATTTGGACCGTCAAACGAATGCTAAAAAATCGCAATATAGTGTTTTTCTTTAATCGTTACAATTTGGCCTGTTCGTGTGTGTGTATGTCCGTTGCAATAAACAATGTAAGAAACATGCAGTGGTGGATATTTGGGCCGCCAAACGAATGCAGCATGTTAGGCCAGCAAGAACAGCTCAACAATTACATGAAATAACTGAAATTACACGTGTTAGAATGTCTTCTTCTCAAGCACGACCATTCCGAAGGTCTTACAACAACAATTGGAGCAGAGACAAGCGCGCCGGACAGTTGTTATCGAGCACTTAAATCTTCTTTGTTCCTTCGTCTCGCATTCGAGTATGAGACAGATATCGAATATTCCGCTGATCCGAAAGTCTTGATAGTTGCTATGGACAAAGAATATTCCAATTGTCATGCGCTCAAATTCATAAATAAGTCCGCCGGGATACAGCTTGTTCATCGGCACGGATCCAGATTCAAACCTGTTTCTGAAGTCCATTCGTAGATTTAATTCATGTTTTTAAAAGCCATTGTTCCAAGCAACAGAAATAATGCGAAATACAGCGGCAAACATTAGCTGGTTCATTACATAAATTTGGAGGCAATTCAATTTAAATACGTTAATAATTCTATTTTACGCCCCACCAATTTTGGCTTAAATTCACGTCATAGTATACGACAATTATGCCGGGAAATCCTCAGGATTCTTGCTTCTTTTTCTGAAATTTTTAGTTTTCAGCCCAACTAAGCTTGATTCTGAACTTTCATTTTTAGATGAATGAAATATTTAAGGTTTTCCCAACTTACATAACTTTTTATTCAAATAAGCGAAAAAACAAAATTATTCCTGGTTAACCCTGGTTCGAAGCTGAACCTAGGCCGAAAAAGTTTTACGGGTTCGAACCCCGGAGGGAACTTTTCCCGATTTTTTTTGGAGGCTTGCAGCCCTGGGACGAATTTTATACGAGAATATCTATTTTTCAAGGGGAATAAAGACTTTTTTAAGGGTGAGTTGTTTTTTAAGTGTATATACAGTCCTATTTCCGAATTCGATTTCGATCAAATCATGCCGAATCGGAAATGTAAAATTTGGAAAGACCGTCTTACCTTCCACAGTTTTGTAGATAGATGGTTAAGGTACGAATGGTACGTACTCATTATTATTTATCGCATTCGCGAACCAATATTAAAGATCAGATGAGCGATAGTTTGATTATAAGGAAAACAAAGAGATCACAAGAGTAAACTTTAGTTGGGCATGAACGACTTTCTCACTTGATTTAAGTCAAATATACAGAAAAATTCGAAATGAAAATTTTAAGTGGTTACAAAAACTAGATGTCTTTTAAACACAGTGGTTTATGTGTAGACATACAAAACGTTTTTTAAAGAATTTTCAGTCAAAGCTTTATATAAGAAAATTAAAAAAACAATTTTTTTCTATAGGCTAGGAACAGATATTGGAAGTGTCAGCTGAGAGTTAGGAAAAAATTAAATTTTTAATTATTACGAAAATCGCATGGTGGTACGCGGCGTACAATGTTTTGAATGAGGCTGAGTGCGAGAACTTGGAAGTGTTATTCCATCCTTTGAGATTTCGAACTAAACCTCGTTTTAATGCACAGATTTTCTGTCGATCCTAGAACAGGGATGACCTATGTGGTTGTTTTGCGCATAGCAATAACCGCGCCAAGACCACCACTAAGATAGGACGACCAGGTGCTGAAAGACATTTCCAAGGTGAACAACTGGTGCCAGCTCGCACGGTGCAGATTGCTTGATTTCTCTCCTCTCTTTCCCGCCTCTGCCTTTTGCAAGACCAAACGCAACAACAAATATGTATGCGTCGTATCCAGTATGAGTACGCCCTATGATTGACGCTTGCGACGAATGATTTCGTGTGCAGCAGAAAGTCTCTCCGAATAATTGGGTTTCTCTTGCAATTTCTTATAATTGTTACTGTTTCAAAAATATTTTCCATAATTGCTTTGCCGTCTATGATGCCGTAAGCTGGCTCTGGCCACTTCTGTCCTGGAACCATTTGCTGGTGTTGTGAATTTGCAGAATACCTCTGAGTTAGAGCTGTTCTACTTCCTCAAGTTGCTATATTAATTCACGCTCACACCTCCAGCATCTCAGCTTTGATGCTGGCCAATACGTAAATGAGCTAAAGGTATGAATGTCAGACCAATCTCAATTCGCAATCCTCTCTTCAGATTTGTTGTTGTTGTTTTCGTTGTTGTCTCCTGTGTGCATTAAGTGAAAAATTGCAATTTTAACGCCCGCGTTAATTTACAGACAGTTGCCTCCTTCTTGTGCTTCACCCAACTCACTCGTCGTGGTCGTCGCTGCAGTTTTCATAGTCTCCCTAGACTAAGTGTGGTCTGGGCCATGTGTCTTTGTCTTTTCAGTAGAGCGTGGAGGAGGGAAGGATGGGTAACCAATGCGTGGAACGTTCGGAACGTGTTGTGGCCCAGACGCAGACATCCATGTAGTTGCCGCTGCTTCTGACCGTACTGAAGGTAAACCAGTGCGCGGTGTCGTTGTCATTGGCAAGGTTTGTCTTATAGGATAACCCTGACATTGGCATAACATTCCTTATATGCATACATAAGTATGTATGTATATAGAAATTTGTAAGCTTGGACCATGTGCATTCAACTCTTGTGTGGCGATTTATGACTTGAATTTGCGTAAGAGGAACGCACCAGGGGAAACCTTAGGATCAATTTTTGAGATGTTTTTTTTGTTGATTTGGTTTCTGTTTCTTTGGCCCGTATTGAATTCCCCTGTCAAATTCATGTCAAGCAGGATTGTAATCGAGCTTTATAATGTGATCAACAAAATCATAAAGTATAAATGATTTTTCTCAGTGCAAAATTGTCTCTAATTTGATTTGATTTGCGCTACTACGAAAAAATCCTTTAATCTTATAATTCCAATAAAAATCAACTAAAAACTCTATTCAACCCCCACACACACACACACACACACACAATTTGCATACAAATATCGCATTTGCTTAACAAATTTTCAATTGCCAACAAAAACTTGACCAAACAATCAGAGAAGCGTCTGAACAAAATTAATATGAAAATGGCAAATCTATGGGTTATATCTGGTCAAATAATGCAAATGCACAAATTTTCAATCAATTGCAACAACAACAACAAATACAACACTTGAAATGCAATAATCATATTAAAAGCCACCATCAACAAAAATCCCTCTCTAAAGGCAACAAAATAGTGTTTGGTTTTTAAGGTTATTATTAGCCGCAAATGTGCGCAGATATATGAGAGATATATGTATAAATACTTACATATATAAATGGTGTATCGATATGTGCTTCTGCCTCGATTGAATGACTGACACTCGTTGCACATGTGTGTGTGTGTGTGTTTGTTTGTGTATAAATCATTTAAGCGGCCACAAAATAAAATCAAGCTGAAAAATATTCAATGAACTACTTTTCATCTGTTTTTGCAAGTGGCCAACAAAAAAAAATGTATACACATATAAAAATAGTACATATCGCACATATGTACACATATTTACATACATTTTGATGGGAAATTGCTGTTGGGCGAAAACAAAAATCAGAAATGAAAAAACACAAAATGCCATACAAATATCATATGGAAACATAAACTGTATTTGGTTGGGTTTTTGCATTAATAATTGCAAAAGGAAATTATAAATAATTTAAAATAAAATACACACAAACACACACAGAATACATACATAATTGGGTAAACACTTTGGGGAATTGGTCTGAAGAGTGAAAGAATTAAAGGGATTTAGCTATTCGATGGCCTTGAGATTGAGTAAATAAATGATATAGTATTTATTTGGAATTCCCAAGCCTTTATTCTGTTTGTAACAGTTTGCAACTCTTTTCCAATACCTTTTAAAGCAACTTTGGTGTTTGATGTCCCTAGCTAGCAATCCAGATAGCCGTCAATAAAAATGGTTGCCATTATTGTATTTTCTCTTAAAAGGCATTAACTTTTCTGTAAATGACTTCAGTAAAAGCATGACAAAGCTTATCCATATTTGTCATATATTTTCGAGGCTCAATTTGTTACGTCCGAAATGAGAATTTTTTCAATGGATATAACATCATGATAAGGTCGTCATTCATACTACCAGAGTATTAAGAAAGAGGATATATATATTATATCCTCAGGCAATTAAAAAGCCTATTCAACAAATTCTCTTTAAGTTATTGAGAAATATTATCATGCCTGTTCCCGTTTTCGATTTCGATCAAATCATGCGGAATCGGAATTGTTAAATGTTCTCGCTTCCAAAATCCGACAGTGTTATTCGACTTTGAGCTTAAAAATCCCAATTACCTTCATTCGATCCTCTGCATGACTAAAAGATTCGACCGAATTCTTTGATCGTTTCCTAGAAATCACAACTCTTACCAATTCCGATTAATCGGATTCGGAAACGGGAACAGGCCTGTATAATTTTTTGCGAAATCGAATGTTTGAAGTTACATAAAACCTAATACTGAAATATTCTAGAACATCCAATTTTAAAAATCTAGATCGATCGGGTTAGAATTTATACCGTTTTGTACTTGAAATTTCCAGTACGTTTTGTTCTTGGTTGTACTTAAGTTAAGTACGAAACATTCTAGAATAGAAAAACGACTGTTAAAATTATTTAAATGAGAACAAACATTCTTGACTCAAAAACATTTCGTACTTACAGTAAGCCCAAAAATTTAAGAAAAGATCGTACTTAGTTCAAGTACAAAATGTCTTAGATTACAATGCAAGCTCCAAAAAGAGTGCTACGAAAAATGCTTATTATTTCATGTTGAATCTGTTCTTGAAACTCCCTCCTGGTTCTAAAACTTTGGTTATGGAGTGCGGGTAATATTGCGACCTACAGTATAAGCATCTTGGTCTTTGGTTAATTCATTTCCATTGGATTTTCATATTATACAGAGGCCTAGTTTCAAAGACAAATTGGGAAAGATAAGAATTTTTTAGGTTTAAACCTTTTGGAGTGGAAGTATAGAGAAGGTCTCCGAAACAGCTAGACTCAGGAAACTGCTTTCAAAGCAGCCACCCATGCAGAGTCAGCTAGAAACGAACGACGGACACTGGACAGAAAGCAGCAGGGAAGCGACATGCCCTCTACTTGATGCGCACTTTCCAGGCTGCACTCCAGTCACTGAGGCAGATACGCCTCAAGACCTACACACGCAACAAGTCAACATCCCAGACAATATCATTACTCCAGAAAAGATCCGATGGGCGATCGACTCGTTCGCGAGTTATAAATCCCCAGGGCTAGATGGAATATTCCCAGCCATGCTAAAAACGATCAAATACGCAATCGTCCCATGGCTACAATCCATTTTTATAGCATGCTTGAGGTGGAGCTATGTACCTGTGGCCTGGAGGACAGCATGCGTTGTATTCCTGCCCAAAGCAGGGAAATGCAGTCACGTGGAACCAAAAGACTACAGGCCCATTAGCCTCACATCATTCCTGCTCAAAACAATGGAGAAGCTACTGGACCTTCACATAAGAGAAGGCATGAACCTGACCTTGGAGGGGAACCAGCACGCCTACACGAAAGGGAAAGGGCGGAGTCCTGTCACCTCTCCTATGGAACCTTGTGGTCAACGAACTACTTAAAAAATTTCGCAGGAAAGCACCCAAGATAACCGCATATGCCGACGACATAAGCATTGTTATCATGGGAAAATGTCCATCGACTGCCAGCTTAATCATGGACTCTACTCTCAGAGAGATACTTAAGTGGGCCAGAGAAGCCGGACCAATGCGGAGAAGACGGACCTCATTCTCTTCACCAAGAGATACAAGGTACCGCAATGGACTCCACCCACAATAAATGGAACACCGCTAACGACAAAAAACAACGTAAAATACCTTGGAGTAGTAATCGATAGTAAACTATCCTGGAGTCTCAATATGGAGGAAAGGGTGAAAAAGGCAACCAATAAGCCGAGAAGCAACACTAAACATACCTATCTCCCTACAGACGCTATACAGCAAGATGGAAGAGATAGCGGAGAAAGAAGCAGAGGAAAAGTGGAAGAACACGACCGGCTGCAGAATCTCTAAAATTATGTGCAAGATGAGAGACAAAAAACTCACGCACTATACGCTGCAGCTCCAAAGAAAAGACTGCAGACTGCTTATAGGCATATTCACTGGTCACTGCCTAGCAGTCGCTCACGCGATAAAGCTAGGCATCACGACAGCAGACACCTGCAGGAAATGCAAGGAACCTGGAGTAGCAGAAACTCTAGAACACCTCATCTGCAGCTGCCCAGCAATCGCCACGACAAGACTAATACATCTGGACTCCCCAAGCTTCACCACTTTGGAAGAGGCAGCCAAGAGCTCCCCCAAACAACTACTGGCATTTGCCAAAACGTCAAGGATCCTACAGGATTTCTGAAGGAAATGGTACCATAAAGCACCCGGCCTCACTAAGGACCGTAAGGTCTATGTGTGGCCCCCCTACATGGGGCCAGCCGGAAATACCTACCTACCTTTTGGAATGGAATAACGCGCTAGACAATTCAGCCGTTGAACAGTTTTATAGATGCCGTCTAGAGGGCTACTTATGCTCTGTTGAGCAGACAAGAGAGAGATCAAAAAGAGAGCCAACTTGCTCTCACTCGCTCTCTCTTCTGTATATCTATCTGCTGAAAACCGGTTTTGTTTCTGTTTAAAGCAAATATTATTCCATTGAGACCAATTTTTCCCATTCCAAGAACATTAAAAACATTTGTTCTCAAAAATTTTGAAAAATACGAGTGTAGATGAAAAATTGTTTCGTACAAGAATAAGAGAATAAAAATTGTGTTTGTATATTTCTCAACAACATATTTTCGGAATCAGCTTGAAAGTTTTTCAGGATGTTTAAAAGACCCTAGTTGAACGTTAATAAAATAATAAAAGAAAATAATTGAAAAATTTTCTGACATACTTCTTAACATACTTCGCCTTTTTGGTAAAAGTTCATGAGACTGAAAGGATTTTGGGGAAAATAAAATAAGCAGAAATAATTTTTATTTCGACATTCGTCTGAATCCGCAGAGGAGCTTCTAAACAAGATAACTTTAATGAGGCTACACAATTTTAATGCATGAATTCCTTTTGGACACAAACTTCAGGTGAGAGAAAATAAATAAATAAATAAGAAAATATTTTTTATGTTTGTGTCCCCCGTCGAACCCAGAAATCGAACCTTACAAAGGCTTGAAATCACCCTTTTTATTACTTTGCTTTTTTCCAGTTTCGACTTTGCTGCTGGGTTTCCCCTCCAATTCCCACCACTTCCCGCATTCTATTCTTACAAACCCAGTTTCAAGTCAATGGGATGAAAAATAAAATATATCCCATACAAACTCTTCCGACGCTTTTCCAACTTTTTCGGGCGGAATTTTCCAAAACCCCGTCTTTGAAATCATTTTCAACACTAATGGAAACTCCCGTTCAAATTACAGCCCTCTTTCTCTTACCGTTTAGACTGTACGATGATTGCCAATCAGTCAGTCAGTCTCTTTTAAAGATATAAAGGTGGACGCTTTCTGATCCACAGTTATGCCTTTTTGGATAATTAATGGCTTTTGGATCAAAGCAGCCTTATTTGATTCAATACAGAGTCGGCCAATTAAGAAAAAAATTGAAAAAAGCTTAAACAAGAATATTTTGTACTTATATTAAGTACTTTTCTTTTCTTTTGAAGATTGTTTTGAGGTAGACTTTGAAATTTAATAGACTTTGACTGAGAATGCAAATTCTTGTTTTGAGTTTAAAGGGATTTACTAAAGCCTAACAGTATGAAACTCGACACATACTTAATCTAACCCCAAACGATCTTAAATTAAAATTTATTTCAACAATCTTCTTAATTATACTTTGCAGAGTGTGGGTTTGAAATAACGAATGTGCAGGCGCTGAGTAAAATCTTAAACTGTAACTTTATCATTTATTCATTGAAAACTAATTTTTCTTAATTTATTGAAATTTTCCAAGACATTTAACGAGGGCTTGCTGCATTGGCATGCAGCCACAGAGAGAGCGAGAGTGAGATCAATGGATTGTTGCATTTAAATTTAAATTTTGCTACTGATCTTGTTTGCCACAAATTGTGGCTGCTGCCGCTGCTGTTGTTGCAACTCTTCTTGCTTCATGTTTTTGATGCCTTGGCTAATTTAAGTCGTCGGGCGCAACAAATTGATTCGATGTGTCGACAACTTGTTGACGTCACTGTTCGGACACGCCGCCGACATGCCACGCCCCATTTGACGTATGAGGTGGGCAATTAAAACGCCTACCAACATCAATATGCAGCAAGCGGCACCAGCAGCAGCAGCATGCAAAATGTGGGCGTGGCTTTGGCAAGTGCCGAAAATTTATGCGCCACATTAGTTATAGATACTGTATCTTTGTATCTCACCCGCCGCCGCCCCAACCATTTAACCATTTAAATATTCAAACGTTTGAGAGAAAAAATTATTTATTAATTTGTTAATTCGTTGTTTGTCATTTGGCGGCTTAAACGTTTCGTTCTGCTACAAAACACATAAAATTTATGGGCCCCCACCGAGAGAGCGATCGCCACGCTTCGGCTCTGCTTCGGCCTCGGCTCGTCGCTCGCAATTAACACGCCAAATTAGCGACGTCGACTGCCGATTTTAGTTTTGTGTGTTTTTCGGATTTTTATGATAAATGTTAAAATGTTTCTCCCGACGAAAAACTTGTTGAGCATTTTTATTGATACGATTTGAGAATTTGTTTTTGTCTTTTTTCATTTTCAAGAATTTATTTTATTTATTTACAGATTTATGAGCTCGTTTCTGGCGCTGGCCAGCCAAATATTTGTAAAGTTTATTTATGGGCACGAAAATTTATTAGCTAAGTTTTGACGCCGCTTGCTCTTTTGGGGAAGGTGACTGATCTGGCTGTATCCCTAATGTGTCAAGTGGTTGGCAGCTTTTGCGGAATAATAATAAATAATTGTGTATAAATAATTTACTGATCGGGGTGTTATTTTTAATTTGGGGGAAATTAGGGCAATGGAGACAAATGATAGAGATTAAAAGAACTTTCTAATGTAGACAAGTGCACAGAAGAACTCGTGTGACTTATATGGCGCCCAACGTGATGACTTAAATTCTCTTTGAAAATTGCGCCCAACGTGGGGCTTAACTTGACTGCAAATTGTTAAATAGATTTGATATATGAGAAATATTCTGTTAACTAAAATAAAGAACTTAATTCTGGATAAAGACTACTCTAAAGTGAGCTAAGATAAAAATGCTTGATTCAAGAGAGAAATTCTTGATCCTAAAATAAATTTTTTTATCGTGAAATTCTTCTTTAAAAAGTTTTAGTACTTGATCCAAGTAAGAATATTCTCAAAAAAAAAAAGAACCCAACACAAAAGTGTTATAGAGAAACTCAAAAATGCTAAAATTAGCAAAACGTCAATTTCTGTCTGGTGCTCAAAAAATTGAAATGATATCAATCTTTGTGTTATGTAAAGTTGCAAGTTTCTACTGGAATCCAGTCTCCAGATGATTCATGTTGCCACACTGAACCAAAAAATTGATCCATTCGGAATCAACTCAATTCAAATCGGAATTGATAATTGGTTGATCCCGGAATGGCTTGATTTCAGCTCGGCAGGGGTCAGCGTTTTGATCCCGGTTTTAGGCATGCCAAGATTAAGCCGATCCCTCCTTTCAAAAATATTTTTGTTTAATTCGAGATAGCAATCAAGAATGGCAGATATTGATCAGTGCTCGATATTTTACATTAGACTACTAAAATAAATTCATTTTGATCCATATATACTAGAGAGCTGCACGAGTGATTCCGGCATCGGTTCCACGTCTATTCAAGACAAAACAGTTTCAACACGCCAATTCAACACAAGTCTATTCAACACAAAACCAATTAAACACGAACAAATTCAACACAGCACAATAATAACACAAGTTATTTCAACACATATACAACTTCAACATAATCTATTTCATCACAAAGCAATTAAACATCGTCAAATTTCAACACAGTACAATTTTAACACTGGAAAGTAGAACACAACAATTTAAATCAAATTATATTTTCAATCCTTCAAGTAGCAAAGTCAGTCGAAACTTCGGAATCCTCCGAAAGTGTATGCCCATTTGAAAGCACCAGAGATAACATACTTTTGTTCACATCTTAAAAAACTTACATCCGAATGCAGGCGTTGTAAATATCGTAAAACTTTTGCCTGCGCAGTTTGTCACCCTTCTTTCCGAGGATGAATGTAATTGTGTTTAGTTTGTAATGTGTTGGAATGACGTATGTGTAATTGACTTTTTGAAATTGGCTTGCAGCTAGTGTCTCCCCTCTATCCCTGATGTTGATACTACACTGTTCCACTTCTATCCAACACAATACGATTTCAACACGTCAATTCAACACAAGACAAATTAATAAATTTTTTATTAAATATAAATTTGTTTGTGTTGAATTGACGTATCGTTAAATTGTTGTATTGTTGTGTTGGGTAAAATGACTCAGTGATGTATTGACGTGTGCTGAAATTGTTTTGTGAAGACTTTGTTTTGTGTTAAATTTGTTTGTGTTGAATTGACGAGTTGTTGATTTATTGGGTTGGGTAAAATGACTGTGTGTTTTATAGACGTGTCACCCCGGCATCGTATGATTACAGGTAAAAAATACTCGTTTTCGAGTACAATAATGCGGAGTAGGTAATAATGTAATCGTTTGAATAATTACAAGTATTTTTGATTACTCCTCGTGAGTATTTGATGCTTCGGAAAAACGATTCTTAATGTTTGCTATTCGTAGTTAACACTTAAATCTTAAGATCCGTTTACAATCGTACTCTTACAGACTCCTTTTAAATAATCTTCCCTCCTTAATCAATCGTTGAGTTATGCTTGCTATGCTATTTCGCCTAGGGTTGATGTCGCAAGTGCCACTTGAAGGTCACAGACTTTTTAATTGTTGTTCTTAGTTTCCTTTTTCAGTTTTTAATATTTACTTGTTTATCGATATCAAAAATTATATCCAAACCACAAAGTCAACAATCAAAACATCTATGATGGCATCTCCTGCTTATTTTGACCACCCACTTGATTGAACAACAGGTTCAAGACAGCGCGACACGCCTCCCAGTAAACGCCTCTGGCTGCTGCTGCTGCCGCTTCATTGCCAAAGTCAAAGGCCATAAAAGGCAAAGCCAACTCCATTTAATCCATTGAACCGTTGGCTTTTTAATCGGTTTTTTGGCGGCATTAGAACTCGTGGCTAATACCAATTAGTGTTTGACGATAAAAACTAACAACAAAATGCGAAGATTTATGGCACCCACAAACGCCCCGCAACATGTTGCTACTAATTGGAAACATGTTGCCCGCAACATAGAATTTTTAATTCGTCAAATTGAGCGACGGGAGAACTTTGCTTAATGTTGATATTTTTTGTTGTTTTTATATACAAATTAAACTCTTTTCTTCATTTACTTTTGTTTAGTATTTTGTCGCTTTTTTTTTTGCCTGCCCAGCAAAGAAGGTGTTTGAGCTTGTTGTTGCTGCTGGTTTGGTTCTGCTTCTGGGTCATCGCTCTTAAAATATTTAAATATTTTTTTTTGCTGCGACGCTGCTGTTGTTGTTTTTGTTGTTGTTTGTGTTTCACCTGAAAGTTGTCTTTGGGGTTTTTTATTTTTGCTGCGGTACCTCATCACATAGAAGACAGACAGCACAAAAATACATATGTACATACGTATCAGAGAAGACAAAAAAAAAAATAAAAATATATGTACTGGTCGTTGATCCGGTCGATGAGACGGCGACTTGCTGTTTTTAACCGATTTTGTCGGTAAACTCAATAGGGGGCGGTCGGCAACAAAGTGTTTTCGATTCTATTTTTAAGCCACTAGAAAAATAGAAAAGTTAATCGTAGCGTTGTGAGGTGGGGGAAAGTCTTGAGTTAAGCTGTAACTGGTGTTGACTTTAAGGCAAATTGTAAGAATTGGTTGTAAAATGAAGTCCCCGTAATTCATAATTCTTAGAGTCAGAGAGTGAATCAAGCTGGGACTCATATTAAGCCAGAGGTCTTGGTCGTAATCAAATCCAGATCCATAGACTGAAGGTGAATCATACTAGGAGAGGGAGTATAAGATAAGAAATAATTATGTGCTTACATATTTAGAGGTCGGCGGGGATCATAAAGCCTGCCGAGACGGTGATAATTAGTTTAAACAACGGATGAATGTACTAATATCAACGAAGATAGTGATGCAAATTAAAACAAAATTAAATACCAAAATATGTTGTTTTTTATTCATTTGACCTAGTTGCACCACTTAAAAATCTGAGTTTGTTTTATTAATTAGATGGTTAAAAGACACATCAACTGCAAAAATTCCGCTGTAATGTCAATCTTATCAATATTCAATCAACTGTTCATGTTAAAACATGATGTAAGACCAGATATATCGATATTTATTTTAAAGCATTTCTGCATATGACTATAAATTTGGCATACAAACCCTCCTAGATCATAGCTACCATCCCCAATTTAAAATATTCAAAAATCTTCTGGGGCAATTTTCCCAGGCTTATCTTAATTTGAGAGTAATCTTTTTAAGGGTTTTTTTTGTTTTTACATTTTCGAGGCTTAAATCGTTTTGATATTAGAAAATGTTCTTCTTTCTTTTAACTTTCAAATTAACTTTCTGAGAGCACTTTTTTACAGTTTTTCAACTTGATCTTGAAATCCTTAACGAAGTTGGACAAAGTTGTTGCTTAGACCAAAGTAACCCAACTATAAGAACGAACTTAATTTATTTAATTGCTCTTTCATATAGTTATAGGCCCACAAGCATGTACAACTGTCATCAAAACTCAAAACATCGAATATTTTCGGTAAAAAAGTCAAAAATGCAAATTTTTGGTTATAATAATTAAGCTATGTTTATTTGTTGTTGCTAACGCAGAGCGTGTGGTGGCAGCCAAATTTAAGGTGATTCTGTTCCGAGGACGCAGGCCACAAAGCGTTACTAAAACCTGTGTTCTTCTTTTTGTACCACCTGGATTGGGCGCTACGAGCGCGTTTCACGATTATATTTCTTGATTCTTGTTGCTGACACTTGCTTGCTGGCAAGTTAGGGCGACTTGTGGCCACGCCTACGCATTTAGGTACGTTACAAATCACACATCTGTGGCCTCAGCCAGAAATGGATTCTGCTCTGAGAACTTGACGCTTATCTGCTGGCCATCGATCCATCCTAACGCTCAACGTGCGCCTATATGTATAAAGCTAAGGTCCCACAGGCAAATAATTTGCCCAAATTTTTATGAAAATTTGTATAAATAGACCAACTTAGGAAACTTTTCGGCTATTTTTGATTAAATTGCTTAAGTATGGAACCGTAGTTTTAGTCTAAAGTTATGAAATATCTGAAATCATGGCTATTTTGGGAATTTGTTATGAAAATTTGGGCAAATTATTTGCCTGTGGGACCTTAGCTTATGTTATTCAGTAGAGTTTGCTGATCGTATATACACCAGTCCCTACACAGAAAAAACAAGTAAGAAAGTCGGTCAAGCCCGACTATAACATACTCTGTACCTGTAGTGGAAGCTGCATGCAATGCTGTTGAGAACCGCTCATCCGATCTTTATCATTTCTTCGGCAAATCGATCCCTTTTTCTAATTTCTAACTATCTCTAGAAAATACGAATTGTCTATCTTTAAAACTGTAGAAAATATGACGATTTTTCCAAATTGCGGGGGCGGGAGGGGGCGTGGCAAAAATTGAAAATAAACTTGATCTGCCTGCAAGTATAAGAAGCATTTGTCCCATACATGTCCAACCTCTATCTCTTACCATCTCTGAGATCTGTTTGTTCATACGGACGGACGGATGGACGGACAGACAGACGGACAGACGGACATGGCTATATCGACTCGGCTGTTGATGCTGATCAAGAATATATATACTTTATATAGTCGGAAATTATTTCTTCTCCCTGTTACATACTTTTGCACAAACTTAGTATACTCTATGTACCTGCGGTACAGAGTATAAAAAATTATATTTTTTCATATCATTTTTAAGCCGATATGCTAAAATGTCAAATTGATATTTTACGAATTTCAAATCGTTATTTTTTTACACATCATATTAATATTTTTAGTATCATTCTGAAACAATTTAATATCAATTCACGTGAATGATATTATTTCGGATCAGAAAGATATTATTTTATTGTCAAAATGAAATGAAAATATTGATATTTTGTAAAGTTCATTTTAATCTGGTTAATATCGGCATGAATTTGTTTTTTTTTTTTCTCTGTGTAGTTTCGTGACGTCACGTGGTCACCCTGTCACCTAATCACCACTGGACTGGTCAAAGATTACACTGTACTGCAAGTCGGTACACTCAACACTGCTCAACAGTGTCTATACGACACTGTCCTGCAACAGACTTTATTTTGATTTTCAACTGTATTTTTCTTATTTTTCTTTTTAATATAAATATATTAGCAGATAAGTAGGATTAATCATTTAAAAAGTTAACTAAATCTTGGTATGGTATGTATGGGAAGTACTAGCTGTTATTTTTACCTAATTCTTTTGAAGTTCATACAGCACACATCAGCTGCTTTGTGCGTAAGTACGGCGTAGCCGCACACCAAAAGTTATGGTTTAAATACATTCTACATATAACAGCTAATAGTGGCGCCCCTATATCATATCTTCTTTGCCTATACATATAGGCATGTGAAGAACCCTTGCCTATACTTCTATCAGTACCTTAGCCTTTATGATTGAATTTTGAAGTTTAATTTGTTTTCATATAACTTTTATATATAAGCTGTTCTCGCCTTGGAATGTCTAGAGACAGCTACAGTATTAACGATATGTTAGTAATGCCTCAGTATATTTTTATAACACAAGGGACTTTCTGTATTCGATAACGATTATGAATTGTAAAGTAAAATGAATTAAAGTTACTTTTAATGGGCACCTGGAGTAAATATTGTTGCTTTAGTATCGGGTAAAGGCTAGCAATTAAATATCCCTTTGAAAGTGGGGAAGACCATCACCACCTCAGTTCTTCAACATAAGTATAGTGTTCATGTCTTATCTTAGTCTCATCTCTTGGTTTAACCGTTTGGTTGTTCCCTCGTCCTTTCTAACTCTGTCTACTACCTTTTATTATGTGACACGGCAGCTCACTAGGTGGCAAATGACCCACCCCCACTTTCTCTGACTTGCTGCACACTTGATCGTGTTCGTTACACTTTTCTTAAAAAAATTTTTTAGTTTACAATTGATTGACGAGCCCAGCCCAGTTCGTCTTCCAGAAACATAATTTCACCTTTAAAAGTTTTAAATGTAAACAAATTGTATTTTAAAAACGGCCTTAAGAAAGTTAATTTTACCTTTTTAGCTACAAAATTTGCGATAGGGGATATTTTTGTGCGGATACTTTAAGAAAAGTTACACTGTTTTCTTAACTTCTTTCTATTTCCCTTTGATGTAGCAGGACACTTTTTTCGCCACCGGAAAAATAGTTTGTAGCCCTTTTCTGGAATACACTTGTGGCGCTTTAGTCAAGAATAAGAATCACTCTTGCCAGCGATCTTGCTGTTTTTGGGTTAGGCTGTCTTTTCCGAATATGACATTTAACACAATGTGCATATGAACAGATATTGTGTATTGTTATAAAAAACAGTTAAATGATTTTCTGTTCGTTTCCCCCATCCTCTAAAAGTAACTTATTCAAATTTAAAATGTACGAAATACTTTTATTTTGATTTAGGCCCTTTACAGTTTTTTTTTTTTTGCGGCTTTCGTTTCGGTCTCCTGAAAATGCCAATCAATTGAACTCCATTCGCCCCCCTTAATTCCAGCCACAACTTTTGGTCAGGCCAAAAGAAATGCCCAATTCAAATCGAACAGAAATCTTTACACAAAAATTGCCCTCCAGGGTTGAATATTTAAACGAGCCAAAATATTTATTTATGCCCATTGTGTATGTTTGTGTGTGTGCTCTGGCATTCAAAGTCTAATTCATAATAGATTCTTGTGTGTGTGCGTGTGTGTTTGTTCTCTCCACCCGATGGGGGCCTACACGGCGTATAAGTAATAAGTTTTTATTTGGCACTTGCCTGCCAAAGCGATTTGTTGTTGGCGTCATTTAATGGCTAACCAATACGATGTATCTATATCTTGTATCTTACAGATACATTTCGCTTGGTGTGTGTATCTGGCAATCTTTGTGCTAAAATTAATTTCTGTAGGAAAAGAGCAGAAAATGCGTGGCAATTCTATGGCAGGTTCCTTTCGAGCAAATTACGAGAAAATTAAATGTTGATTTAATTTTGAAAAGCAATTTTTCATTTTTAGCGTCGTCGTCGTCGTCGCAATTGACGTATGTATCTGTATCTGTTTCTGTTTCTGTGTCGGTTTGCTGTGGGCATTTGCATGTGTCGCACCGTCCCCAGCACCTCCACCTCCCCCTTGTCAACCCACTGCGGCGACCTCTGCTACTCGACTGTCTGTTTGTGTTTGAGTTACATTTTTGTTTCGCTTTGGCAATAAATCGCACTTTGCACGTTGCCTCAAACAGCCGTCTTGTTAGGTTTGTTGTCAGAGGAGAAACTGGGTGAAGAATCTATTGAATTAACTCTGCTTTTTTTATGCTTAAATAATAATATCCGAAACTGACATTTCCATTTGCACAAACGCCAAACATTTACATATAAATTTGTTGTACTTTTTTTTGTGTCTTATTTTGGATCTCATTGCGTATACGTAATGTGACAATTGCTCGCCTCGCTTCTGTCACACAGGAGCAACTTTGTATGCTGTAAAATCTTCCCTTTCTCTCTCTCTCTCCTTCTCTCTTTCGATTTTCGCAACATCTTGTACAATTTTATTACGCTTTGCATTGCATTTTGTTGACAGTTTTGTCAACAAGCGTTGAAAATTGGCTAAATATAAATATATGTGTGCCTGTCTGTCTCCTCACTCTTTGGGCTTTTTTTTTCATTTGGTTTGTTTGTTTGTCGCAATGTGCACAATATTTATTACAACGACAACTCGTTGGCATCGTTTATTTATAAACGGGAATATAAATAGGTGGAAGATGCACAGATTTTTGTCTAAAAGAGAGAGAGAGAGGGAGAGGGAGAGGGAGAGGGAGAGCGCCCTGGTGCAACACTCAAGCGAATTCGCAGCAAGCATGACTTGTAAATAACTGCGAGTTAAGTATCTGGCAAAGTGCAAAGTAGTTGCCCAGGCACATCAGCAGACGGCATCATCATCAACATCAACATCATCCCACCGCCTACCCTCCCCGTCCCCTGCAGAAGCCAAGCGACTCATAATGAACTGGGCACGCACTTGATGCGCTCAGCCATGGCATGATGTATGTGAGCATGAAGGATGGAGGAAGGGAGATGGAAATGGCGATGCAATGTCTATGTCTCTGTGGCTAACCGAAATTACAGCAGGCATACATACATAGATACAAGCGAATGCTCGAGGTGGTGGGCTTTATCGTTTTTCCTAGAAGTCAAATGCTTCCGCAATGCAATTGAAAGTGTGAGGAATGGAAATTCTTTGGCCAACATTAAATGCAACAATTTAAGGGGTCTTGGCTAAAATATACTTGTAAAACAAGAATATAGTTAACTGAAGTCCAAGAACTAACTGAAAATAAGAATCTGATTTCTGAACCTTGGACAACAGACTTCGATTTTCTAGCACATTTTCAAGACTTGTTGCTGACAAAGAACTCACTAACTCTCTCCAACAGTTTCAATAAAATTTCACAGATCAGTTTAAAAACATTCGATATATGTCGCACTAGGAAACAGAGGTCTGAAAAATCGGTCCCCCATTTGCCCGTGTTACAAAACGACCACTTTCCAGCGACCAAAGGTACCGAAACTACCTTTAACCAAGATCTCTGCCTCTCTTTGATTGCGAGGAGAGAGAAACACATTTTTTGGTTTTTTTCTCTGTCTGTGTTGGACCTTTGGGCAAAATTTAGCATTCAAAAGGTCTTCTAGTGTGTAAGCTTACAGCCTAGGCTCTGCAAACAATATGAATGTACGCTACAAACTATATGGGCTAATCCTGTGTTGCGGACATTACATTTGTACGCAAATCTGCTTGTAAAAATTGACTCAGCTGGCGTCCACATGGGTACATTTTAATGATTTCTTTTGCAAAATGCAGTTCTTTGGGAGTACTTTCGAACCTTATTTAAAATAGAAGCTTATGTGTTTTTGGAAAAAAGTTATGCTTGCTTAAAGTTCCGTTGCGGACGTTACAAAAAATGAAAGTCGACCTTGAGGCTTATTTGCATTTCCACATTTTTTAGCGAATTTTGTATAATAAACAAAAACAGATGCAAGCAAATTAAGTTGAATAAATGACCATTTTAACACAACTTTCAAAAGAATGATAAGTCATCCCGACATTAAAGTATCTTAATATTTGTCAGCTGCGGATGTCCATTAAGCCAAGCTGTGTAAAATAAAATTTTATTTTTTATCCGATTTACTTGAAATTTGGTTTGTAAGCATAGTAAGCGAAATAATTCGACACGTGGTTTCCCGATTTTAAAACCCGCCCACGAGGAAAATGGCCGGAAAACTCTGCATGCAAAAAAATTATTTTTCATCCGATTGGCTTGAAACTCGGTTTGTGGGAATATAATACGAAATATTTTAGAATGTTATTTTCCCATGTCGGAAAATCTATCTCCCTGGCGTGAAAATGCCCTCAAAATCCAGCATGAAAAAGATATTTTTCATCCGAATGGCTTTTTGATTTCATTTTTCGATATTGGAAATACCGATTTTGCAGGTTTGTCCTCGATATTTATCAATAACACAAGTTTACCAATAAGGCCAACTTTTGCAACAGAGAAGTTAGCAACCGTTCCTTATGTATTTTCTGCCGCTGAACTCAGATAAATTGTCCGTTTTCTCCCAGCACGTCAGGTTTACGAGATATTTGCATAAACGTGTGTTAAGCGAGGTATCGTTACATTTGTTGGTCCTGCGGCCACATTAAGTGTCCTATCGCAACCAAATTAGTTTTAATGTGAGCTGCATTGAATGTCGTTACAGAAAAACCAAACACGAAGTTTAGACTTTGCTGATATGGAACAAATTTTTTTATTTGAACATTAAAAATGTGGGCTATAACTTTGAAAAGCGCAATGATATCGGACAACTGAAAATATGTAAAACAAAAAAAAAAAAAGGACTACCAACTATTTTTTTCAAAGATTTTTAGTATTATTGGAAAATTTTTCAGAATTTTTTAAGCTGCCAAAATGTGTGCGGAACGGCACGACAATAACACTAGTTTACAAAAATAAAAAAAATAAATGACCCATTTCAACTGAAATATTTTGTTAGTATAGTTTGGAATGGTGTTCTCAAAAATCGTTTTCAAAAATTTTTTCATGGCTCCGTTTTTGAAATATTATTTTTTTAAATTTTTTTGGTATGTTCTCTTACTTTTTAAGCCATAACTCACTTCCTAAAAGTCAGAAAAAGTTATGTAAGATATAAATCGATTACCTCTCGCGGTGCCAATAATCGCGTAGAACATTGTTTTTAAATCGGTTAAGTAGTTTGAATTCACCAACCAAGAATATTTCAAAAAAATCGATTTTTTGCTCGAAAATGCAAGAAAATTAACTTTTAAACTATAGGAAAAAATTTAAAAAAATATACAAAAAAATTAGTTTTATTTTTTCTACTTAGGAATCGCACTTTTACGAAGAAAATAAGGTTTTGGTGAGGAAAATCGTGTCACACGTACCGTAGATGGATCAAATTGAGTAGAGGAACTAACAGTCAAATTTAAGTATTTTGTGTGTTTTCAAAAATTAACATTGTATTTTTCTTCGTTTTTTGGTAAATTTATGAAGTGAACGAAAAGCCAGAACAAAAATAAAAATTAAAAACGGAACAAAAGTCGAAGCAAACGAAAATTTATTTTAAAATATTCAGGAAAATATCACATTTTTTTGCACTAAATTGCTTACAGCTCCTGCGTTTGTTCACAGATTTTGATCATCGATATCTGTTTTTCTTCGTAGAAGTGCGGTTCTTATGTAGAAAAATAAAAATAATTTTTTTGGTTTTTTTATATTTTTTCCAGGCGACCAAATCGCTTTTTTCAAAATATTTTTGGTTATTGTATTCAAACTATTGAACCGATTTAAAAACAAAATGTTCTACTCGATTACTGGCAGCGGTCGATTCTTATCTTGCTTGACTCTATCTGACAATTATAAAGTGAGATATGGCTTAAAATGTAAGTGGCCCTACCAAAAAAATGAAAACGAGAGCGTAAGTTAAAGTCGGCTCTAACCGACTTCGATATACCCGTTACTCATGAGAAAACATGCTTAACAGTGTTCCTGCGTTCCCTAGGGTGACCATCCAAAAAGTATGCAACATTTTTTAGGGTGGGAGGGGGTTGGTTGCTTGGTTCACTTTTTTGCTCATAACTTGAGAACCGCTCATCCGATCTTTGTTATTTCTTCGGCAAATTGATTAGTTTTGCTAATTACTAACTATCTCTAAAAGATACAAACCGTCTATCTTCAAAACTGTAGGAGATATAACGTTTTTTCCAAATTGCGGGGGCGGAAGGGGGCGTGGCCAAAATTTGAAATAAACTTGATCTGCGTGCAGATAAAAGAAGCATTTGTCCCATACATGTCAAACCTCTATCTCATGTTTTATAAGTATATCGAAGTCGGTTAAAGCTGACTTTAACTTACGCTCTCGTTTTTTATTACTTTGGTGTTTTTCCTTGAATATTATTGAACTTTTCAGAGTTTAGAATTTAGGTATTGAATCTAGGATAATAAATATTGAATCTCGTGGTTCTAACTTAAAAATTGTGGCTCTGACAGTTTTTTTTTCAGGAGGGTTTTCGAAATCTGAACCCATAACTTGGTAAGTCTATGGAAATAGGGAACAGGAAGCATGTCTATAGTAAGCTTGTTTTTCATAACCGAACAAAAGTGAAGGTTCGGCTAGCTTCACACCGTAAGTTTGAAGTTCGACTTCGAATTTCAAAATATTTTAAACTTAATTTTGAATAAATTAAAAAAAAAATTGTTTGAAATCTTGATTACGAATCGTATTTAAAATATCTGAAGATAAACTCTCAGTTTGCTTAGATCGATTACAGAATTTATTTCTCCTATTTTTTTTTTGGCAAATAGACAAATTTTGTTTGCTTGCCTCAATAGCCTTCTAATGTCCATTTGTAGAACTGGTTTTGTCGCTGAGTGACAAAAGTGACAAATTGCCGCATATGACAATGATCTCTGACGATCTGTCTTCGTCTTGGTTGAGCAGCCATTTGCCCATAATTGGCAGCCACGCGTCTCCGTCTTCACAGCTGCTCGTGTAACTGCGAACAGGAATGTCTTGGGGGGGGTATCATCATCAGCCTTTTTGCCAGCCTTAATCAATTTTGACATTTATTTGCGTTGGCCGAGACTTGTGACTGCCCTTTTTTTCTGTGTCTTTCTTTTCGCGCCCCACAGATTATCCACTTAAAATTTTGCGACAATTGTCTTCAATTCTGCTGCACCGCTGCTTGCCTTGTAAATCATTGAATTTTGCGCTGTGTGTTTTGACAGCTCGCCGAATGCTTAATAATATTTAACAATAATTGTCTGAAATTGAGCCATAAATTATATGTGGAGGAGGCATGTGTCAGATTTTCATTTACATTTGCAAAGGGAAGCTCCCCTCCATCATCTGTCTGGCTCTTTCGCACATCCTGTTGACAGGCACCGCTGATTGACTTAACTTTAGTTGATTGATGAAAGATCTGATATGGCACGTTTTTGGCCTAGACTTTAGCCTTTTTGTTTTTGAAAAACGATCAATCAATGTTTTGTTAAGAGTTCAAAATTAAATTATAAACAATTGTGAATTGGAATCCAATTGAAATTAGCAAAAATGATTAAAAACCCACAACAAGTCATCGAAGCAAAAACTGTTGACAAATGTTGATTTATTGACATGGATATAAGCGAGGGCAGTTTGAAATTTTGAAAAGTAAGAGTAAACTATCAATCCTGAAATACTTGATTTTAGACAGTTAGATTCGTTCTTAGTGCCAGTTCTTAGTCTTAGTTAACCCCAAAAAGACTTAGACCAATCCCAACTCGATCTTGACCCTGGGTTGGGTAGTGAACGCCGTGTCCAGGTTTAATGAAATTAATGATTTCTTTTAGTCGTGAAAATTTTCTAAATATTCCCAAACCTCTCAATCAGCCCTCGTATTTCTCATTTGTATACATACAAATATTTTCAAATATGCATAAATATTTTGTAAATCATTTCAAAAAATTTGTGAATTCATAAATTTCACGCTGCTTAATTAACAAGCATATCTTTGTGTGTCTGTTTTTTGATTATTTTTGAATATTTTATGTGAACAGTAGCTTAAACGCCTTTGTTGACCTTTTGACAGGGCAATTAGCATAAAGTAAGATTTGTGGTTTAATTATGAATGCATTTGGCCCCAACAAGACAAATACTTTCCCAACCAGCTGATACTCTTGTCGCCTCCTCACACTTTGTCACCCATTTACATTTTTCTACTGATAATCACAAAATTTACGCTGTCTCGTAAATTAAGTTGAACCCGCCCTGAATGTGTGGCGGGTGCTTTGGCTGTTTGTTATTGCAAATTGTAATGAATGTTTTGTTTGACGGCTGTTCGAAGTGAGTTCTATTGTGGTTTTTTATGTAAAACACGCGCTGATTGATTTCTATTTACAATTAGGCAAGGAAATGGGAAGCTATTATTAGCTCATTTAATTCCCCCCTCCCCCGTTAAAAGGTGTTGATGTGTCTTTTATAGTTAAAACTTTTCACTTCTTCGCTTTGCTATTTTAACACATTTTCCTTGAGTTAATAATAAATGGGCTACAGACAAATACCACAAAATAGAAATGTATCTAGAAAATTGGAACACGTCAAAATATTTCAAATCAAAAGAACTTGAGACAATAAAGAACTAAAAATGAAAGCGTGTTTTGTGTTGTTTCTGCGTTTCAAGAAAAAAAAAATGATGGCATTATTAATAAAGTGGCAGTTTAACAATTTCACAGGTTCGAAAAAGAAAAAAAACAACGAGTCTAAAAATATTTGTTTATTTGGGTGACAAATGTGTGTGGTTTATAGAGTTAAGGCAAGGAATGATCTATTGATATATTTCAAAAATATGTGGGGGGCGGATGAAATAAAATAATGACGAGCAAAAGTAAATAATTCTATAAAATAAAATTAAGCTACTTTAAGTGTGACCCTCTATAAAATAAAAAATTATAATTTTGTACTTCAATCAAGTACAAACGGTGTCAATAGGATTCTTCATTCAAATAAATAATTAATATTTAAAGCACCCAAAATACTTAATTTAACTCTGCTTTGAGAAATATTAAGTACATTCCGCACTATTTTAAAATATTTACTTGTGCATGGGTTTTAGCGACCTGCTTTATGTTCCTCTATGTTTGTTATTCTAGTCAAAGTTTACTTTAGCCAGCTCCAGGTCAACACGGTTAATTATCTTATATATAAAATTCTCGTGTCACAATGCTCGTTCCCGTACTCCTCCCAAACGGCTTGACCGATTCTCATGAAATTTTGTGTGCATATTGAGTAGGTTTGAGAATCGGCTAACATCTATTTTTCATACCCCTTAGTGATTAGGGTTGTCCACCCTTAACATAACATATCTCTCTATATATAAAAGAAAGTGTCCTGACTGATTAACTAATTGGCAATCATCGCTCAGCCCAAACGGTAAGAGATAGAGGGCTGTAATTTTCACAGGAGTTTCTGTTGGTTGTGAAAGTGCGTAATAAGACGGGGTTTTGGAAAATTCCACCCGGAAAAGTCGGAAAAGCGTCGGGAAAGTTTGTATAAGAAAAATGTTATTTTTCATACGATTGACTTGAAACTTGGTTTGTAAGCTAAGTACGCGAAATAATTCGACACGTGTTTTCCCGATTTTGGAAAATCCGCCCAAGAGGAAAAAGGCGGGAAAATTATGCAAAAAAAAAATTATTTTTCATTCGATTGGCTTGAAACTCGGTTTGAAAGGAAAGTAGGTGAAATGAATTGAAATGTGATTTTCCGAAGTTGGAAAATTTGACCCAACGGTCGGAAAATTCTGCTTGAAAAAAACTATTTTTCATCCGATTGGCTTGAAACTCGGTTTGTAAGGACAAAATACGAAATAATTTGAAATGTGATTTTTCAATGTCGGAAAATCCGCCCACGAGGAAAATGGTCGGAAAATTGTGCATGCAAAAAACTATTTTTTATCCGATTGGCTTGAAATTCGGTTTGAAAGGACAGAATACGAAATAATTTGAAATGCGATTTTTCTATGTCGGAAAATCCGCCCACGAGGAAAATGCCCGGAAAATTCAGCATGCAAAATAACTATTTTTCATCCGATTTGCTTGAAACTCGGTTTGTAAGTTCAAAATGAAAATTCACTTGTGATTTCATTTTCCGATGTTGGAAATACCGCCGGGATGCCCACTGGGAAGTGGATGGTAAGTTGGTGGGATGTGAATGGGATGTGGGTGGTAAGTTGTTTTGGAGGTGGATGGTGAGTGGATGGGAAGTGTGTGGGATGTGAACGGGAAGTGGGTGGTATGTGGGTGGGATGTTGGACGGATGTGGGTGGAAAATTGGTGGGATTACGCAGTGCATTGGTTCTATACTGTTGAAGGCGCAGCGAAGCGCGACGGGATATTTACTAGTAACTATATATATAAATGTGTACGCCCGACTGATATGGTGACATATTATCAAGCCACAGCTTAACGGCTTATCGTACAGGTCTGAATTTTGGCATAGACCTTCGTTTAGTTATGCAGGCACGCACTAAGAAAGAAAATTTGGAAAATGTTTTTCCAGTCTTCTGAAAACGCCAATGAAACGTTTGTATGGGCAAATAACGGTTGTTGCGCTCAGGCACTGTTGTGAAAAAGTTGTTTCGCTGAGAACGCGAGAGAGAGTGAGGGCGCGCTGAGTGCGTGTATATGTATGTGTGTGAGTTTTTTTCAAAAGAACAAGCAATAAATTAAATTGAGAATAGCATCATCCAATTCAATTCTTATGGCACATACAAAACACATCGACCGCTTTAACAATATGTATATCACAATGTCGTAGTAAAAACTACACCAAACTGGAAGCCAAATGTATGTAGATGTAATTATTGTTTTATCTACGGTCCATATTTTGTTAGTGATGACATGCGCTCAATGAAAAAGTGATGGCACGCATGACATGAGCAGTCTGCTAAAAATTAGTTGTCTCCTTATCTCATTTCCGAGTCTTTGTTAATAAACTAGGCTGTGAGTTGATAATCTAAGAAATTTAAATCGATTGAATCGCCTAAAAATTCATAACAACTTTAAGCAATGAAGAGTGTGTTTGAAGGAGAAAAAAAAGTGTTGTCAAAACAGCTTTTTTTTTTTCAATTTAGGCAGCGGGAATTGTGACCTTTATTGAAAATATATTTATTTTTTCCGATATTAAATAAGACATGTTAAAATTGCACCTAATATTTTATATTTTTAAAAATGAGACCTCTTGTTGGCCCACAAAATCGTGTTGCCAATAAGCTGGCGAAAAAGAGTATACGAATCAAAAGACAACATCCGTCCGACCAAGGCAACCAACAGTCCGATGTTTTGCCACACCCTAAATGGCTCTCAAATAAAATGCGTTCCAATCCTTATCTGTCCAGCTAGTGATGTTACTTTTTTAGCCAACTGTCCCTGTAATCTTTAAAAAATTTGTAAGCGTATTGAGTTCCGTATATTCATTTTCTCTTGTGCTTACTGTATGTGCGAAAAGTTCTTGATTCAAGAACGTTTGCTCTCATTTTTATAACATTAACATTTTTTTTCCGATTCTAGAATAGAGCTGGCCAGCCATAGCTACCAGGAGCCGAAGTCAGTCGGGATTTTATGCAAAAGCGAGCCAAATATGTAAGAACCGCTAAAAAAAAAACAGGGGAGTAAGGGGAAGCAAACTTTGAGAGAATAGGGTTGAATTAAGAATGTCTGAATCAAAAATTAACTCTTGAATGAAGAATTTCTCTCTTTCCGTACTTTTGAGTACAAACGCTCTTGATTCAAGAGAGAACTTCTCTATTTTTTCTCTGAGTGTACTCTGCCGAACACTTACTTATATGAAAAACTTTGACAATTTCTAATCTAAGTTCAATCTTAGTTATTTCTGGGTTCTTAACACAATTATAGTCCCAATATTTAGTTAAACTGTTAGAACGGAATTATGGGGGTCTTAAATACCATTTCTAAGGCTTTCGGTATCGGTGCGTTTCCTTCCGGTTTGGTTTCAATAATAAAATAAATGAATTATATACAATTAATGTTAATAAAACAATAATTTGCCAAATGTGTTTAAAAATGTTAATTTCCAATAAAAAATATAATTTACATTCAAGTGTTTAAACACCAGAAAAAAGTCTGCCCATTAAACTCTGAATTCATTTGATTGATTTCTCTCTTAATTTCCATATTCTCCTCTGATCCATGAGATCTCCCGCGCGCACACACAAATTAAGACAATGAAACGCTCTTCTACGCTTTGTGGATGATAAAAATCAACGTAAACACCAAAGCAAACAAGCAGCCAAAAGCCAAAGCAGCGACGTCTACAGCGCAGCGGCAGCAACGGCAGCGGCTCAACAAAATGTGTGAACAATATCGGCGTGCTGATCTGGCCCAGCCACCCGAAATCACAGCGAGAGAGAGAGAGAGAGAGTGAGAGGTAAGCAGCCGGTTGGTATGGGCGGAGGGGGAGTTCAGACCTGAGAGACCTGTTTAAAAACCTGTTGGCCCAGGCCCGACAGTGAGCGCGCCAAAACAGACACAGAGAGAGAGAGAGAGAGAGAGCTCCAACTGGCATTGCAACAAGCTGCGCTTTTTGGAGTTCTTCACAGAGCCTGTACTTTTGCATCAAGTTGATATATTTTTTTTTTATTTCTTCTCACTTTTTCCTAGTTCCTCCGCCCCTCCCCAATGGTCAAAATTCACACAAAACCCAAAATGACCCACAAAAACACCAAAATGGAATGCACACACGAGCAATTTCAATTCCGTTGGCCCCAACCCCTACACAACCACCCTTTGGAATCCAATCAGCCACGCGTTGGTGATAAAATGCGTTAACAATACGTGAAAGCTTTGCTAACAGTTTTTCTTTCCGTTTTCCTTTGCGGTATCTGACAGATTTTTGTGGGCTACCAACAGTTGGTGAGGGGGGAGTGGGGAGGGGGATGGGGGGCTTAGTAAAATTGGCACTGCCAATGTCTGTTTTTGTTTTGCTTATGGGTTTGGAGAAGGGTGTGGGGGAGTGGGAGTAGAATTACATACCACATGACACCTGATTTTTGTGTGGAGAAATGTATAAAAGTTAACATACAGGGTGCTTAGTTGAATGACTGAGGGAGGAATTGAGGGAGTATTTGGAAATTTAACCTGGATATGTATTTATAATTGATTGTCTGACATACAGGGTGTGGTCACTTGAGTAAAACACGCGAGTTTTGTACGTAAATTGTGGTAAAATATGCTATACAGGGTGCCGGGCCAAAAAAACACATCTGTGTCGATAAAAATTTTCAGATGACAAAATCAAAAATGCTTGTCTGCGTTTTGTAGTAAAATGGGCATAACTGAAAACAACATTTTAAATGTGCTTTAGTCTCTGCGAATTGCATTCAAAGTTCAGCATCACAATTGCGGCCGTGTCCTCGCATAGATTATTGATAGCTGCTTATAAATAGAAAATCGTCTATCTGACTATGTGTGACTATGTACTATCTATGTGACTTTTCACGCATTACTCGGTCGTAACCTCCGATGTCGAGTAGGCAGAAACCACTGTAGAGCGACGGATGATCAATATCCTTAATAGACCCAATGTGTCATATGAACCAAATGGTAGCAGAACAAGTCATCTATGGGTGAGGTGGCCAATAAGCTTCCTGCAGTGATTACTAAGATTAGGCTCGATTGGTGCAAAATGGGAATTTGGATTCTACGACCAGGGTTCTGGTATAGCCACCAACTACTAGGTGAAAATTCCCAAACCCCAGATGCGGTCAATCCTCGATTCCGGGAGGAATCGGATGGGACCAGTTTCTATCGAGCACTTATTAGATGTAGTTCACTCTTTTTACATGGAACTATTTGGAATGAATTTGATTGGAAGTTAACCATTCATAAGCCGGTGTCACCTATAAGAATTAGCAATATTTACCCCAGTTGGAATGACACCACCAAAGATATAAATGCTTTCCACCTATGAGACAATAAACTGGCGATCTACCTGTCTCCAGTCGCACAAAAGCTGACTGATATGCTGAAGCAAGCAGTCCAAAATCGAGAAGCGTTCTGTATTCGAAACTCTCCTGAGAGAGAAACTCTGGGGAAAGAATGAAGAAGGCATTCAAATAACATTTGAACAACCTCCTTAAGTTAAAAAGAGAAGCTTGCCTGCGATCTACCACCAGGTAGACTCGGAATTAAAGTCGAGACTTGTAGACTTAACACAAAAGGCTGCATCTTTGCACCTGCTAATCGTATGTCAAGTCAATCATCCCCATGTCCAATCACTTATAATCCTGGTTCCTTTAGAGCAGAGTTCCCCAGCGATAGCCCCGGCGGCACGAACTTAGAGACACAGGCACGTTTAAGCGCTCTCTTATTGGGGAACCCTGCCTTAGAACGAGCTTACCATATAAGCCAGAGTTTTTCAAGAGAAGCGAGGCCCAAAAGTGCGAGTGCGTGTGCGACGCAAACCAGCTCTAACCTACTTCATCGAACGCTGGCCAGCCACTTCAAAACTGTTTGCTCTCTTAGCACAAGGATTGGCATGCGTTTGGCTCGTGTCGGTGTGAATAGCAAAATGTAGTCGGAGAAGGTATCTTCTCCGAAGAAATCGAGAGACAGCTTGGACGAAAACGCACGAACCATTTCAACTCTAGTCATCAAACGATTTAAAAAGTAACCTAGTAGGCAGCACAGTGAAGGTCTTGAACCAAATAGAACAACACTCTGGCCCAAATCCTGACTCCTACACTTTAGAAAGGAAAGAATTATTACCATGAAAGAAATCATAACGGGGCTTTGCAGCTTTGGTCATATGACCATACCCCACCCTGACTTCTGTTGTAGTTTTGGGAATGAGAAAATGGAAAGCATTTAATACTTGCTTTACAATTGCTTTGCACCCAGCACTCCTTCTGGCAAATCTGCGGACCTGGCTGTTTTTGTCAACTCCACAAGATGGCTTAATTCAGCGTATCAAAAAAAGCTCATCGATCGCTGACCAGTGACTGAGAAGCAGTTTGCTCTCTTGACACCAGCCTCGGCACTTGCACCTGACCCACTTACCACCAACCACTGGCTTTCCAAGCGGACCCTTATTGAGATTAGAGATCCGGACGAAGTTGCGACCAAAAAAGATTCCAGAGGATTCAGCCTCTTCAGACTGACATTGTACCAAAAATTCGTAAGAGTTGCAAAAGAAAATCAAATAAGCCCACCGAAACCAAAAGAGACAACCAATTTTGAACTTTAAACTGTGAGGATAGCCAAATCCATGTCCCATTCAGATTGAAGTTTTTGTTTTTCTTTTTCAAATCTCGTTTTTTTTCGTTTTTGCAAACTTTAAAGATAAATAGTTCGCATGACTATATAAGTCCAAGAAGGTCCGTGCGGACTGACGACTTGCCTGAAAAAAGAATATATCTACTGTATAGATTCAGAAATCAAGTCAATTTCAATACCAAGTGGAACCAACCCGCCTACTCTGTCCAATTCACCTTTTTAATCCACTCTTATGCATCGCAATGGGCCATAAGGCCTCTAAATGATCTCGGTTGGACTGTCATTCTTAGCATCCATGGCAATACAGGGCAGGGATGCAAACCACTGGGAAATAAGGACTGGTTCGGTTCAGTGGTTCACACAGTTTTTGAACCGCCGGTTCGGTTCATTGCATGGTTTTTTGGTATTACTGAACCGCGGTTACGGTTCGGTTCGTTTCGGTTTGCTCTTTTTTCATTTAAATAACTAAAGAACAAGTATTCGGATTATTCATTAACAAAGACTTAGGTTTTCAGTGAATCGGGTTTGTACAAAATTTCGACGGCAATTTCCGTATCAACGTTCTCATTTCGCTTTGAAATCCTACAACTTTACATATCAAGTGACGAAAACATCTTTGGTCAAACTCCAACGTGGAAAATGTTCATTTTACTGACACTTGTGTGGGTGAAACTGCTAACACTATTCAAGATATGCTTAAGTTAATTTTTCTGATAAAAATTCCAACATATAATAATGTTTAGGTAAACGCTAACAATCGATATTTTACTTTTTCATGGAAATGAATCCCTGTTATTGAGTTGTTTGGCAAGCATTACCGAGTTCAAAGAAATTATCCGTTATGTTTTTATTAACGTTTTGAATTTTGTTGTATATTAACATTAAATGAGATTTAGCTACCTTTTTTCCTTCTTCTGATAGCAAGTTTGATTCCTGGAATCTAAGAAATCGACTGCAAAAACAGGCGGAGCTCTTTTTTGCAGAGAGTTGACAATCACTGAGCTATGTCGTCCTCCCTTTTTTTCAACACGAATTTTGCAGGCCTGCCAGCCATAGAAATACTCATTTTCTATTTCAAGCCAATCTCAATTGAAGATAAAAAGTGAACGTTTGAGTTTTAAGTAAGCTGACCCCCCACGGATAATACAATCAAGACTTGGCTTATTACAATTTTTGGGTCCTTAGCAAATTTAATAAGGTTGATGTTCTTAGCTTTTTTTCATCAACTCTGCTTTTCCAAGTATTTTCGCAATATTTTAAAGCTAATTGCTGATTTGGCTTAATATCCGCCAGTATCTCAATACCTAGCTAAAGTGAACCGAACCATTTTATTTTTCGGTTTTTGGTTCGGTTCAGCATTTTTGAAAACACACCGGTTTGGTTTACGGTTCGGTTCACGAGCGAAAAAAAGCGGTTCGGTTCGGTTCAAAACCGGTTCGGTTCAGAACCGGTTTGCATCCCTGATACAGGGACCATAGTCTGTAGTCTTATGTCCCAAATAAAAGCATAGTCAATAGTGCGCTATTCGTTGGAATCAGGTATGGCTCGTCAAAAATTGATCTTTAAACTTTTCTGTTGCACGAATAAAATTTGACAACTTTTAAAACGATTCCAAGAATTCGTTGACAAAATTCTGATTAGGTATATGTGTCGTATACGTAATATTTGTGGCTTTTCTTAGTAGTTAAACATTTTTTTATTTTTTAATTTATTATATCAGCGTCCACCCTAATGTACAAACATTCGCTGCACCAAATTGTCTCTTCCCTGAGTTCGATTTATTGGAATTCGTAAAAGTTTTGAAATCCAAGAAGTGACTAGAAAATTCGGCTTAAACCAGCCAGCTGGCGATGGTGAAGAGAACAATACATTAACCGTAGTCCCTGGATAGTTGTTTACTATTTATATGTCCTTAAAAAAAAATTGATTGTTTGTATTAGTTCGAAGCCACCGGCAGTCCGGTATCCTAATCAATATTTTCAAAACTATCGATCTGGTTCACATTTTCATCTTCCTAGAAATTTGAGTTTGGAACAACTTTTAAAATCGCAATGAAATCGAAAAACTGAAAATAATTGAAATAAGAAGAAACAAAGGACTACCAACTATTTTTTTCTAAGATTTTTAATATTAGCAGAAAAATTTACAGAATAGTTTAAGTTGCAAAAAAAATAGATTTTTTCAAAAAAACCCACATTTTTAATGTTCAAATCCAAAAATTTGGACCTTATCAGCAAAATCAAAACTTCGTGTTTGGTTTTTCTGTAACGTCATTCAATGCAGCTTACATTAAAACAAAGTTGGTTCGAATAGGACACTTAATGTGGCCACACGACCAACAAATGTAAGGATACCTCTGTAATGCAAATATCTCGTGAACCTGACGTGCTGGAAGAAAACGGACAATTTATCTGAGTTTAGCGGCCAAAAATACATAAGGAACGGTTGCAAAGTTCTCTGTTGCAAAAAATGGCCTTTTTTTGTAAACTTGTGTTATCAGCGTTATCACGCATTCCCTGTTTTACGTGATTTGTCTTTGTTAATATGTGTTTTTGTAAAATGATGTTTCTAGCAATTCTAACTTAAAACTTGTTGTGTTCCGTGGAATAAAAGTATATTGGATTGACGTGGATTGACGGAACTTTAAACGCTACATTATTCTTCAATGTGTACCTAATACGGGGATATTAATCGTTTTGACCCCTTTTTGCCCCTTTTGCGAAAAATCGACTTTGTTCAGACAACATTTATTTGAGTTAAGGCGAAGTTTTGGCTTGCAAATGGTCGCCCAACCAAACCTTAACTTTTTTTGCGGTGCAGAAAAGTGGCAGGGAGCACACAAAAAACGAGAAGGCCAAGCTAACTTCGTCTTTGCCGAAGTTTTAATACCCTTGCAAATGTTTTAATACGACAGAGTTTACGAACGTCAGCTTTAAAACAAACCATTTTTCTGATAAAAGCCACTTTTCGGCCGATAGTTTCTATGGCAGCCATAAGATATAGTCATCCGATCTTGACCAAAACTTCCAAATCTGTGTAAAAGCGTATAAAACTAATAATTGTCGAAGCGGAAGGCGTTTACATTAAAAACAAAATAGTTTTCTCACAAAGACCCACTTTTCGACCGATAGTTCCTATGGCAGCTATAAGATATAGTCATCCGATTTTGACAAAAACTTCCAAATCTGTGTAAAAGCGTATAAAACTAATAATTGTCGAAGCGGAAGGCGTTTACATTAAAAACAAAAAAGTTTTCTTACAAAAACTTACTTTTCGACCGATAGTTCCTATGGCAGCTATAAGATATAGTCATCCGATTTTGACAAAAACTTCCAAATCTGTGTAAAAGCGTATAAAACTAATAATTGTCGAAGCGGAAGGCGTTTACATTAAAAAAAAAAGTTTTCTCACAAAAACCCACTTTTCGACCGATAGTTCCTATGGCAGCTATAAGATATAGTCATCCGATCCGGTCGGTTCCGACATATTAGCAGTGTGCAGTAAAAAGAAGACTCTGTGCAAAGTTTCAGCTCGATAGCTTTAAAATTGAGAGACTAGTTTGCGTAGAAACAGACAGACGGACAGACGGACAGACAGACGGACAGACAGACGGACGGACAAAGCTCAATCGACTCAGTTCGTCGCCCTGATCAAGAATATATATAGTTTATAGGGTCGGAAATGAATATTTCTATGCGTTGCAAACTTCTGGGCAAAATTATAATACCCTTTGCAAGGGTATAACAAGGAGGAGTCGAAAAAAAGAAAATAAACATTTTTTTGACTATGTTAATGTTTATTAAAGCAGATGCTATCGGATGGTCTCAAGATTTAATATGCAGTACCAAACTTGACTTGCATCTCGATTGGAAATAAAACTTTTAACCAGGTGAATTCTTTGAAAATGCAGGATGCCCACGATTATGCTATGAAGGGAGCTCTCGCTTGAAGCGTAGATTAGCTGCCACGGTTTCAGCAGATCATGGTAAAAATGAAAATCTTCTTATCCATGTAGCAACAGTGGCTGAAACAAAGGCGCATTAAAAAAAGAAGGTAAATGTGTTGAGGCGGTCAGGTGGGTGTGGAGGGGGCTGAGGTGGTTCGGGTGATTTACCAGATTGTTTATTAAAAAATATTATATATAAATTTAAGTTTTATGGAAGGTATTTTAGAATTTACTGTATTCAAAGAAATTGGCATATATGGGGCGGCTGAGAGGGCGTGGTCCGATCGGTCTAAATTTTTTCTCAGACTTCAAATATGCTATAACCATAAAGTGTACCAAGTTTCAGATCTGTAACTACATTTTTCTAATTTCTGCCAAAATTTTTGACATTTGGACCAATCTGCCTTGCAACGAGTCTCAGTAGGGCACACTGCACTTGTTGAGCCGTCTGCTTGTGGAGGTTGACCCGTGTGATGGGTTCAAAAAATCGAAAGATACAATTTTTTTTATAAATCTCATCTAAAACTTATGTAGAGTATGTGGTTAAAAGGATTTTTTTAGCATTCGATGTCGTTAAAAGTAAAACACTAAAATTTGAGGAGCACTTTTTTCCAAAAATATAATTTCAAATACAACGTTACGTACAACGCTATAGTTAAGTTTAGTCGGGGCATTGAAGATTGCAATACGTGCCGAGTCCTTTTGAAATTCTTATTTTCGGAGCGAGCTAGTTACTGATACTGCAGTATCATGGGATACTAGATACTGAACTAGGATATTTAAATAATGTCACGCCGTCCTTTTTGGTGCAATCAAACAGGCATAGAAAAAACAGGTTTTTTAAAAATAAAAATTTAAAGTCCTTTAATGTTAAAAATGGGCCAACCCCCTTAACTCATTTGGAATCGAAGAAACTGAACTTGTGGCGCCGCACAGTGTAAGATTTTGCCAATCTAGGGGGACTTAATTTGAAAAAAAAAATTATTTTTAAGGTATGAGCTTTTAGGAGTCAATTTATATATGTTCAAATTTAACGAAAACAAGCCCAAAACAAAACAAAAAATTTTTGTTCAGAAGATAACAGTACTTAAACCGGTGCATTTGGAATGCATGCAAAATTGCATTGCACAACGAGCATCAGTTGAGAAAGTTTAGTGTTCTCAATTGGATCGTGTGGCCACTGTGAGCGGTCGAACTTATTTTTCCCATAATTTTGGAAGCATTATTGATTTTTAGCGCTATAAAGGGACTTCATAAGTGGCATACAACATTTTTGTTATTTTTTGGAAATAAGTGCCCAAAAGTAGGTATATTTTTAACAATATTCTGTATTCGGTGGAAAAAAACTCACAACATTCAATCACATTCAAATCAACCAAAACATACGTATTTTGCAGAAAACTATTCTGAATCAGGATCAGAATTAAAAAGTTGCTATTATTTTGCACATGGACCTTCAATTAAGCAATAAGTGAAATAAAACGGGCAGAGTTTTTCGAGGTTTGGATAGGAAACGAAAAAACCGTTAAGCTTAAATCACTCCTAGAGCACGCAGCGATCATTTTGGCAATGATATTGATCATACAAAGTTAATGTTGCATTTAAAACACATTGTTCCGTGAATTTGAGTCGAGACGGACTAAATCTAGGAGAGATAAGTCCAGAATTATGACCAATAATACAAGTTGGCTTCAGGGCAAAATAAAAGGCGATGCTATAGGATTGATGTCGCGACTTCAACCTCAAACCGCATCGAAAGAGCTCTAAAACTATTTTCTGATCCATCTAGTGAAGAAAGTTGTGATTCAAATTCAGATTTTGATTAAATTTGTCAAAAAAATTTCGCCTAATCTTTTCATCAACTTTGAGTTGTTTTTTTAATTAAAAAAAATTCTGAAAAATATGGAAATCGTTTTTTCTTTCAATAAATGAATTACCTTTGAAATGCATCCATTTTTATATTTGTACGGCCAATACTTTTGAAGTTACAAGCAAAAGCATGAACATTTAACAAAAAACGTAAATTTAAAAAAATAAAAAAAATTTTTTTTTATGATTAATTTTAAAAAAATATTTTTAAATTGGCTTAAATCAGAACAAAAAATACTAACCTGACACTTTTTTGAAAAAAAATTTTTCTTTTATTTTACTGCGGATTGTATGTTGAAAAAGTGAAAATTTTCTGGTTTTTACGTACTTTACGCCCTTTAAGGTGCCACGCCCACTTTAACTTTTTGTCCAAAAATTTCTTTGGGAAATTTTTGAACATTCAGGCCAAAGTTCATGTCGATAGCTTGAAAAATACGACTGCTATTGAATTAAGTCCCCCTAGATTGGCAAAATCTTACACTGTGCGCCGTTTGCTTGTACGAGCTGGCGCCGTTTCGACTGAAAGGTTGTTAAAAAATAACGCTTAAAAATAACGTTTAAAAGTCACGAACAAAGTTCGAATAATACAATCGGTTTTTGGAAACGACAGCATTAATCCCCAATTCGCATACTTTGATCGATAACGAAAACGAGAAGAAGCACAGAAGATTTCACATAGCAACCAGAGGTGGCAAAAATCGGTCCCCCGATTGTCTGTGTCGGAAACCGACCGCTTTCGCGAGACCACATTGAACAAAGCTACTGAAACAAGCATTAAATCAGACCCGTCCATCTAAGGCTCGCACGAGCCGAAGTCTGTCGTATTTTTAAGCAAACGCGAGCCGAAGTTATGGTTGTGTGAATCGGTGAGCACTGCCTAGCAAGTAAAATGCCTGTTGTCTGGAGAGAGCTCTCTTGTTTACTAACACAAATTCACTTTTTTTTCCTCTCCATTTGGCCGCCTCTGCTTTAAATACGTTCTCGTACTCTCTTTAGTTGTGAGAGAAGCACGCATTTTATGACCGATTAAATGACTTGGGCCTGGTATGGGTTCTTAGATCGATTAGAGCTATAAGTTCAGCCACAGTTGACTGCGATTACAGCACGCATTCGGTTGAGGGAAGCCCGAGAGCGTTTTGCTTTTTTTTATACCCGTTACTCGGAGAGTAAAAAGGGTATACTAAAGTCGTGCAAATGTATGTAACAGACAGAAGGAATCATTTCCGACCATATAAAGTATATATATTCTTGATCAGCATCAACAGCCGAGTCGATATAGACATGTCCGTCTGTCCGTCTGTCCGTCCGTCCGTCTGTCCGTCTGTCTGTATGAACACCTAGATCTCAGGGATGGTAAGAGACAGAGGTTTGACATGTATGGGACAAATGCTTCTTTTATCTGCACGCAGATCAAGTTTATTTCAAATTTTGGCCACGCCCACTCCCGCCCCCGCAATTTGGAAAAATCGTTATATCTCCTACAGTTTTGAAGATAGACGATTCGTACCTTCTACAGATAGTAATTAGCAAAATGAATAAATTTGCCGAAGAAATCATAAAGATCGGATGAACGGTTCTCAAGTTATGAGCAAAAAAGTGAACCAAGCACCCCCACCCCCCCTCCCACCCTAAAAAATGTTGCATACTTTTTGGATGGTCAACCTAGGGAACGCAGGAAAACTGTTAAGCATGTTTTCTCATGAGTAACGGGTATATCGAAGTCGGTTAGAGCCGACTTTAACTTACGCTCTCGTTATTTTTTTCGGTTAGTTAGGTGACCACAAGGTGAAGTCATTGAAGTAGGCTGCCTCTTTTTTGTGGTACCAGTTGACTGGAGAATATCGGACATCAAATATAGACATATATTTGGGATGAATAATTTTTGTTCATATCCTTTGGACAATTTTCAGATACTTTGGATGAAAATCTAAGATCAAATTAACATTAAATGTATATTACTTCTGTACATTATTTTTTATTTTATGTTTTTTTCCATATTTCAATTATCCAGTCCAAATGGATACCAAAATTATTTTTAGTGTACGAATTTGTTCGATTTTTTATCTGCGTATAATCCGACTTTTTTCAGTTGCCAAATAATTCTTTCGACTTTAACTAAAGCAAATAAAAATGATTAATTCCTCTCAATCATAAATCGCAAAATCAAACCCTGTATACAAATAGATAAAAAAGCACAAAAAAAAATTGTCCACAGGGCAAAAGCAAAGCGCAAATAAAACACTTTTTTAGGCAAAATCAAATTCAACCCGCAACTACAACAAAAACAACAAAAAAAAGAGCGCTTACGCAGCGGCTGACAGCGCGGGCAGAGCATGACGAAAGTCCTTTCGCACATTACCACATTTTTGTTGCTCTTGTTGTTGTTGCTGTTGTTGTCGTAGCCACCCAGTCAGCAACAACACGAAAGACAAAAGCTAAAAGCGACAAATGAAATAATAAGAGAGCTTAAATAACTCCACACGGAGAGCGGACACACACACACACACACACAAACATACAGACATGTTTGTTGTTACATTGACTTCCGATGACTGCCAACATCGTTGATGGGCAGAGGTAACCCCAAGCCCTCCCCCCCCCCCTCCCTCTCAACCACCCACTCAGGCAGCGCTGCCAAAGTAAGCGTCGACGTCCACGACTCAGAAGCTGCGAACTTGTTTGCTCAATATGTTTCACACACACACACACACACACAATGGCAACATTGCACGCTAAATAATGACTGACAGTATGTTGGTGCCCTCCCCCTTCCCCCTAACCACTCCATGGTATAAGCTGGTGACCCCCAATCCCAATTGCCGGAGCCCCACAGAGAGCCAGAGAGAGATGGACAGAGAGCGAGCGAACAAATTGAGCAAAAAAAAAAAAAAGCCAGAGCAGGTTGCATCGAACTTGTTGCGTGGAGTCTGCTGCCACCTTGCGCTCTTTGTGCTCCCAATTACTTTTGGCATTGTACACTGAAAGAATAGCATTTATTTCAATTTGCATATGGGCCACCCCAAGGCGTTCACTCCAAACGAAATTTCTGTGAGTGCACACACGACACGACTAAGTTCGTTTTGGTCATTCGGCAGCAATCGCTTGTGTTGACGTATTTGTTGTTGCTGTTGTCATGCTTAATCCCGGTGTAAGTGTGTGTGTGAGTTTGTGATATGCTCGGGGCCTCCCCCTGCTGCTCCCACCCCACCCCACAAGCAAAGCCAGGCAGTCACAGTCACCATTCGACCGCAAAGCGCTGGGGCCATGTTTTCACACAGAGCTTACACAGATACAAACACGGCGTTGTATGTGTGTGTGTGTGTGTGTGTACGCGACATATCCATATACACATTAACATATCAAAATCCAAACGAACAAACGAACCAAGCGAAGCGAACCAAGCGGCGTTCTCATTTTGCAAATTGACTTTAATATTTTTTTGTTGTTTTTGTTTTGTTTTGTTTTCTGGAGAAGGCTTTATTGTTGTTGTTGTTGTCATTGAGGTGGCAGCGTATTAATTGAAATGATAACAAATAATAAATGTTTTTTGAACATTACTTAAGTTTAATTTAAGGCTAATAAAAATGGTAACAAACGGGCTAAAATTATTAATAACATTCTTACAAATTGCTATTAACAATTGTTTTGATTATATTTAAGAGATTGTTTAAGCATTAAAATGTCAAGTTAATTTTAGTGCAAAGGTAATTAAATACACAAATAATGATTAATAAATTATTTGAGAATTTTTATTTGAGAGTGAGGGAAATAAAAAAATATTAAAGAAGGGAAATAAAAATATTTTGAAATATTATCTTATTTATTTAAAGGCAGGTGGCACCGTGTTGTTGAAACCACATGTCAACCAAGTCAAGCTCTTCCATTTTGGGCACAAAAAAAAGGTTGGTAGCGCTCTTCACACATACACACTGAGAAAAAAAAGGCTAGTTTTGATGATCCTTAGGATATTTTCGGTATCCATTTGGACTGGATAGTTAACTAACCATTTTTGGGATCCATTAGATATTTTCGAAAAATAAGGATGTATCAGAAATAAAATATTTCATTGAACTTTATTCCAAAGGAGCTGAAAAATGTGAAAAAAGCATATTTAAAAAAATTGATCTTCACACCAAGTACTGAAATTTTGTTTGTTCACGTATCCATTCAACCAGAAACACAATTTCTTCATTCACCAAAATTTAACCGTTGTGGTAGGTCGTATGGTTTCAATTTTTGCATCATTTGTATTTAAAGAGAGTTTTTATACCCAAATCATTCCGCATAATTTTCCACGTAGTGGAGTAACAGAGACCCAATTTCTGCGAACGGCGCCGAATCGATAATTCAGTCATTAAGGAGGGAGGGGGCTCATTTTGGACATTTAAAAAAAAAAATCTTATCTTAGAGTTTTTCAATTTCAGTTTTTTTTTAAATTTTGTTACAATTTTTGTTGCTGCTTTGATACGAGGGCTGTTCAAAAAGTTCTCGGCCGTCAAAGTGGGGGGTCCAAAAAAAAGTTATAGTTTGAAAGGAAAACTAAAAACGGGATTTAAGTCAGTATAAATGTAATTTTAGTCTGATTAAAAAAAAAACGATTTTTGTGGCGGTTACTGAAAAATTGATTTTGGGCCCTTTTCTTGTAGTTTAGTGTAAAAAAATATAGAACATTTTTTTTCAAAACTATGATTAAGGCTCAGACAGAGGTAACAATTCTAAGTCGATTTCACTTTGATTCACCAAATTCGGTTCGGTGGAACTAGAGTTATGAAGGCCACCAGTTTGAAAAACGTGGTTTCAAGATAAATGCGTTTAAAGTTTGAAGTAATGCGAAAATGACTTATATATAGGTACTAAAGAATTTCGAATTTTAAACAAATTCTTTTAGGGCAATTTTCTTAAATATCCAAGCTATAAAAAAATGTAAGAAAAAATTTTAAAAAAATGTTAACACTGACGAGGCTTTGATTTGAAATATGATGCTTATAAGCTATTCACACTGAGGCACATCTGACATCTAACATCATTATAAAGGTTTTCTATAGGCTTTTGCCGTGCCGAAATTTTATCATTATTTCAACATCTTCTGGGGATGTTCATATTTAACTTCGTTTCCATCACTAAAAATTTGTCATTCACTGAAAAAATGTCCAACCATTCATTGCCAGCAAGAGAAGTTGGATAATTCAGTTACGTTTTATTAACTCAATAAGATGAACAGACATATAACAATTTATATGTTTTGACCTTATTGCATATGTTGCGGAATTCAATTTGGATATTACATATTTCATAGTGAACTCTCTCCCATAGCTGCAAGCAAAACGCTTGAAGACTGACCACCAGGCGGCGTTTGTAAGCATGGCGAGTGAGCGGTTGGAGTTCCAAAGGGAGCATCAAAGAGATCTGGGTAAGCAGCGAGTCAAGCTACATTACAGTTCGAGCTACTTTGATTGATTTTTTGAAGAACTTTTAGAGCTCAAAATCAGCATACTCTGGAAAAAGAAGGCACTAGGCAAGTCCCCAAACCGGCAAAATGGAAAAAAAGAGGTCTCAGCATTCCCTAAGCTAATATTTGTTGTATAATTAATAATTGTGAAAATCAAAAAATTTTATTTTAGTTTTAAATGGGCGCGACAGGGTCTCAAAGTTTTAAAAAATATTAATCATACAACAGGTTCACCAAATACAAATTTTTACAAACAAAGTTATTAGTTCATTTCAATTGCTGTCATTGTTCGAAATTCAAAAAGGGATCTACATTTGTGAAAATAAAATATTTTTCAAACTTTAATAGATTATAAATAAAATTATCGCCGACTATTTATAGATGAAAAAAATATATGATAATAGTCAACACTGCGTATGAGTTATATACAAAAACTTTAGACGCCAGTCGCGCCGGTTAAAACTCGACTTTTTTATCTTTTGTTTTTATTTACGGTAATTATACATGAAAAAGTATCAGATAGGGGGGTGAAAGCATGACCTTAAAAATTTCATATACATGGGGACCGCTCTAATGAACACCTAGATATCAGAGATGGTAAGAGATAGAGGCTTGACATGTATAGGACCAATTCTTCTTTTATCTGCACGCAGATCAAGTATGTTACAAATTTTGGCCGCGCCTCCTCCCGCCCACGCAATTTGGAAAAAACGTTGTATCTCCTACAGTTTTGAAGATAGACGATTTGTACCTTTTGGAGATAGTAATTAGCAAAATGATGAATCGATTTGCCGAAGAAATGATAAAGATCGGATGAACGGTTCTCAAGCTATGAGCAAAAAATTGAACCAAGCCCCCTCGCTACCCCCCCTCCCACCCTAAAAAAATTTTGCATACTTTTCGGTTGGTCACCCTAAGGAACGCAGGAACACTATTAAACATGTTTTTTCATGAGTTACGGGTATATCGAAGCCGGTTAGAGCCGACTTTAATTTACGCTCTCGTTTTTTATTGGGGGGAGTCAAGTCCCAGAACTCGGGACCTTCAAGACTGAACATACGGACGATGGCGCGTTTTATCAATCGGCTATTTGGCATCAGCGAAACCTCTCGTCCAAATCATACTTATTATGTGTGTATATATTTACAGGTGTGCGGAAAAGTGACGTAAGTATTTACAGGTATGTACATAAAGTGATGAATCTGTAATGTGGAAGAATTAGGTAGGAATAGTGGATTTAGGTGAGGAGTCATGACAGGTAAGTCTTGTGATCGTATCACAGCTATACTCTTCTATTGGACAGATCAGTTGGGTGGATCCTTTGGAGCCTTCTTCTGGCCCTGATCCCGTTGATCCTTCGCCTTCTGACTAGTCTGTTGCTAGATTGTTTGGGTGGCATGCTACCTTATCGAGGTAACGCGCTGCTTGTTTGTTTATGGTGTCGCCAACCATAGGGACCCCACAATCTCGTTCGATATCTCGAGTGCGTATGTACCACTCAGCACCTGTTATACGTCTTAGAATTTTGGCTTGAAAAACACGGATTTTATTCAGGTGGGTTTTTGCCGCAATGCCTTACACCTGAACGCTGTACCTCCAGATAGGCGGCAGGATAACCTTGTATATAAGGATCTTGTTTTTGAGTGACAATTTGTTGTTGGCGTTAAGGAGCCAGCCCATTTTTGACGCCTTAGTTCTGAGCTTTGCAGCTACCTTAGTGGTATGCTGTTTAAACGTCAGCCGCTTGTCCAGGGTCACGCCTAGGTATTTGTGCCCAGTATTATGCGGAAGGATTTCTCCGTGAAGGTATACACTTGGACTAATATCCCTTCTTAGCATCACCCACACGAAGCAGACGCACTTTTCTGGGTTGACAGAGATGTTCCAACGGCATGCCCAGTTCTCAAATTTCTTGAGATACTCCTGAAGGTTGTCGGTAGCCGTGTAAATGCACTCGTCTCTTGCCATTATAGCTGTGTCGTCAGCGAAGGTGGCGATTAGTAGGTCCTGCTGGTCTACAATTGGTGACTGTGGGCATGTCCGACGTAAACAAGCTATATAGGGTTGGACCTAGCACGCTGCCTTGAGGTACTCCTGCTCTAATCCTCTTCCTTTGGGATGCAAGGCCATCCTGGACCACTCTGAACGTCCTGTCAGAAAGGGTTAACACTGTGAAACCGTTCGAAATAACAAATTTTACAAAGCAGTTCTGATATGTTCTGCATTAGAAGAGTATTATGTTATTTTGACTGCTACTGGGGTTCACTTGAAACATTAAAGATATTGTTCAACATACAGCAATGAAATGAAGTTGCGGCAATTTGAAACTATTTTTCTCAATACTTCAAGCCTGCTTAAAAGCATTAAGAAGGTCGATTGCTCTCTTTTAATATGCCAATCCGCTTCCAAAGTATAAAAGTATAAAATATAAGGATGTAAACGAATTGCGCCAATGGAAGTCACATTTTACTAGCACTTAGCTCTTCTTGGTATGTACAAATTCATGCCATTCATGGTCAGCAGCTTCTCTTCAAGTTCTACTCAGATTTTTTGCAGACAACAACACAAAATATGAATGACGTCAGTGTCACGTGACGCTGAAATAAAATGTTACTCCTACTAAAACCTTTTGTATTAAAATTAAAAATGTTTCAAGGCAAATAAAAACAAAAAAATATTTTTGCTTAAGGAGAATCCTCCTTAACTGGACTATAGCACGCTTAGGTTAATATCTGTAATATCTGTATCTATCTGATTTAATACAAAACAATCGAAATTTTTGATAGTGTCAGCCAATTTCTACCAAGAACTGTACTTTTTCGAGTTTTGGTTGAAATTATTCATCTTTTAGGGTCTTATAGCCTATTTCCACTGAACGAATGAAGCTTCATTTCATGAAATGACAAGAAATGAAGAAAATGATATCATTTCTTCCATACGAATTGTCACTTCATTTTGCCTTTCATTTCTAAAAAATGATGAAAAATGATGACATTCCCCACGAAGGAATCTGGTATTTTTTTAAAAAATACTAGCTACTCTCTGGCATTACTCGCTACTCTCTGGAAACGGAAAGTGTCATCACCAATAATTTGTTAATTTAAATTTAAATAGTAGGCGCAATTTTGTTTGAAATATAAATTAGTCAATAAAAGTTGTGTATTTAGCTTTCTTTTGATAATTCAGGATGATAACAATGCGTTTGCCCCTGAAAATTGCTGTCATGACGGGTATGTTATTTTTTGCTAAATATTCCACGTGGGTTTGAAAGTGGCGCCTGTTGATTAAATCAAACTTTTCAGCTGTTTTTCACAACGTATCGTTGTGAATGTTAAACAAATGACAATTTGTCAATGGAAACGGGAAAATTTTTAGAAATGAAAATGACATGAAATGAAGCCAGTGGAAATAGGCTATTAAACTATATGAAGGACCATTCGAATGAAGTTGGTATGTTCCAACCGATTGTTTACGTTAGTCTATGCTACTTTTTCGTCCTTCATTGCTTGGTCAAATTCATAATAGTTTTCAAGAAAAGTTGAAAACAGTACAAAATGAGGGGAAAACATGATGAATTTACGACATTTTTGCAATTTTGAGTTGAAAGATGTGACTATTTAGACTTGTTACTTAGAAATGTTTCGTAAATTAAGTCAAAAACCAACAACTTCTTTTCAGACGTCAAAGCGAAATTCCAAATAGTTTACGAGATAGGGAGTTACAAGTCCCAATCATATGCTTAAAACTTCAAAGTGCTATAAAAAGAAATCGGCAGCTAACCAGACCAAACCCTCGGAAGGTTTTTGTACTACTATCATACCCTTTCAGAGTTTTTTGGTCTCGACCGTATCAACTTTTTAGTGTTGCACAGTGTAATTAGAAGTCACTGTACTGGTGTGCCTTTGGCTGAAACCCATACATGTAGCGCGATACTCCTTCAGAGACCCTGAAGAAAGAAACGCTAAAAACGCCTCTTATGTAGCTGTTTTCTTTTGATACCTCTAGCATTGTGCGCATTGTGGCTTATTTAGAAAAAACGAGCACAACCACATAAGTGCTTAGTTGCTTAGACTATCTATGTAAGTGTGCTCCATTTAAAACCGATTTTTGTATTTTCATCAGATTATCTGGAAAGCTTCCTCCATAGCGCTTACTTCTACAGGCTAATCATACTGAGTATATCTAACATCCTACTACTGAGGCGCTCAAATAATTTTGGACTAAACTGTTATTTTAAGAGCGAGAGAGAAAGAGAGAGTGATTATAAGACGGATCATGGTATTGTCTGGACGTTGACGTACAATGCGCAGTACGTTCAAGTGGCCCATGCGACACCAAGCCAGGGCCTGTTACGCGCGAACCGCAGGCAAAATAGTAGCCCAAAATAGTAGCCGAACCGACCGAGAGGCGGAGACACAAACGTATGAGACGAATCGCGAAGGAAAAACATAAAGAAATGTCAACTACGGGCTAAATATGTTAAAATAGTAGTTTTTAAAGCAGGAAGAGAAGCTTCCGAGTTGATTACTCGGTAAAGTTTATTGTAATCAGCACAGAGAACACGAAAAGGTTCATGCAAAGCATAGTTAGTGGTACAACGATTTAGTGATAGGGGTATAAAATTGCGAGTCGGTCTAATAGGAACGTTGAGGTTAATTTGACCAACCAACTCAGAAGAGTCGATTTCACCATTAATCAATCTATGTATAAAAATTACACCAAGCATAACTCTACGGTTAATGAGGGAGGGCACGTTAATCAAAAGTAGCCTACTAGAGTATGACGGTAAACGGACCTCAGGATTCCAGCTTAAACCACGAAGAGCAAACAATAAAAACTGCTTTTGCACAGATTCAATTCTGTCTTGATGGGTCGAATATTGCGGAGACCACACACAAGATCCGTACTCGAGTATAGGACGTACAAGAGAAATGTACAAAGTTTTCGTCGTATATGGATCATCAAATTCCTTCGACCAGCGCTTAATAAACCCAAGAATACTCCTGGCCTTACAAACAGTAGCCGTTATATGATAGTCAAATTTCAGTCGGTAATCTAGAATAACCCCAAGATCATTTACCTGATTGACTGTATCATTCAAACACTCTAGTGGGACATTATTAATCATATAAGAGAAGAATTGTGGTGTGGTTCTATAAAATGTCATAACCTTACACTTGGAACTGTTAAGGTTTAGTAGGTTATCTTTACACCAAGAATGAAATGCATCCAAGTCAGCTTGCAAGTTAAAGCGGGAGACCAAATCATTATATGTTAAACATAGTTTCACATCGTCGGCGTACATAAGCACACGAGAGTGAGTCAAGACTGACGGAAGATCATTTATGAAGAGTGTAAAAAGCAATGGACCCAAGTGACTACCTTGGGGTACACCAGAGGTAACCTGGATTGGTTTGGAATATGAATTACTAAAAAGAACTTTTTGTGTTCTAGAACTAAGGTAATCAGAGATCCAAATAAGAAGGTTGGTTGGAAAACCAATTAAACTCAGTTTGAGAAGCAACAAGGTAGTGTCGTCAGGAATTCACCATGCGAGAGAGGTACCAGTATTGATATGAACTTGTGAGAGCACTTTGACAGTCCCTTTGATTTTCATCATTCAACTGGTACCCCAAAAGGAGGCAGCCTACTTCAATGACTTCAACTGGTATAATTTCACCATAAGACGGATCACACTTACACAATTTAGGTCTAGGAGAGCCATTCATCTCTTGAATTTCTTGAGACAGATGACAGCTGCTACATGTGTAAGAATAAGGGGAGAGGGGAAAGAGTGGAGAGCGGTGGAAGATGGAAAGGAGGGTGGGGAAAATGTAGTGAGCGGGTGAAGAGGGGGTGGGGAAAAAACGTGAAAGCCAATTTGAATTGAATTATAATTGAAAAGTGCTGATGCTGCTCTGAAATGCGGTCTTTAAAATAATATCGTAAGAACAGAAATTTACAATGTGGTCGCCCGAAAGAAGTATGTTTTCAGCATCCACTTGACGGGCAGGGACTAATTTATAATTTTGCATAATTTTGAAGCGCCTAGAAAACTTTTTTTGGTCCCTAAAGACGGAATGACGGGAAACTCGAAACTGTATTCAAGATAAAAGAACAACATTTTTTTAAAACCTTGGACGCGGACAAAGTCGTAGTAAAGCATATATGAGTTTGATCAGCATGACGAGCTGAGTTTATATAACCTTGTCCGTCCGTGCGTCCGTCTGGTTCTATTTTGAAACCCACTGAATCGAATGACTATAACATATAGCTGTCAAAGGAACTTAAACATGTATTTATTGCATACTATTCTAGCTGTTGAGTTCACCGAAAGTTATTAAACTAAACTTCGGTTCTTCAATTCAAAATTCTTCTTAAAAAAATTTAATTCGTGCTTAAACTTTTTTGGGGCTTATTAAATAATTTCTCCGAATTTAGCTAACAGCTCGAAACCATAAGTCAGGACCTATTTGATAGAAAAAAAGCAGATTTTAAAAAATTCCCATTTTAAAATAAAAATTTTAAACATTAAATTTTAAAATTAATAGAAAAAAACATTTTCAAACTACTTTTTTCTCTTTTTTTTTGGTTAACAGTACAAAATTTTTATTGTTTTCATATTTTAATTTTCTTATATATTAAATCAATTTTTCTTAATAAATTAAAAATATTACTTTTAAAATAAAATGTTATTTTATTTATTTTTAATAGACTTATTGTCTATAATAATAAATCAAAAATAGGCTTTTTTTAAACAATAAAATTTTTTTAAATTAAAAGTATAATTTTAAAAAAATTTTCATTTTAAATATTTTGGATCTAAAAGAAATTAACATATTATATTTAGATTAAAAAAGTTTTACTTGTTTTAATTTTAAAATTTTAGTTTTTTTAACTCAATTTTTTTTTATTTGATTAATTTAAATATATATTTTCAAATGCATTTTATATTTTATTAATTTTTTTTGTTTATTAAAAACAAACATAAATAAAATTTTTAATTATTAACATCAACGAACAATAATTTTTAACATTTTTTGTCCAAAAGATAATAATTCAAATTTAAAATATTTATAAAATTAAATAAAAAAAAATAAAAATTAAAATTAAAATTTTAACATAATGTTAATTTAAAATATTTTTGAACCTAAGAGATATTTAAAAAAAATTAAATTAAATTAAAACGCATTGCTATAAATTGTATATCTCTGCATTTTTTTCCTTAAAATTTGATTAATTTCACCTTAACAACAACTTAAAATTGTAAATAATGTCAATTTATTATCCCACAAAAATCCCTTTAAACATTTTCCCACATCAAAATTTGTGCCTAATATTGATTAACAATTTGCAAAAGCGGGGAAGCTGTCACAACTATTTAATCTAAATAACACAAAAAAGACCAAAAACCGCAGCCAATGGCCAAACACAGCCCCCCACACAACAACAACACAAAAGCGCACACCAACGCGAGCATCGGGCAGCGGGCAGCAACAAGAGCGCAAACACCGCAAAATAATAAACCAGCTCGACAAGTCTAAATCACACTCATTAGCAAAAGCCCCCCGAAAAAAAAAAAAAAACAAAAACAAAAAGCAACAACAACGCACAAAGTGTGCCCCCTCTGGGGCAGCCTCTGCTTCGGCCTCAGTCAGCAGCAAAATCGCAATACACACACACACACACGCTCGCTCTCACACACACAGAGAGCTCCCTCATCATATCTCAAATTGTTAAACGATGAGAACGAGATGAGAACCTAATAAGAAACCGAATACAAAAGATAAACACAAGCGTAAACATTTAAGTAACAAAATTGGCTTTTTGTTATGCTGGCCGAGGTTTGGGGGTGAGGGGGAGGGAGTGGGAAAAGTGAGAGAGAGAGAGAGCGCGTTTGTCGCACGGCCACACCAGTGAGAGTGCAGCTCGGCCACACTGAAAAAGAGCGTAACCGAGAGAGCAAGAGAGAGACTCTTGGAGAGCGGGAGAGCAAGCAAGTAACGGCTTATGCATGTGTGTGTGTGTGCGTATTTGTGAGTTGGGCCATGCAATTGTTTTTTCAGTGGGACAGATTGGCAATTGATTGTTGTTGCTGTTGTTGGTGGCGCTGTTGCTGCCGCCGACAGCGCTGCTTCGGGCATAAATGCTCTCTGCTCGGGCCCCACAAGTGCTGCTGCCGCTGCTGCGTCGCTCGCCTGCTTGTCGTATTTTCCATTTCCATATGTTGGCTGTGCTTTTTTTTTTGTGTTTTGTTGCGCAAAGTTGTTAATATATTTGTAAAATGAAATTCATTTCGGAATTGCTGTTTACTCTGTGAAGGGAAGGGGGTAGGCGGGTGGAGAACCCGCTTGAGGGTGGCGGCGGATTGACTTTAATTTGCATAAACTGAAGTCGGATTGGCAAACGTGAAGAGACACTTGCGGATTTTTGACTTTTTGACATGTTTACACATTTTGGAAATTATTTAGAAAAAGTTTCAAATTCAATTAATGAAGAGAATCTCGGGCTCAATTTGGATAATTTATCTAGGTTTCTTTTGATTTTCGAAAAGGTTAAGCATTTCGTACTGAAAGTTAGCGTTTGGAGCTAATTAAATTTTTGTTGCCTACTTTTTGGCGTTTGATATTCGTGGGCGTTGATTCCTAGGAAATCTGCGGACCATTACCTCATTACAAAATTCCTTCGAATTTTGATTTTGGACAACAAATTTATATCGTCAGCCAGAAAGTGATCGATCATCTGAGTAGCTTAATGTCTGCTCAGCCAACTTTTTACAGGTTTACGGACGAATCCTCTTTTTAGAATTTTTTCTTTTTTGTGGCCCAGCGTTTAGTGTGCTATACTGCTGGGCGGAAGGTCGTGGGTTCGATCCCGCCTCGGAACATCTAATAAAAAAATTTTTTCTTTCTTTAGAAAATAGCTTTTCCACATCCGGTCACCTTCACCAGCTATTGGAGCCGGTTGTAAAGTATCTAGCCATGGAAAAGCAAATTCTCAAAACTTTGCCGTTCTGACTCGGCGTTAAGCTGAACGTCCCTTTCTCTTGTGCGAAAAATTTTAAGCACACACGCTGTTTTTTCTCGGATTTTATTATGGTATACAGAATAGATACTGGGTTTGTCCGGAAAGTAATAGGACTAAGTCGATTTCAAATGAAACGAATTCTTAGTTGAAGGTCTGAGTTCAAAACGCGACGCTCGTTCGTTAGCTAGGAACGCCCTCTACCGAATCCAATCGGTGAGCGCACGCTCCGAAGTACAGCCGCGGGGGAATAAAATCAGTCCTATTACTACTTTTTACTCTGACAGTTTTTCGCGTATATAAGATGAAACAAACTGTATATGGGTAAGGTATATACCTACATACAAGCAAATTTGTGGCTCCATCTATTATAGTCTCTGAGATCGACGCGTTCATACAGACAGACAACTTGTGAAATCTACAGAATTTCATGAATTGCAAGTAATTTAAAATGTCAATTAAAAGTCAATGCAGTAATGCCTCAAGGGATACAACAGTTGTTGCATCTTAAGATCAAATTATAGATTCCCGTCCTGCCTTCAGGATCGAGCCCCTATCTTCCTTCATAGCTATGTAGCACTTTTGTGATTTATACCTAACCATTTCTAGTAGTAGTAGTAGTAGGTTTTATTATTTTCTTATTATTTCGTTACAAAATTGTATTATATCTTAAATATTAAGCGTTGTAAGGCATGGTTTTAAAGAACCGTCAGCCTGTCTTTTGACTTTGCACCTCACGTCTTGTACTACACCGGGCTGCCAAGCTCGTCGCGAGATACCCGATCGTTCCCATTGAGTTCCGAGAGTGCACAGCCGTTCCGTTACAATGGATATTTATAAATATTACGCTACAAGATTTTAAAAGCTATCATGTATATACCTATGGAAATTCATTTATTAACCACATTCTGTACTTCATTGCATATTCTAGGTAGTTTACTAACCCAACCCAACTTCCATCTATGTCACCATTCAAGATATTTAATGTTTCCTGGAAGGTTAACGTAGTTTTACGAAAACACCTAACTCGAAATTCGTTTAGTACTGCACATCGTCCTAGGAAATGGTGAATTGATTCGTCCTCCGTCATGTTGCACAAGTTGCAGAGCCTTGAAGTTGTTTGTTGATTGCCTTTTAGGTTCAGCAAATCGCCCCTTGCTTTAAGAATCCATGTTATGTGTCTTTGAGTGTTTCTGTCGTTACAATATAATGCTCCTTTTGTATATTCGAGATGTTTGTATATTCTACTGTCGCTAGCTCTTGCTTTTTCAGTGTAGTTCTTTATTTGTTCTTGTCTAAGATTTCTTTTCTATAAGATTTCCGCATACTCTTCTCCAATCCTCTCGTGATGCATTGTTTCGTAACTCGTCGCCGTAGTGTTCGATATGTCTCTGTATGTCTTTTTCCCAAGCGATGTTTTTTTCGAAAATTTTATTAGACAAAATATGAGGGAGTCTATTACTTCTGAGTTCGTACAAAGTTTTTCCGACATAATTTAAGTGAAGGGAATAGGTATAAAAATGGCCATCTTCCATGCCCGTTTCCAATGCTACTACGTAGTTCGGTGTGCAGTCCGGTAGTTTTAGTATCCTTTTGCAAAATTATCTATTAAGCTTATCCACCTCATCGAAGCACGTATTACCCCAAATTTGCGCAACATAGGTCTGCTCTCCCCTGCAGGCTGCATTGAATAAATACCACTTCGACTTAAGGCTAATTTCATTTTTGTTGATAAATTGGCTCCATGTTGTTTCTTGTTTGTATATGTTTTTGAAAAGACAGCCGCGGAGTAAAGTTTATTCCCAAATATTTATACTCCTGTACTACTTTAACTTTATTATTATTGAAATACCAGGACTCATTACTTGCCAGGCGTACTCCGTTGCGAAAGATCATGATTTCTGACTTCATCAGGTTTACTTCCATTCTCCATTTCAGACAGTATGACTCTAGTTTCCTGATCATTCCTTGCAACACTTCTACTTTATCAGCTAGTATTACAATGTCATCCGCGTATAGTAATATCCTGATATTAATGTCGTCAATGCAGAGTCCTCCTTCGAGATAATCATGTAGATCGACCAAATAAAGTGCAAATAGTAGGGGAGACAGCAGACATCCTTGCTTAACACCACTCTTTGTTTCGAATGTATCGGATAGCTCTGTACCAGTCCAAACTGCGCTCTTTGTATGTTCGTATATTTTTTCTATAAACCGTGCTGTCCTTGTCGATACTCCCAACATGTGTAATTTATAAATTAGTAAACTTCTTGGAATTTTGTCAAACGCGGCTTTGAAGTCAACGAAAAATGCGTAGACTTTTTTCCTTTCTTCAAGTTTTAGTTGCACTATAGAGACCAGATTATATATATTGTCAATTGTTGAGTAATTTTTCTGAAAACCAGCTTGGTATTTTGGTATTCTTTTAGCTTTGAGTTTTTCTCTGCCAAGTCTGAAAGCCTTTCATGTACAATACCCATCATTATTTTAGCCGAACAATTCATGGAAGATATTCCTCTGTAGTTTCCATTTCTATTTGTTTAATGGTAGTAAATGTAAAGTACGAACCTTTTTATGGAGCTCACCAAGACGGTTAAAGGACCGATAATTATATCTCTTTTCCTTATCCTTTAACAAATTTTTTGATTGTACAGCAAAAATCGCTGAAAATAATGAAAATGTGTGTTGATTTACGTATGAATTCCCCTTTGGTTTAACGTACCAACCAACACTTCTTTTATGATTTGAAAGGACTCTCCAAGCTCTAAGTACGACTATGTTTGGTTGAAGAATTTATGGCTTAGATCGCCAGAAATGAGCAAATATAATCGTACGTAAAGAACGAAATTCCCACATGGTTATATACAAAAATTTATGTTACCCTTCATAAGCATTTCAATGGCACTTGGGTACAATGATTAAGGATTCACAATCATCTCCCCTTTTCTCATGCTCTATCCAACTAAAAAATCAAAATATTTCCATCTTTTCTTAAGCAAAATTTAACTTGAAAAAAGATTTGCATTCAGTTTGGGGCAATAATATGTTATGGATATCGTAAGTAACGATAACATTAGCCCAAATAGACCCATTTCCAGCCACACATACACACACTAACGCTCACCCACACTCTGTCATGCTTATGTGCTCGACTTTTCAAAGCACAAAACCGCGCCAGGCTCCATTAAACACCCAAGAATTGGGTGGCGCCGGGCAGTAAAGGAAGGGAGAGGGTGAAGGGGGAGGGGAGAGGTTACGGGTCGCCTGCCAGCCAAAGTATAAAAGTGTCAAAACTTTCTGTTGAGTTTGTTGTAGCCTTTTGTTATACGTAGCAGCAAAAACCATAAGCTTTTGCACACACACACAGACACACAGACGTAAGTGGGTTAGAAAGGGAAAGAGATAGTAAAAGAGACAGAGAGAGAGCCAGCACAAAAAGCTGTTTCGGATGCTTTCAGGCTGCTCTCAATTGCTGAGCGCCCGTTCAAAACACAAACGGAATGATAATGATGTGCGTTAAAAAATACATAAGGACATAAGGACACGGCGAGGGTGGGCAGGTTGGCAGGATGGCAGAGAGCGAGAACAAACATGGCGTCGGTGCCAAAGTCAAACAAGTGTCTCCACCGTCCCTCCGCCCGGTATTCATTTCTCAACCAATTTTTATTTATAACACAGACTTGCGCTCATGTATGTGTGTCTGTGTTTGTGTGTGTGTGTGAAGGATATACACGGGAAATGCCTTAACACAATTACAATAACTTTGACATGAAAAGTGGAACAATAAACCAAACCAAGAAAAAAAACGAACTCCCGATGTTGACACCACAGGAGGGCGGACAAGTCGGCGACGTTGGCGGCACCCAGGCGTCCATTTGTCCTCTTCCTGTGTGTGTGTGTGTGTGTGTGTAGGCGGAGTGAGTGTGTGAAATGAAGCGACAGCCGTCGGCAAATGTTGCCATAAACAACAACAAAACAGTTATTAAATTAAATTACAACAAAACGTAGCAAATATTTTGTACCATAAAGAAACATGCAATGCTCTACTTCAGCTGATTACCTGTAGGTGATGTCCTTGATTAGGGGGGAGGAGACAAATTAATTTGCACAAATTTTTATAGGTAAACAAATTTGCTACACAAAACACCTAAACATCTAGTTGAATCAGCTATGGCGACAACTTATTCTGAATTGTAAGATTATAAAATTATTTTCAAATTCACTTAAAATTTGTCAAAATTCACTTAGACAAATAATTTGTGTATTTGACAAGAGTTTTGGTATGGAAAACGAGTACATATTATTGCACAAAAAAGAAGAGAAATGCTTATTCTTACTTTACTTATTTTGTCCCACGCGAAAGACTTATTAATTTAAAAATTTGTGCATATTGTATGGCAAAACACTTAAATTATGATTACACAGGCAAATAATTTGCCCAAAATTTGATTAAACTTTGGCTAAATATTCATAACTGCCTATTTCGCAAGACTTAACACTTGGTCGAGAAGGTTGCTAGTTTGGCCCATTTAGCAAAATTTTCATTAAAATTTGTGCAAATAATTTGACTGTCAGAACTCCTTTTGTCTCAAACCCAAGTAAATCTATTTATAAATTTATGCAAATTATATGGTAAAACCCTTACGCATATTTCAAGCTTAGAAAAAAGTTTGTTTTTATCCATTAGGACCAAGCATTGTTGGTTGGAAACTGGAAAAAACTTTTGTGACAGTTTTGATTTAATTTATAATAGAACTATGACAAATTGTTGGACACTGTAAAGTAACCAAGAGATAGTAAACATAAATAAGTTTGTCCAAAATTTGTTCCACATATTTGAACAAACTGATGTCTTTTTACCAATTATCATTTCTGAGACTTACGCTTTATCCCTATAAGCAAATAATTTTGTCGAAAAACGCAAAAATTTGTCAAAACTAGTTTGATTTGTGTGTGAAAGCCAAATATATTCACAGCCTACAGCTTGTGCAAAACGCTTTGCCGAGTTTCGTTTAGGATTAAACTAGCAAACTTTAGTTTGCAAGGATGAAACTGTGACAAACCAAAAACTATTAAAAATTAAGTTTTTAAAGCTTTGACAAATTTTTTACAAATTTAATTTGGCGTGTTTAAGAATTTGGATACAAGTCAGACAAACTCTGGCATCCCAGTTTTGTAAATTAATTTGCAAGTGTAAACTTTGCTTTAGTTGAATGATAACAAAAATTGCCAAACTTTACAAAAAATTATTTCAACTATTATTTATTGTTATAGATGTACTCTGCAGTTATTCTCAATCAATTTGTCCATTTGCTTGTAAACTAACCGTGCTTAAGCCAAGTATTTGTCCAAGCATTTTGTCGTATATTTGGAACTAAGCAAAAAACTTATAATTTGAAGTCCTGGAACTTAGGGAAAATATTTAACTTTTATATGAAATAGTTTGTGCCAAATAATCGTGCTACTTGTTTGCCAAATTCAAAGTTTGAGTGGTGAACTTAACATTTTCATTGCGAGACTTAAATTAAGGTCCCTCAGACAAACATTTTAATCAAATATGGATAATTTTTTAGTTATAAAAAAAGTTTGTCCATTTGTTGTATGCAAACTAAAAGTTTGTCAAAGTATCAAAACTATTTGCGAAGTAAATAATTTTGTTCTTTGAGAGGCTTAAAAGTTAAACTTTTCTAAAAAATATTATCCAAATGCGATTTTTATTAGTTTGAGTCAGATTATTGGGTAAAATTGTTTGTCATATCTTTGGAAAGGACGGGAAAACTATAATTGTTCGAAAAACATTTTTATTTTGGACTTTGATGGAAGATTTGTATCTTAAGCTGAGTACTCAAGCGCTCGAAATTTTGTTGGAGCAAACTAAATTCCAGAGCATCTTCGCGATGTCAGGCAACAGCAAAACATTCAGCAGTTGTTTGCTTAAGAAATTGGCGTGCTAAGAGAAGAAATTCACTGGGGGAAACTCTGAGGTCATAGGCAATGAAATTGTCAATTTCATGGATGCATTTTGTCTAAGTTCTTAGCTTTAAGTGAAAAAAAGTTTGTCATATGTTGAGTGCAAATTAAAAGTTTGCTAAAATAATTTGTGCAAATTGTTTGACCAAACTTTTTTGCCAAGTCAAAGGTTTGAGAGTTGAACTAAAATTGACCACAAAGTTAAGCTGCTAACTAAAGATATCATTAAATTTGTTCATTTGTTGAATGCTGTCAATAAGATTGTAACTAATTTAAGCGTGTGACCAAACTTGTTTGTCATATATTTGATATGGAGAGAAGAACTAATAAAGTTTGAATTTAATTTCTGTTATATCAAATAATTTGAGCCATATAACTGAACAGACCCTGTGCAGACAATTGCTATAGGCGTAAGTGTGGTTATCGTCATCAGATTTGGAAGCAGGAGGTGCAGCTTTTCTGAAACTAGCATTATTATCCAGATTCCAAGGAAGAGAAGATTTCAGGCGAAAAGTCGACTTGTGAAGATGGTTAAAAAAACAAATAAATTTTTGTATAAACTTTAAAAAACTTTTTTGGCGAATTTCTCGGAAGGAAGTATTAATATTTTTGTGACAAATATTTGCGTTTTTATAAAAAGAAAATAATTTTGTTTATTTAAAACAGTTAAGTAAAGTGCAAAGTTCTTCAACGAAACCAAAGCACAACAAACAAACGCCTGTAGAGCAATCGTCACTCTCTAACTGGTAGTTATGGGCTTAACACGCAAACACTTATACACACACCAGCTACTGCTCCTGCTCCTGCTACTGCTACTGCCTGTTATTAATTTAGGTTAGTGACTTAAGTTTAGCATTTGCCGCAATTAACTTAATTAGAAATGCATTTGCCACAAAAGGGCAAGCGCAACAAACAAACAAACAAATAAACGAATGAGTATGAGGGGAAGGAGGGTGGGACAGCAATAATACATTTGTGTCGCTGCCTTTTTCAATGAACTGAATGGCTGACAAAAGTGCGTGTGTGGTTTATGGCCTTTTAGTTCAAAACATATTTATTAAAAGCCTTTGGGTACTTCGAGTCGGGGTCACCACTCTTGGACCACATAACGGGTGTAAATGGTTTTAGGGCATTCAAGCGATTCATAATCGACTCCGAAAATATGGCCCAAAGTCAAAACAACAAAAAAACAAAGCCGGTTTTTTTATTGTTTTTCTTTCATCTTCTGTTTGTTATTTTCAGAGAGCTTCATCCCACGCCTGGCATCTCGTTTCGCTTTTCGACTTGTCAAAAGGTTTATTTTTTATATCGATACTTTTTGTGTGCGAGTTTTGCATCTTCCCCCGCACACACTCAGACACACGTTTTTGTGGTCAAAAAATTAGCAATTTATCTTTTATATGACCTATGGAGTTTTATGATTTCGTCGTCGTCGGCATATTGACAGCTATTATATAAGTGAATTGATTTTCTATTTTGTTAAATGCATTTTTATTATTTGGTTAAAAAAAGGCGAAATATATTTCGGTAAATTGTGTATTAAAAAATGGGGAATTTATTTAAAGTCAATGCTTATTTTTTACCTACAACTTAATTAATTGGTAGCCAACTAAATATTTTACCAGAAATAATTTAAAAAATTAAAAAAAAACACTTATGTAAGTAAAAGTAACACTTCCAATAAATATAGTGACTTTAGGAATATTGACTACTCACTATTATATAGTGATTTTAACAACTATGACTGGGACACTTTATATAAAATACCGACTGTCGAACCCCAATTGGACCTTCTGCATTATAATATCAGCCCACTGTTCAACAAAATCGTATCGTTAAGACAGAAAATCATCAAGGTTTCTCTAAAGGCTTGGTTTAACCATAATATCAAAGCAGCTATAGCAGAACGTGACAAAGCATACTGTAAGTGGAAAAGATATAAGACATATTATAATTTATTTGAGGCTTTGAGAAAAAATGTAGTAAATATGAAAAATGCTTCTAAGAAAAAATATTATTCGGATAAGTTTAACAGTGCAATAGCTAATAAACAAACATGAAATGAAATTCAAAAACTGCGTGTCAGGAAACAAAATACAGAAATAATCTCTGATGTTGATGCTAATCAACTTGACAACGATTTTGTCACCCAATATATGTACTTGAACAGTTTACCATACAACACCTGTGATAGTAGTGCTAATTTTATATGTGTTAGTCAATGTGATGTTCTTGAATGTATTCTTAGAATTAAATCAAATGCTGTCGGATTGGATGAACTGAACCCTAAATTCCTAACAATTCTTCTTCCACAAATATTGCCACATTTAACTCACATTTTTAATACCGCCATCAAAACTTCTATCTTCCCCGTAATGTGGACATCCGCTGATATAGTCCCTATTTTAAAACCTGAGAACTTTCGACCTGTAGCAATAATACCTTATCTAAAGAAAAAAGTAAAAGATCCTTGAGCACCTAATCCGGCATTTTATGACTAAGAACTTGTTATTTAACGATAAGCAATCTGGTTTAAGGAAGAATAGAAGCTGCACCACAGCTGTTCTTAAAGTCGTTGAGGATATCCGAAAAGAGATGGATAACGGTAAATTAACGTTTGTCACTTTATTGGACTACAGTAAAGCCTTCGACACAGTGAACCATGACATACTATGCACAAAACTTAATAAAATGTAGGGGAGAATGGGAGGTTCTGAGCCGCTGGGGGTTGTGAGCCACTCGAATATTAACCACAAAAAAAAATACATTTAAACTTTTTGTTTATGTTAAGTGTCTCCCTTCTTATTACCAATCTTTTGGCTAGCAACCGATCAGTCAACACGTTCTTTAAGTTTGTGAACCAGTACTCGACTTTTTTTTTCAAAAAAAAGTTTTTTTTTCCATTTTTGGCTTATGAATATTATACAAAATTTTTTTCGTAATGCCATAAGTAAGTATGAGGGAAATATCTTTGGTCAATTGCCTTTTTGACAGAAATTTGTTTTTTTTTTTAAATAATTTTTTTTTTGTTTATGTGACATCACCAAAAAAAAAGTGAGATATGGGGGGTTGTGAGCCACTTTGAAAAAAGTCGGTTTTGACTTCCAAAGAGAATATTGCTTGAATATTATTGAATATTATTGGGAAAACTCTCCTAAGGAAAAAAAAGACATCAAGAAAGGCAAACATTGGAACAGCCACCAGCAAAAAGTGCTCGTATATAAAAGAAAACGAGAAGGCCAAGCTAACTTCGTATTTGCCGAAGTTTTAATACCCTTGCAAATGTTTTAATACGTCAGCATTAAAACAAACAATTTTTCTGATAAAAGCCACTTTTCGACCGATAATTTCTATGGCAGCTATAAGATATAGTCATCCGATTTTGACAAAAAACTTCCAAATCTCTGTAAAAGCGTATAAAACTAATAATTGCCGAAGCGAAAGGCGTTCACATTAAAAACAAAAAAGTTTTCTCACAAAGACCCACTTTTCGACCGATAGTTCCTATGGCAGCTATAAGATATAGTCATCCGATCCGGTCGGTTCCGACATATTAGCAGTGTGCAGTAAAAAGAAGACTCTGTGCAAAGTTTCAGCTCGATAGCTTTAAAATTGAGAGACTAGTTTGCGTAGAAACAGACAGACAGACAGACGGACAGACAGACAGACGGACGGACAAAGCTCAATCGACTCAGCTCGTCGCCCTGATCAAGAATATATATAGTTTATAGGGTGAAATTAATATTTCTATGCGTTGCAAACTTCTGGGCAAAATTATAATACCCTTTGCAAGGGTATAACAAGCCCGATGCCGTCAATCAATTTTCACTCTTCATTGATATTTCTTAATTCAGAATATGAAAAATATTGTTATTTTTTTTCATTTATTAAACAATACTTGCTTAAAAACACGAATTTTGAACTTTTAAGAGGGTGGCTCACAACCCCCCACAAATTTTTGAAATTTCAAAAAATCACTTTTGTTTCAATATAAAATAAAAAATCCCCAAAAACTTATTTTTTAAATCTAGTGATGAGGAGTTTTGTGCATCTTTTACCTAAAATACAAAATTTACAGAACGAAAAAATATTGATTTTTTGCGAAGTTGTGTTCGAAAAACAAAACTATGATCACAACCCCCCACTCTCCCCTACAATTTTTCAAAAACGGCATTAAACTTAATAAAGTCCTATTTGTTAAATAGGTATCAATCCGTTGTTGTATGACCAATTATATGTAAGCCGTCCATTGAACCAACTAGATGAGTGTGTAGATATTTGTAACAATGAGCTACAAAAAATCTCAAGTAGGGCAAGACATAATGGTCTCTGTCTAAATCCAACTATATCTAAATGTCAAGTTATATTTAAATTCCAGAAAAGTACGTTCGAAAATAGAAACGAACCTCTCAGAGCCTTTTGATACCAAAAGAGGTTTTAGGCAGGGTGACACCTTATCGTGTGACTTCTTTAATCTGCTGATGGAGTATATACTGCGCCAGAGCCCAAATGCCAACAGATCGGGCACCATCTTTAATAAAGATGTAATGCTACTCGCATATGCCGATGATATTTACATTATCGGCAAAACCGAACGGGCAAGGCGTTTTCAGAGATTGAGAAGCAGTCTGAACTAATGGGTTTAGCTGTAAACGAGGACAAGACGAAGTACCTAGTGTCCTCGAAACAAAAGACCACGCGCCTAGGGCAATCTGTTGCAATGGGAGAGTACAACTTTGAAGTTGTATGCTATTCCGGGCTAAGTAGGGAGCTCAAGCGAAGAACAAAAATAGCGCTATACAAGTCGCTTATCATCCCAGTCCTGCAACACGGCGCAGAAGCATGGGCAATATCATCAGCGGATGAGGCGGCGATTGGCGTTTTCGAGCGAAAGATTCTTCGCAGGATTTATGGACCTTTGAAAGTTGGCGAGGATTTTTGCATCCGAAGGAATGACGAACTGTGTGAGCTCTATGTTAACTGTATGGATGAACAAGCTCCAGCTAAAATGGTCTACAAGAGGAATGCGAAAGAACAGGGACAAGGCAAGGTGAACCGACCAGATGCGGAAAGATATTTCCAAGCTTGGCGTGAAAAACTGGTGCCAGCTCGCACGGAGCAGAAGTGACTGAAGGACATTGGTTGCAATGCCAACCGAGACCGTCAAACGGTTGTGATGCAATCATTGGGCCAATAAAGAAGTAGAAGATGTTAATAATAATTTGCTTTTGTCTTAGAGCAGAGATGGGCGCGTCGCGACGTTCCAATGCACACACAAAGCAGCGCGTGCATTAGGTTTCTGCTGCGGCCGACTGCAAAAATCACACGTACGCTATAAGCATTGACAGCTACTTATATTTGCATGTGCTTGTATGCGTGTGAAAAGTGTGACGGTATGTGTGCATGCCCATCTCTGTCTTAGAGACAACAATGACGATTTTGCAAGCGGATCAGGTCCACCACCAACCAAAATCAGAAAGGGGACATCTGATCTTCTTTTGGAAGGAAAATATTTTGAAATTATTTTAAACTGATTTTTAACCTTTTTTTATATTTTAATTATTTATTTTCTCTTAGTTAAAGAGGGATGGATCCGATTACCTAAGGAAAATGGGAGGTATTATAGCACCGTGCAATATTTGCTCGCATCCCATAAAATTTTCTTACCCACTTGAAAGTGCGTCACCCTGAGCAATACGCCAACTATTTAATAGAGAAGACAAAAGTCAACAAAAAGTCAGATAACTTTGATTTAAGAGTTTTGAAGTACTTGGCAAGCAGTCACACACGCAGTGGAGAACCCAGATTTTATAAATATGTGCTAGTCAAAAAATTAAAGTTTAAAAATTATTAATAAAAAATGATAAAAATTAATAAACAAAATGAATTAGCCAATAATTGAAGCTAGATCTAAGTGTTAGAGCGATTTCAACGATAAACTGATATAATAAAAGAAATATATTTGAATTCTGAAATTATTAAAAATTCTGTATCGCATTGTTTTTCCCTTGTAAAAATATTCTATAATTACAATGATTCCGATAAAAGTTATAGATGACAAATTCTTCATTACAACCTTGAAGTCTCTGGAATTTGAAAAGAACGGACTTAAACTAATTATTCAATAAAAAAAAAGAAGAATTGAAGAATTTTAAAGTCTCTTGGGTTAATAATTGTTCTCAACAATAATTATTGAGATTTACTTATAAAATAATAAAGTTTAAAAATGATTTATATAAGATGATAAAATTAATAAACAAAATGAATTAGCCAATAATTGAAGCTAGATCTAAGTGTTAGAGCGATTTCAACAAGAAGCTCATATAATAAAAGAAATATATTCGACCATTGGTCTAAGTTAGGTTTAAAAAAAATAAAAGAGAAAACAAATATTGTTCAAATTCTACGATGTGTATGGCACAACATCTAGAACAGAACTGAATTGTGCGCAATGAAATTTAGGTAACTCAATTTCATATTCTCTGCCAGGCCTACTACGTTTTGCTAAAAACTTGTCTTGTTTGAAATCCTTTTTGACAGGAACTTTTAGGAATTATTAAAATGATTTTCAAAGAAAATCTAGTGATTGGGAAGATCTTGTTTAACATTTCATCCCAATTGTCTTCCCTTTCCGATTTTTTTTGCTTCACAATTTGACTACAGACCATTTTAAACCTAGGATGGTCAGTTTGGTTGTGCTCCCTCATATATCTAAGCCTCAAAAAGGACACATGGAGAACGTTGGCTTCCCTAGAGATTTATATAAAATTGTTAACACATTTCTTAGTATTTTTGTTGAATTTCCTTATTCTTATTCTTTGTACTTTTGGCTGCCCCTTAAAGTATGCAACATAATTTGCACAGACACGATTTGATTGCAAGTTTTGGGTGGTAAGTCCTCCGCCCGCCCCCAGCTTACACTCTACGGTTTGCTTGCAGAAACTTTTTACGGGGTTTCATGGCTGACTTGCCTTGCCCCTGCTCCTGCTCTTGCTCCTTCTCCAGCTTCAGCTCCAGCTGTCCATTGCCATTGGCCATAAGTTGGCTGTTAAATGCTACTTACGACTGCTTCAATATTCCAGCCATGCCTTCGTGTGACTCCCCCTGACTTCCACCCATCTTATACTTGGCCATTGCCTATTACTTTTGGCTCCATAAAACTTTGTCCTCTTCAGCATTGACTTCTTTTCTTTTTGCCAGAACTTTGGCCAGACATTAAAACATCCTCAGTCCTTGTTGCTTCTTTCGCATTTTTCTATATATAAAGCGCAAGGGCGTGGCACCTTTGGCGTTTTAATTACAAGCAGAAAGTTTTTATTCTGAAAGGAAATGCAAATTAATCGATATCGTTTAAGTTTATTAACCAAAACGCCCCCGTCTTTGCGGTGCCATTTGATGTCGTTTTATTTGCCTGAAATCCAAAGACGAAAACGGAATGCGTTTCACCATCGCAAAGCGGTGGAGAGAGAGAGAGAGAGAGAGAGGGAGGGGGAGGGGGTGACGGTGGCGGGGGAGTAGGCATTGTTTAGATATGCAAATTAATTGGCGCTTTAAATTATTTTGTAGTGCAGAAGTGAAGGGAATCCAATAAGCGGAACCATAAGCCAAGCACATCCAAAAAGCTTTCAATGCGACTCCATAAATGCTAATTTTTTAATGATCGACGACGCCAGTCAGCCAGACTTCGAGGCTGCCAAAAACACATCGAAAAAAATGCTGAAAAACAAACTTTTGCCTAATGAGATTTTTCAACTTATGACAAGTTATGCTAATTTTTGGCAGCCAAAGCGTTTGCTGCTGCTGCGGGGGTGTCTCTCCAATGGTTTCTAAAGTGAAGACACTCTATTGTTTAGCTTCACTTGACTTCGGATACAGGTTTTGTGTGTGTGTGACCCAGTCTTTGATATAATTATCAAATGAATGGCCCTAGAGAGACTGAAGAGGCTCTGGCTTGCAGTTAAATGAAAAGGCTTGAAAATGATCATCGATTCGTGAGCGTCTCTAACATGGATCTAGGCAAAGTCTTTGATGAAAGAATGCGGTTTCATAATCTTATCTAATTGACTGAAAAGTTTATCAAAGCAGTTTGCATTTTTAATTGTTCAAATATTTTCCACATACTTGACAAATAAATTTGCACAAAACTAACATAAATTTTTTCAGGAGTTAAGGTCCTACAAATAAAACAACTTTGACAAAACCAAAAAACAATTTGTTGTGACATTTTTCCGATATATTTTGATTACACTCTGGTAATCGTCTTCAAGGCACTGTTTTCTCTAATAAACAGACCTCGAGCTGGAGAACATACATCTACAATTCGAAAGGTCGCTTAAGCTATCATAAAAAAAGAGCAACAGCTTCTGGGCCTGTCTTCCAGTATTTCTCCCCAAGGCTATGCAAATTTGGATTTAATTTACCAAATTGGAGAAGTTTATAAAAATTTGACAAATAAGTGGAAATATTTAATTAATTTTGGTCAAATAATTTGTTATTTATTTTGTTTGAGTCATGTTTTTTTTTTCAAAAGATTTGGCTAAAGATTTTAACAAATTAATAAACAAACTTTAATAAATACACAGAAATGTAAAAACATAAACATAAGGCCCCACATTTAAAAAAAATCTAGAACGAATAATTTGAGTACGAACGCTCTTGAAAAAAAAAATCTAGTCGCACTTGAATTTCCAAGAATTTCGCTCTTGGAATCGAGACAAATTCATTCTCAATGTGGTTCTATAGCAGAGTTCCCCAACAAGAGAGCGCTAAGACGTGACTTTGTCTCTCTCTAACACACAATGAAGTATGACATCGGCAAGCATTCGGCAAGTAAGTTCGTAATGTTGGTCGCGCTCTCTCAAAGAAAGACAGCGCATGCGCAGTTTGTCGTTGTCATGTATGACAGTAGCCGGCCGTTAATTCTGTTAATGTAGAACAATAAGATTAGGTAAAAGTAATTAATTAAACGACTGTAAAATGTAATAACAACAACACATAAAAAAAATAATACAAATTAAAAAAATAAAGATAATATAAAAAAAGAAATGTTTCTAGTCCCCGATCCACGGTCGAGCTCTTGCGGCCGGCCAAATACCAACTGCGCTGGTTCATACATATGCTTTCGCCGCGACTTGTAGCTTATGGAGAATAGTCGAATTGGTTAAACTGCTCGTCCAACTGTGTATGTTTCAGTCTTCGAGGTACCGAGTTCAAGTCCCAGTAAAGTAAGTAAAATAAAAAATTTTTATCTGTTATGTGACTAACTCAAAATAAATTACATCTTAGAAAAAAGTGGGTGAGGTGGCTGATGGTGAGTGGCGAGCAGCGAGTAGCGCGGAACATACAACACCAAGTCGGTCGGACGGATTGTCCCGGGGTCTCGGTCGTGTCTCTCACACCCAAACCCCCACACCCTTCAATTATTATTTTTAGTCTTTAATTTTGAGAATTATTCGTACTTGGATCAAGTACTGAAATTCTTGAGTCAAGAATGTCAGGATAAAAAATTCACACTTGGATCAAGAATTTCGCTCTTGGATCAAGAACCATTGCTCTTACCGTACTTTTGAGAACGAATGCTCTTGATTCAAGAATGAAATTCTTTATTTTTTCTCTGAGTGCACAGGCAAATAATTTGCCCTAATTTTGATGAAAATTTGGCTATGAATCCATTGATTTAGTTTGAAGTTCTGAAAAATCTGCATCTAGCCAAAATAACAAATTGGTATTGGTAATTTTCCAATATTTAGGAAAATGGAGTTTCAAGTTGGGTTACAATACAATTTTGACGATATTGAAAAGTATTACTTCAATCAAAATATTTTAGTGTCAAAGAAATCAATACCATACATAGTTAAAGAAAAAACCGGATCTTAACAATGACCTGTATATTTATTGAGGCGTCATTTGACGCGTAATAAGAACTTTATTCTGATTGCACTTTAAAAATATAGATATAATATATATATAATTCGCGTATTGGGCGCGAGCAGCAATTTTTGGATGAGGTCACGTTAGAAGCGTTTACAAATGGAGCGGATACCAGACACTCCAAAGACGTAACCGTTAATGCAAACGGAAGGAAATTCTTGGAGTTCGCAGACAACAGAGGACTGACTATTCTGAATGGTCGAACAAAAGGAGACATGGATGGAAACTTCACCTTTATAAATAAGAACGGCAGCTCAGTTATCGACTTCTGTGCGGTTGATAGTGCGATTTTGGAAAGTGTATTATCTTTCGAGGTGGAAACCAAAATCTGGTCTGATCACATGCCTATAGTTCTGAAAGTCGCCATCTTGGGATCTACAACGCCGGAGAAGAAACTTAAATTGTTGCCGAAATTATCCTGGAGCAACCAAAATGAGAACGAGTTCAATAAAATGGTTCAGAAACGCGTTAGGGACCTGAAAATTGAAAAGCAGGACTTAACTCTTGAGGACATAACATCCGCAATCAAAGGTGCAGCACGCTGCAACACTAGCAGCGCCTCAATACATTTTAACAACAAATGGTTCAATTGGAAATGCTATAAGAAGAGACAGACTGTATTTGCTGCGTTGAACAGCTTCAGAAAATCAGGGTTGGCAGAAGATAAACGGGCTTATGTAACTGCTCAACAGGAGTACAAGGTTGTGTGTGTAAACAGTAAACTCGACTATGACCAGGGCCTTGAAGCACGAATTACTCTGATAAAAGATAGCAAAGAGTGGTGGAAGATAGCCAGAGAAATCAGAGGAATTGCCCCAAAAATAGGGACCGAAATTGCTGCATGGGACTTTAAAAGTCATTTCGAAAACCTTCTGAACCCTAAACAAAGCGCTATGAACATTCAATATGCATCGACCTATGTTGAGGATCCAGACCTAGATAGAACGATTACAATGGAGGAATTCAAAATAGCACTTGCCAAAGCCAAGCCCAACAAAGCTCCAGGAGAGGACAGAGTACCCTACGAGTTTTTTAAAAATGCCCCCATTGAGATGCTTGAGGAGTTGGTGACTATATACAATAGAGAACTTAATGGCAACAGTCTTGAGAAAAGTTTCATTAACAGTATAATTTTCCCAATTCATAAAAAGGGGGATATAAATAATCCAACAAACTATCGTGGCATTTCTTTTATGAATTGTGCAGCGAAGCTTCTAATGAGCATACTGACGACCAGGCTAACAATGTGGGTAGAGAAGCACAATAAACTTAACGAATTCCAAGCTGGCTTTCGACGCGGATATTCAACGGTTGACAACATTTTCAACTTGGCCTCCATCGTACGAATCAATTTCGAGGAGAAGAAAAAAGTGTACGCTTACTTCGTGGACTTCAAGGCTGCTTTTGACCGAGTACCTCGTCAACTTCTTCTGTACAAGCTACAACGACAAGGTGTGTCGACCAAGATGATTCGATTTATAGGAAAAATATACTCGCAAACGAACTATGCAGTTTGGACAGGAGAAGAACTCTCGGAGAGTTTTCAAACAATGAATGGCGTAAAACAAGGATGTCTTATGTCACCACTGCTTTTTGCGCTGTACCTGGACGATCTTCACGAGCACATAGGAGGTGGCCTGTACATTGAGAACACCAACATAAGGCTATTATTGTATGCAGATGATATTGTTATCGTGGCGGATAATCCCTCAACACTTCAACAAATGATTCAAAAACTGGAGCTATACTGCACACTGTGGGGCATGGAAGTGAATAAAACGAAGTCCGAGATCATGGTGTTCCGAAAAGGAGGCAGGCTGTCAGCATTAGAAAATTGGACATTTCAGGCAGAACCGGTGAAGGTAGTACAGGAGTACAAATACCTTGGAGTTGTTTTGACGCCAACTATGAATTTCAAAAAACATGTAGCAGCAAGAACGAGAGAAGCGAAAGCGAGTATAAACTCAGTGTGGGCAAATTTCCTAAACAAGGGAACCCTAAATCTAACTGCAAAATGGAAAATATTTAACGCCATCAGCAGAACGGTGCAGTGTTACGGAGCTCAAATATGGGGAGGAGAAATAAGCGACGAGGCAGATCAATTGCATCGCTACTTTATCAAAAGGATACTTAAGCTGCCAGACTGTACGCCGAATTATATTTTAGCAATAGAAGCTGGACTAGAAGATGGGCACATTTACAGCTTAACGCTTCATCTTAAATACTTGGCACGAGCACTATTTGAATATGAAGAATCTCGACTTCCGCATGTCCTGGCTAAGAAAATGATGCGCAATAACTTGGGATGGTTCTCTAAACTTCAAAACTGGTGTCGACAAAATGGAGTTACTATGGAGAGCAACGCATCGCACGCCGGGTGGATCGAAAGCAACTTACAGCTTCTCACTGCGCTAAAAGAAGAGAGCCAACATTTACTCAAAGCCTCAGGAAGCGCATTGAGAATATATAAAGATTTAAGCTATGAAGTAGGACCGTCATACTGCAACGAGCTGTTCCGACCAACGGACATAACCTGGATAATGAAGGCGAGAGGTGATCTGCTATGGTTGAATGGCTGTCCAAGAAGGACTGTTAATAGTGGCATATGCTCACTATGTAACAGCAAGGAGTTGGAAGACATGCAGCATTTTGTGGGGCGATGTCCGGTTCTTAGAGAATTCCGTCTGCGTTGGTTTGAGAAAGGCACACTCACAACAGAAGAGGTAGCCATGGCGTTAAATGGAGAAATGGGATGGAAGAATCTGGCTAGATTTACTGAGGGGGCTATATTATATAGAAAAAATATTATTAATGAAGATTTCTAATACAAATGTAATATTAATAATAGATTTTATAATACATGTAAACGTTGTTTAAGCAACAGATGAAAGGCTGACGGTTACAAACCAAGCTTTATAAATGTTTATTTCTTAAATACGTAAAATATTCTGCAGTTACGAATAATCTATATGAATATGGAAAAATAAACATCATCTATCTATCTATCTATCTATCTATCTATATTTATTAAATTTGGCTTTGAATGTTCCCATATTCCTCATAGCATCCATTTCTACGTTGGTTGATTTTGCGTCAAAAAAATCAAAGATTTTAAATATAATTATAATGGTTTTACATTAGAGCGTTCAAAGATTCTGTTTGTCTGATCCTGTTTATTCCCATTTTTATGGACACACAAAAGAACATAAATTCCCACAAGTTAAAATCATTCATTCCGGTTTTTAAAATGAGCTGCATTTCAGCCAAGCGTCTACATGCTTTTGTTGCGCCTTTATATTTGTTGAGTTGCCACTAGTCCTTACAACTTTATTACACAGTTTGCACTGCAATTTTTGTGCTTCGACTTTTAAACATTTTGTTATACATGTCCCTCTGGACCGGAAACAAATATTCAGTGTGACCGAACGCCAAAACAAATATCACGATAATGATATTCAGACCGAAAAAACATGGGACTTCCAAAATTTGCAACAAGGTTGAAAAAAAATTTGGCTCATATTGAAATATAAGTTGTTCTTATGGTAGGAATTAAATCTAAGGGAAAAACATTTTGCAAAATTTTTGAAAATAATTAAAACAAGTTTGACAAATTAGTTTGCACAAATAAAATTTGTTGTACAACTATAATTTTTTTTTGAAAAGCAACTTACGGTGTAATGAATAGACATCGGATTTTAGGTTAAAACATATTCTTAATGGTTGGTCCAAAAAATATTCTGGTTGCTTACAAATTCGATTCATGAAAAGTAGATTATTTTAAATCCTTATTCGTTTTGCATATTTGACATATTTGCATATCTTCAACCTAAAAGCATATTTGAGAATATGCTTACCCTATTTCGACCTATTTTGGAATATGTCATATGCTTTTACATATTTAGAGAGTAACTATATGCTCCCAAGTAGGCATCTGCACATCTAAATATGCCTTTTATTCAGGGTCCAAAACGTAACTTACTGGGGCAGCAAATACCGTATAAAGGCCAATACTAAAAGAAGTACCCAATTTCTTGTGCTCACCATGCGAGCGAGCAATATCCGTTTTCCATTAGGGACAGTAAAATAAGTTTAGGTGCGGACCTTGAGTAGATTTGTTGCACTCTGAAAGGCACGATAGAGTTTACAGAATGGAAAAAAACGGAAGAAAATCAGAATCTTATTTTAAACCATCTTACCGTGATTTGCGAATCATTAAATTACAATCAATGAGGATTATTGGCAATATTGCACCAAACTTAAATGACAATTAAGATGAAAATCATTTCTGATCTATTGCATTAGCGCTCTTTTTACCTATGAGTCCTCCATGTCAGTCAACTCAATATTAACTTAAGAAATTACTTCTAAATACCATAAATAACTGCATAACTATGATTGTGATCTCACCGAACCGCGATAAAATACCATGGATGACCAGTGGTGAAGAGAATGGAGTGCAGCATACAGAATGTTTTGTACAATTTTACTATGACTGAGATACAACTAATTTGCGAAAAAAAATACCAAAAATGTACCAAATCAGTTAAGATGCAATGATGTCACCTGGTCCACTTTTTCTCGTTCAACTACGTACAGAAGCCAGGCAGATGCAATGCAAAATGTATTTTATGATAAGGCTCGCGTCCCTGACTTAAAACTCGTACGTAAACTGAACACATTCACAAAACTGAATTTTGCGGTTTCTACGTCATACGACGCATACCGTACGAGAAAACGAAATTACAGTAAGATACAAACTACAGGTATTTACTGTTATTGTGCTTTGATTAGTACGCTACGAACCATCCACAGGGCTTGCCTTTACAAGGTACATTCTTGTCTTCGGTATTTTTCACCATTTCAATCATATATACGGAATTTAGAGTGGTATTAGAGTAGAGCATATTTGGACCTATTTTGACCTATTTTGACCTATTTTTGACCTATTTTAGCATATGCTTTTTACCTAAAAAAAACATATTTTGGATATGCTCATTAGACCGGACATTTCTCCATACGATTTTCAATATGCGACGATCTTTGCACAACATGGCTCAAAAAATTCAATATATTTTATAAAGAATTTATCAAAAATCCAAAATCAGATATTCGGTTGTTTGATGGCCTCGAAAAGGCTTTAAAAGATCAAATTTCCCCTTAATTTGTCTTTGCGCTGCCTAGGCACGTCATAGTAGGCAGACAACAATTTTGACAAAATTGTACAAAAAAATTATTATAAAATTTGTGAAGCTACTCAAACGGACCTGGTGAAATTTATCATTTTTGCTGATTATGGACAATATACAAGAAGAACGAACGACTGTCCCAGTTTATTTGGTTGGATCTATGCAAGCGTTCATAGATTCGAATACACTACCATCAACAGGAGAGGTTCTTGCGGTGCTTTTTTATAATTTGAGGTATTAAACATTCGCTTTAATTGGCTGAAAATTGCAGTTTTTTTTCTTTTAATTTAAGGTGTAATAAATTCTCATTAAGCGTAAGTTTGAACGAAACTGTGAATCAAATCTGCGAATCATGGCAAAAAGCTGAGGTTCAAGCTATGCCGAAAAGTAGCATTTGTAGGAAACATTAAATGAACTTGATCTGAAAGTATAAGAAGTATATGTCCCATACAAGTTAAGCCTCTATCTCTTATCATCTCTTCGTTCGGAAATGATGCCTTCTACACAAACTTAATATACTCTGTGTACCTTTGGTGCCGAGTAAACTTAATAACAAGGCAAAAACCAAACCATTTTGCATGCGGGGCTCCTTTACAGATTTCATTCTAGTATTCTTACTTTAGTTGTATATAAGCTGACTCATCCCAGCTGAGTTCGCCTTGTTACTTAAGAGATTAGCAAATTATGCCTGCGATCCGTCTTGCTTTTATATTAATTTAAATACATAATTCACTTTTTTACAAGGCTGCAAACCTCTAAAATTTTGTAGAAGGTTCGGTCCGAGGGTTCGAACCCGCTGTAAAGTCTAAGGTTCGGTTCGCGGACCGGTTCTCGGAACTCATGAACCCAAGGTTCTGGTTCGAACCTCGGTTCGCTTGAACATAAAAGAACAGTTTCGCTTTATAAATACTTATTTTTCAAATAATATTGTTTATTTGAAGATTTGAAGATGAATGTTCTTTTGGACTATTTTTGTACGAATCTATATTTGATAAACTTATCTTCTTCGCAATCAGAAGTGGATTTATTTAAAGGTGAATTTTGAAACAGCTCATTAAGAATTTCTCTTTGAAGCTTCTGCATGTCTGTAATGTGCTACTTTGCAACTTTTGATTTGTCAGAAGTTAATAAAGTTAAGAATCTCGGGTCTAAAAGCACTGTGGCCAATACTGGTAATGCGCTTATAACAGAAGAACGTTATAGTAAGAAACAAAAGATTTTAGAACCATTGCTCAAAATGAAAAGCAAGAAAAATAACAATCACTTGGTAGTAATGGTAAATCCTGGACTTTCTAACAAGTTTACAAACTAATGCTTTGACTACGTACCATTCAAATGTTTTTAGTTGGAGCTCCTTCAAAGAACTCTGAATGTATAAGAGTCCATCGCGTTACACATTCTAGCACTAGTTTTCTCAATAATTCTAAAAGCAAAGGAATTACTACTTAATTTGTTGAACCGAACCTAATTTCTCAAAAAAGTGGTCCGGTTCGGGTTCAGGTTCGAGGAGTCAAATATATTAGAGGTTCGGTAGAACCGAACCGGTTCTAAGGGGTTCGGTTCAGGACCGGCTTGCAGCCTTGCTTTTTTATAACTCTATTTTAATTTTTCTCAAGAAGTTTTAAGTGACCAGCGGTCACTTACTGCTATACTATATAGCAGCACAGCAAGAACCTATCCTGTTGACGGTAGTGTATTCGAATCTATGAACGCTTGCATAGATCCAACCAAATAAACTGGGACAGTCGTTCGTTCTTCTTGTATATTGTCCATAATCAGCAATCATCATCAATTTCGCCAGGTCCGTTTGAGTAGCTTCACAAATGTAGGACATTTTTTTAATTTTTTTGTACAATTTTGTCAAAATTGTTGTCTGCCTACTATGACGTGCCTGGGCAGCGCAAAGACAAATTAAGGGGAAATTTGATCTTTTAAAGCCTTTTCGAGGCCATCAAACATCCGAATATCTGATTTTGGTTTTTTGATAAATTTTTTATAAAATATACTGAATTTTTTGAGCCATGTTGTGCAAAGAACTATACAAAATTGAACTTTTCATATAAGGCATGTACGGTCTAATGCTCATCTTAAAAAATTACAAATATTTTTATTAGTCCAATGCCAAAATTTCGATTTTTTTAGACCAACAACAAAAAAAAACCTAAAATCCGATGTATAGTAATGAATAAACCCAAACAATTGAAAAATACCCCATTAGAGCAAGAGCCAAAATTTTTCTTGGTAAGATACTTGCTTCAATAAAGCTTTTACAGATTTTAATATATCTAATATATATAAATTTTCTTAAATAGACAAAATTATCAAAACCTTTTGGCTATATTCGATCAAATTATTTGCTTAATCATACAGCCATGCTCCCATTTTCGATTTCTCTAAATCGCAAAAGTAGGTGCTCCGAAATTCGCAAGTCGCAAGATTTCGCCGATTTAAAACCGGCGACGTATGAGTCCGTGAAATGAAAAGTAAATGGGAAATGTCACTAGGAGAAAAGAACTGCCTTCCTATGAATACATTTTTTTAATATTCTGTGACTATTTGAAATTGTTTTTGTGGACTGCCCTTACAATTTGGATTAAACTATTGTGTTAAACAATTTTCTTAATAACCCTCCCAAATTTGCGCATGCAGCAAAACAGCCTTTGACAACAACAAATTGCGATTTGGCTGGGGCGATAATTGGGAATGAAACACAATCGATAACAAAAAGTTGCGAATTTGGGAGCACTTAAAATAAAATTCGTACGAATTTGTTGAAATCGCAAATCGCAAAAGTAATTGAAAGCCGGAGCACAGCTGATAGATATACATAGTTTTAAGCCCTGCAAAATCTGCAATGATGTTTGTTTTAGCCAAATTGTTATCAAAATTCGGCCAAATTATTTTGCCTGTGTTTTGTCAGCTTAAGTCATCTGGAGTTTGGTTGTTTTTTATAAAAAAAGATTCCATAGTTAGAACACGGTTATATAAATAATAAATTATAAACTATTTATTAATACTATAACAATAAATTTTGAATATAGAAGAAGTTTTTAAGTTTCTGAAAATAGTTTGCACAAATTTTAAAAATATCCATAAATAAGCATTCCACTAACTAAAAATTTGAAAAGCTTTCCAAAAAGAAAAACGATATAAGGAATTTTGTTTACCAAAAAAAAGAAGTATGCAAGAAATTTCCCAGGCAAAGTCGAAATAGTGCTCGCCCTTTGGTTAGAAAACTTATTTGATTGTTCTCCAAGTGCTTCGCCTTTTTTCATTTTATTTATATAAACAAGATCATCAAACAATTCCTTAGAGTTGGAATACTTATGCTTATATACACACGCATATATACAGCAACTTTTCTCTCTATCTATTTCTTTCCCTTTTTATATTTTTTGTTAAAAACATGAAAATTTCATTTAGTTTCTTTAGCAGAAAACTTTTTGCTAGTTGAAGCTGCTGTTGCTGCTGCTGCCGCTGCCGTTGGTTTTTTTTTATATTTATTTTTTGGGTTTTGCCTTTAAATTTGTCTGGCATTGTTGTTGCTGTTGGGACTCCTTTACAAGAAGCAGCATCCACTTTTTAACTCCCTCTCTCAATACATTGCAAGGAAACTTTGTCTGCATTTTTGGGGCGCCTGGCAAGAAGAAGGAAAAACTTTTGCCTGGTTTTTGTCGTATTAACAGCAGTTGCAATGGGATGGAGGAGGTGGGCAGACAAACGATGATGTAGAACGGCGACTGCTAAATACATACTTATACATACATAGAACATTGCAAGAGCAGCTTTTCCCCCACTTAGTTTTCTCAACTATTTTTCAAGATTCGCTTTACTTCATCAGGTTTTGGTTTGGGAACATTTTAAGTTGATATGTTAAATTATTGACTGGCAGCGGCAAACGGCCATCATCGGCACAATGGCTGCTACATTCCAGCTTGCCTTTTCTTACCAGAGAGTGCATTGGCGTCTGTTGTCCTTGCCAGCAACTCAGTCACACACACATACACAGGCAGCAAGTGCACTGGCAGCTTCCTTTTGGCTTCTTGTGCACTCTGCTTCATTTTTTCCCTGGCATGTGAATGTACTTCAAGCGTTTCCGGTGCACATTACAGCAGACGAGGACAACGACGCCATTGTTGACTCCTCCTGCACTCTCTGCCTCTAAAACGGAGTCAACTTTTTGCGCTTTCTTCACTTTATTTCACAGCAAGTAGAAAAAAATTATCAATTTAATTTTGTAACTCAACTTCCGCTCACTGCTTGGGCTTGACACGCCCCATCTCCCAGATTTCTCTCTCTTGCGCTCCACTTCTCTCCCTGCTGAACTATGTTTTCCTTGCACTCGGCATTTTTTTTCATTTTTCTGCTCACTTTTTCCGCCTTGCACATTGTTGACACTGCCTTCTCCGTTTTTCTTCCTGCCACCTCTCGGTTACATAAGCCACGAGTGGAAAAAAGAAAAATTCCTCGCTTGCCAACAAAATGCAACGTATACGCAATATTGTGCAAATTACGTATACGTCGAGTGAGGCAAATATGGTCTCCGTTTTTTTTTTCTTTTTTTTTGTTAGTTTGTTTATGTACTATGTGAAAATATGGAAAGGACTATTAAAAATGAATGAAAAAATAGAAGTTGGCATGCATTTTTTTGGGTGTGGAAAAGTTTGCTTTGAAACTACAAGTATTTTTCACTAAATTAAGTTGGCAATTCAGAAGAATATTTTATAATTATATACTTGGACTTTTGTGCCAAAACACTTATTTTTTTAGAAGCTTTAGTCTTTTCAAAAATTTTATAATAGCTTTATAACCATTTTATAGTTGTTACAAAAGTCAAATGCAAAACGAAAAAAAAGTTTGCGGATGATAGGACTGGGAGGTCTATGAAACAGTACTGTACAATTAAACCAATGCTTTGCAATATAAAATGTTCAAAATTTTTGTTGAATTCTTTTGATTATTAAATGATAGTCAACCGTTGAGCTTGAGCCGACTAAACAAACACGTTGTTGGAAAATATATGTTTTAATTTGGTTTAATTTTGTGAAAACTTAAGAAATTTGTACAAATTCTGCGATTCTTAAGTAGAAAAAATATTAATAAAAGAATTTTTTTCGGTCTTATTATAATTTTCTTAGGCATTGAAATGAAATGAAATTTCTTGCGTTGACGAGCATAAGATGTCGATTTTTGAAATATTCTTGTTCGTTGAACTGACACTACTTAATCAATTTAAAAACCATTGTATACTTAATTTCCTTTCCATTCATGTCTTGCTTGACTCTATATGACCATTATGGTTTGAGATATGGCTTCAAATGTAAGAACCCCGTCCGAAATAATGAAAAAATTCATATTTAATAAACAACAAAAATTTTGTAATCGACTTTTTAGATCACCATTCCAAACTATACTAAAAATATTTCAGTTGAAATGGGTCAATTATTTTGTATACTCAGTTCCGAATCTCAGGCTTTTGCCATTAAAACAGGTTAGCAGTCCTGCGTATTGCAATCAGAAAATGCATCTACACTAGACAATGCACCAATCCAGTACTTTTCCAGCCAAAATAATAAAAAAATTATATTAAAGCTCTCATAAATACGATGCTTAATTATTGTTTTGAACTAAACCTTATACCTAATAGACCACCGAACCACCGCACAGTGGGCGATTTTATTAATTTGGCACTTTTGGAACTTTATGTGTTATTGAAAAAAAAATTATTAGTTAATTTTTAAAACTAAGTATTTATGTCTACTAATTTTTTCCAGTGAAATTTTCATACATTTTTTATGGGTTAATATTTTAAAATTAAGAAACAAAAAAATAATTCTTAATTAGTTCTCCTTTATACCTTATCTTAAAAAATACTTCATATTTTTATATATATTAATTATATTATAATTTATAAAATAATTTAAAATTAAATATCATTTACGACTCAGGATTATTTTTTAAAAGATTAATAACTTCGTCATCTAACTTAATAATTTTTTTAGAGTGCAATGAAGTACTTTTTGATATTGATGATATTAGAGGATCTGATGTCACTAAAAGTGTGTTAAATAAATCCGTCATTGTGCTTAAGCGAGAATTTTTTCTAGTGTGATTCACACGATAATTACGCATATCCTTGTTGCGTGCTTCAAGAGCTTCCTCTGACATCATTCCAATTGGCAGGGATACTATTTTTATAATATCTGCCCCGTGCACAAGAATTTTATGTACTGACGATGGCATATAAAACCAAGGGTACTCCTTTACAAACAGTTTCGCTGTTTCCCATGCATATTGACGAAAAGATTCTATGTCAACTTCATATCCCCATGCCATTGTTCGTAGAATTACGCTGAGTCGTTTAATTAAATCGACACTTACTCCAGTATATCAGAAGCTAAGATTGGTTGCTGGAAGAATTTTCTGGCTGTATTGCCATTATTGGTATTTCCTGATGTCCTGAAGATCAGTTTGAATTTTTTTTTTCCTTTCAGCAACCACTTCTTTATTGGATTCGCGGACTTGCCACTTTTTAATTGGCAATCTATAAGAAATATGCATTATACACTCAAAACACCGAATCCATGCATTAAGGGTTGATAGTTGGTATTTGTACAAATGATCTTTAGATGGACAACAAGAAAATATTTCCAGATCATTGAAACTTTTGGGACTTGTATTACAAATCCCACAGACTTGTGAGGGCGTTTCTGAAATAGAGTTAAATGCCTTTCCATCAATCATTGTTAAATGAAACTCGTGGTTGACTTGGAAATGATCTAACGATGTTGGAAGAATCTCTTGAATATGATTTTCCACATAAGCGACCTCTTCTCGAATTAGATCTGCGGACTCTTTCCAAAAAAATTTTATTTTTATGGGTCTGCAAAAGCGAGTGATAAGAGACGCTCGTTTTGCCAAAGTATTCTATTATTCCTGCCCAAAATCTGCAACGGTACCAAGCAAATAGAAAAAATATGGTCGTCAACTATGCCAACTTCGGTGTCTGAAAATCGCTGACGGTAAGTGGAATGTCCACTACTGCCATCACACCCCCATTTATAAATGGCTTTCAGTTCAAAAAATGGTGAAAAGTTCTCCATTTCATTAAAAGCTGCTTCATTTCCCTGAATTATCATGGAAACAGTGTGATCAACCAAAGTTGGCAAATTTACTTCAGCTGAAGTTTCCGATATTTGGATGCCGTTTGGATAGCACGCTTTTTTCGCAACTCTCAACATATCGTAGCACGGAAACATTTTTGATCCATGTTCTTTTACGGAGCTCTGCATCAAACGGTATGAATTTTTAGTGAAGTCTCCATCAACAAAAAAGAATAAAGCTTCCTCTTGGGTAAAATTTCTTGGGTTTGCCGACTCTGTCTTATTTAGCTTTGCAGGGCTTTCTGATAGTACTCGGGAACCACTCCCTTTTCCACAATTATACATGCTTACCCGAGCGGTTACCATTAATTCTTCGCACGGTTTTGCCTTCACTATATGAGATACTCTTTAAAGTTGTCGATTGCAATCTGAGAACGATTTAGCCGGACGTCCAGGCTTATTGATTGTGCATGGTTCAGTTAGCATTAATAAACCGTTTAACCATTCAGCATTTGATTTTTCAAAATATGCCAGTGATCTGTTACACTTCCTCCACTTCATTCCAAGCTTGGCAGCAAAGTTGTCTAGTTTTTTATTAACTGAAAGGCTTAACTTAACTTTTCACAAGCTCAATCAGCTTGTCCAAAAATTCGGGAATAGTAGTGTTAGAGATGTGAAAAAAATTTCAACTTAACGTGCTTACAACTTCGTGAGTATCGATAGGAAAAATATATAAAAATCGATTTTAATGTAGTAGAGATGTTTTATATCGATTCCATAAACAAAATTATTAAAATTCCACAATTTATTTTTTGACTTATTGTGTGCCAACTTGTATGGCATCGCCCACTGTGCATTTTTGGTTCATGATTTGGTTTTTCCTTCAATCAATAATCCGATTCATGATTCGGTTTATGATTCGGTTTATGATTCGATTTATGATTCGCTTCATTGTTTTATTAGTGATCCGGTCTATTATAGTTTGATTTAAAGTTAGGTTCATGGTTTCGTTAATTTTTTGAGGCATTATACGGTTAATTGTTTGCTCTTGGTTCGGTTCTTGGTTTAGTTTATAATTCGGTTCATACTTCAGTTTATGATTCGGTCCATTATATAGTTTGTGATTTGGTTCATGATTTGATATTTAATTTGATTAATGATTCGCCTTATGATCCGATTCATAGTTCAGTTCATGGTTTTCGGTGCATTAGACTGTTCATGGTATGTTTCCTGATTCGGTTAATGACTTTGTTCATGATTTGGTTTGTGATTCGGTTGAGAGAGTTTGGACCACAGACGATTCATAATCTGCCTTAGGTTTAATTCATGAATCGGCTTATTATTGAATTCATAGTTCGGTTTCTGATTCTTCTTATGTTTTGGTTTATGATTTAACTCATAGTTTGGTTCATGATCTGATTCAAGATTCGGTTCTCGGCTTAGTTCTTAATATGGTGTATGATTCGGATCAAAATTAGGTCCATTATTCGGTTAATGATTTGGTTCATGACTTGATTCATGATTTGGGTGCATGATTTGGATCATGTGTTGGTTGATAATTCGGTTCTTGATACGGTTCATGATTCGGTCTATTATGATTCAATTCAGAGTTGGGTTCGTGGTTTGGTTTGAATTTAGGTTCCTTTTACGATTCATGATCTGGTTCTTAGTTTAATTCACGGCTCGGTTTGTAATTCAAATTATGGTTCGGATTATGATTCGGTTCATGATTTGGTTTATGACTTGGTAATTGATTGGATTAATGATTAGGTTCTGGTTCTGTTAATGATTCGATTGTTAAAGTTCGATTATAGTTTTTTGACTAGATTCGATTTATGAATAGATTCATGAATCGGTTCATGATTCGATTACTGATTCAGTTTATTATGACTCGATTGAAAGTTTGGTTCATTGTGTGAATTGGAGTTTGATTCGTTTTAAGATCCAGGTTCTTGCACCTCCTGCAAACACTTCATATTTTTTAGGTATTCATAGAAATTTATAAGAAAAAAATAATGTCTGAGATTGGCTTTTTGCCACTTTTACCAAAGAAAATGCATATATATGCATTATTAAGCATCCACACTCGCACACTCAGATACACCCTGCACCCCTCCTGCAGGACACCCAACTGCAGCACTTAGCATTTAAGTGGGTGGCATTTTCCGTGCTCGTCGCTTTGCCTTCGCTAAGACATTTTGGCAAATCTTCTTTAACAAGAAGCGAGAAACAGCAGCAGCAACAACAACAGAAAGCATAAAATGCTATGAAAAAGCAAAACACACACCAAGACAAAACTCAAACATAAGTCGCACACACACACACACACAAAGGACGAGAAAGAGACCGCCAGAGAGAAGGAAGAGCTAAAGCCGCAAGGAGCCAAGAAGCGGCAAGGACGTTGTGTTATAAATTTTATGAGCTTGCCAGAAGCAGCCGCCAACGTTGTGTGTATCTGTGTGAGGCTCATAAAAATAAGTTGCACTCGTGCCACGCTTTTCTCGCTTTTCTTTCTCCACTCTGTACAAACACAAAAAAATAAACTTTGCCTGGGTGTTGGCATTTAACTGTGTGTTGTGTGTGTGTGTCTCTTGGCAGTCAGTCAGTCAGCCATTGTTGCTCCACTCTCATCCTGCCGCGCCACCTTCCTCTCGCCTTGTCGTCGTTGGGGCTTGACAGGCAAGCGGAAACATAACCAGAAGGATAACGTTATAATGCCCCAGTGGTACAATACACATACAACAAAAACCATTTCTCCATCGTCTTCCCGCTCTCTCTCTCTCTCACACTCACTCACTTTCTCTCTCTGTCTCCCTCAACAGTGTTGCCTTCTTCTGTGTGTAGGACTCCTCGGCAGCTTTTGGCTTCGTCTGCTTTTTTTTTTTGCACTGCGTTTGCTTTTGCTCGCTTTTTACGTTGTAGCGAGATCCGCTTTTTGTGTGCAAGGCAAATGGATACTGAAGGTAGGTGGACTATGTGAACGGGAATAGTGTAGAGGAAAACCAAGTAAGCAATCGCTTCAATTTGCATTCAAAGATGAGAAAATAGTGGGGGCTGACAAAAAAAGGAAGAGGAAAGAATTAAGGATATTTGTATGGATACGGCAAATCGATAGCAACTACGCCAGATTTTGAAGGGAAAGTCGAAAATCAGTTTTGTATTTAATTTAACAATTGGAATTGATCAATTAGAAAAGAGAGAAGAGAGGCGGCCGTTGGAGTTTTTGTGAGAGAAGCCGTTCGAAGGATTCATGGATGAATTTCGCATCCAACTAAATCACGAACTGTAAGAGCGCCTGCGAACTCCTATGGATGAACAAGCTCCAGTAAAACCGGAGTACGATCGGAGGCCGAAACTGTTAAGCATATCACCACGATCTTAGACGCGCTACTTATGACCGATATGAAGCGGACTTGCCAAATGTTCTTGAAGCTGCGTTCGGACATGTTTCAGCCTCAAGGTATACTAAAGTCGTGCAAATGTATGTAACATGCAAAAGGAATCATTTCCGTCCATATAAAGTATATATATATTTTTGATCAGCATCAACAGCCGACTCGATATAGACATGTTCGTCTGTCCGTCCGTCCGTCTGTCCGTCTGTTTGTAAGATCACCTAGATCTCAGAGATGGTAAGATTAGAGGTTTAAAATGTATGAGACAAATGCTTCTTTTATCTGCACGCAGAATAAGTTTGTTTCCAGTTTTAGCCACGCCCCCTCCCGCCCCCGCAATTTGGAAAAAACGTAATTTCTCCTACAGTTTTGCAGATAGACGATTCGTTTCCTTTGGAGATAGTTAGTAATTAGCAAAATGAATCGATTTGCCAAAGAAATGATAAAAATCGGATGAACGGTTCTCAAGTTATGAGTAAAAAAGTGAACCAAGCCCCCCCGCTACCCGCCTCCCACTATCAAAAAATTGTTGCATACTTTTCAGATGGTCACCCTAAGGAACGCAGGAACACTGTTAAACATGTTTTTTCATGAGTAACGGGTATATCGAAGTCGGTTAGAGCCGACTTTGACTTGCGCTCTCCTTTCGTTGTATAATTGTGGTGTAAAGCGAGGTTGTTGTTCGCCTCTTTTTGGCACAGGTTTCTCCTACGCGTTTCGGGAAATAAATTCCCTTTTTCGGGGACTCTGTATATTTGAATTATCATTAGACATATATGGGGCATTCCATACAAAAAAAACTTTTTTCTGGGATGATGTCTCCGAATTGGATGATAATTGGCCCAAAGGGAGATTATTATGAGAGAAGCTTAACCCCACAATGAGAGCTTTTTTGGAGCTCTTTTGCGGAAGTTCTACGCTTAAAAGTGCAATATTGTGCATTTTTTAAATTTTCAATAACTCGAAAACGGTTTAAGATAGAGCTTGGCAATTTTTTTCCAAATGTTCAGGACTAAAAAGCCCTTTTTAAAAAAATTTTGAAATTTTTTTTAATTTCTTACCTTTCTTAAAAAACAAAGGATTTTTTCAAAAAACTTAGTCTAGCAAAAAAGAACCATCCTTCAAAAACTCTCAAAAAATATATGTGAAAGCCGCATCTTTTCCAAACATTTTGAGTGCTCGAACATAACTGTAGCTTGAAAATTGAGAAAGTTATGGTCATTTTTGTCATATAATCTCAAAAATATCAGTATGAAAAATTTATTAAAAATTTCTAATAAATTTTTTTTTTGGTTCTTAATTTAACCACGTATATTACTGAAATCAAGAGTACGGAAAAGGTGCTTGTGATGGGGCAGCGGAGCGGTTAAACGGCTTGACTGGCAATACTGCCTGCAGCAAGAAACAAGAAATCAAATACTTACAGCTTTATCGATGGGCATTTGAAAACCATCAATGTTTTTTTTTTGCACCATAAAAGATTACCAGCAGTGTCCAGAATATCTGAAAACCAGGTTCAAACATTTTAAAACAATCAAAGGGACTCTTTGAATTCATCATGCGGTTCCTGTGAATGATTTCTCACTTAAAGTCAAGACGACATCAAGAAGTGTAATTTCATAATTAGTTAGAGTGTAGTTTATTTTTTAGAGCATCTATGAATGCGATTGGTTTGTTTTTTCCTTTCAGCTTACTTTTATTTTTAGGCTAATATAATTAAAAAAAAAATAAGAAAGAAAAGAACAGTCGAGCACGCCCGGTCGCATTACACACCGTGTCAGTACAGGTCGCAGCTTGAATTCTCTACCGATTGAATAATTTAAAATCGATGTCCTGGGAATTCCACTACGAAGTAATAGGGTGTCTTTTATATATATTTTACTGTAACATTCAAATCCAAAGCGTTCTTTTCTGGGTCCTAAAATTTTATTTAATAGCTTAAAAAAGATCTTTGGGCCGAATTAAGAACCAAACAAAAAATTTATTAGAAATTTTTGATAAATTTTTCATACTGATATTTTTGAGATTACTTGACAAAAATGGCCATAACATCCTCAATTTTCAAGCTACAGATATGTTAGAGCACTCAAAATGTTTGGAAATGATGCGGCTTTCACATATATTTTTTTGAGAATTTTTGAAGGATGGGTCTTTTTCGCTAGACCATGTTTTTTTGAAAAATACTTTGTTTTTCAAGAAAGTTAAGAAATAAAAAAATTTTCAAAATTTTTTTAAATCCTGCACATTTGGAAAAAATTGCCATGCTCTTAAACCGTTTTCGAGTTATTGAAAATTTAAAAAATTCACAATATTGCACTTTTAAGCCTAGAACTTCCGCAAAAGAGCTCCAAAAAGCTCTCATTTTGGGGTTAAGCTTCTCTCATAATAAGCTCCCTTTGGGCCAATTATCATCCAATTCGGAGACATCATCCCAGAAAAAAGTTTTTTTTGTATGGAATGCCCCATATACATACACATTAAACATATTTCTTCATTTTCAAATACCTATTTTAGTGGGCGTCATAGTGTTGTTGCATTACACGATTGTTTATTTCTGTACGTTGTTTTAGTTCACCGAGTTCCATAGACTATCCAGTTCAGGTGGCGGTCAAGACAAGCCAAGGTACTTGAGCGCAGAATCCGAACAGGGGTCCATTAATCAGGTCCCCACCAAAATCATTATGCAGCAGGATCAGCAATTTGCAGTTATAAGCAGGGATCGCAAATAAGAGTTATGGACTTTAAAAAAATCAAAGCCAAATAAGTGTCCTAGACCCTTTTGGAGACACCCCATATACGAATTTTGAGTGAGCAATCCAAAATCAGGATAAACTTTTATTTTCAATTTTTAAATAAAAATCGAGAAATAACTCTTATTTTTATTATAAAAATTGAAAATAAGACTTATTTTTGATTTTTATTTATAAAAATTGAAAATAAGACTTATTTTTCAATTTTTATTATAAAAATTGAAAATAAAAATTGATTTTGAATATCTTTTAAACTAAAAGGCGCATTTCAAAAGTGAACATATATCTATGATCTATGATTCAATACCTTTCCAATGATACCTCACATGTCCTTGAAGGATCAAGGATAAGGATTAAGGATACCAATTTTTTTTATTGATTCAATGCCGCTGCTTATACATTTCGCTCACTTATTTCAAGTCTGCCATAACTCAAACACGTTAGAAAGTCGGTCAAGCCCTGCAAAGTGAAATGGCACATCAGTGTTTTAGTCCCAGTTTATATAAGCACTAGAACTACTTTTTGTTCCTATGGCAGCTTTATGCTATAGTCATCCGACCCGGCCGGTTCCGACATATGTGCAGCGCATTTGTACCAAAAGACTTCGTGCAAAGTTTGGTTGTGATAGTTTTAAAACTGACGGAGGAGGTAGCTATATCAACTCAGCTTGTCATGCTTCCTCCTGTGCGTTACAAATATCCTGACAATTTTAATATACCCTCTCCAAGGGTATAGAAATATCTCTTAGTCCTTAACTCGGAAATCATATCACCTTTTAAGTCGCATATCGATTTGTTTTTTACACCCGTTACACGTAGAGTAAAAAGGGTATACTAAAATCGTGCAAATGTATGTAACAGGCAGAACGAATCACTTCCGACCATATAAAGTGTATATATTGTTGATCAGCATCAACAGCCGAGTCGATATAGACATGTCCGTCTGTCCGTCCGTCCGTCTGTCTGTATGAACACCTAGATCTCAGAGATGGTAAGAGATAGAAGTTTGACATGTATGGGACAAATTTTGGTCAAATTTTGGCCACGCCCCCTCCTGCCCCCGCAATTTGGAAAAAACGTTATATCTCCTACATTTTTAGGGATAGACGTTTTGTTCCTTCTAGATATAGTTAGTAATCGATTTGCCGAAGAAATGATGAAGATCGGATGAACGGTTCTCAAGTTATGAGCAAAGAAGTGAACCAAGACCCCCCGCTACCCACCCTAAAAAAATGTTGCATACTTTTCGGATGGTCACCCTAAGGAATGCAGGAGCACTGTTAAACATGTTTTTTTCATGAGTAACGGGTATATCGAAGTCGGTTAGAGCCGACTTTAACTTATGCTCTTGTTTTTTTATTGTTGATCCAATGACGAGCTATGATCAACACGTTTCACTTTTGAACTGGCTTAGCCGGCTGGTTCGGCTTGCTTCATAGTACCAGCCTACACATCAAGTTTTCAGTTCAAACCATAAGTCATTTTTAAGAAATGACTCTTAACCAAGGCTGAAAACCTCTGAAATTCTGTAAAAGGTTCGGCTTTTAAACTTAAATTCTATAGAAACAGCCCTTTCAATAATATCAATGCCGGACTCTCTTCTTATTTACAAGCAAAAATTGTGAAACTGATACGTTTCTTATGCTCTATCTATGTTCTTCATTGTTGGTCATCCATGGTTCGGGGTTCACTATTGTCAAAACCATGGCAATAGTTAGTTATTTTCCTTATGATCTTGACAATGTTCTTTACCTTTGGTCATCCGTGGTATTAATCGCGGTTCGGTATTATCATAAACAGGGCAATGAAGTTATGTGTGATAGTTTGTGGTCTTAAAAACAGTTTCTTAAGCATTTCGCGGTTTTGTTACCATTGAGATCCCTTACCTGCGAATTGCGCCTATGCATTGATGCTGACATGATTTTTCACTTGGTTGACAATTTCGTCTTTCGTAATTACTATTTTTATCCTCATTGGTTTTTTTCGCGATTTAATAAGTCCTCAGTCAGTGTAAATGGTTTAAATGCCTCAACTATCACAAAGTCTGTAAATTCGTTTTACACTCCGTGTGCTCAACTAAAAACCATTTTGTACTTAACTAAAATTGATTAGTACGCACGAGTGGTGAACACAAAAAAGTTCGGTACTTGCTTTTTTCGGTCGGTGCTTTACAAATTATTTACCGTTCTTGTGATTTCGTACAGTAAAATGTTAAATTGGCTATATAGCACCTCCAACGGGGCCAAGCCATATTCTCATCTCACATGGACAGTATAACATATAAATATCAGTTTGAAAATTTTACACAAATCAGTGTACACAACACAGCAAATATTTCTGCATCATTAAGTCAAAATTAGTCACTTTTGAGTTATGACAGACTTGAAGTAATTGAGCGAAATGTATAAGCAGCGGCATTGAATCAATAAAAAAAATTGGTATCCTTAATCCTTATCCTTGATCCTTCAAGGACATGTGAGGTATCATTGGAAAGGTATTGAATCATAGATCATAGATATATGTCCACTTTTGTAATGCGCCTTTTAGTTTAAAAGATATTCAAAATCAATTTTTATTTTCAATTTTTAAAATAAAAATTGAAAAATAAGTCTTATTTTCAATTTTTATAAATAAAAATCAAAAATAAGTCTTATTTTCAATTTTTATAAATAAAAATCAAAAATAAGTCTTATTTTCAATTTTTATAATAAAAATAATTCTTAAAAATGATTTTTATTTTAAAAATTATAATCGTTACGATCCCTGGTTATAAGAGAACACTAAGGTACAGCCGCTCCAATGCACTATGGGGAAAATGACTACTTTATCTGGCATTTATTATTGTGAGTTAACCAAAAGAGATTTTTCACTGCGGTTTTTTTTTATTATGATGTTATAGACCATTAAAAGCTATTTTAGAAAAATGGGCGTGTCAACGTCCCTTCCGCCCAAAAAAAAAAAATAAATAATTTTTTTCGTGCATTTTTAGATATAAACTTTCCAAATTCAGTCACTTATACGTGCTTACGTTGCAGATAGGATTTTCGCCACGCCCCCTTCCGCCCCCAAAATCATGAAAACCCGTTTAGTTTTGTTAATTTTCTTTATTTCAAAAGGACTTGCAGAGAGACATTGACTACTGTCTCTGATACATCAATTTTGTCTGGTCTGCATTGCTTCTTTTGCTCTGCCACATGTTTATAAATTGGGTAAATATCTACATTTCTCTTACAAATGTAATCTCGGATAGCACAATACTGCTCCTTGGTCAATCCTTGATCCAAAATTAACGCCAATGCTTCATCTTTGGACGCACTTATAGGCTGATCAATGGGCTTTGTCAATCCTTCCCTGACTTGCTTGGCTTTTTCCAGGGTACTTGCAAGTATTTGAAGAACTGCAGCAAGATCATGTAGTCCTTGTTTCCGGGCAGCTGCGATTGCTGCATGAACTAGCAAGAAAACATCATGACTTTGAAATTTGGATAGGTCCGCTGCTTGCAGTCTTTGAGCCCTTTCGCCTTTCGATTCAAATGGAAGAAGTGGCCGTCCAACTGGTCTATTACATTTTTTAAGGGCAAAGTTGTAGTACCGTTTTTCCATTGCGAATATCTTCTTTCAAAGTTCTTATAAGTGCTATTACATTTACGCCAATTATAATGCAAATGGTTGCAAAATTGGTGGCTTTTTACTTTTAAAATATTTTCATCAACTTTATTGCACGCATGCAGTTCAAATATCTTTGAAATGCCTTCTCTCGTCCGTGCCGGCCCCTCTCGCTATTCCACACAGCAAACAAATCGAAGTTGGAAAAAATGATGTTACCTAATAAAAATGCAAATTGCGCCAAAAGAGGGAAAAAGAGGAAATTAAGACCAATACCTGTTAACTCAGAATTCACAACGCTACAACAAACACTTTGACAAACACATAAACAATTCTAAACTCTTTTACATAATCCTTTCCAAAGTTGAAATTTGTTAATAAAATTCCAGCTTTAGGAGCGCTTATAAAACGACAAAATATTAGTATACACACGCACAATTTGAACGATTTTTTATATTAAACATACAGTGCAAACCTGCGAAATTAGTGTTCATGACTTGATTTTCTTCTAATTGTGTTGCCAACACAGAATATTAAAAACAAAACTCAATGCAAAAATTTACAAAACTTGGCCGCACGTGCTTTCAATTGCAACAGCTGACTTAACAGCTGTCATTCTCACATAGGACTGTTAAATTTAACATTTTGAGTTTAGGGCATAACAGTCTGATGTTTTCTTAATGTGTTAACAGCAAATTTTTGCCAATTATAAAACTTTTAAAAAACATGCAAATGCCAGATAAAGTGGTCATTTTTCCCATAGTGCAATGGGGCGTATACACAATGGTGGCAAAAACTTGAAACAACTTTGATTTGCTTGCAGACAAAAGGAGTCCATATTTCAAATTTGGGTTTTCCAGCTCTTTCAGTCTATGAGATCTAGGTGTTAATACAGACAGACGGCCAAGGCTATATTGACTCAGCTGTTGCACCTGATCGAGAATTTACATACTTGATATGGTCGGAAATGTGTCCTTCTGCCTGTTACATACATTTTTACGACTTTACTCTTCGAATAAAGCCCCTAAGCAGTAGAGAAGGGACTTCAAAATCTGTAAGCCTGCATAACGTCCTCTGCAAAAGCCGATTTGGTGGTGAAGATCTGCCATAGTGTAATTGTTTTTTATAGTTGTTCTTCCTTTAAGATTAACACGCGTTCTCCCTTTCTCTCACTTACAGAACTTTTTCTGAAGTTGTGAGTCTTGTTCCGTTGAATCAAATTGATAGGGCATATCGCAGTCGCCTCTTTGCTTGCAAAAATTAAAAACTTTTCCGACTACTTATTTTATGATTTTCCCAGCTTTTCTTTTGCATATTTTTTTTTTCCTGCTGCTGCTGTTGATTGCGTTGCCTGCTGTCTGTCGCCTCTGTCAGCCTGTTTGTGTGTGGGCGTGTTTGTTTTTTTTTTTTTTATTATTATTTTGTTTTTCTTTGTGCGCCGTGTCCTTTTTGTTTGCCTGTGCTCTGGCCCGTTGCGTATGTTCCGCCTGGACTTTTTTGTTGTTGTATAATTTTGTTGCTTCATTCATTGTTGGTTAAATGTTAAAAACAAGAGAGAGCGAGAGAGAGAGAGAATGGGACCAAACGAGGAAGAGCAAAGGGAATTGCAATTCCAAAAAACGAACTGCCCATAAAAGTATGCTACAAAAAGAGGCAAACTCAAGCACATATAGTAAAGTAAACTTGCCACGCCCACGCCAACGCGCACACCCCCTCAGCAGTTGCAGTTTTTTTTTTGCAGAATTTGATGGTGAAAATGATTTTCGGTTTTCAGTGTTTTCTTTTTACGATGACGCTGGCAGTTTTTGTACGCTTTTGTTTTGCACCCAGTGGGTGAGAGCGGGGTAACAGTGACAGCGTACGCAATGTGCGCGAAAATGAAATAAACTTTATAGGAGAGGGCCACAGCAGTGTGGGCGTTGACAAACTCTGGGCCAGGATCCAGGACCCGGACCCGGACCCGACTGCCATGACGGAGGCCAAGTTGAACAGGCGAGTAGCTTGTATAGCAAGTGGCAATTTCACGCGGCAAGCTTTCTACTGACGAGCACACACAAACTGTGTGAGTGTGGAGGAGGGGGTTGGGTAGAGGATGGCTGGCCAAATCCATTTCGTATTCAGTGCTCGTAAAGTTGAACTGAGCTGGGGGACCGGGGGCGGTGGTCAGGGAGGCAGGATTTGTAGGTGAAACTGATGTTTTATGCTGTGGGTTTTGAAAATCCTGCGTTGCGTGTTGTGTTGCCTCCACCTGGAAAACGCATAAAACCCCGTCGAGCCAAAAGGCAAACTAGAAAATAGCAAAACGTTCAAAATTGCCAGCAGTAAAATTTTTCGTTCGCCCCATAAATGAAAAATGAAACTTATCTCTCTCGCTTGCACTCACACTCGGTCGAAGACCGTAAAAGACATGAAGGAAATTTAAAAAGTGAAGAAGAAATTCCCTCAAGAGTTTTATTTTGTGGCTTGAGATCAGGCCACTAAATGTCAAAGGAATGCCTCAAATGAAATTCAACTTAACTAAGTAAATGAGAAATTTAATAAGAGTGGAAAATTATTGATTGAAATGGACACGGGCGCCAGTTGGAAATAGAAGGTTTTGCGTCATTTTGAATGAAATGAACTTTTCAAATAGTATATTAATATTGTCATTTAGTTTTGATAAGAAAATAATATCTTTCTGCTCCAAAAACAATATCATTCACTTAACTTGATATTAAATAGTATCAGAATGATACTAAAAATGGTAAAAATATCGATTTGAAATTTTGAACATATCAATTTGATATTTTTTTATATCGAAGTAAAATTGAGATGCAATAATAAAATTTTTTTCAGTGAGTGTCTACCGTTCATATTGACGAATTCAATATGAAGGTTCAATTAAGTTGCTGACCATTTGCCGCTGTATTGTGCATTATTTCTGCACATGAGTTAAATCTACGAACGGACTTCGAAAACAGGTTTAAGTCCGTGCAAATAAGCAAAACTTTCAATGGTTCTGAAGGCATCTCAATTGATATGATTGCTATGGTATTCCCCTTAAAGGATATAAAGAGAAATAACACTTAACAGTTTTTTAAAAAGTTTTAGAGATTACATCCGAAGCTCATTCCAATTTATTGGCAGTATATTTAACATTTTTGGTTTGGCGAGAGCGCGTCCACTAAATGTAGTCCGATCGCAGCCAAACTTTTTCCTATATGTAATTGGACCAAACGAAAGTTTTTCCGAACGGGTAAAAGCGAAAATCAGATTCTAATTTATATTAATAATTCTAAAAAAAAACATTATTAAAAAAAAAATTTTTTAAATTGTCTGTTTCGATAAGATACTAGCCAAGTTTACAATCAAAATTTGCAAAATTTATATTTAAAATGTTGCTATGATAAGGTTGTTCCCTAAAAGGATATTAAAAGAAATAACACTTAGGCCCATTTTCTCAATGTCCGGTTAGTCAAACTTACCGGCAGGTTAGCCGAATTTGAGTGTCTCATGCTGTCTTTGGCGAAAACCAGCCGGCAACTTTAACCGCAGCCTCACGATGGGTTCAAATTTTAACCTCCCGGCAAGTCTCGATAAAACTCTCGATATTTTCACTCGATAGACAACAGCTGTGTCGAACACTTGTTTTATTGCCAAACCAAAATGTTTATAAATAAACGAATTTGTTGCATCCACGAAATAAAATTGGGAGGCAGGCAGTAAGACAGGAAGAGACTTGAGGCGATCTGGAACAGAAAGTCCAGCAGAATGGCAGCCGACGCAATGGCAAATGTCTTGACCGCAGCGCCGGCAAATTCAAAATGGCACCAACAGGCAAACTCACTGCCCGCCGTCTGCGAAATCGAAGGATCAACTAGGCCAACGGCCGATTGTGATCCAACTGCAGATACGTGTGCAACATAACGAAAATACTATCCAGCACCAGGAACGGTATCACCACAATGGCCAACATGGAAATAATAGAGAGTGTAGTAGGATGGGGGCTAATTATTTAATGCTCTGGATGAAGTAAAATTTTTTCAAAGATTCAGGTTGACAATTTCAGCATGTAATATAATTCTTGCTGGGACTACACATCAACTGGTTTTGCGATCATGTAGAAGCTTCCTTATCATTGTGGGTTACTTCCTTGGACTCAGACTTTCTCGGCGAACCGTGCAGTTATTCATGTGTCTCACGATAAGGCATTACTGGCTTTCACAAACACACAGAGACTGAATAATTTGTGATTAAATTTTAAAAGTCAATTGAATGTATTGAAAGATTACATATTATTAATATTATATAATCTTACAATCATTATTAAACTCATTTTCCAATACTGGGTCTAAGCTTGGGATTACCAATATATTGGGAAATGGACGAGACTCCAGCGGTGCTGGGAATGCCGTCACCAGTGCGATAATTTCTTGCTTATCAGTTGCAAATAGTTTTGTTAGATCTCGAACTTTTCCCGCAACGCTTTCCAAGTGCGGTGAACTCTGGCTTGACCGGCAAACAGATCTCTAAGTCTTTGATAGGCTTCAGTTTCCACATGGAACATCAAAAATATATTTCTTTGACTCTACAAGGCCCACCAGCCACAGAAAAGTTCTTCTCTCTAGGCATCCAAAACAAACACAGCTGATTCGTTGACAGTGTTTGGTCACACTATGGCAGCGATAGCGATCTATCGATATCAGGCGAACCTGCACAGAAAAAAAAACGCCGAGATATTTTCAATCTTTTAAATCTTGGAGTAAGCCCGGCACGAGCTTGAAAATTCAATCTCGATTTCCGGGATATTCTACACAATTCAATCTTTTAAGGATTGATCCATTCCTTTCGAGCTTGTATCATTCCAAATGTGCTTACTACAATCCCTTTCGAGATCACATGCGCATAAATTAGAGAGCGAGAGCGAAGAAATATAAGTAGCCACTCAGACACGCTGACACAAACATTGGATATGGTGGTGTGCGATGAGATGCCGTTCCAGTCCTGTTCAGTGCAAATCGTCGTGTGTTCGAGTCCCAGTGGAGCCAAAAATTTTTATATTTATTTCTTTGTTTTTTCAGAAATCTAAATTAACCAAAACTGATGTGAGAGGTCTTTGAAGTGTATAAGGATGTCCTATGGCAAATGGCATGGCGGAGGAAAAGAAAAATAGTAATCTATCCTGAGATCAAATCAATCTTACATATCGAGCATGAGTTAATCTAGAATAGGCATAAAATGATCCAGTTTTGGGATTCAATTGTGCTCGAATTTTTTGCACAGTTCATTCTTTCACAGGATTACCCCGGGATATATGTAATCCTTCTTAGGATTGAAAAAGTCGGATCAACTCAATCTTTTTTCAGATCGGGGCAATCATATCCGAGATTACGTTGTTTTCATTACCGCTTGGGATTGATTTGATCCCATATGGATTGATTTTTTTTTTGAGTGTGCCGGTAAGTCTCGTTGAGAAAACCAAATGACTTACCGGCAGGTTATTCCGCCCGGCAAATTTGACCAGTCGGTACCTAACCGCAACTTTTGAGAAAATGGCCCTTAAAATTTTTATACCCGTTACTCGTAGAGTAAACAGCCGAGTTGATATAGACATGAGGAACACCTAAATCATTTAGAGTTACGAAATATAGTTATATACCTATAAAACATCTGCCAAATATATAAAGAAAAAATTTCACTTAAATCGGTCAAGACGTTTCGGAGGAGTTTGCTAACAAAGTTTGCAACACAAGATTATTTATGAGAGAGCGGAAGAGCAAACAGGGACAGCTATGCGACTAAACTTAGGTGTAAGCAAGCGAATTTTAGTTAAGGGAACTTTTTCTTAATTTTTTTTCCATAGTTTTGAAGGAATGAGACGTGTTTTGCTCTCCCTAGTAAATTGAATGTACAAGAATGTTTGAGCATATACATAAAATATCACACAGTTGTTAAAGTAGGAGAAGAAAGAGTAGAAATCTTTAAAGAAGGAGAAGGTTCAACTTAGAAAATGACGAGCATCATTTACATGGTACAAATGAGAATGGGGGAATTTAAATCTTGTACGTACAGCACAAATAAGAATATATGATTTTAAATAGAGTAAAAAATCTCCAAAAACAAAGCGCACTGCTTTTGCATAAGCTGGCTTCTGATTTGTCACAGTCCTAGGCACTTCTTTTAAAGAAGTGAATAAATGACCAACTAACAAGACCAAAAGAAGTAAAGTAAACTCATTCCAATCTGAATAATTTACTCTTTTGTACAAAAATCTCTCTTCATTTTAACACATTTTCACACATTTATAATTTCCTCAAAAGAAGAGCCAACCAATAACAAACATATCTACACACACACAAACACACACTCGGAAGAGAAAAGTTAAAAATTTGTGCTTACAAAATGCCAGGCGAACAGCATCAAGCACCAAGTGAAGGATATGAACCAGAAAAATTGAGTAAAGTGAAAGAACAGGACAGGATATACTCGTCGTACACATGCCAAATGGTTGTGGTGTGAAGCAAATGCCAAGAGTCCTTTTATGACTATCGTATAAAGGATTTTGTGTGCGATTTTGCGGGTCAGGAAAAGAAAAGAAATGGAAGTTAAATCAATGAAATTTGTTTTAAATTAATATCCACATTAATCCGAGTAAACATATACCTGAGGGAGGCGTGGCAGGGCCTGTTGATGTCTGTTTTACATGCAGCAGGAGTTGAAGGATCAACATTTATATAGACAACACAGGGCACTTGGGCCAAGGGAGCAAAAGGATATGCCAAAGTACACACACACACACAGAGAGACACAAATATGTGCCGTTATACAAATTGTAACTGTTCTGTCTGCCACACGTGCATTTGGCCCAACCACCCAACAGAATGAAACTTCAGCTCAGACAATGTGTGTTGGCTTACGTGCCCATATCTCTCTCTCTCTCTCTTTCCCTCTACCAACACATACGCAGATGTATGTATATACGTTTATATGTGTCTGTATGTATGTTTGCATAAATAGACAATGAGCAAACAGCTTGCGCGCTGAATGATAACGTAGGAGCAAGTGGAAACAAGGACCCCCAGTCACAGTCAAACCCAACAACAACTCAGCTCACAGTTCCATTGTGCCATGTGGCAGGCAAAACGACAATAGCAACAATAACAACAACAACAACTACTAATACAACAGCAACACACACTCATATGGCCTGGCTTGCATGTCACCAAAAGTTGCCATCCTCACACTCACACATATACACAAGGTCTGCCTTTTCCCCTATCTAAACCAAAAAGGAAAACTTCAACTTTTGCTACCTTCAGGAAGAAAGAAACGTAAATAATTATAACGAACTTTAAATACTCTGATAAAAATTCATTTTTAATTTCAAAAGAAATAAATATTTTTGGGAATAAAATTCTCCAAAATCATAATATTTCTCTGACAAAATACTTCATATACTGCTTTTCCTTTTATTTGAGCTGAACAGTAAAGCCGAAGTTTCATAGGCAAATTATTTGCACACATTTTTATTAATATTGAGTTGATTAGGACAAGTTAGAAAACTTTTCGGTCATATTTGATCAATTTATTTGTGATGCAAGCATAGTTTTAGTGAAAACTCTTGCTAAATCTGCATTCAAGACTACTTAGTCAAAGTTTCAATAAAATTTGGTGAAATAATTTGCAGGCAAATAATTTGCAGGCAAATAATTTACAGGCAAATAAATTGCAGGCAAATAATTTGCCCCAATTTAAAAAAAAAGCTTGGCGCAACAGGTCAAACAGGGAGATCAATTAATTTGCTTGTGTAACAATAGTTTTAGTAAAAACTCCTGCAACCATGGTTATTCGGCTAAAGTGTTAACAAAATTTGTGCAAATAATTTTCCTGTGGGACTTTAACCAAAAGCATTGTTCACACGGACAAATAATTTGTCCTAATTTTTTAAAAGAAATGTGGCGCAAAAGGTAAATTAAGAAACTTTTCGGTCATTTACAATACATTTTTTTGCGTGAGAAACCATAGTTTTAGTAAAATCTCCCGAAAAACCTGCAATCATAGCCAAAGTGTTAAAAAAATTTGTGCAAATTATTTGCCTGTGAGACTTATGAATATAGCTTTGTTCACAATTCAAAATAGTTTGTCCAAACTGTGATGCAAATTTGGCTTAATAGACCTAATTAGGAAACTTTTTGGATATATTTGATTAGTTTTTTTTGAGTATGAAACCAATGATTTAGTTTTACTTACTGCAATATATGCCATCATGGCTATTTAGTAAAACTTTCAATAAAATTTAGGGAACATATTTGCTTATGGGACTTTAGGTTAAAGCTTTTTTACACAAGCAAATAATTTGCACAAGTTTGTATACAAATCCGGCTAAACAGTCCCAATCATGTCATTTTTCCCATGTTTGATCAAATTATTTGCTTATGAAACTATTGCTTTAGTCTGACGTCCTGCAAAATCTACAATCTTGACTATTCATTTTGCCTGTGGGACTTAAGTCCTTAAGTTAAGGTCCCACAGGCAATTAATTTGCGCAAATATTACAAAATATTTGCCTTAAGTGGGAACACCGAATAATTTGCGCGCTAACATTTGCCAAGTAGCCTTTGCCTATGTTTGTGCACCAATAATTTGAAGGAAATATTTGCCTAGTGGAAACACCCTCGGCCAATTTTGTTTGCGGGTTTGCGAGTTTGTTCTATCAAGCCAATTGTAAGAGCAAACACTGGAAATATTAAAAAAAAAATTTTACAAGTAAATTAAAATAAACGACAGGACCACGAAAAAAAACACAATTAAATTATTTAAATTATTTTGTTTGCTTAAACAAATCAGCCAACTTCATTCTTAAATTAAGTAAAATGGGCAAACAAATATTTATTAAAATTTGCCCCCAACTGTGTGAACACTAACGCAAATTATTTGCGTAACGCGGAGGGGAAATATTTGAGCAAAGTTTTCTAAGAGCAGATATTTGCTCATGTGGGACGAACCCCAAAACGGAAAAATTGTAAGTAACCAGGTCCCAGCATTCCCAAAGCTAATATTTGGTTTTTAATTGAAAATAAAAAATTCTATATTAATTTTAAATAGGCGCGACAGAGACTTAAAGTTTTGAGAAAAAATTACTCAAACGACACGTTCATTGAATTGAAACTTTTTAAATCGAAATTATTTGTTCATTGCAATTGCTGTCATCTTTTGGAATAACACATAATAGTAGTCGTTTATTATTTAACATTTTAATAGTTTTTAAATAAAAACAACAACTATTTATAAGTGAAAAAAATATATGATAATAAGCAACACTGCGTATGAGTTATTTACAAAAACTTTAGAGGCTGTTCGCGCCCTTTAAAACTCGACCTTTTTTACTTTTGATTTATTTTGCGCTTAGAAAAATTTCATACCTATGGGGTCCAACCTAGGGAACACCAAATTGATTTACTTAAAATTTTACATTTCAAGGCTAACTTTATTTGCGCAATGTGTTCAAATTTTGTTTGCTTGTGGGACCTTAGCTTAAGACATTTTTACAAAGGCTAATAGTTTTCCCAGATTTGGATAAAACATGGCTAAATAGGCCTAATTAGGCTTATATTAAAAACTTTATGTTTTAGTCGTACTTTATTAAATTATTTGCGTATGAAATCATTCTTTTAGTTTTAAATCCTGCAAAACTTTTTTCATCATTTTTATCAAAACTTAGTTAAATTATTTGCCTGTGGTATGTAAGTCTTAAGATATGTTCACCAGGGCAGATAGTTTGCCCAAAATTTTGATGAAAATTAGGCTAAATTGTTCTAATTTCTTAACTTTTAAAACAAAAGTTGTGCAAAATGTTTGCTTGTGGGACATAAGGCAAATAATTTGCCCAACTTTTTATAAAATTTGGCCAAACAGGCCAAACTATTAAACTTTCGGTCAAATTTTATCAAAGTATTTGCAATGGAATCATAGTTTTAATTTCAGGTCCTGAAAAATTTACAATCATGGCTATTTAGCCAAATTTTTATCAAAATATAGAAATAATATACAAACTTTGGCAAATTATTTGCCTGTGGGACTTTATTTACATAGGTAAATAATTTGTCCAAATTAGATATCTTTTGGGTCATATTTCATCAAGTTATTTGCGTATGAAAACCTGAAAACTTTAAAAATCTCGTGCAAATTATTTGCCTGTGGGATTTGCTCAAAATTTGATACAAATTTAGATTTGCTGGCAAAATAATGTAACTCTTTGGTCATATTTAATATAAGTATTTGCGTACTAGAACCACAGCTGCAGTTTTAAGTCCTGCAACATCTTCAATCATATCAAAATTTGTGCTAATTCTAATCTAATATCTTTTCTTTTGATTTTAAAACTAACATTTCCGTTAAAAAAGTGTTTGTTAAATGTTCTTAGCTTAAAAAAAACTTGATTTTATTTGCCTTGATAAAATTATATTACCCCGCCATGGTAGCAGCTGTAGGTGTACTCAACCCCGCAGCCACCAAAACTTTATTTTTTTTTTTTTGTTGGTTTAATTTTCGTTTTCATAGATTTTTCTTGGCATTTGGTTTTTTTTGTATTATTTTCCTTTTTTTGCCTCTCTAGCTTTTTGTGTGTGTGTGTGTTGAAACTTTTTGGCATTTTTGCTGCTCTGCTTAAACTTTTATGCGCTGTGCCACATGCATGTGGATGTGTATGTGTGTGTGTGTATGTGTGTGTTTGGGTGGGTGGCTCTGTGTATTTCCGTGCAAAATTGTATAAATGTTTTTTGGCAGCCTCTAAACGGCAAGCGCAGGAAGCATCACCAGCAAAAACGACAACGAACTCCAAACGCCTGGCACAATTTACGCCTCTTGGCTGGGAAGGGAAAGATTGGGGGGTTGGGGTAGGATTTGGGGCGATTTGAGCTGAGGTGAGGTGGTGTCAAGGGCTGCTGCCGCTTGTGTGCTCCACGGCCTTCGCACAATGTGGCGTATGCGTAATAATTAATACGCTTGAATTCATTAGTTGAGCAGATTTTGCATGCCAGGGCAGAGAATGTATGTGTGTGTCTGTGCTGTGTGTGTGTGTGTGTGCGTGGGGGAGTATAAATTTCTATATAATTATTAAAGTGAATCAACATTTTTGGGCAAGTATTTGAGAGATGAATAACTAACTAATTGCTGATGAAACAAAATTTACAAATATCATTGAATACGAAAAATATTGATTTCATCTAGGGCATTTAGTGTTGGTAAGTTTTATAATAAAAGCAGTGTAGGAAAATGTTATAGAATATAATTTAACTCTTATATTTAAATTATAACTTTATTTTTCTGTTCCAAATTTAAAGAATTATTTACAAATTTTTCAAAATTCTGATATATTTTTATTACTAATATACAAACAGCCTTTTACAAACATATTTTTGTCAAGGTATGGCGGTCTCAGGACCTGGCTTAACATATTCAACAGATACATGAGAAATGTCAACAAATAACTCATTAATTCTGCAAAACTCAATGTTAATTAGTTTTAAGAAAAAATGGCAAACATGAAAATGGTGTCGGTCATAAGCTACACGAAGTCGTCAACAACTCGAATGACCTTGTTATTGAGTCCGCAAGGCAAGTATCAACATTAAAGGCTCATAAGTGTGAAAACAATTTGTATATAGGGAGCGATCTTCTGGAGAACTTTAAATGTCTTTTATTCAAGAATTTTCCTCTCTGCGATATATTTCTCTTAAAGTCAACCCAAACCAATTTTAGGACAGATATGGGTCATTCTTTTATAAACCGAACAGCGAAAAAATTTTTTATTTTTAATTTTAATAAAAAAAAATCCGAAATTAGATCTCGACATGCCCACCAAAACGTAATTTGCGGTTTTGCACAAAATTTTTTTGTTAATTTTATAAACAATTTCAAAAATCGTCAAAATCGAAAAAATAGAAAAAAAGGGTTTTTTAAATTAATAAATTGTCATACAACTTTTGTTTCCATCCCCTGACAGAGCATGGAAGCAATTTTCGTTGCTCTCAAACAGCAATAACTAAACACTTTTCTCATTAACCCACTCGCTGCCCCATTTAGCTACTTTTACCCCCCTCGAGCGTTCTCAATGAAGGCGTTTGCAATGAAATTATTATTTAAATGAAAATAGCAACAGAACGACAGCGACGACAATAATAGCAGGAGCAGCAGCAACAACAACAACAATGACAGCAAGGACGATAATGTCAACGGAGTGACAAAGCCAACAACAACAGCAACAATAAAGCAGCATAACAGCGAAAATGTTAATAATTACATAAATTACAACAAAAAACAAAAGTGATGATGGAATGGGAAGTTTTGGGGGTCTTCCCCCTTTTATGTATAAATGAACGAGGAAGTGAAAGCAGAGGAGGAAACCGAGAATTGTGTTGGGTTTGTCATTGTTTCAGGCGACGAGGACAACGACAGCAACGCCAGCGCCAAAAGTGACAGCGCACAATATGTAATTATGTTTCATCCTTCATACCTACATAGAGTCATACGTGCGAGTGTGTGTGTGTGTATATATATGCACAAGAAATATGGCAAAGGATGCAAAAACGTTGGCAATTTGTGTCGCGTTTTCAACCGTTGAGTGGGTAAAAAAAAAGGCAACTGAGAAAAGATTGGAGAAACCCAGTGTACGCAGAACTGAGGACTGAGAAAAGCCATTGTAAAATGTGGGCGCAGAGCAGCTTCAAAAAATATATATAAAAGGCAATAAACCAAGTATACTTCTATAGAAGAGAAAACTCTGCCAGGAGGTGATATGCGTGCGGCTTTTATGGCTCATGGGAATTGGCAGTGGGTGGTGAGTGGTGGTTGGCGGGGGCGGGCGAGTTGATGAGGAGAGAAAATTGGCGACAGGTGGCGCGCATGCTGACAGGAGAAAGAAGCGTAGGTTGATCAAAATGTCAAAAAATGTTTTTTTTTAACAAATTTTGAACAACTTTTCTGTTTAGAAAATAGAAGTTTCAACTTACATGGCGTATACGCATTACCAATTTCTCTTTTTCTATGACTTAAATTAAATGCAATTCCTCTACTTTCCCCATTGAATTTAAGAACCAAAACAACGCGTCCAGCAAATTGTCAATTTCATTACAATTTGCCAGCCAGCTGTATACATAACCTTTGACCTTTTTTTTTTATTTTGTTGTACTTGCATGCGTTAAGCTGAGCTGTGGGAGTCAGTTGGGTCGCACTCTGGTCGCACTTCAATTGATTTCTCCAAAGAGAAAGAGCGACTCGGTTATTTATAGAACCTGATGTGTGTGTGTGGGTGATTTAAATGCCAGCCTGACACTCTGACGTCATGGTCTTAAACTGTGACGTCATGGCCAATACATAGATCTCAGTAAGCAAATTGAGCGCCCCAAGATGTAGGCAACATAAATTGTTGTCATGCCTATTTATTAACCTTCAGGCTGGCTGGCGTAGGAGGCTTATTGCTAACCTTCGCCAGTTAACCGGGCCCAAGCTGCCAACCAGCCAACCAGTTAGAACCGGCCCACCTTTCGCCCAGCTTAACCTTCGCCTCTTTTAACGGTCTACGAGTAGCCTCGACCCATAAATACAAAAACCTGCCGTCTGTCTGTGTGTACCAAATAATATTCTACGCACACACACACACACAAAGGGAATCTCACACCCATAGTCCTGGCTACGGGTGGGTAAAGAATTTTGTGCGTCTGCCCTGCCCACACAACATTCCTCTGCCAAGGCCATACAAACGCTTTTTAGCTTGACATTGTCCTCAGCCAACAGAAAAATTTAACAGGTGAAATGATATTTAATAAAGAGGCAAATATCAAACGAAATTTGAGTAAAGAAAAGTAGAAGCCTATTATTATTTTGTGCACAAAATGTAAAAAGTTTTAAGATTCGGAAAGAGAAGTACCTAAAACAACCTAAAATTTATGACAATTGGGCTTAAAAATGACGCCAAAGACATTTTATCTACCCTAACTTAAGGGAGCATTCTCCATGTCGAGGCTTGGACCTTTTGGATACTATTTAAAAACGCAAAGAGTTTTTCAAATTCTGTTTTTTTTATTATGTTACAAACAAATTTAAAAAAAACAAAAAAAATTTTACTGCTTCGCTACGAGAGCTGTTGAAAAAGTTCTCGGCCGTTAAAGTGGGGGGTTCAAAAAAAAAGGTATAGTGCTGGCGGCCACGATTCCAGGATTCCAGGTTGTGTGAAATGGAAACTAAAAACAGGGTTATAATCAGTATAAATGTCATTCTGGTCTGACCCTCGAAAAAAATTTTGTAATTTTTTTTGACAAAATGGCCGTCATTGAAAAATTAAAATTAGATTTTGAGCACTTTTTATGTAGTTCAGTGTAAAAAAAAAAGAAAAAAAATTGTCTAAAATTATGATTGAGGCTCAGAGCAGAATGGTAACAATTCTGCGTCGATCATCAAAATCGGTTCAGTTTAACTGAAGACGCCAGTTTGAAAAACTTGGTTTCGAGATAAATGCGTTTGAATTTTGAAGTAATGTGAAATTCCTTGTATTAACGAAGAATTGGTTCGACAAAAAAAGCTATATCTTCTAGAGTCATTCGAATTTCAAAAAATCCTTTTGGGCCGATATTCTCAAATCTCCGAGCTATAAAAAAATTACAAAAAAAAAAAAAATAGAGGCCAGCTAACTTCGGCTCGACCGAAGTTTATATACCCTTGGAGCTTGATATATGCCTGGCAGTTTGTATGGCAGCTATACTATATAGTGGTCCGATTTCGGCAAGCCTTGGTGAAATTATGTGAAATCATTGAAAACTTATAAATACGAGCGTTGGGAGCGATAGCACTAAAAACAAAAAAGTTTTTCTCACTAAAACTAGTTTTTCGACCAATCGTTCCTATGGCAGCTATATGCTATAGTCATCCGATCCGGCCGGTTCCGACAAATGTGCAGCGTATTTATACCAAAAGACTTCGTGCAAAGGTTAGTTAAGATAGCTTTAAAACTGACGGAGGAGATAGCATAGAAACAGACGGACGGACGGACAGACGGACACACGGACATGGCTATATCAACTCAGCTCGTCATGCTGATCAAGAATATATATACTTTATGTGGTCGGAGATGCTTCCTTCTATGCGTTACAAACATCCCGACAATTTTAATATACCCTCTCCAAGGGCATAAAAATGGAAAAACAATTTTGGCACATGGTGAATAATCCATTTATGCCAACGTTTCTTCCAATCCTCGAAGCACTTTTAACGCCATTCTGTGGCTGCGGCATTATAAGAGTGTTGTTTTAGACCTAAAATTCTCGCACAAGCAACGATTTCATTTTGTTGCTCATGACCTTGACTTTTTAGTTCATTTTATCCTTGGTAGCCTTACCTAACCTATCCTTGGTATATGACAAGAACCTTCATAATTTAAAGAATTGATTTTTAAATGCGTGGTCAAAATATTTCTTTAGAAATAGGACAATTCATACCCGCAAAGAGAAATAACACCAAGGGACCAAATGCCTTATTTGGATGGTGTTGTTTTGTTCACTAAAATCTTGTCTCTGAAAAACTTCAAATGAAGCTATAGCACATTTTTTAAGCTCTCAGCTTGTAAAAAACCACGTGGCGCAGAATGTAGACCATCATTTTAGAACGTGGAAGTAGTGAGTTTGAATCGAACTACAGGTGTAAAATTTTTTTTTTTTTGTTTGTGGTATTTTGATAACGAGTAACTTTAGTATGTGGCACATATTAAATTTCAACTGTTATTGCTTAGGAAAAGCAACTGGAAGGTGTCTATATTCAGTCTTGGTTTTTAGCGACCTGATATGTGTAAGTCCAAATGTTTGGTTACGCCGGCTCGAGGTCATCCGTCGCACCCAAGTGTGCAAGGTATTCGAAACTTAATGATCAGCCCATTTATTATACCCTTGGAGAGGGTATATTGAAATTGTTCATATGATTGTAACGCATAGAAGGAAGCATCTCCGAACACATAAAATATATATATTCTTGATCAGCGCTGAGTTGATATTACCATGTCCTTTTGTCCTTCTGTCAGCCCATCTGTCCGTCCCTCTGTTTCTATGCTTTCTCCTCCGTCAGTTTTAAAGCTATCTTAACCAAACTTTGCACGAAGTCTTTTGTTACAAATACGCTACACATTTGTCGAAACCGGCTGGATCAGATGACTATATCGTATAGCTGCCATAGAAACGATCGGTCGAAAAAGTAGTTCTAATGAGAAAAACTTTTTTGTCTTCGACGCAATCGTCCCCAAACCTCGTATTTATAAGTTTCTATGACTTCACATAATTTCACCAAGTTTTATTAAAATCAGACAACTATATAGTATAGCTGCCACACAAAAGATAGTTTTGAAAAAACCTCTTAGTGGGATAAATTTTTTTGTTTTCAATTCCCAAACTTGTTACTGATCATTATTCTAAGCTACCACACAGTTCTGCCAAGTTTTATTTAAAACGGACGACTATAGCACATAGCTGACATTGGACCGATCGGTCGAAGAAGTAGTTCTACGGAGAAAAACTTTACTTATTTTGTAACCCTTTACACTTTTCACTTATTAATATATTGATGATAGCGGCCATTTAACAAACTGGCAGGCATTTATGCTAAGGGTAAGGGTGCTCCAGGGGTATTTTTTTTAATATATAATTCGAGTCTAGAAATTTTGAAAATACAGAAAATTTCGGATTTCGTAAGCAATTATTGATAATTCCAATTATTTCCCGAATAAGTGCGATTTTGTAAACGCCACAACCGTATTGGTCCCACCGCAACTCAGAACTGATTTATACTCTGTACCAAAGGTACACAAAGTATATTTAGTTTGTGCAAACGTATGTTACAGGGAGAAGGAATCATTTCCGACCCCGTAAAGTATGCGCATTCCTAATCAGTATCAACAGCCGATTCAATATAGCCACGTCCCTCTGTTCTTCTGTTTAAGCGCACAGATCTCAAAGATGGTAAGAGAAAGATGTGGGAGACGGCGTGCTGCCGGTAAGAATGAATGTCACAGAATGGGAGCGAGTCAAGTGTGTGTGTGTGTGTGAGTTAGATATGTAAGATATACAATTGTAAATGTTCTCCGGCTCGAGGTCAAGTTGGTTGAAAAAACAATTTTATATTTCTATTTTCTCCGATACATTTCGATTACTCAGGGCACAACTACGAAAATGATACACCAATATTAAACATTCAATCATTTAACAAAATTCACTAAAACTGTATACGTAGGGGAAAATGGGGCGAGTATTGGCCACAAAATAATACAATTTTTTCTTTATGTGAAGTGCCTTGCTTTTTATTACCTAATTTTTGAGAGGCAACCGATCAGTCAACACGTTCTTTAAGTTTGTGTACCAGAACGCGATGTTTTTTTCATTTTTGACTTATTAAACCAAATTATTTTCGTAATAACAAAACTAAGTACAAAAAAAATATCTTTGGTCAAGTGCCTTTTTGATGGAAATATAAATTTTAAAAAATTTATAAAAACAAAAAAAAGGAGATATGGGTCGTTGTGAGCCATTTTGCCAAAAAGTCGGTTTTGACTTCCAAAGAGAATATTGCAATGTTGTGCAATAAAACAAAAGAAAAACGCTCCCAAGAAGTAAAAAACATTAAAAAAGTCTAACAAAAGAAAAGAACACCTGCAAAAAGTGCTCGTATATAATAAAAAAACAAGCCCGCTGCCGTCAATCAATTTTCACTTTTTATTGATATTTCATAATTCAAGATATGAGAAAAATTGTTCATATTTTCATTTCATAAAGAATAATTGCTTAATAACACGAATCTTAAACTTTTAAATAAGTGGCTCACAACCCCTTAAAAATTTTCGAAATGTCAAAAAAAAATTTTTTTTCAATATGAAATGAAAAAACTCATAAAAAAAAATTTTTTTATCTAATGATAAGCAAAGTTACATTCATTTTTAAACTAAAATACAAAATTTACAGAGCGAAAAAATATTGATTTTTGGCGAAGTTATGTTTGAAAAACAAAACTATGATAACAACTTCTCATCTTCCCCTCCTATGTATTAAGTGAGCTTTTCGTTTTGAAAGTCAGCCCCTTATATTTAGCATTATGTTTCACATAAAAGTCTCGTTATATTACTGTCTCAATGCTACAATTTGCTACATTTTGTAGATTTTTTCTTTAACCATTCCAAAATCGTTTAAATTGTTCTCGCTATCTATTGCAAGTACAGAAGTACCCATAAAACGCGGACCGAGGCTTTATTTTAAAAACTGGGCATAAGGTGGAAGACTCTGAAAGTGTTTGAATATGATTCCATGAATGCGTTACACATATACCTGCGCCAAGGGTAAAACTAAGATTAATTGTTTAGTCCAAACATTTTAATTACAAGTCCAAATAATAAAACTATTTAAATCTCGAAATTCTTCGTTCTAAGATTGACCAACTCACAATCTGCAGTCTAACTAGCTGCTGTGGCCTATAGGGTTCAATAATAGTAGATCAACAGCAGAATAGACTCACAGAATAAAGATGGTTAGACAAGCCATAAACCAACTTGTCCTCCAAAGCACCCACCCAGGTCCGGTTCACATTTGTGTCCTATGCATTGATGAATCAGTCGGTCAGGCAGTTAAAAGTAACAAGTGCAAACCTCTTGGCTAGCAGTATCTTTGGTTGATGAGTGTCGACAGTTCCATGATAATTCCTTTTTAATACGACTGATGCTTGCTTCTGACTTACTGCCGCAGAAATAAGCAACTCATCTGCCAACTGCAACATTCTCTCTCACTCAATCTCGTATTGACTGTCATATTTCATCAGGAGAAAAATCTTGCCTTTCAATCTATAACTCAAAAATGAAAAGATCATTCGCATCGTCATGTTTTGTTGTTGTCATCGGTGAATTTTCTGTATCTTGTATCTTTAAGATTTACATGAACAGACACACACGCACACAAAGAATACGGTGCAGAATTTTTGCGTGAATCCGAAAAAGTGGACACAGGAAGCAGCTGCTCAAAAATTCTTGGAAATACGCAACAGTCGGCCGAACAACAAAGGCTGTAAAAATAATTTAATAAATTTAAATGAGACAAACCGAAAAGCTGCAGCACCAACAACAACAGCAACAGCAGTAGCTAAAAAATCATTAGAATTCAGCTTCAGTTCTACTGCCGGGGTCAATAGTATCCAAGGAATTCAATGGCTTTTTTTTGCATTTGGTGCCCAAGACTCCTCTAGCCTGGGCCTGGGCTAACATAAGGAAGCGCATTTTTAAATGCCAAAACAAATGGAAAAATTAAAGCCAACGAACGATGGAAATGGAGACTGAGACGGAGACGACGGCGACGACGACTACGACGAAACCTGCCCGAAGACTTGACTGTGTAAAAATGCATCTAAGCTGCTTTGCTTTGCTTTTGCTTTTGTTGTTGTGTTTTTTGCCAACTTTTACCAACTGGTTTGTGTGCACTCCCCGCCCCCTACTTACCCTGCACAGCAGTCGCAACACTTTTATTATATGCCTTCATCTAATAAGCTGCTGCTGCTGCTGTGGCTGCTGCTGCTGCCTCTGTCTCTGTCTATTGAGCTATCCGTGTCCCATGGCTGATACATACACATGGTTGTTCTCTCTAGCTTAGATCACGATGATGATGATGATGATGTTGATTTTTAACGCCAAATAAAATAAATCAAATTCCTGAGCGGTCATCGACTAGCTGCCCCACGTTGGGCGCCAACTTAGCCTTTAGCTTGAATGCTGCTGCTGCTGCTCTGCTTTTAGCTGCTAAGTGTCGATCGAACAAGTCAAGTTCTAGGCCTTAATAATCAAACTAAGGAATGCCAAAGAACCAAACAACTGCCACAACATTCGAATGCGAATCCAAACAGTAAACCAACGACCAGGCAACAACCAACTGCAGCATGTTAAAGGCAGAGATTAAATTCAAATAAATCGACATGGTCGCCTGGAAATGAAAACATTCACAGAACACACGAGACAATAACAACACCAACGCCAGCAACACAACAACCAAAGGCAGCGTCACAACAAACGATAAGCAAAAGGATCCTACATTTAAGCGGAGTAAAGGGTGGACATGGAGAATACCCTCTGTGGGAAGAAGGCCTGAAGTTCGACCGTTGAGAAGAACAAAACGAAAGGGCCAGTCTAGCGGTATATAAGTCAAAATAAAAACGTTCGAAATCGATAGAAAATACTTTAACTAGTTTATCGATATTTGGTTGCAAAATAACTGTTGCAAAGACAGTCCGAGCATTGAAACTTTTTCTCGCTGTTTTATTGGATAACCGAAGGTGCCAAGAAAATCAGGAAATTAACTTTGTTAAAAAGTTGGTATCTGCACAGAAAAAATGTAATCGGTAAATTCCACCAATTCTGTGCTTAAAATGCTCCAACCCATAATCGTGGGCAAGGCAATGATAACGATATCACAGTAGATTTCAACCAGAAATGACGACACACAGTAAATCTGGTGTGGATTCTCGAATAGTAATACATCGAGCATTCGTTGAAGGACACAGCTCTCAAAGATCTTTCCAAGGGTGGACAGAAGGCTAGGAATCAAGGCAGGAGGGTGGCTTTTCACACTAGTGGAAGAGAACTATTCTGGGTTGCTTCCAGGGTGATGGGAAATGGCTTAGTCTCAGAGCCGCGTTGTTAATGTACACCAAAAACAATATGGCTTTGTTTGGCAGAAGCTTCCTTTAGATTCCCAAATATGTGCAGTGTGAGGTCAAGTCCATTTTGTTGTAAATTTAGTAGGTTGCTTATAATCGCGAGATCACTTTTGAAAAAATTTTGATGTGAAACATCTTTAATTTCGGTACGGACGATTTTAGTAGAAGTAAAATTTGATTTCAGTGTCACGTGACGCTGACGGACGATTTTAGTAGGAGTAAAATTTGATTTGAGCGTCACGTGACACTGACGCCAACCATTGTTGCTGTGTATGCTTTGTGCAGTGGCTCGGCACACACACACACAAGACGGTTGGTAGAGTGATGGCAGGGGGAAGATTGGTGATGGGGGCGGAGAGAGATGCAGAGAAGAGTTTAAGATCACACACCCACACCCAACATTTCATTTAAGTTCTTTGCCTATGGCTACAAGAGAACAATAGAGAGCGTACTCTCACAACTTTTGCTGTAAACGCGAGAGGGAGAGTGAGTGCTACTACCCTGCAGTGAAATTGTCAACTAGTCACAAAAAATACTGTCCCACACCTAGATGGAAAACAAGTAGAATTAAACTGGTAGCAAAATTGCTGAATTCGGGTGAGTTTGGCCACAACAAACATTAGCATCCAAAGAAATGCTCATTTAAAATACTAACTTAAGGTAGTTGTAATTAAGTTGTAATTGAGCTGGTTGCAAACGTATCTTTAATGAGTGAGTTGTCCGACAGATGTCGATATACCATAATACTGCGCAGCGCCATAAACAGACTTTTATAAGGAACACACAAGGGTCAACTGGTATATAACTAGTTGGAAAATGGACGACTTCAATACATGGATTTGGATAGAAAGTTTCAAGTTTTGAGGGGCCTATACATTTCTGGTTGTAAACTAGACACTTTTCTTGCACGGTAAGTACTGAAAAGACAGGGCACTGAGAGCTGCATCAAACCGTTTTAGTTGTAGAATGGTTTTCTTCTTCTGACAAATTGCAATCGCTGATTTGTATACCATGGTTAGAGCTTCTTTTTGATGTGAAACATCTTTAATTTCGGTACGTAAGATTTTAGTAGAAGTTAAATTTGATATTAGCGTCACGTGACGCTGAGCTCAATTATATTTTGTGTTGTTGTTTTATGGAGTGTCTCGGCAAACACACAATCACTAGAGGATGGGCGGAGAGGGAAAAGAAGTGGGAAAGATGTTGAAGAGGACGAAAGGGGAGACTAGCTGGAATCTGGGTGGGTTCTGGGAAAGATCTGGGGGGATCTGGATAGTATCTGGGTGGTATCTGGGTTGTATCTGCGATGGAGGTGGGATCTGGCTAGGATTTTAATGGGATCTGGAAGGAATCTTAGTGGGACCTGGGAGGGATCTGGGTGGTATCTGAGTGGGTGAAACATCATCATTTATCAATGGAACGGCACAAATAACAAGACTTCCCGGAAAAATTGATAAACACTTCAGCAAGTGATGTTTGTATTTCTACTCCCGTCTTTTGAAAAAGTGCCCGTGCTTATTTATATACCATTGAGAGTGCTTGTGATATTGAAAATAAGCTCTTAAATTTAGCATAATGTTTCACATCAAAGTCTCATGAGTGTTAACGACACTCAACGGTGAAAGTCGTGCCTTTTTTAAAAGACAGTCTTAATAAGTGGTTGCTTTTGCGTTTTATTTCTCTGACTTCTTTCAATTAAAGTCTCAATCTCGATGGTGTGACCGTTCATCGATTTCCTAAAAATACCTTGTTTTTAATACTTATCAAAACGTTTAACATAATTTCAATTTGGCAATTATTTTTAAATAATTGACCTGTACGATCATTAAAGAACTTTTCCAAAAGAACCAGCATGGGTGAACGAAAGCTTCTGTGATCAACTAATAAGAGCAGCGCGATCCAGACTTTATATATCCGAAAATCGAAATACGTTCAAAATTGTTTCACTGAGATTATATCCAGTTGAATCGTATAAATTGAGAAAATCCATTGACTCAAGTCCTCAGAACCGTGCTTTGATTTATATGGGGAGGGAGGTTATACAAAGCGCTCCTACATTCTGATGCAAGCTGTTGCAAAAAGCCGGTCTTACAGTTTCCAATATGAGATGCTATCCGGATGGATTAGTGAATAGATTATGATTTAGGATTTAGATTCAAACTTAATTGGGAAATGCCAAGTGTTTGTTTGGGTGCAATTTAATATAATTTCTCAATTTTTATCAAGTTTGGTAATTTACAAATATATTTATGTAACAAATTTTTTCATTAGAAAAAATTTGTGTTCGACCGATAGTTCCTATGGATGCCATATTGTATTTGATATAATAATTAAATAATTAAAATTTTCAACAGATCTAACTTATAGTTCCTTTTTGCCACTAAACAATCAGCATACCCTTTGCTACCCTACAAGGTAGCCAACGATGCGGAACGAACCTCTTTCTCAGCGACCAACGATTTGCGTGGCAACTGAACAGTGTGTGGAGTGGCGGGGGGGAGGTGTGGTGTGGTTAGTGCAAAAAGGAGAAACAGATCGCGCGGTGATCGCAGGGCGCAGCCAATTTGCGAATATTTTCATTTCAATTGCGGCGACGGCTCCCAGGATTGAGTCCCCAGTCTCCCAACCTCTCCATATGTCTTGGCATTGCGGCCATTGACACAAGAGAAGCGCGCGCGCGCACACACAAACACACACAGGTCCAGGTCACACGTCCCCGGGCAGGCAAGGCCAAGAGTTGTGGAGCTCATGATCTATGCAAACTTGGCACTGGCAACTTGCTCTTTTTGGTTTTTGGCGCTCACCTGTGCTCTGATCCAGTCCAGAATCCAAGGCAAGGCTATCATTAGTCGCCTGGCCGGAGGCTAAGCCCCCCTCCCGCCCCCTGATGCATCATCGCCTTTTGTTTGAGCAAAACTTTCTTAAATTCTTTTTGCGGTCTCAGCCGTTGACGCTCTCTGCCGCCGCCGACTGCTCTGCCTGGGCAGACTAGTTTCGTATCTGGCAAAGTTGAAATAAAAATTATTTACGATCGTTTTGTCAGCAGGCCAAGAACTGGACACTGGCAGTCCAGTGGCCAGCGGCCACCTTCAACACAACTGTCGCTGCGCCCTCCCCACCGCGTCCCCCGCCACTTTCCACACTTGTTTTGCTGTTCTCGACTTTGTTGTATTTCACGCTCATCAAAAAACACACAGAGCGGAGCGACAACTGTTGCATCTTTACCTCTGGCTCTGACTCGGACTTGGACTCTCTGGTCAGGTCTTTGCGTGCCGCTTTGGCTTAATCGGCTATGAACAGTTATCGGACTGGTTTTATTGGATAGCATTTGTTATGTGTAGCGGCAGCCAGCCGCTCTCAAAGTCCGCCTCGGAATCGAAGTCGAGGCTATTTATATTGGAATTAGTGCGCTTCTGGGGCGATAAGCATGCTGCGTATTTAATAAGCTTGTTCAGTTTGGAAATTTAGATAGTACTCTTGGCAATTCGATGGCAACCGGACAACTAATGAAATGGAGAATTGCAACGAAGACAGGCACATATATTTTGTGGTGTATGATGAAGATATTAACTGGCACTTTTAGGATTCATAGGGAGATTTCAGCTGTCAACGTCAACACTCAGGTTTTTGGCATTCTTAAGTCTAGGGGATATAACAGGATAAGCCCGATCCTAAAATAACCCGAATGCCATGCGACTTTGGTCGTTTTTGGGTCTAGATTCTAGACTAATTATGTCCATTGTCATAGTCGAACCTCAACATCAACGATCATCCATACATAAAGATGTCATATCAGAGTTCAAGGAGTTTCTTCAGCCTGGCTTAAATAGCCACTCTAGAACTCCTCCTCTAGTGCGGAGTTTGCGGAGTTTGTGGAGTTTGCGGAGTTTGCGGAATTTGCGGAGTTTGCGGAGTTTGTGGGGTTTGTGGAGTTTGTGGAGTTTGCGGAGTTTGCGGAGTTTGTGGAGTTTGTGGAGTTTGCGGAGTTTGTGGAGTTTGCGGAGTTTGCGGAATTTGCGGAATTTGCGGAGTTTGCGGAGTTTGTGGAGTTTGTGGAGTTTGCGGAATTTGCGGAGTTTGCGGAGTTTGCGGAAATTGCGGAGTTTGCGGAGTTTGCGGAGTTTGTGGAGTTTGCGGAGTTTGCGGAATTTGCGGAGTTTTGCGGAGTTTGCGGAGTTCCTACGCAAAGGATCAAAACAAGGTTGAATATTAAATAACAGCTAAAGTTCTAAAAGTCTTCAGAACTGGTGACCAAAAAATTCCATATAAACTAAATGATATTATGAAATTTGAAAATAATATTTGATTAAGAGGTTTTCTATTAAAAGTAAAAGAAGTCTATTAGCCGAGGTTCCATTTTTACTTTTGCAAAATTTCATTACATCACTTCTTCTGGAAGGAGATCTCTAGACTACACCTACCTGACAATTTCAATCAAATTCTTGGGATATTCTACATTACTGTAGAAAATTGATGAAGCTTAAACAATGAGATTAGTGTATATAAATGAAAATAAATACTGGGGTTTGATTATTGTATGGTTAAAATGGGGTTTCAGACGGTTCCCACAAAGCTTAATCTATGAACCTAGGATTTGGAGGCTATGAACGATCAATATCTAAAATGGGCTATATTTGAAAGTAAAATCCCAAAAAAATAAATTTTAAAAGAACTCGAACCAATTGTTAAACGCTTTTTATTGACTTCTCTCTTTTAAATGTTTAGCTCATTCTCACTGCCTAACCGATCATAATATTTTACAATTTGTATCATAATCATAAAAATATGTGCAAGCTTCGTCATTTTTTTGTTTTTGGTTGATTTTTTTTTTTTGAGGTATATTTTTGCTTAACTTGTCCTCCAACTTCTCATTGAAGCTGTTGTTCGATGTCTTTAGTATTTTTTATACATATTTTTTTTTGCAGTTCTTTTGTTGGATGCATTTTGAGGGCATTTAATGACCGATGCCAGGTGAAATACGAACAGTTGCCAACAGTTCGAAACCAAAACGCAGACCAGACAGGTAAAAAAAAAAAAATACGAAAAAAATTTGACCATGGAGGATGCAGTCAGTCAGTCGAAGGTGGAGGCGAGCAAGGCAAGCGCCTGGAATGTGCTCTGGCCGAAAGACGAAGACAGGAGACAGACGACTTTGTTTTAAATATTTAAACTGGCTGGCAAGGATCTTCTGCGTTTCTGCTGTGGCAGACGGATCTTTGATGTTTGCTGGCCGATTAAAAAAATTTATAATGAGCGACGACGGCGGAGGACCGCACTCGTATTTTATATGTATTTTTGCCTCTCGATTTTCGATTTCGCATTTAGTCCCAGCTTTTGCCTTCTTGGCACTTAGTCAGTCATTTAGTCATTGGCCCGTCGTCGTCGTCGGCGTCGTCAGCGTCGTCATCGTCTGTTGTCTGTTATTATTTTATATGCTTTTCCCTTTGTCTTTTGCACCAATTTCTGAAAGAAAAAAAAATGTTACACACACGCACATTCGGCCAGAGGGACAAAAGCACAGCCAGTTACCAGTTGCAGTCCCATACTGACGTCTGTACATAATGACTCCATACATACTTACATACATATTCCTCTCCTTTCATAATCCACTTTAATTTGTCTTTTTGCTGCCGCCCGCCTTTGTGACTAGTTTTGTTTGTGCTAAAGGAATTTCAATTGAAACGAGTTTATAGCCAGCTTCAACTGAAGAAAATACTTCCAAAATCGATCAAGAATAAAACTACAGTCGTTTTTTCTTTGTTAAATTTAAATACGCTTAATATTGGCCTAAATTTAAATTAAATTGCAAAAAAAATATTTTAGAAAAGTTATGGACAAAATCATTTCTTAATGACCTAGAGCCTGCTAAAAAGTTCTACTATTTCTAAACTTAAATGTTCTCATATCTAAATCAATTAAATTTCTAGGTTAGCCATAAAGTAAATACAATTCATACGAACATGTTTTCCTCAAAGGCTTAAAGGACATTTCTATTTTGCTAGCTAAGCTTAAGTTACCAAAAAAACATCCAGGAACAACTAACAAAGTTTACCGAATACCGATTTATATAGTTTTAATGTTCTATTAACAGCGATAAAAGCTTACCTGTATTTTGGGGGCTTTTTACAAGACTGAACAACACGTCCAAATGATAAAATTTTTTTGGAGTTTTATATTTTTAAGTTTTTTGATATTTTGAGTAAGCTTATCTTCCAAAAATGTTAATACTCTGAATATTTTTTGAAACTGATTGAAAAATACTTTTCAGTTTTACATTTTTGTATTAAAAAAGATGTTATTTTTTAACTATTATTTCAGGAAGAGAAACGGTTCTGAATCGAACCTCTACACAGTGCGCAAAATGGCATATCTAGCGGAAGAAAATTTATATCTTCTAAAATAATAATGATTATTTTTATTTGAAAATTATATAATTATGGAATAACTTGAGCCAGCCTTAATGTAATCCGATCAAATCTTCTACTTAAATAATTGAAACTTTAAATGTTTTTTAATCAAGAAAATATTTTTTTTTATTCTTCAAATATTTTAAAAACTGTATAAATATTGGACAGATTGTTCAACCACCTTGCGGAGCTCAAAGGCAAAAGAAATTAATTACAACAATTGGAAAAGCAAAAGCAACACGTTCAAAACACATAGCAGAATTCTAGGCTGAATCGTGGTCTCGTCCCATAGCAAATTGGAGTCCCCAACTCGTTATTTGGCGAAATCAAGATTTATAAGAGAGTCTGTGTGGACGTTTGAATGTGAATATGCAATACAAAAGTCCGCTGATGATAAGATGTGGTTATCTTTGAAACAGCGATCGTTGTACGGACATACCAATTGCTATTCCAAATTGTTGTAATTAATCTGATTACATTAAATTGTAACTCTCCACCGACCTCAAGCCAGCCAAATGCAAAACTTTGACAAAAAACAGGTCGCTAAAACACATATAATTATAAAATATTTATTATTAAAAAGTAAATTATGTATATTGTTATAAAAATTATACTAAAAAATTTGTTGTACAAAAAAAAATGGATTCTTCAAGGAATGTTGAACATTTTGAAAATAGTAGTTAAAACAAGTGAGAAAGTCGGTCAAGCCCGACTATAACATACTCTGTACCTGGAGTAGAAGCTAAATGCAATGCTGGAGCTGCGCTCATCTCTTAGTTTCTCTCTCTCTCTCTCGCTCACTCTCTGTCTCTCTCTAAAATTGTGCGGTGTTAGTTGAAAAAGGGTGGGAAGGGGTGGGGGGAGGGTGACTTCATTTTTGCTCATAACTTGAGAACCGCTCATCCGATCTTTATCTTTTCTTCAGCAAATCGATACATTTTGATAATTACTAACTATTTCTAGAAGGTACAAATCGTCTATCTTCAAAACTGTAGGAGGTATAACGTTTTTTCCAAATTGTGGGGCGGGAGGGGGCGTGGCCAAAATTAAAAAAATAAGCCTGAACTGCCTGCAAGTATAAGAAGCATTTGTCCCATACATGTCAAACCTCTATCTCTTACCATCTCCGAGATCTGTTTGTTCATACGGACGGACGGACGAACGGACAGACAGACGGACATGGCTATATCGACTCGGCTGTTGATGCTGATCAAGAATATATATACTTTATAAGGTCGGAAATGATTCCTTCTCCCTGTTACATACTTTTGCACAAACTTATTATACTCTATGTACCTTCGGTACAGAGTATAAAAATAGGTCATATTATAATTATATAGCAATAAATCTAAAAATTTCGGAGTCTGAGCTATACTACCAACCGGACTCTTTAGAGTCCACATTTAAGAGAACACTCCTCCATATCCAAATGAATTGTCTCTTTTAAAAGCCGTGGCGGACTTATTAAAGGATCGGATGAGTATAAAAGGTGTGTACTGAATTGGAAGTTGTTGGCCGGACTCAACTAATTTCTTAATTTTTCTTGTGTTGTTGAGTAAGACAGCTCACCTTCAGTTTAAGTACCCAAGGAATCCCTATGGAATGTTCCCTTTTCGCTAGGGAATCCCTAGGGAAATTTAATGAAAAGCGCTAGGGAATTTAACATTGTGAATCCATACGGTTCGTGAAAAAGGAATGTTTCCTAAGGAGTCCCTGGGTACTCCTCGGAAGAGAAACATGGAGGATTCCCTAGCGAAAATGCCTAACGAAACGTTAGGGAATCCATAAGGAATTCCAGTAAATTCCCAGAAAATTCCCTAAGGATCTCCTAGGCAATTCTGCTAAGGAATTTGAGGAATTGGAGATTCCTCGGTAGGGAATCCTAAACCAAGCCGAGTTTTTACTGACATGACGAATCGCTTTACGTTTTAGCTGTGTCTAAATTTGACTCTACACCGCGTAGGGGAAGACATCGCTCGCAAAGGTGACAACAGAGCTGATAAAGGTTGTCCAGTTTTATAAATAATTGTTGAAATTATAAATTATAAGAATTTGATTATTTTTGCGTCACTAACCTATTGTTTTTTTCCCTACACTGAAAAAGAAATCAAGCCATTCGGAATCAACTCAAGCCAAAGGGGTATTAATAATGAGCTGATCCCGGAATGGCTTAAATCAAACCCGTCAGGGTTCAAGGAGAACTCGAGGACTTAACGCAAGGATGACGGCGTTTTAGCTGTCACAGCTATGAAGCAGTCGCGAGAGATAGCGACCAAATCATGGTAAAGAATGTAAGCAGTTGACACTTAGCCATTTAGAAAGGAAACATTGTTGTTGCCAGAGACATAGGAGATAGAGAAGAAAGTCTCATATGATGTTGTTGTTGCAGGTCAAAACGCGCCAACAACAAAACCTTAGCTCGGAAAGAAAGTAAGCAGAGCACGCATATGAGTTTGTTGTTGCTTGCTATGTGGTCTTCTGACCAGCTATTCCTTTGTTGTATTTAATGCACTGTGGTCTTTAAGTCGATTTACCGTCAATTACGTTGAATATTCAATGAGGATCAGTCGGGATCTAATCTTACTTTTTACACTAAAAAATTTGGCCGCAATGCTAAACATCTGGAGACCAACTCAAAGCAGTTCAGAAACAGTTCAAGATTTTCGCGGGAATACAAACACGCATCTACCATACCTAAGAGTCTATCATTGCAGGATTTTTCTTTATAAGTTCCTGTCTGATGAGATTGAGTTTAAAATTCGAGTGTCTATTTCTATATATCTATATATATTCCATATCCGCTTACGTTTAGTTATGATAGTTTTAAGTACAAATATGTTCGTTTGTTGTATTTTCCTGTGTTTATGCTTAAACACCAAATCTCAGCAAAAAAAGTTGTTTCGGTAGAAATCATGCAGACTTCAAGTAACATTGAGTCATTCAGGAATAAGCAGAACAAATGCAATCTTTTAATAACGATCATATATATTTTTTGAGGTCAAAATATATTTCTACACATTTTTCCACACTTCCCACAATTATGTACCCAAGTTTCAATCGTTGCTAGCCAGCATGCTCCTCAATATTCTCAACACGATCTGCAACTTCTGCAATGCAGAGGCAGAAAAAAAAACACACGAAACGCAAATCTAGCTGACAAAATACACGACACCTGAGCTGGCATCCAACACAAAAACAGAGCCCGTGAGCCAAAGGAGGAGGCAATTTGTCTAAAGGCCGACCGAAAACTGGTCTACTGCACGTGCTTCTGCTGCTCGCTCAGAAAAATTCTATTGACCTCAAACTGGTAACAGAATGAGAAGGAGTTGCCCCAGCATCAGCATGCAACCATCATCAGCATCGTCATTATGATCAGAGGCCTTTCACGTGAGCTGGCTAATTGAATTCCAATGCCAACAATATTTTGTCTTATTATGTTATTACTACCAACGATGAGGATGCTGCTGCTGTTTTGGAGCCCTTCACTTAGTCATGGCAATTGGAACGCATACTTTCTTTCGGCATTTTGATCCTTTTTTTCTTCTCCTCTCAATATCATTAAATTCACACCCGAAATATGCCAGCCGAGGAGCTGGATAAGGGGCTGGGAGAGGGAGTTGGAAATTATGTTGTAATGCCTTGTGGTAATTACAATTTGTGGCCGGGTTAATGCGCATGTGCAACAACACGTCAACAGACACACACGCACTCACCCGAACGGGAATGGAAGAAGGTGAAACAGGACTGAAATTTGAAACTGGCTACGCTTGTAAAACGGTCCAAACATGCGCCAACAGTGGCCACCACCACCAAAATGCCAAACTCCTGTGATCAGGCGACAGTATTTTTTACATTTTTTTTTTGTTTATTTATGTTGGCAACAGGAGCGGAGTGGGGGGCTAGCGGGGATCTCAGTGAACCAACCTTACTTTAATAGCTGAAAAATAACTAATAATTCTAGACCTTTGTTAGAAGAAAGAAAACTTGAAAGAAATTTGAAAATTTTTCCGCGAAGTAGGTGAAAATGCCAAAGAAAAGTTTGTGTGGGGCAAATAAATGAGCTATTGCATTTAGTTAACATTGTGCTAAGCTGTTTTGGTAAGAGCACGACGGGGAGAGGAATAAGACGGCACGGGAAAGGGTGGAGAGCGCAGGAAGAGGGAGGGAGCGAGGGGAAAGTTTGGAGAGTTGTGGAGGAGGAATTGAATTTTAATTGAAGAGTGGTTGCCTTGAGGTAAATTTTTTTAAAAATTTAGTTCATAGTTACTGGTTGAACAAAAAGGAACTTATGTTGTTTTATTCTAAAATATTGCCTCTTTATTTTTTGGGAAAGACTTAGGAATCTATACGTTCCCAATTAAAAGCAAGCAGTGCTGATGCTGCTATGAAATCCATAATCTTTATATATTTACTAGATATGAGCGCGGGATGGAAATATCGCTGGACCCGAAATTCAAATCCACTTGACGGAAGGGATTAATATATACTTCCGTATTTTTGATGGGATGGGAAGAAGTTTTACATGTGTAGAGTCTGTGAGACCGAAACTTTTTACAAGATAAGCAACACTATGTCTACTATTTATTAAAATCTTGAACGCGGACCTCGAGTTTCAGGCTAACACACTATTTACACGGGTTTTCAATATACATATAGTTCACTATTTACAATGACTATTCGGGTTTTCTGTCCCGCTTTGCTTCGTTCGTCTGTCTGTCACTACTCTTCTCAATCATTTCATATGCAGTGTGACCATAGTCTCTATTCTAAAATACCTTAACGATAAAATATATCGATATAAAGTCGAACTCAACCTTTAAAATTACAAGATTTCCAAACTTTGTTCTGAAACTCTTTTCAGAAAAAGCTACACTGAGAAAAAATCCCTCAGCAGAGCTCTAGAACGATCGGGATGGAATCTGTACCGTTTTGTTCTTAAAATTTCAAGTACGTTTAGTTCTTGGGTGTACTTAAATTAAGTACGAAACATTTTAGAAAAGAAAGTTTACTGTAAATGTAATAAAAACGAGAACGAACGTTCTTGAATCAAGAACTTTTCGTTCTTACAGTTAGCCAAAAAATTTAAGAAAACATCGCACTAAGTTTAAATACAAAATTTCTTGGATTAAATGAACTGACAATGCCAGCTTCAAAAGGTGTTATTTTAAGATTTTAAGTTGAACCTGTTCTTAAAATTCCCTCCCGGTTCTAGCACCATTAAGACCATAACAAACTAATAGTATGACCAAAAATATATTATAAAAGTTCGAAATGTTTGAAATATTCTTAAAATATCCCAAAACATTCTTAAAACAATTACTTCGGTATGGAAAAAATCGTACCTTAACTCATTTGAGTTTTGGTACTTGATTCAAGTACAAAGTTCTTGGTTTTTTTTGTGAGGCTTGAACCAAGCAGAACTTGAGAGGTCCGTACTTAAGAGTAGTTTCTTAAAAGTATTAACGCGCGCCCCAATTTAAACCCCCCCTTAAAATAACTGAACCGCTACCGTCCTTGCCTGCCTGGTTGGACCAGGCGGCTAAGGCGGCTGGCAGCTGCAGCAGCTCCAACACGGAGGCACGCAGGTGCTGAAAACTTAATTATTGTATAACACACGACGACGACGACGGGAGCAAGTCACTGGGAAGCAAGTTCGAGTTCGAGTTAATTAATATTACTGCCTTGTTGTGGGGCTGCAAAATGTTTTATTAATTTTATTAATTAAATAAATGTCACAGAGTCGCTCTCACTATCTCTTAGCAGCTCTCTCTCCCTATCTCTCTTTTTTTCTCTTTCAATTCCTTTCACTCTTGAGCCCAACACTGAAACAGGTTTCCTGCGGCGACAGGCGTCAAAGTCCATGTTAAAACTAATTGAAGTCACCACAAAAAAAATATATATATCTTTAAGCAGGACTCTAAAACAATTAGCGCACATTCTGAATGCATTTTCTTCCTTGATCCCGTGTGCTTGGATGGGTGGCCTATCCATAACGCTTTCTCATATCTTCACATAAATGTCATTTGGCTACGCTGGGGAATGCGATTGGGAAAACTTGTTTAATGATTGATTGATCGATTGATTGACTACCTGACGGACGAATGATTAAAGGTTGCTGGATTTTTAAGTGACTGCTGACATGTTCATGGGTGTTAATTAAACAGCCGCTCGCTCTGCTATGCCCAGTTGGTGACATTAATTATGCATAAATATAAAACAAACGGCAAGTCGACGCTTAAGCTCTGTTTTCGAAATGCAATTAATTTGTAGCTCAGTAGACCAGCAACAACAACAGCAACAGCAACAACTCTGTGTGTGGTTACGGTTTCGTTTTGGACAAAAATAAAGGCAATAAACTGCAAATTTCATGGCAGTAAATGCTATCTCAATGTTTGAATTTACACACTAAGAGGTAGCTGATTGTTGTTGAGCGGTATATTGGGCTAAGCATTCTAAGAATGCATTAAATATAAGGTTTGGTTTTTAAAGATTAAAATATTTTAATTATTAAAGTAAAATATTCAGTGATTAATGAAGATCCATCGGTTTCAAAGAATTTCACGAGATTTCATTTTCTAATTTTGAAATCTAGTTATAAGGGCTGTGTCCAAGATAATGGCTTATCTCCTCATACAGGGCTGCATCTCTCGAAAAAAGTGTCTCATTTTCCAAGTAAGAGTTAGTTTAATATTTAATGAAATTTTTTGATAGTGTTTAATGTTTAAGCTAGCAGGAACCAAAGTGCGTTGCTCCGACGTCTTTAGCATTTTAAACACAATATGAAGAAGCGAAGTTTACTTGACCTTTCGATCATTACCATCTGTCTATTTACCGGTTTTCATGATATTTTAAAGTCATTATCAAATTTTGAAAATGTTGCGATTTTTTGGTCCATTTGGAAAGCGCCTCTCATTAACTCATATAAGAATTTTTGCATATTTCTAATATTTTTAAGCCGATTGACCGACACCTATTAATTATTTATGATAATCTGAACTCATTATATAATTTTATAAGAATAAGAGATTATTCAACCCCACTTACTATTCTCTCCTCTTGTTAAAGGATTTTGTAAGTCCTATTTAGAGCTATAAAAAAAGAACGAACCGAATTTCAGTTCAATAGAGTAAAATAAAACTTGTTGGAGCAAGTCGGACGGAGCAGTTGTACGGCAGCTATAAAAAATAGTATGCCGAATCTAACCATATTTAATAAGTCGTTAAAGAAGCTTAAAGTACGTGACTAAATCGAATTTCAGTTCAATATCGGCTAGATTGGTTATATGAGAGCTATATTAAATATTGGTATAAATTGAGTAAATTTTTCCAAGTCGTCCTTGGGGTCCAAAATATGATTATAAGCCAAATTTTGGGTCAACAACTTAAGAACTACAGTTTATGCAAAAAAAAAAGCAAAAAATTCAACCGTTTGACTACTTCTCGTATATTTATTCGTCTCCTATTGCCGTCTATCATAACTTAATAATAACCTTAGTATTTATGATAAATTTGCAAACTTAATGCGCTAATCTGCATCTTTCATATGCCGACGCCTGCGCTTTGATAAATACTTAAATGACCATTTGGCAAATTTCGCTGTTTTTGGTCTACAATTCTTATATATGCGTATTCAATTACCACTTATCCAATAATCATAATAATCTTAGGTCCTATGAAAATTTTGAATATTTCCCGATTTTTTAACCATTCGTTCTACACCTTCTATTAACAAACTTTTGCATTGTCGTCTCAACATTAAGCGCTTTAATAAATAGTTTTATAATAATTTTTTTCCAGGCTATCAACTGTCTGTGTACCAAGGTTTATCCGTGCGGTTCGTTTGGCATTGGCAGCAATGAGCCTACTTTATGGTGGTGCCTTTGATTTTAAAGGTGTATTTAAATTGCTGAGCATTTGCCGCTGTATTTTTCTGTTGCTCTGAAAAAAGACATTTGAAAGCATGAATAAAATTTACGAATGGACTTCAGCAAAAGTTTTGAATCTGGATCCGTGCCGATGAGCAAGCCGTTCAATGGTTCTGGTGGCGTCTCAATTTTCCGGATTGGCAACAGACCTCGTCGTACTTATTTTTGAATTTGAGCGCATGCCAATAGGGATATTCTTTGCCTATAGCACCAATCAGGACTTTCTAATGAGCGGACTATTCGATATCTGGCTCATACTCGAGATAAAGGAATGAAACAGCTGTGAATGCTCACTGAAATTGTTGGCGTCGTTGTTGTTGTTGAAATCGTTATATGTCAATTTTTCTGCGTGTGCTAACATCTGGTTACTTCAGAAAGCTTCAGAACGAGTTATATTTTTTATATTTTATGATATTGTTGATCAGTTCTTGCTTGCCAACATTACTCAAGTGTGTAGCTGCTGTTCAACGTCCCAAATAGTCACCCCTACGTGTTACTGGCACAGTTTTTTCAACTTATCACTATAATAAAACAACGAGTGGCCAATTTAAAATATATACAAAATGAAATTTCTATAAAATCGGTCAAGCCGTTTCGAAGGAGTTTGCTTACAAAGATTGTGGCACTAGATTTTTGTATAGAATTTACTAGAGTTCAATGAAGAATATATTTTACTTTTTTTCAGATTTATTCGGCTTTTACTTAAGAGCATTAGAACCTAAATCATGGAATATATATTGGAATAGTTCGACATGTAGTTAAAATATACCAAACCAGTCTTAAATTAAGTATTTTTGGACTTCAATTAATAATTTTGTACTTGAATAAAGTATTTTCGTACTAACCGTACTATTGACACCCTTCGTTCTTGATTCAAGTACAAAGTTCTTATTTTTCTGAGGGCATTAGCGGTTCGATGCAGTTTGGTTCTCTTTTTGGCATGTCTGGAAATATGTCTATTTGGTTCCCTTGGTCTGAACCATAAATCGAGCCTTTTAAAACCTATGCCCGCACTGGAGCTCATCTAATTAGAAATTGGTTGCGCTTGAAAAAAAGAACTTTAAGATTTTCAAAATTAAACATTTCCGATGGGTTCAACTTCTTGCTTCTTGATCCAATTTTCTAGGGTATATAGTGTGTCTCTCACAACATTTTCCGTATATAGGTTTTACGTTTGCCACTGATAAAAGCATTTCTACATATCACACACGCACACACAGGATGTGCTCACTCCCACACCTACATAAACCTATGCACACACACAGAGGCAGACACGTAGTTATCCTGACACCGACACGCAACCGAATGTAAAATGCAAACAGAAATTGCATGATGCTCTCTGCCCTGCTCCATCTTCCCCAGCTGCTCCTTTGCTCCCCCCTTCCAGCCCCATCTTTCAGTGCTGTTTACTCGTATGCTGTGTATAAATACGAATTTTATGTTATTTACACAAACGTTGCATCCTCTCACCTGCCAGCCAGCCTGCCTGCTCTGTATATATGGAAGTGTGTGCATTCTGGCGTTGCCAACGAGCAAAGTTTGTCATTTGCATAACCTTTTTTGATTCGGCCGAGAGTGAGAGAGAGGGAGATAGAGGGTGGAGCAGAGAAACGCTCTTTATTTTAAAGCAATTTAAAATATTTAGTTGCAATTACATGTCAACAAATATACAGGACCAAAAAAGGACTTTTATTTATTTACGAAGACAGAGTCCTTTTGTATTTTACAGTTGGTTCAATGGAAAATCGTTTTATTTTTTACTTTTTGCACAACGATGCGAATGATTAATTTACGTTTACTTCAGACAAATATTAAGTATACGAACACTAAAGGGATGGGGGTTAAGGGTGTGAATCCAACCTATAGACACAAGTCTAGACAAAGGTTTTCCCTTTACAGTTACACTAAGAGAAAAGAGGAGGGCAATCACTGCTCTGATGATTGGGCAAATGTTATTCTCCAGATGGCTGTAACCAAACTATTGAATGGAGAATGTGTATTCGACGATAATTAGACGAGTTTATGACCCAAACACTGCAATAATTGCTGAATGGGACAAGTTAATCAATGAAAATATAAACTTGTTTTTGCAACCAGTGACGGTTCTATCTGGAACTAAGTGGTCGGCCACAGTTTTCAGCTTGAATATGCTGTTTCAGCTAATGATAGAACATTTCGGAATCACTTTCACATCTCAACCTTTTAGCAAAGGGATAATGGAAAAGTTGCTCCTGCTGTGGCAACGGGTCCCAGGATATGTAGCCAGTTGGATGCAGGCAAAAGTACAAAGTACAAACCCCAAAAAAAAAAAACAGACAACAAATAAACGCCAAGCCAAAGTCGAGGCACCTTTCAGTCTCTGTTGTCTGTTGTTTTGCCACATAGAGAGTACTCTAACGATGGAGAAGGAGTCGTTGAGGAGTCCTGCATATGCATATACTGTATATGTATGTATGTATAGATGTGGCTCGCTTTGTATATAACCAGCAGACTCACTCCCTCTCTTACTGTCTCTGCTAGGTCAGAACATTTACTTAATGTACGAGGTTTGGTTCTGATTCTGGTACCTGTGTGTGTACTCTGCCAAATGGCAGGTAACATTCAACGCAATTTCGCTGCCAACACAATACAACAACAGGGGAAAATAAAAACAAAAATCAAAGAAGCATAAGAGAAGTTCTCCGTGGAATCTGGTTGTGGGGTTATGGCAACGAACTGCATGAGTATTGTCTGCTTTAAGTTTTGCGAGCACAGAAATTGGAAAAGTTTAAAGCTAGCGAAAAGTTTTTAAAATGATTTTACATAATAAGCTCTTATAAATATTTTAAGATTTGTATAAAGTATTCGAGTATTTTGATATAAGAATTAAAAAACATTCAACTTTTAATTTGAAATTTCAAAATTTCGACCGTTTTAAGATGTTGGCTTAGTATACAACTCAACAAGCAACTGCCAAAACAAAAAACTCCACATAGTAATTTTGATATGGAATTTTTTGTTTTGGCAGTTCCTTTGTTGTGTATACTAAGCATTAGGACAACATCTTTAAGGTTAACAAAATTTTACATCATGTAAAACGAGGATGATTTACCCCACTATTCAAACTTACAACCGTGCTTAAAAGTGTATATTTGGTCCTTCGAGGCGGATGTCCGACTTTCGCGGAAACACACTTTTTTGTTTAATCGAAATATGTAAAGTGGGTGCGGTTATGGGAATATATTGCTCAATATGAGTGACCTTGCCATACAGAACATAGACAAAAGTTATATTTTAGGTTGCCACAAACATCATGGGAAAGTTATCCCTTAATATTCTGGATTTCGCATAAGGCGGCCATGACGGGACTATCCAGACTAGCCGTAAGGTATCTTATTACTCCAGTGCCTTCGGAGCGACTTGCTTCTGCTATAAAATGCGCCATATGCGTCAAAGCGACGCGTCTTTTTAAAGACTTTTGAAGCCCTCTTCTGGTCTAGAAAATTTTTTTTCCAAAATTTTTGTTTTGTTTTTATTTTTTAGCTTAGATATTCAAAAATATTATCCCAAATGGATTTTTAAAAATGCGAAATGCTTTAGATTATATACCTTTTTTTGTCGACCAATGACTTCGGTATAACAAGCAATTTTCATTGCTCATTTATCTTGAAACCGAGTTTTTCGGAATGGTGCCCACATTTTCTTAAGTTCTACCGAACAGATTTTGATGATGTAGGGCTTTATGCACGCAGAATTAACGTGGCTATCGTCCCTACCTCAATCTTTGAGAAAAAGTTTTTACTGTTTTTTTTGTACACTGGACTGCAAAAAAAATGGTGAAAAATCGATTTTTCGTTTTTAAAAGGCAGCCATTTTTTCAAATTCAATTTTATTTTCACAATTCTGCTACGGACGATAATGGCATTCATACTAACAAACCTCCCATCTTCCGTTTTGCTTTCTGATAATTGTAACTCCCGGAAACGTGGGTACCATCGACACATCTTTTTTTGGAAGAGCCTACTTCGGATCCCGAGAATTTTTTAAACAGCCCTCGCATTTATAAATTTTTAATTTTGTGTTTTTATAATGAATTGTTCTATCAAATACAAGAAACAGAATTAAAAAATCTCTTCCCGATTTCTTTCCACGTATTTTAAAAAAACATGTAAAAATTAACCCAAATATTGAAACTAAAAGTATTTAATATGTATAACACAGTGCAACACTAAAAAAACGCCCGGCATAAGACCAATAAATTATGATAAAAGGCACCTTTGTAAGCATCACCTCATACCCAGTTTTTCAAATGCACCCTCGGTTCGCGTTTAATGGGTACTTTTGTACTTGCAACACATAACGACAACAATTTTAACTAAGTTTTTAATGGCTTAAGATAAAACTATTCAAAATTCAGCAAATGTGGACAAGATCATTGGGAACGACATATGAAAAATTCACTTAATTCGCTCAAACGGTTAAGGTACCTCCAGAAGGAGTTAAGCATTCATTCTTCAATATCTTTAAAAGCGCACGGTAGATTTTTCTTAAAATCGTTGCTTATGATGGTATAATGGGCTATTGCATCTCCCTAAGAGATGGTACTCGACAGCCAAAAAACCGCGATATGGAGTACTCTGTTTAGACTCACCCACAAATCAATTCATATAGGCCATAAACAAGGTCTAAAAATAGACAGATCTGCGTTTTCAGTTTTGCCAACGAAGCCTTGGTTCGCGGTTTATAGGCATTTTTGTACCAGCAACTGCCTTAGAACCACATTGACCATTTAGGTAAAACCAGCTTTACAAAAATTATGAAATTAAATTTATAAGTAAATTGCTTCATTGCAAGCAGGAAAACAGATCATATCATTTAAATATTTTAGTTCAGAGCATCTTGGTGTACCACGGATGGCCCACCAAAGACAATTTTTATTAAAGATTTACTTTTTCTTGGTGGAAACGACGAATTTTAATCATAAGATTAATTGCATAATTTTTGGGGGAGGCTGTGATACCCAGATGGTAATTGTTGTTTTAAGGCAATTGCTGGTACAAAATTGCCTATAAACCGCGAACCAAAGGTTCCTTGGTGAATCTGAAAACACAGCTCAGTCTATTTATACGTCGGGTATATAGTTCATATATAGTGCTCCGTGGGTGAATATAAAGTTGGTACTCCAATTCGCGGTTTTTTGGCTGTCAAGTACCATCTCTTAGGGACATGCAATAGCCCATTATACCATCATACACAGCGATTTTAACAAAAATCTACCGTGCGCTTTTAAATATATACAAGAATGAACGTATAACTCCTTCTGGAGGTACCTTAACCGTTTACGCGAATTAAGTGAATTTTTCATATGTCGTTCCCAATGACCCTGTCCACATATGCTGAATTTTGGAGAATTTTATCTTAAGCCAGTAAAAACTTAGTTAAAATTGTTGTCGTTATGTGTTGCAAGTACAAAAGTACCCATTAAACGCGAACCGAGGGTGCATTTGAAAAACTGGGTATGAGGTAATGCTTACAAAGGTGCCTTTTATCATAATTTATTGGTCTTATGCCGGGCTTTTTTTTAGTGTTGTACTGTGTTACAATAGCCAAAAGTAATACAACATATATTCTGCTATATCTTGAAAACAAGAGCCGATAGAGAAAAACCGAGCCCAGTTTTGGAATCAGTGCACAAAACTGGATCAAATAAGGCTCGACCTGTGTTCTCAAATCGCTATTAACGGCCATATTTTTGATCTAGGAGTTGAGGCAATGACGATGATGGACATCCTGGATTTTAGAAGGCAGGGACTACTAAAATATAAAGCAATTACCACCTACTACCGACACAAATGCCGACATTTTATGGAAACTCCAAAGATTGGATAATTTTCTATGGATAGTTTACAAGATAGCAGACTTCGGGGATGCCATTAAGATGTTATATCTCAACGAGTGCCTAAAGTGGAAAGCAAGAAGTTCACTTACTTTCTTAGTTATGAAAGAACTTTCTTACTATGCAACGGCTTGGGACCGTATATGTAAGATAAATGAGGGAGAACTCTAAAAGGGATTTCCAGAACAGAAAGTCAGATAGCCACATATTTCAATTCTGGCTGAATCAATCAAATACCAACAATCAGCACTTCCATGGCAAAGATGAGGACACTAACAAACAAGGACAATAATGTCTTCAAGGAGAATAGCACGACTTTGTGCTTGAGCATAACTAAGACTCAGAATAGCGTTAAGAGAGATAGACCACAATCTAAGTAACAGCGGCTCTGGACAGTGCACAGTTCCAAGCAAATAGACACCTTTAAGAAACATTTATTTTCGAAACTTCTTTCCTATTTTGAGTGCAAATAAATATATCCGCTAGGGCAAAGATGCACACGAAGCCAGCCCGTTTAGACCAGTGGTGCCCAAAATGCCAAAAGCCTATCCCATGGTATAGGACCTGATAATTCTTGCGGCGTCGCAGACGACACACGCATAGAGTGAGAGCGTATGTGAGTTCTATTGGCTTTTAAGACGCGTGCCTTCGGCTTATTCTTCTCTCACTAGGCATTTGTTTTTTTGCTTGTTGGTCATGTTTGACATCATGGCGTTTACTTCGTGTTTCGCTGCTACGCAAAGCTTGATAGTGTGAGACCAACATCAAATGGGTTCGCATTGAACAAAACCAAGGAACTGGAGAGTAAGACACAAACTGGGTGAATGGGTGAACATGAGATCCGATCACGATTCTAACGTTGATTTGAAAGACATATACTGGAAGAGTGGCTGTCACATCTTAGAAGAATGTTCATACTTGAACATGATATTCAACTCGGCCCACACGTAGTCTAAATCTCATTATTTGTAATAACATTAAATATTAATATTGATTCTGAAGAGGATCGCTCGCAACAGGATAGCCGAGACGTGGAACCACTTGACGTGCATTGTGTGGAAAACTACCCTTCATACCAACTTATGCTATAATACTGATATAATTTAAAATAGAAATTAAAGTTTAGAAACGTAGAAAATATCCTTTAGAAAGTGCAACACACTCGACCAAGTGACTTAGTAAAAATTCAAACGTACAACCTGATTTGTAAAAGAATGTTTTTCATGAATTTATTTCTGTGTTTTATTAACAGAATATTTTCACGGTTTTCTATTTGCACACGCTTTGGTCTCGTCGTCGTCAATTTTTTAATTAGTGTGACCATCATCCGATTTCTTATACACTAAAATTACGATTCTTAAAATAGATCCAAAGACTAAAAGAATATATTACAAATATTTAAAAATTCAAAATTTAAAGAGTTAAAAAATTTGTGAAGAACCAAAGAACTAATTTGAGTCATCTCAGTGGAGTACTCAGTTGGTAGGTTAGCCGAGCGAAACAAATTTGTATTAGGTAAGTTGAAATCGGAATTCAAAGTAAGTAAAAGTAAAGCGGATACGTGAAACTTAGTCCTAAGGATCGACTGATTCCAAAAAACTAGTTCACACAGTCGGAACTCAAATTCGCTAAAATATTTATAATTCTCTCTCATTTTCTCTTTCCATCTTTGATTTCCCCACATTAAGTTTGTTGTGTTATTTTAATTTATTGCCTGTAATTTAACAATAAACCAGATGTCACAATACCCCAGGCGAAAAAATTGGTGGGGTATACAAAAAAAAAATGGGGGAAAATACATTCAACATTTTGTAATATTTGAAAAACCGCAGCCAAAACATTACCAAACTCCCGCCAAAACCGAATCAGGCAAAGGCTGATATCCTTGTCAAACGCATTGCGACAACAGCGGCATCATCAACATCATCCGCATTGGAATCATCCACACCAAAACCACACACTGTAAACCCAGCCGAGTCGGGGACTTATTATGTGAATTTATACGCTTCGGCAAACCCTTAACAGGAGCGGCAGACTGCTGAAACGGAAGGAAGGTGGGGCAGGCACTCGATGTGCGTGCGGGTGTGTGTTATGCAAATTTGCAATCGTGCCACGTGTGTAAATTGTTGTATGCATTGTTACCTTATAAAAACAGCGTAATTTTTAAATGGATCCTTTTTTTTTGAGCGCCTGGCAAAAAGTGATTTTCCATACAAATTAACAAAAAACACACAACAGAGAAACAGAGCATGAGAGCCAAAAAGGACACACAACTATATATGTATACGTACGTTTATACGTATGTGTACATATACGCGAGTCCTTTATTTATGCGAAGAGCTGAGGGAATAAAATGCAAAAAAAATAAAGTTGAGTTGTAATATGCTTATGGATAAAGGAAAAGCATTTTTATACAAGGTCGCTAAGTAAAATGCACTTTTCATAAATAAAATGAAAAATATGTACATGTTTTCCAAAATGATAAAGATAGATACTCGTATTTTCTAGTACCGACAAGATCCTCTTATCTGGTCAGTTAAACCCAACTTTATATGAGCTTTAAGCCTAGAGATGACTGAAAGTTCTTATAAAAGGATCTATTTTTAAATTATTAAATTAATTATTTTTAACCTAAAATACTTTCAGAAAAAAGAGTTCGTTTGTTGCCTTGTGTAAAAAATATTGAGAGACACTGAATTCAACCGAAACCACGGTCCTGTTAGATCCTAACTCAAACTTGAAATAAATTCGGAAATAAAATCGACTTATCGAAATATTGATATTTTTGGTTAAAAAGACGATATATAACTTGCGAATATTTTTCTGATATTTTGGTTAGTTTTAGCCACAAAAAGTTAGGTTCTATCGAATACAAGTGTGCTCCAAATTACCTCATCCCAAAAAATTTTAGCTCTACGTTTTATACATAATAATATGTTTTCTTTACAAGTTATTTCCTCAATTTCATTAATATATAAAAATTCTTGAATAAGTTTGTACTATAAGTCTCCGATGGAAATAAAATACATATCGTGACGGTTCTATCTTCAATATTATTTGCCCATCAACTGCAAATTTGCAGAGAGCATTGCTATTACTGCTTGGGAATTCCAAGTCAGCATTTAATCAGAAACCGACAGCTAAAGACAGCGCCAAGTTTATGAACCTCCTTTGCGATGTGTTCCCGCTTACCTCGAGCCGGCTACAACTTGCTAGTTCAAAATACACAGCTTATAATCTTTCACAAAAACTAACAAGTTACAATGTAAGGTTCTTCTTTTTCCAGATAGCTCCAAAGTGTCAGATGAGCTCACAATTTACTCTGCTATTTGTAGTTTTATTTGACATATAAACTCTGGAGCAACACTATAGTCGCATCTTGTTATTTCAGTGTACGCATAGAAAGAGTAGAGGTAGAAAAACTTTGCGATTACCGCGCTTGGAAATGCCAGCTCCAAGCATCCACACTCGCAGAACGCAGCCCAAATCATTAATGATCCTCCTCCAAAATTTGTCTTAGAAATTATCCTGCCTCAAACCCCTCCAATAGTGCGAAAACTCTTGGAACTTGGACAGTTGGACAATTAAACTTTTTCTCATCCGAAAAAATTATCTAGATAGAAAAATTAACATTTGCATTGCTCTATAAAATTGTATTACTTCTGTCCAGACAGTTCCCATGTTAGTTTTAGCGAATTTCTTCCGGGGTTCTTTTTGGCGGTGTTTCTGACATCTTCAATTTTTATCGCACTATGTTTTCAGATTCCTTTAAAGCCCGTACAATGGTGGCGAGACACTTTTAGGCCACATTCAGCCGCTAACGCATTGTGTACTTTAATAAATTACTTGCAGCGCTCACTAATCGGCGCTGGTCGCGCTGATTTATCTTCGGCTTACGTCCTCCGTGTTATATTTTCCATATTCATTTCGATTTTTACAAAAATTTCGCTTTCACTTTGTCGTAGCTACCAATTTTTCCGACAATTTCACAAAATGAGCAATTTTCACTTTTGAGCGCTAGAATTTGGCCCTTTTCAACATCTGACAGCACTAGCCCACTTGGCATACTTACAAATTTATTACAAAAACCAACCAGCAGACTAAGAAATTAAATGGTGCGGCTATGGCAGTGCACCGCTTACAAAACGAAAATAAAACATAACGGGAAACTTTTGCACTGAGAGTGCACTTTTTAACGCTCTTTCAAACGGTAATCGAAAAGTTTTTCTACCTCTACTCTTTCTATGCGTACACTGAAAAAACAAGGTGCGTCTATGGTGTTGCTCCAGAGTTTAGGTCTGGCACATTTATTCCCGAAGTAAGATGAGAATGCGATAAATATGCGATATCGACAGAGTAAAGCGACAGCTACTGGAAGGGTCGCATTCTTATCTTCTGCGATAAAAAATGTTTGCTGGGATATGTTGTATACTCCAACTTTCTGGTGTTGTGTTTATCCAATTGTTGTTGGTGTATAATTATTATTGCGAAAATCTACCAAATGTAATCGTGCCTCGTGGAGTGGAACTTTGTTGCTGCAGGCTAGATTTTGTTGGACAACAAGGGTTATTCCAATATAACATTTTTTCGGACGACATGAGCTATTATTTTTATAAACGATATATCTCAAAAAATTGCTATGGTAATTGCAATAGGACAATATCGTGTACAGGAAATAGTACTGCTATGGGAGTTATAAACTCAGAAGGGGGGTTAATTCTGTTCGTTTTTGTTGAGTATTGTTGAAATTGATTTAAAGATTATTGATTCTTTTAAGATATAATATCTTCGAAGTAATAAAAGAAACGATACATGAAATGCAATTATTTAAGCAATTTTCTTTTAGTTTTTCTTGTCACATGTAACTGTCAAACATTTTCAGTTTGATCTTTAATTTAACCATGAATCGACTTACAAACGAGCATAGCTTGCTGATTTTATTTAATTTTTTATTAGCAAAATTCATGCTCGATTTAAAAAGTGCATCGTGCACTTCTTCCATTTTTTAGTCAGTTTGGAAGATCTTCTGAGGCGGCTATTCGGAATCTTGTGACTTAAATTTGCACCAAATTTGCATTATTGGACATTAAACCACCAACACGCATAAGTAAAGTGCGGAAAGAGAAAAACAACGTTTTTGTATCCGTCAATGTTGTTAATGACCGTGATTTATCGATTAGTCCTATACGTGGAAAATTTTGCGTAAGGATTTGGGTAAAAGACCTTTAAAAATACAGATGGTGCAAAAATTGAATCCACTCGTAGATAGACGAAGATCCACTTTTTTATGGGAAAATCGACAATGCTCATTTCTGGTTGAATGGATTCGTGGAACAACCAAATTTTCTGTGCTTGGTGTGAAGAACAGTCTGAAGCATTCCAAGAACTGCCAATGCATCCCTAAAAATGCATCCGGCCGGTGGCATCATTGGACCGTACTTTTTTTAATATGACGCAGGCAGGAACATTACTGTGAATGAAGAGCTCTACAGTGCCATGATTACAAATTTGATTGCCCAAAATGGAAGAATTGGACTTGTCTGATTTGTGGTTTCAACAAGACGGTGCCACATGCCACACAGCAAGCAACTAATTGAGAGGCGAGTTTGGTGAACAGTTTGTTTAACGCCAGTAAAATGGCCGTCTTGGCCTTTAGACTATTTTTTGTGGGACTATGTTAAGGCTCATGTCAATAGCGACAAGCCGCAACGTTTTGGACGTATTGAAGCTATTTATTGGAGAGAGTATGCCAAATTTGGACCATTTGAGGCGCAGCCGCTGTCAACACTTGCATGAAATCTTCTTTAAACATTAAATTATATAGAACGCTATAACGACTCAAATATAGATTTCATACACATCACTGAATTTTAAGTATATTATTTTAATCTTGTTAAAAAATCTGCATCTTTTTTCCCAAAAAGCCATATTGAACAGACTTTATCCATAAAATATAAAAAAAAGAATCTTTTGAGATCGGAATCTATAAAACATAATTTTCAATTCACCCCTGGTCGGATAGGTCAAAAAATGTTCCAAAACTGTGATTTATCTGTGCCAATTTGAGTTCCGATATTTCAATATTTGGACTTTATGAACCTTTTCGTGCTTTCTCAACTGTAAGGTGGCTTAAAAAGTGTTTGACCCACGTGGTTTACAGTGAGGATAGAGAATCCCTTAAGTTAGCTTTACTTATCTCAATTAAAATTTTGTTTTCTCAATTTGCCCACAATTCTCATTGTGTTAAAGTGTATTAAATGATCATTTAAAATTGTTTGGCTTTTTGTGCCTTTGGTTTGGGCAGGGAGTGGCAGCAGATTGCCAATTGGTCAGCGACACGCACACACACACACACAGCCATATGCATCTATATATGCATATGCACATGTGTTTACAGTATCTTGTCGCTTGACCGGGAACGAAACGTTTATTTAAACAAGTGAAATGTAATTATTTTGGAATTTATTATTAAATTAATTTTAATTGTAATAATGTGCATGTTAAAATGGCCACCCCTTACCCTTTTGCGGTTTTTATTGAATTTAATTTATTTATTCCAACATTTTTTTTATTCTTTGTGTTGGGTTTAAATTTTGGCTTGGTGTATTTTAATTAACCCAAAAAGCCACACAAAACTTTTAACAATTTGTAGACGCACGCAGCGGGGTGGGGAAGGAGGGCAGAGGATAATACCCAATTGTTATTAGGTGTGATTTGTAAACGAAGTAAGTGTGTGAGTGTGTGCAACATTATTTTTCACAAGATTTCACACAGGCACACACAAAATGTGTTGCCTACTTTCAGGCATTTGCTCGTTAGGCCCGAAACGGACGTGCTTAAAATTTCATATACATCATGTGTGTGTGTGTGTGTGCGTATCCTTTATGGATTAAATCCGCATGCCTGTGGTTGGCCACAAGATCAACTGTTGGCAGAAGTGTGTCAACAAGGAGGCCGAAACAGCAAGTGGTCATAATGGTCCACCCGCCGCCCGCTCTCTTCCACACACTCTTGTTGTGCTAATAATGACGCTTTAAGTGCGTGTGTGTGAGTGTATGTGTGTGAGCCTGCTTCAAATGTTACAACAACAAGGATGTAGAGAGTCCCAGAGAGTCCAGTCACTTGCAAACATTTGTTCTTCGACATTTTGTGGCCAGTTCAGCTACTTGTTTAGATGTGAGCTTGTGTGTATGTGCGCAAAGCCTTAAATAACTCAATTAAATATGCTTGTTATTCAACAAATATCAATTTGTTTCGCTTCTATTTGGTTTTATGATTGATGCCAGTTACAAGTTGGGTAAAAATTATTAATAAAAAAAAGGTGTAAGAAAAAAGTTGGAGTATTTACTAATGAATAGAGATACAATTGGAAAAGTAAAAACAAAATATTTGAAAATCATCAAGTATGAAAATAATCTGTTTCTAATCTGCATTGGTATCCCTTGAAGTGGATCCTCAAAATTTTCATATCATTAGAATCACTTTGCGGCGCATTATGAAGGATGATTTCTATTAGTTTCCTTAAAAACTGCAATTGACTTGAAAAAATCTTGCCTGCAAAACGTCCACATTGATTGGAAAACGGCCAAGCAGGATGACACTTAACCTGAATAAATTAACCAAATTTTCATGAGCCACAAGGCTCATTTCAAGCGTAAACAAAAGCGAAACATTCCAAAATATTTTGAAATCGGAAACAGTTTTGTCAAATTAGACAAAATTTTGTACCCTGAGGATAAATTTGTCCTAAGGCAGAAAGTCTTTTGTCTAAGACTTTCTTCCCCTAAACTGCATCAAATGCAAGCTTATGACTTTTTGTCGTACCAAACCGAATTATTCAGGTTCAGTATCACACAACTTAAACTGCTCATCCTAGATATTTTAGATTTGGCATAGACCTACGACCGGGGCGTACTAAAAAAGAAAATTTGTCTGAGAGGTGGTTGAAAAGGCCAACGAAAAGTTTGTATGGGCAACATAAATGGCTGTGGCGCTCAGGCTGTATTGTGGACAAATCTGCTTTGCTATTATGCGCCAAGCAAAACAAGAAAAATTCTTTTTTTCCTTTCCTTTTTCGAGCCACTTGATTGAAAAGACCACAGTTCTCTCGGCCCACCAATTTTTTCATTTGTGTGTGTTTGGCAACACTGTTCATTTTTTCCCTCTTTTATTTTGTTTCCATTGAAGTGGACCCGTTCAAACACAATTTTCTTTGAGAAATTTTATTATAAATATTTAGGCGCATAAATCGATAAAGATCGACTCTTAGACCGACTGATTGTCAACCCAGTTCGCTGGGCGCTTATCCTAGAGATCTAATATTCTACAAATTTATATAATAAATGTCGCTTGATCACAAATTCACTACATGGTCCTTCGGGAGAAGAATATAGCATATGATGTTCAGGGTGACACGTCTATAAAACACACAGTCATTTCACCCAACAACACAATTCAACAATCCGTCAATTCAACTCAAACAAATTCAACACAAAACAAAGTCTTCACAAAATAATTTCAACACACGTCAATACAACACTAAGTCATTTCACCAAACACAACAATTCAACACACGTTAATTGAACACAAAACAATTTCAACACGTCAATTCAACACAAAACAAAATAATTTATTTATTATTAAATTTAAATTTAAAATGACTTATAGACGTGTGTTGACTTTTTTTTGTGAAGACTGTTTTGTGTTGAATTGATGTGAGTTGAATTGACGTGTTAAAATTGTTTTGTGTTAAAAAGACGTGGAACCTAAAGTTGAGTAACGATGACTTTTATTAGTGATAGTATGCATATATAATATATAATATAAGTGTGTAGTACCATCAGAGATAGAAGGGGGACACTAGCTGCAGGTAAAAATTGTTTTGGAAAAAATCGCGCGATTTTTTACAAAAAAAATGTTGCCTGCGGCGCAATTTTTACACAATCGCAACCTTCATCCCCCGCCGATTTAATAATCCAATTTCCAGTATAATCAACACATAAATTTCAAAAAGTCAATTCAACATACGTCATTTCAACACATTACATATTAAATACAAACAAATTAATGCTGGGAAAGAAGGTTGACACAAGCGACAAATATGCGTACACTTTCGGAGGATATTAAGTCTCCACGTCTTCTCAACACAAAACAATTTCAACACGTCAATTCAACAAACGTTCATTCAACACACGTCAACTCAACAACTACAACGCCTGCATTCAGATGAAAGTTATTCAAGTTGTGAACAAAAGAATGTTATCTCTGGTGCTTTCAAATGTGCATACACTTTCGGAGGATATTAAAGTCAGGTTCGACTGACATTGCCACTTGCAGGATGGAAAATATATATTTTTTTAAATTGTCTTTTTTCCAGTGTTGAAATTGTACTGTGTTGAAATCGTACTATGTTGAAATTTGCCGATGTTCAATTGCTTTGTGTTGAAATTGTATATGTGTTATAATTGTGCTGTGTTGAATTGACGTGTTGAAATTGTTTTGTGTTGAATAGACGTGGAACCGATGTTCAGCATTCACAAGACAGTAAGGGAATTTGTAATCCCTTAGGAGGGAACAGGATAGAATGTATTATGTGTACAGACCACTGCAGAAGTTCAAGTTTTCCAAAAGTTGGACCCGGACAAAGTCTCGGCGGGTTCAGCTAGAATGCAATTAAGCAAAAGGTAATCTTGCTTTCATTAAAATGCTGTCATAAGTAGGCCTTGGTAAGGCCAACTAAAAATATGGATCTTATTTCTGATCTCCTTCGTACCGGAAATATAAATACCATCTAGAGTCTGTTGAACTGGGACATAAACTTACTCCATGCTAGCAAAGATTGAAACTTCTCAAGCTGCCTTTCGTGAAAATGGTAGAATGTTTTCGCACTATAATTTAGCACACAAATTAACAAAATAACTAAATTAAATGAACCTATCTGCGCTCTATCGAATCACTATGACCCTGAAATTGTCATAGTTACACCATATTGTAGCTAACTTGTGCCCGACTCCAGAACTAGTTTTCACGGTTAGTCTCCACTGTTCAATAGCTCATTTTTGTAGGAATAATAATAATGAGTTTTTATACACTTGAAAATTCTATTAAAGTTTTGTCTAGAAGTTCATAGCGAAAAGAAAGAATCATTTCAGACCACATGAAGTATATACTCCAACTCGTGGGATAATCGATTGCAAAGATTAACATAGCGAGCGCAAGTTAATGGTTTTATGGATATAAAAGAACAGAACCCGATATATGACGAAGCAACTGCTTAAGTCGAGTGAGAGTGAAGTGGCTTGGATAACAGTAATAGCAGATCATATGATGCATTCTATGAAATAGAGTTATACATGTTCAACACTTTTGCTTAAACTACTTAAAGTCTGCACAATGTATTAACCCAAGATCCTTAAACATGTACCAAAATAAACTCGTTACAATCAGTCTTATAACTCACAAAATAATACTTTATGTCAAGGGTGCCCAAGCCCATTCAGCAAGCCACGAAGTCGTTAGCCTATATAAAGCAACAACAGTAGTCTTCTTAGGTATACTGCTTCCCTATCAGCTTCAAACAATTAACTTATTTTTATTTGGGCGGCAGTTGAGGAATTTTTGAATAGACCAAAAATGTTTGCCTGTGATTGCACTTTGCTCCACACATGCCCCTTTGAATTGCAGCTATATACTTAGTATAAGTAGTTAATTAGTCGTTGCAGTTAATATGATAATTATTCGGAGAGCCATTATATGCCTACATATGTACATGAGCATATAATTTGGCAACTGTTATGTCATTCGGTTTTGCATAAATCATGATTGCTATGGCATAAGGTAGGATATATACACAAACACACACAGAACAATCAATATAATCCAACCCCAGCGTGGCCCAATGGAGAATCAGCATCCAGCACGTCAAACGGAAACCGAACGACAATCGCACATTTCCCAATAATTATATTTCAATGCATCAGAATTTCAGGCATGACAGTTGTCTGGTTTCCGTACAACAATAACAACAACAACTACAAACACATCCACCATCCGACATCATCATCGTCAGACACATCCACATCCAGGGGCATTGATACAGTTATGAGAGGAAACTGGGGCCCCATAACAAAAGCCTTTTGGTCAGTTCACTTGTATCTGTGTGCGGTTGGTCATTATCTGTTTAACAGTTCCACATTTAACGATGGCAACATGGGCCACATTTTGGGTGGGTGGTTACTGAAATGGAGACGGCATAGAGATGAGCACAATTGGAGATGCTGTGGCGACCGTGATTGATGTAGCGCAGGAAAGGAAGCTTCAAATTAATTTCTATAAGTCAGAGCATCGACTATGTCCGGTCTTAAGCCATAAAGCATACTCTTTCCTAAGGCTTTTTGAAAAACTTTATTTGGCAAGAAAATAATATCTTTTTGATACAAAATAATATCATTTACCTAAATTGATATTAAATAGTTTCAGAATGATTAAAAAGAAAAAATAATGATATAGTTAAAACAATCAATTTTAATTTTTTAACATAATGTTTAAATATATTTTCATGTCAGAGTAAAATTGTTATGATTAATATTAATTTTCCCTTGATTCACATAAATCACGTGCCCATCTCTAAGATCAACTATCGACTCTGGTTTTGCTTGACATACGGAACAATCAACGAACAGCCTTTGGGCCAATAAGTTTATTACTTACCTCAACGCACTCGCCCATCAATCCATGATGGGTATTTGTGTGTCAGGTGGTAGTGGAGAGGTGTGGTGGAAAATGAATCCTTGAGCAGGAAACACGTACGCACACACACACACACTACTTGCACACTCAGAAATTTCCTTGTATAATTCATGAAATGCACATCATTGCCTCAATAATGATTACCGTTACATACGCATGCCTCACTGAATGTGTACACAATGGGTTCGCACATACATACATATTTCGCCTGTTATGGCAAAGGAGAAGTGAATGTTGTATCTATGGGTATTCCATCATGATTGTGTTTCACAGTTGGCTTCTGCAGTCAGTGAGTATTTATATTGTTCAACTTTAATTCCCAGTTATATGATTTCGGAGGAAGAAGTACAATAGCCAGAGCAGAAATGCAGCAATTAAGCCACTTTCCTATGGGTTCCCGGACAACCTGCCAGGCATGGCGTTACACACCTTTTCCTAGAGACATAGATGTGCCCTTTGTGCGAATTTTGTTAATGACGCTCATTGGTACCGCAGGAGTCTCAAATTTCGGGGACTTCCTGGAAGCAAACAATAAATATGTAAATAGGTGGGAACTCCTGAGTATGAAATTTTTAAAGTCATGGTCTCAATGTTGAAAAAAGGCGCGTATTGTCTCTAAAGTATTGTAAATACCAGGGCTGCAAACCTCCTATCGGAAGTGGTTCACTCCGGGGTGCAAACCTCCTAAAATGTTTGGGTTCGGGTTCACGGAGCGGGTGTTATACACAGAAAAAAAAAGATCCCCGTAGAATGGATATTCGAAATATCCACTTAAGATCCATTTTTTTAAATATCGTTTTCACATTTTTCAGCTCCTTTGGATGAAGAAAAAAGATCAATGAAATATTTTTTTTCTGATATATCCATTTTAAGCGAAAATAAATCGATTTCGAAAATATCCAATGGATCCCAAAAAAGGATAGTTAACTATCCAGTCCAAATGGATACCGAAAATATCCTGAGGATCATCAGAAACTATCCTTTTTTTTCTCTGTGTATGTATGGTTAATTCGAACAACAATAAATTCAAAATTACTTCAAAATTTTAATCATTAAGGTAGCGCGCACACATGTGCATTTATGATGAACTGACGACAGAACTAAAGTCTGACCTTGACAAATAACCATGCTCTACTTAAATATCATGGTCAGCCATCAGCTTATCTTTCAGATGCAGTTTAAAAAAACACTGAAATTATAACCAGAAATAGGTTGCTTTAATTGGGAAAGGAATTAGCTGTAGACAGAGGCAGAAATGCTTGTAATAGCAAAAGCAGCGAGAAGCTGGTCACAGAGGAAGACTTTTTCCTGGCTGCGCTCTCAAGTACAAGATAATCTCAAAACCCAAGGAGTAGGTTAACTACGAAATGGTGTTCATGCCCTATAACGTGAAGTGCAGTATCCAGCCTATTCGGCGTGGCTGGACTTAGATGTTACTGCCCCGGTGACCAGCGCAAGTTATTACTGAATGGTCTAGGCATAGTTGTGCTTCCACCATCCGTGATGATCTACTGTCCATATCGACTTTTCCTTGATGAGGACGTAATATTTGCTCAGATATCGCCAGTCGTTGCTGTTGTGGGAGGCGTTAAGGCCGAGGAGGTAATCAAACTAGAGACCAAAATGGAGGCACCGCATCGCAACCTCATCTGCTCAATTTCGACCTTGACACTTGTGTGGGATATGTGGAGGCGATTCGAGTCAATTAATATTCAAATAAAGTTGAACTTCTCATTCATTTCCAAAAGACACCAATATCGAATTTTATTTGTACTTATGGATAGAAACCAGCCATTGATTGCATTTTTGCATTTTACTTTGCTTTGTTTGCGTGTCAGTCAGATGTTCTTTCACACTGACATTACACCCATGCGCCTTATGTCCGGTCAAAAGGCCCAGAAAAATTCTGAGGTTTATTTCAAAGTAGTGATTGAAATTTATCATACCATTTTTCACCATTTTTTTTACTCCGGTTCGGGATCAGGTTGGGACAAATTTGTTCTGCTCCGGTTTAGGTTCGGTTCGGACTTCCCAAAAATGACGGAGACTGCGGAGCGGTTAAACTTCAAATCGGTTTTCAGCCCTGGTAAATACGCAGTGTTGGCATATTTATTTCATCTAGAAATAGTCGCCATTGAATCTTTTGAAGAACTATTCAAATTTTTAAAAATAATATAAATCTACAACTATTTGCTATTTCATAAGATGACACTAACTATAATTTGGTTGTACTAATTTCTATTTTTTAAGCGTATCGAATGAGTAAGTTTTTTAAAAAGTTATAGGCTTACCAAATTGGGAAGCACCCACACGGCTTATACATAAGTAAACGACTTACATGACTGGCATAACTCGCAAATAACTTTTTGACTAAATGATGCAAAAAATATTTGATGTAATGTGCTGACGTAGGATTAAAAAACCTTTGCCGAAGTTTTGACTCCCTTTTTACAAAAATGAAGCATGGTGATCCCATCATAGGCGACTTTCCACCAAACCACCTCTCTGAACTCTCGGAATGAGTTCGAACGCTTGCTTGGATGACACAGCATTCACTCTTTCGCTCCGTTTATTAAACGATTCCTCTATATTCATTAGTTTTCATTTTATGAACAAAAAACCGCGAGCACTGGGTATGTTGTGTAAAATTTTCAGATTGATATATTCTATATTTTAATGTTCCAGAAAGAATCTACAAGAATTACTGAGTGGTTCATTTAAAAATTGGAACTTAGTTTTTCCATAAGGTTGAACATTTATTGGAAACTAGAAACTATTAACCTTTAGTTTTGTCAAGATGCACATCCGACTATGCCCAACACAATCGTCTTTGTGTCCTATGTCAAATTAGAATGATCTCAACCACCTGATCTAAACAGATCTCCCTCTCTCTCTCTCTCTTCTCCCTTAAAACGTCTCTCAATAATTATCTTTGGGGAAATTGCTTGCCGGACTGGCTATAAAATCTTCCCCCACCGGCTCAGAGATTTTCCTGTTATTTAAATTTAATTTTAACAGGGCTTAGTTCCGGTTCCAGTACGGGTAAGTCCCGAAATTAATGTTTCGGTTAAAGGTTCTATTTTGGTTTCCAATTAATTTCGGTTTTCGCTTGCGGTTCCGGTACCCAGATTTTTATTTCGTTATACCGGTACTCACCGATATAAGTACTACTTATTTTTAATACAGAAAAAAAAGAAATTTCTGAGATAAATCTAAATTATTTTTTTCCTGTTTAATAAAACGAATCAAAAATCAACGCAAAATGAATGGTTTCACATTTCAAAATTATATGGCCTATTTTTTTTTACGTAGTTATTATGTAAGAACTAATGATTGCACTATATGCTAATAATTATAAACCCGACGTGCGTTGCTACGCGGCTCACAAACCGATGAAGTGAAGCATACTTTGTTTTTTCTGTCTACATACATAATAATCTTAGGTCCTATGAAAATTTTTTTAATTTTGAGGATTAGTTTGACCGTTTGATCTACAACTGCTATTGGACAAATCTGACCACCAGTTAAGAACGGTTTAATGTTTTCAAATACGCTTAAGTGCGATTTTGCTAGAGGGGACGAATGTGTTTATATTTGCAGTGCAAATGCACAAATTTACTATCTTCCCTGTGTATTTTCGTGAAAAGTATAAAAACTAATCAACCGTTGCACTGGCTATATTGACACGGCTGTTGATGCCGATCAAAAACTTTATAAGGTCGAAAATGATTCCTCTCAGTTACATACTTTTGCACACTCTTAATATAATTCGATACAGCGTGTAAAAAAAAAAACAGAAACCGTACCGGTACCAATGTTACGGTTTCGTTCCGGTTCTATCGGTTCCAATAATAACGGGTAACGGTATTCGTTTCTCAAAAAAAATTTTGTATCGGTTCAGGTTACAGTTCCGGTACGCGATTTAAAACGGTTTATTTCGGTTAACAGTTCCGGTTCAGGTATTGAGCCCTGATTTTAAGTTATAAACTTTGTTATTATTTTATTAATTCATTATTTTTAAACCCTTGCAAAGGGTATTATAACTTTGCCCAGAAGTTTGCAACGCACAGAAATATTCATTTCCGACCCTATAAACTATATATATTCTTTATCAGGGCGACGAGCTGAGTCGATTGAGCACACACTTACACTCTTACACTCTATCTTTCTGATTGTTGAAAGATTCCTTTCATTCAAATGAGACCAACTGAGACAACTTCGGCTCGACTGAAGTTTATATAATCTTGCTTGTATAATTTATACATATAAAGGTTTTAAATGATTTCCATTCCACAACTGAATTTTAGAGTTGAACAATCTAAGCTGAGGTATTCTAAAGTGAACAATACATGGCGCCACTAATTTGACAATTTTCTTGCAAGTTTGTTATCGTATGGCAGCTATACGATATATTCATATATTCCCCAAAATTATGAAAGCAGAGGAGACTGTACCTTTGAAAACAAAAACTTTATCTCACGAAAACTACTTTTTCCAATGGCAATGCTATGCAATATGTAATTCTATAGTCATTCGATTTGGATCAAACTTGGCCGAATTGTGTCGTAGCATATAATATTGATTAGTAATAAGTTTAGAAGCGATAAAATATTTCTTAGCGAGATACTTTTTTCAGACCTATTTATTGAATGGCAGCTGTGCTCTATATAGTTGTCCGGTTTGCATCAAAATTGGAGGAATTATGTGAAAGCATAAAACAAAAACTTTTAAATACAAGGTTTGGGGACGATTGTGTTAAAGACAAAACAGTTTTTCTACGTTTTCTCGTTTGAGAAAATGATAATAATGATAATATTTGCATTGTTCTTTAAAAACTGTTACCCTTTGTCTAGTCAGTTGACATGTTATCTCTGGCGAATTTCATTTGGGTTTCTTTAAGGCGGTAACCTTGCTGCCAACTACAATTTTTCTTCAGAGAGGCACTTTTAGGCCACATTCCGACGCTATTTCATGAATTACTTACAGTACTCACTAATCGGCGCTAGTCACGCCGACTTATCTTTGACTTACGTCCTCCGGTTTCTTTTTTCATATTCATTTTGGTTCTTCAAAAAATTTCGCACAACTTTGTCGGAGGACCATAAATAAAATCGCCGCCAGCAAACACAGAATAAGAAATTAAATTGTGCTGCTATAGTGATGCATTTCGCACAAATCGAATGAATGTTTTGTCATTTATTTTCTTCCTTCTTTACGCATTTTCAAGCGGTAATCGCAAAGTTTTTCTAGCTTTTTCGTTAAGGGCAGAAGGTCCATTTCCATGGTTCAATTCCAAGTCATTTCGGAAAAATTCTTTTTGAAGTTAAAGTTTGTTTTAGAGCGATGTCCAAAATCCTTTAGAATATAGGTGGCGCTTCACTTCCATTCCAATCCATACATATGTTTAGTTTGATGTGCCATAATGTGCGGTTCCACTTATAACAAGACAGCGGATTTCGCATATTTTGAAACAGATTTTAATCCTAGAAGGCAGTAAATTACTATTTTAAAAAAATTTGTTGTCATTTAGGGCACTTTGTTTTGACCTACTTGGATTTAAATATGTTTAAACGTATACAAAATCCTCGGTCTACTTATAAACTTATCCAAAATTGATCAAATTTTTCCTGTTGAGTCTAAAATGTTCTTAAAAAAGGAACCATACAAGGGAGAACATTGTATTACAAATAATATAAATAGTCCATTGGTATTGGGACGTCCATTGGAATTGGTAACGTTTGTGCTCATCTTTGCCTCTTTCCCTCTGTGTGCATTAGATCTTCCACAAATGTAAAGGATTCGCTAAATGAAACGGATAAAGAAGATTAAAAATGTTTACCATATATTTTGTTCATTATGCTTTTTAGTGCTTACGCTATTTTAGGATCAGATGAACTGATAAATTTAAATTGGTGCAATTCCAGAGATAGAAGCCTCCCAACTTTATTGGTTTGTTTTGAGAGCCACCATCACAGTTTGAGAGTCATTGCTAAAAGTGTTAGAGCTGAAATATGGAGAAAAATTACACCAGACTCCAACTCAGTTCCCCAGCTCAAATACCTTTAATTAATTTGGCAGTTCATCAGACTGCATTTTTTTATTAACATAAAATAAAAATTTCAAATAAACAAAAAGAAAATGTAAACATGTTACATTAGGGTTTCCATTAAAATAAATGTAAGAATGAAAAAAACATTTGGTCAAAAATGAAAAATAAAATTAAGACTCGCCCTTGCCCCACAGATGCTTCTTCTTCAGATGCGAGCTCAAATAGTGGGTATCCTTGAAACCTTTTTTGCACTTGCTATGTCCACAGGGCAAACCCTGGTCAGACGGCTGGCAGTGGGCAAAGTGAGCCACATATGCCAAATGGCAATCGTAAGTGGAGAAGCAGATGGGGCACATGAGAGATTTGCCATGCTTCTTCTTGACGTGGGAATCTAGTCTTGTGCGGGAGCCGAAAGATCTGTCGCACAGTCCACAACTTATATTGGTGTCTTCATCAGCCCCTTCGGATTCGGCATAAGATTGCATCAGTGTTTTCTTATGCGGCTTGACTTGAGAGTTTATTTCATCTTGGGCCAAGTCAATAAAGCTGGTGTCGTCTTCTGTTTCGGTTAATAAAGTGGAGGACTTTGGCTGGTTGTCGTCTGGCTGTGTGATTTTGGGTTTTTTGAACGGAGAAGCGAAAATGGTTTCATCCAAGTCTAAGGTCGAATTTTGATCAATTGTAGAAACATCTTTTGATTTTTCCAATTTTGATTTTTTGGATGGAGTAGTCTTGGTGGGAGATGCCAATTTAGATGGAGAGGCCTTAACCAATTTGATGGTTTTAGATGGGGAGGCGGCCTCCTGTTTAGAGTCATTCAATTTGGTCAAGGGAGAGGCAAGAGCCTCGACTGGCTTATCCAATTTCATTCTTTTGCTGGGTGAATCCGGGGAGACCTCTGGCTTATCCATCTTCAGCTTTTTCTTCTCCTTAACTTCTTCCCCGTTTTCTTTCCTTTTTTCTGTGGTTTTGTCATCATTTTGATGTTTAGCCTCGTGATATTTCAGGCTTTGTTTGCTGGAATAACGACTGTCACATTGCGAACACTTAAATATTTTGGCTTTTTCCACCTGATGGGCTATCTTCATATGATCCTGCATGGCCTTAGTGCCTGTAAATTTCGAATCACAAATGTCACATCGAAATTGTTCGACAACACGTTGCTTAGGCTCTCCCGGTTTGTTGGGTGTGGAGGCGCTGGTGCCATCTACTTGGAAAGTGTATTCGGTATTTTCCACATTTTGAAATAGTTTCTTTTTAATAACCGATTCATTGAGAGCCTTAAATCCAACCACCATTTGTGGCTCTGGCTCCTTCTCTTTCTGGACCTTGGCCTTTTTAGTCTCTTTTTTCTCTTTCTTCTCTTCTTGAATGATGCCATGTTTGTCCCTGATATGCTCCTTGAGAGTCTTGTGCACACCAAATGTTTTAGGACAATTGGGACAATTGAAAATTCGAGGACGTTGCTGATTATGCACCGATTTGAGATGATCCTTCAGGTGTTTGGCAAACTTGGCTTGAAAATCACATAACTTGCACTCAAATTCAGGTGTAGGCAATTTTTTGTTGTCCTTCTTTGGTGACTTCTTAGGGGGTTCCTCCTCTTCAGTGTCCGAGTTGAGACCATTAACGGTTTCACTGGCGCCAAACAGTTTTATAAATGACATTTTCTTTTGGGATACATTTTTGGCTGGTGTTAGCTTAACAGCATCTTCCAAGTCATCCTCATCTAGGATCTTGCTAGCTGGCTCTGTGGTGGGTATGGATTTTAGCAGCGAACCATTTGAATCGAAAGCAATTGTGTTGCGCCTGCGAGAAACATTTGCTTTTGGTAGGTTTTCAGTTTCCACCAAATCTGCTTCATCACTGGAACCTTCTACTACTACGAGTGGATTATCAATAGTTTTCTTCCTTCCGGCTGCAGGTGTGATCTTTGTTTTTTTTATAGTTTGGTCCACAATTAGCTGGGTTCTATTTACAATGACTGTGGTGGACATCAAGGTGCAGGCACATAAGTTGCAGATGTGAAAGACCGCATTGGGTGGTATCTGTAAAAATAACAGAGATTTAGTTATTTTTTAACCCTAAACTTTCTATTCTTGACCCTTTTTATTTTTGCATACGTAAACTTTTTGTATACACTGTACTCTGGCCCCGCGCTTACCTCACGTTGAGACACATTTTGTAGCAAATCAATTAGACGCCGTCCGGCAAACACTTTTTTTGATGTAAATATCGAATTCGACTCCTTTGCCGTCAGACAATAGTCACAGAGCACATCCTTCTTCACCGTGCTGGCCATTTTATTGTCAAATGTTTTTCATTTAACAATATTTTTTACAAATAGGAGACGACGCCTGCAGCACGTTGTCCGTCTGACGTTTCAGGGTTGCTTTAACACTTGGTCTTAGAGATGGGCAACTTCTCATTGAACTAGTTCGTGCAAAAGAATTATATCGCACAATTTACTTTGGCGGCATAATCAAAAAATTTGAAATTATTCACGAAAATACAATGCTGATGTGGTTAAGAATTAACTTAAGTCTTTGTACTTGTATTGAGTTTTGAGTTTTTCCACCAATAAAAATTTTATGAAATATTGGGAGGATAAAAATTTTTCCTTCCTTCTATTTCTACCAGCTGGCCAAAGTAGTGCACTCTGCTCCTGCAACCCAGTTAGCGTCACCCTTAAATTGGTGTCACTGCAGCAGCTTCTTTCTGTAAAATAATATTAAATAACTATTTTATTGTGCCCGGTGTCCGGTGTCAGATTGCCACCACACTAAAATATTATTTTAAAATCGACCCATTTATGTGAACTATTTCTGGTTCCGTGAGCCATATTCTAGGGCCCACACACAGTCTCTAGCCAAGGGTGACCATACTTACACACACAGACACACACACACACAAATATTTACAGTTCTAGCGACGTGCATCTAACAATGGCTGCCGGCACAAGAGTTGCCCATTTAGCTATTTTGCCCTCAGATATCGACAAAGATTAATTTAAACTAATTAAGCAATGTCCAATAATTGGCTCTGGCAAATCTTAAAACTTTCCTTAGCTTACAAAATAGCTACATTTAGTAGCTGAATAGCCCTGTCACGAACGCCTAATGAAATTAAATTCTCTTTACGCTTAATTCTCGCTTATCTCTTTTGAAGCGTTTCGAGTCAGGCACGATTTAAGGAAGCGTCACAAATAAATAATTTAAAAATTTACAACAATGATTTTTGACGAAAACTATATTTATTTCAACATAAAGCCTCGTACGGAGAACGACAGAAAATTCCTTTCGTCACAGTATTTCACAAATGTCAACATAAACTTTTAATTGGGGAGCAAAATAATGGTTATTTAGAAATTTTTTGATGACATAAATATATATGAAAAATTCACTTAAAAGCTATTCTCTTAAGTGAAATAATATTAATTTCGGTTCAGCTTCTGATTTTCTAAGATATATATCTTCAGCTGCAATCTGAAGAACAATTTTATTTTCACCAGGTTCAACGTTTTCATTGGACTACGATTCAAAAGTAAGCATGCAGGCCACTCCCCTTCCACAACAGTCTTGTGATTTAGAGTCCAAATGTGGTACCTAAACCGGTTTAAAATCACAAATTTGTTGTGGAAGTGGAATAGAAAACATAGCTGATAATTTATAAATTGCCACATTTGTAGCTTAAATTAATATCACTTTAGGTTTTCTTGATCTAGCTACTAAATAGCTAAAATGGCAACACCACGCTTAAGTGTGACCATTTCAGATTTTCCATATGGTCTAATTTGCCATCATTAGCGCTGCTGTTTTTGCTTATTTTCGTTTTTCTGTAAATTTTCTGCTGCCCACAAAATTTCATTATGGTTTTTGTAAAAAACTGGGAAGACTTTGAGATAGCCGCCGAGAACATGTACATGGCGAATCCCCAAAATTGCCGTTACACCATGAAATACGTGCACTCCAAGGGCCACATATTGCTGAAAATGACCGACAATGTTAAGGTAAACGTCCAAAGTCATGCGAAAATTTCTTTAATTTTATTATTTATTATTTTTGCAGTGCGTTCAATATAAAGCGGAAAACATGCCGGATTTGAAGAAAATTGAGAAGATTACTAGCAATCTGGTGGGACACATGGCGTCTAAGGAATAGAAGCGAACAATTTATGCATTTTTTGGCCACGGCAGCAAAGCGAGCACACTTTGTTGTTGTTTCGTTTTGGGGTGGACCTGCAATTGATTTAGTTTAGGCTAGCCCAATCCAAGTGTGGTAATCAGAGTAGATTTCCTGTTTAAATAACATTTTATAAATGTTAGCTCTGTACACACGAGGAAGCTAATTTTTTAAACAATTTTTAATTAATATATGTGTTTTTTTATTGGAACATTTCCATGAAATGCTTAAGAAGGAAATTAAAGAAAGCTGTTTATAAGAAATTGTCTCAGAAATGAAAGACAGTAGGGTGGACCTGACTTGGTTAAATTTTTCAAAATGATTCCTGTGTAAGTAGTTAAAATATAGAAAATTCTGTAAAACCTTGCACTGAGCTCTACTGTGTAAAGTTCGAATACTGAACTAAACAAATATATACAGAAATGTCTCACGATGTGCTGCTAGCAATCCACATCCTTAAGACCTAAAACGGTTGTAGCCTTCAAAATAGTATTGGAAGAGGCATTGTCTCACGGAGCCAACGATATTAAACTTGTTCTGAATACTTCAGAGAGTAGTTTTTATATCAAAATTTAGTTATTGCTTAAAACTATGGATAAACTAAAGTTAAGTTCACGCAGGCAAATAATTTGAACCGTTTTTAGGAAATATTGATTAAAATTTGGATAAATTGGCAAACTTTTCGGCCGTAAAAATGTAAATGTAATTATTGGCCTTGCGAAGTAAGTAGTATAAGACAAGTTGAAGTTCATTATCTAAGAATCTGAAGTTATGGATTGACAAGCTCACCAGAGCAGGGCAGCTTGTCCGAAAGTGTAAATGCAGAAGGGGACAATATGAAAGTTTAATCTCATCCTAGGAGCTTTTAATAATGAGAGCTTTGACTCGATAAGCCAAGCGACCTTTAAGCAAGTCATCAAAAACACACGAAGTTTCTATTTTGCTAATAAGATGCCAAATTTTTAATATTAATATGATTAACATGGTTATTTTTTGTTTAAATCGTTGATTTCCAAGTTTAATTCTGAAAAATGTTCTGCTTATACAAAAAAAACCCAGAAAATAATATTTGATTTCTCTGATTTACCATATATCCAATTTGTACATATCATCACACTTTTCAAAGCTATAAACCAAAAACTATACAAACTTCCGACTTTTTAACTGACAATTGATTTGAATTCAGATCAAACAAATACATAAAGAACGTTTTCTGTCTTCTGTGGTCCAAAAGTAGTAGAAATATTTTTTTTTTTAATTATAATTAATTAACCTTAACTATGGTTTTAATTACACATTTGACCCTAATGTGCATTTAATCGTATAAAGCCTTCAGATGTTCATCCGTTATAACACCAAACCATACTTTTCCCTTAATTCAATCAAATTCCTGTTTTGCCACTCATAGAGGTCCACATATTCTGTCCAGGTTTAGCCAATCTAAGGACGTAATACGTATCTGTAAGTAGCGGAAGAGTTTAAAGAAAAATAGGTACAAATAACTAGATACATATTTTGTGCACCTTTTACCTTACCAAATACCAAAAATACTAAATTTTTTATCTTTTTCAATTAAATGGTCACACTTAAAAAATTTTCCATTTAACTTTCGCACACCCATCGAGTGGTTTAACTCAGGGGTTCTTAAATGTTCGGAATCGAAAATGTTTCGTTAACTAGTCGTTAGAATTATTCTCAAGATTAAATATGTAATGACAGTGTTGATTTCTGGAATAAATTTCAGTCTAAGCTTACCTTTTTTTTACCAAAACTAATATTTTCAGACTCTGAAACCTTTAAATATGGCACTTTAAAACCGAATAAATGTAAAGGGGTCACGGTTAAGTACAGAAATTATTTTCGGTTACGGTTACGGTTAATGGTTCGTTAACAAAATTGAAACTGTGAGAGGTTCCGGATACGGTTTTTATCTCTGTAATTTTCTTGAGAGCCTTTATCCCTACTTTTACCTTACCTAGATATGTATTTAGTCATTTACCTTGTACCTTACCTAGGTAAGAAAATTGATAAACTTTGCAATCACTGGTTATTTGTTAACTTGCCCTTCTTAAACGCTTACATACAATTGTGGAAAGAATGTAGAGTTTTCTGGCCACCATTTTAGTATATCTTCTTTATTTTGTAAAAGTTTTAAGCTCAGTAAAAGTATAACGATTGATGTCATTTAACTGTTTTGTGAAAATACTGAACTATTTGTATTTTCCTATTTCTTTTCATACAAGTACATGAATCGACTTTTAGCTCAAGGATATGAGTTAGAGCTGCTTTCCTCTTTAAGTTTCACTTGAAAAGAAATGGATAGCACACGGACTTTTCTGTTCAATGGTTACTATTACAGAATAAGAATGGTCTAAAAATATAGGGTGGTAAGGTAAGTTTTAATCGGTTATGGTTCCGGTTTTATTTCCTGTTCTCCCATCTATTTATAATAAATTTGAGCGAATCGGAGAGACTTACTCAAGTATCAAATGGACTACTTTTTCGACTTCTTCCACATGGTCCAAGAGAGCCTGGTCCTTAAATTAGCAAAGTCCAAAGCGCCTCTAATGTACAGAACATAATTTAAACTTTTAAAAAAGTAACTTTTGGAGTCGAAAACTTCTTGAAAGAGACGGTGTCCGGTTCGACATATTATACATCAGGGGTCTTTAAAACACATGCTTTTTTTTTTTTTTCGTTACGTGTGTGTGTTTAGCCACGCGAAGACGCGCTTATTTATCAGTATAAGTTTGTATACTGTGGGTGTGTCGACTTCTCTGCCGCAGAGGGCTCTAGTATACACAGAAAATAGGAACTCTGTCGAACTCTGTTATACATTTCAAAGGTTTGGTTCAAGGTGAGGCGCGAGGGACCAAAAATTACCGAACTAGCTTTAAGGGGTTTGGCTCTGGAACGGTTAGCTGCCATGTAATGAAACGTTGATGACGTAACGTAAACGTGGTCAAAATAGTTGGTTGTATCTCAATTTAATTCTAATTTTGTTCCTTTTTACACATCAGTTGATTAGGACTTGTTGCTTGAATTGGATCGGCTTAACTGTGGTATATTTACAATATCAGTCCTTGTGGGCGAGGAAATTTTCGACCTTTCAAAATTGGCCATTTTTGAAGAAATAAAGCCGTAGTTTTAGTACCCTGGAACTTATAAGCCACTTATTTACTTACTTACTAAATCTTCTGAAATTTTTTCTGTGTACCTAGAAGCTCGTAATTAGCTATACAGACAATACGCCTACTTGTTGGGTAATTACACCTTGTCTAATGGTTTTTTAAAAGGGGCAATTTTTTCAGCTCTTTAAATAGTTTTTAAATACTAATGAAAAATTTTCAAAATCATTTAATGTTAAAGTTTGTTAAAAAATAATCTCTGAAAGTAAAACAAAAAGAGTGTGTGTCATGAGACGCACGGTACGAGCGAAGCTCTTTACGATGAATCCGATTTAAGTAATGTTAAATTATCAAAAATTAGGTAACAGTCAAGTCACTGTTAAGTCTTTGTAATGTCTCTCTCAAGTTACTGTCAAGCCACTGCTAAGTCACTGTTAAGTCACTGTTAAGTCTTTGTTAAGTCACTGTTAAGTCACTGTTAAGTCACTGTAAAGTCACTGTTAAGTCACTGTTAAGTCACTGTTAAGTCACTGTTAAGTCACTGTAAAGTCACTGTTAAGTCACTGTTAAGTCACTGTTAAGTCACTGTTAAGTCTCTGTTAAGTCACTGTTAAGTCACTGTTAAGTCACTGTTATGTCACTGTTAAGTCACTATTATGTCACTGTAAAATCACTGTTAAGTCACTGCTCAGAAAATGTTAAGTCATTGTTAAGTCACTGTTAAGTCACTGTCAAGCCACTGTTAAGGCACTGTCAAACAAAGACCATTATAGTTTTCAGCACAGAATTCACATTTTGACCTTAATGCAGGCACTCTTTGCACCCCCACTCCCCGTATACCCACCATATCCCCACCCGACCAACTCCAGATCCCCACAAGATACCCACTTGATAACCCCCAGACCCCCACTAGATTCCCAACAGAACCGTACCAGATCCCCACTAAATCCATACCAGATACCCACCGGATCCCTACCAGATCCACACCAGATCCCTACACGATCCCCACCAGATCCAAACCTGAGCTCACAAGGTCCCTACCAGATAACTACCACATCACCACTAGAACCAAACGAGATCAGCACCAAATCCCCTCCAGATCCTCACCAAATCTTCATCTGATCCCCACCAGGTCTCTACCAAATACCCATCACCTCCCCCCACTTCCACCTCACACTATCCAACTCCACACACAACCAACCTGCTACTACGCGGTAAAGGTAAAAGCAGCTGATTTTGCAAATACAAAATACAAAAGACAAAATCAAAGACATACCCCAAAAGAATCTGTCGCAAAGACAAAATTTTTCAAGATTTACCCCCCAGTCTGACGTCCGTAAAAGAGCTTCGCTCTAATAAAGTACGTATAAAATCTGCAAGAATTTAAGTTTATGTTACAAAAAAAACGCTAGTTTTATTTTTTGAGAAATCTTAATTGTGTGGCCATTAAAGCGATTAAACAGGCAAAAGTAAACAATTTACAAGAACACCTGATGCCGTATGTGAACTGAGGAATGGCTTGGCTATAGATGCTGCTGCGGCTGCTGCTGATGTCCCGTCTCCGCTGTCGCTCACTCACTTAATAATCCGAGAGCAAATATTTAAATGTTTGCCTATGGGAGGCACTTGAGTTTATTTGCCGCAGGAGATTGATGGTTGGGCAGAAAGATCAGAGATCAGTGATCAGTAGCCGGCAAAGGCAAGTATTTGTTGACCAAAATGCCACAAGAAGTGTTTGCACTTGGCACAGAATGTGCAGGCCAACTCAGTAGCCACTTTGGATTAAGGCATCATCTCTTTAGGTGCGTTTGCTTGACCCAAAGAGAACGTGCGGACCTTTTGATCCAAGCTCTTCTCTCTCTCTCTCCCTGTGGGCTTTGATTAGGTGGCCAAGAGCCGCTCAGTTTCCGGTCCGACAAGCTCATTTAGCTTCTGTTTGTTGTGGTTAGATGATGGAGGAGTTTTGGTAGCTGGAAGATCTATTCGGATGTTTGTGAATGCATTGGCAAATGCAATCACAGTCACTTTAGGTGAAGTTACTTAGGGGGGGTCACTGGACAACAAGGCTTAGAAATATTTATAAAATGGCGAAATTCTGCAACTTGTCAAAAGCTGAGCAAAACATTTACTTAAACTTGAAACCAAAAGTCAATACCTCAATCCAATTGTCACGTATTTTCCCCAATTGAAATTTACATTCCCACGTTCTTAATTACTCCGACATCGTTTCGTACAAAGTACAAAAATAATTGAAAAATGAAATCTAAGCAAACGCGCTTTTTACTCAAAAACCTTTAGCAAAGTCAATAAACAAACATCGCAGCGTCTGAGTTATATATTAATCTCCATTAAAAAGGAATTTCAATGAAAAAATAATGTCAAAAGTGGCGCCATCCAGGTGGGAGCTACCTCAGTTACGCGTACTTAGCATTTTGCCAAAACCCACCAATAATAATTCGTAAGTAAACAAAACGCAGAAATTGCTGGGAGGAAATTTTTGGGTATTTGCCGCGCCCCCTAGCCGCAAAAGAGTCAGAGTAAACAGCGTTTTAGGTTTGACGCTAATGGGTAAACACCCGACGCAGATGCGGCTAAAGAGATGCCCACGGAAAGAGACGGAAATGGCCTCTTCAGTTCAGCCAATCGCCTAATGAAATCTTTGTTCGATTAGCCACCGTTTAAATGTAGATTGGCCGATTGCTTGATTGGGCTTAAGGTTATTTAATCGACGGGTTTTCCCTTCGATAAGAGACTATTAAAATTTTGATTTATCAAGATGTATTAAGCCGTAATCATAGACGTTGATTTACCAGTCGCTGGTCTTATAAATTAACCAAAAAGTCATATATATTAGTAATAATAATAATACTATTAACAATATCAGCCGCAGCTCCTCACTATCAACATTCTGAAATCAGCCTCAAGAACATTATTTCTTGTGCTCTGTTTGATTTGTGTGCGTTGATAATGACAGCGATATCTTTGCCTTGTTTAGAGGTATGACAAATCTGTTTACCGGACCCAGACCCAGACCCGGACCCGTTGTTAATTACCAGAACAATACTTCCGTATCTATGATACATTCGGCAATTTCTTGAAATTTGGTGTTAGTTCGTGAAATGATGCAATTATAATGAATAGATGATATTTGTTTTCTTATAGACATTGTGTCACCTTAGCTTTTACTGACTTTGATTAGAGACATGAGTGATGGAATACATTGACGTAGGTTTATGCTTTATGGACGGTATGGGTCATGTTATTACTGCAGAATTGGTGATTTTGATAATGAACTAAGATTACTGGACAAAAGAAAGCGAATTATTAAAATGTCTGCCAGCTTTTAAGGGGATACTAAACCGATTTTTTAAGCTCGATTCCTTTGCATTGTATGAATATGTTTCTTATGAGAGCGTTTATACTCATGTTTGCCGTAACTTCTATATTTTCTATTATGAATAATAAGGCCCATTTAGCAAATAAATCCGATTAGCGATTACTGATTTACGATTTGCGATTACTGATGAGTCTCTGCTGAATGTTATTGATAGCAGACTATAGGATATTCTGCGGCTTAAGTACTTTTTATCATAACAATATCCCTGGGACAAATTAACTTTAAGTATTACCATACACTAATTGAAAATTTTCTGCAAAAACTTACACTGAGGCAGGATGAGGAAAAGAATTGTAAGTCGAAAAAATTAAAGAAAGCCGCTTGGATGGGATGACCGAAACTGAGATGAGAAGGCTAGAAGAAAGTCTCCTTGAGCAAAGCAGAAAAGATTATCGCGTATGAGTCCACCAAATCATTATGTTCGCTTCTCAGTTGCTTCAGTTGCTCTGACAGTGGACGCTCGAGTACGAAGTCCTCTTAAGCAGCTTCCACGCTATTCAGAAGTTTCAGTTGCACTTCGTGATTGACGTCTCAAAGGCTTTGGAGGACGTTGCCCAATGAATGACTTTAATAAGATTTAAATTTGCATATAAGTCAAAGGCTCTTTTTCAAATAAAATATTTGTATGAGTAAATTCATGACATCACTACTTAAACACTTTTGAAACGATAACGGATCGATAATGATCCTGATTCCGTATAATATCAAACTTCACAATTTTAAAGTTCTGAACGTAAATGACTTCTGGGATATGGCACTGAACCACTTTTTAACCGTTTTAACCTGTTTCTAAAAGTTTCAGTGACTTGAAATCATAGCCTATGCCTTTTGCGATTTTTGGGAGATTTCGGTCAACAGCACATATATTTACTAGGGTTGTCAATATTTTATCGATACATCGATATATCAAAATTTTGGTTGTTTATCCCAGCAAGAAATCGATATTGTAAGTCACCAATACAACTGCACATTTTTGAATTCACTAATACTATCACACATGGGTTTCAGTATAATTTACGTAGGTCTCACCCGACACCTAACGGGTTGGCAAATTCTTCCTCATCTGGTTATTGTTGCAGTTAGACCTAACGTATTTTATAACGATAGACGATAAACAGCTGTTCAGTTCTTGGGAATTTGGCCACTTCTCGCTGGGTAGTTGAAGCGAACGGCTGGTGAGTTCAATTGGTATTAAAAATTGATCATAGTGAAACTCAATAAATATGAATAAAAAACAATTCAAAATTTAGTGTCAGCAGAAAAACGCAAATTTTTAGAAAGGAATCTTAGTAGATTTTATTTCTTAAAAACGTATAGGTATCGTATAGGTTAGTACTGACGAATTTACTTATCAGTTAGAGCTACCAGTTATTGTCCTAATACAAATACTCAAAATAAAACCGTTATTATACCAGTTAGCTCATAATAACTAGTTATATAGCTATATAACTAGTAGGACTAACCTCGCACGTACGCTCACCGATAGGTCGACTTTCGGTTAGAATCTTCCCGACGACCATTTGCGTTTGACCAGAAACTTTCCGTATTTTAACGGTTAGCTATAACAGTTAACTGACAAGTATTTACCAGTTAGATTTCTTGCTGGAATTATTCTGATATGATATTTTTTCTACCGATATAGATATTTTTATAAACGATATATCAGAAATCATTACTATGGCGATTGCAAAAGGGCAATATCAGTATCCTAGGATCCACGAAAATCCTGACATTTCTATTGGAAATTGAGCTGTAAGTTGATGAGTTATGAACTAATTTTGCCCGTAATTTGCAAGTTTAGTCATTTATTTAGACGTAAATATACAGGTATTTAATATACAACACTTATTTAAATAATTTAAAAAATTTTGCGGTTCTTGGTCTACACTTCAAATATATGGGTCCATTTATGCTTCCAATCTTTTCAGCCATTTGTGCGCGAAAGTACATTCATAAATAAACGTTCAACGTTCCTTACTGATTGCGGGTTAATAAAATTCACAACGCAGAAGAATTTAACGAAGTCCGAGTTCATCAGGCAAACGGCTTTCCTTTAACCGAGCGCAAAGAAAAACACCCAACCAACGCTCATCTTGAAAAGTCTGTTTGTAAAATGCCACACGAATGCTGGTCTTAAACAATTTATTAATGCACCTGGAAACAGCAGATTTCGTTTACTGTGCTTGATTCGTGGTTTGCTGATCGACTTGACGGTCAAGCATTTTTTTATCAAGTCGTCGTGAGATTGTGGGATGTGCTTTTTTTAGAGCGAACCTCTTTTACAGACGCTTAAACTTGAGGTGTTGATTCGGTTTCTTCTCGATGAACAGGAAATTTCTATTTACACGACCTGATCACTCAGATGAGTTTTTGTCAGAAAAATTGTGATGTTGCCTCTTATTCATAAAAGCAGAAAAGAAGAAAACTTAAAAGCGAAATGAATAAAAAAACATTTAAAATTATAGTTGCTATTCTAGCAAGTGAAATGCAAAATGAAACAAAAAGCCAAAAGAAAGTATACAAAGCAAGTTATGAGAAGCTGTGACTGGCTTCGACGCCGAGTAGATGGCCGAGATGTGGCCTAGCTTGTGATTTGTGAACTGCAATATGAGAATCCGAAAACATTTGCGAATTTTAATTTAAAATTTAAAAACAATTATATATCGTAGGCCAGAAAGTGGCAACGACAGCACCCTGCTATTAGGTCACACTGTAACTCGATAGATGCCAAAAATAAATCTGGTTCTATTTCGTCTAAACGCTCATCTGAACAGCTTCATGTCTGCTTAGACGTCTTTTTTCTCGGTCTAACAGCAAATCAGACGAAAACTCAGCTGAGTGATCAGGCTCTGTTAATAGAGATTAAGAGCTCGGCGCTCTTCCACCGGCGCAGGGTGAAATCCAATAAACGTGTAAGCCTTCAAAAACAGCAGAAACAAGCAAGTAAAAAAAATATTAAAATATGGTTGGGATCTGATGGACTCTAGGGGGAACTGGAGGAGATCTGGTGGGCCTCAGGTGAGGATCTGGGCGCGAAGTGGGGTTCAGTACGAATTCATGTCCTTTATCCGTTCCTGACTTAAATATCGAACTGCACGCAAACTGGCTGACTGACTTTTCTTTAAAAAATTTAGTTGGACAATGAACCGCAATTCTAAAAAGTCAACAACAAAATATGGTCCCAAACAAATGTCGTTTTTCAATATATTATATATTTATGTGTATAGTCAAAAATATTTTTCTTAAATTTTAGATTTTAGATTGGGATAACATTGAGTTTATTAGCGAATGCAAATTTTTAATCGGACTAATCGTCCTATGACACCCACTCTACTTTTTTTTAATTTGTGCCATCTTTGCTTAAACAAGGACTAGAAACCCAACAAGTTTATGCGGAGCTCCAGTTTTGTAGGTTCAAACCTAAACTTATTAATGGAAAAGGTTAGAGGTTTTTGTCCGAAGGTTGATGTGGCGTTAGGCGACAAAGCTTTAATGGTAGTCGGAATGATATATAGGTTGGAATTTTTCATCTCTTTCTATTCCCCCAGATAGTTCGTTTCCGTAAAATGCATTTCTCCCAGAGAAGTGAGTTAGAATTCAGAGATCTGGTATTTCATTGTGAAAAGCAACAGTTGGGCCTTCTGTGCACTAGATCATTTTGTTGTGCCCACCGTAGGTTGCTGGCAAGAGCAGATTCTAGTGGTAGTCATCTGCGTATCCGGTCATCCACATTCGTTATACTTCCTGGTAAGAATTAGTTTGTTGAGTTCCAGTTTCCAATGATGCATGGAAATGACTCGTACAGAGATAAGATGTGATCACTTGAATCTTCCGATTACTTTTTTTGTCCATTTGAGTTTGTTTTTCACTTTAAGTATTAGTCACAGATTTTTTTTGTTTTGGCATATCATAACTCGGCCAATGCCCATTAAAAGCCGCACAACAAAGTTGAAATGGAAATGTAAACCCTTTTAGGCGGCTTCATTCCCGTCGAAATGCGTATTGACTCAAAACGGTAGCCGCTCAACAGTGGCTAATGGGCATAATTAAACGTCGCGTTGCTTTTATTTGCATATCTGAAGTGCCACCGCCAAGTGGTTGGTGGAGGCAAACTTTGACTAAACTCTAAATGAAAGGAGGCCGTTCCTCTTTCTCGCTCTCTCTGACTTTTCCCCGCTGATTCATCAAATCCTCAACATGCGCCACAATTTCTTTTGATTTAATTTACAACTAATTGTCATATGACCCGGCTTAGTTCCACTTAGTTCTATGTACTTATCGAAGTAATTTATATGTGTGCCATACTAAATCAGTGGGATTTTCGAACCAGGCCTGGCCCTGGGCAAAATTGCATGTTAACTGTACTTAAATATCTTTATAATTGACGCCAGTGGGTGTCGAAGTCGTAAAAAATAAATCGTATCGAGGCGTAATACTAGTAGGTCTATTTGTGAAAGCCTTAAAATGGAGACAAGACAACCAACCAACCAACCAACCCCAATCACACACCACGAACAACCCACCCGCAATAAAAAGTATTTATGTTATTTGTCAAGTTTATCACCGAGCGAAGCGGTGGGAGTTGGTGGAGTGCACGGGGGGAGGGGGGGCTAATTAAACCCCGTGCTTTATCGTCTTGTAACGATCGAAAATAGGAACGTAAAGAACGTTGCGCTTATGTTAGTTCATATTATTTATTTCTTTATGAGACTCATTTTCAAATACAGTAGCCCCAATAATATTATGATGTGATATATACCTTTCAGATTGGCTGTTTATTTAATTTTTGATTTCTACATTTCGATAACTGCAATTGCAGTTTGTTAAAGTGTTGGGGAAGTTGATGGGTGGAGGTGTGGAGTACACTGAAAAAATTTGTATTATAGTGAAGTTAATTTAGTTGACTTGGGATTAATTTATTTTTAATCAGTTTTATGAAGCACCTAAGCAAGTACCTAGATACTAAAGTTGTTTACCCATTAATACCTAACATGGACACTTCAGAACTTAAGTACTTTTAACTTGCTTAAACACTAAATGTTTTTGTACCTTTTTAAGCCCTGCACTTGTATTTGCGTTTCGTTATTTTCCAGAAGATTTTTGTTTGAAATACATCGAATGGTTCAAAATAAGCTTGAAATTTGAAAAATTCATATATGAGTTTATACGGGTAAGGAGACAAGTCGGTCCAAAATAGTCGAAAATTTTGTAAAATTTAATAATGAGTTAAGATTGTTATGAAGACGGGTAAATAGAAAGTGTACATTGAGCGATCCAATAAATCTCGAAAACTGCAAAATTCATATATGAGCTTAGATTGTTGTAAAGACGATTAAAATGACGGTTAAAATGAGAAATAGCCGATAAAACAGACCTTTGAATATAAATCAAACGCTCCAAAATGTCGTGAAATTTTAAAAATTGTATAATATGTTTTTAATATTATGAAATCGGGTAAATAGACGGATGGTAAAAATTTCTAATTTTTATGAGTTTAGATTGATTAAACAGATGGTAAAGATCGAAAAGTTTAGCCATAAAAAGGCTAAAAATAATAACAAAGCAGCTAGTGCTGAAGAGCTGCCTGCTGGATTGTTTAAGACTATGTCTTTAGACCTGGTAAATCCACCACATACCACACACTACGACAAAACCTGAAAAAGACCTATGAGAGAGATATAAAAACTTACCATCTATTTGTTAATTATAAAACAGCCTTCGACAGTTTCTTTGAAGCCCTATCTACTTTTCGTATACCTTGAAAGCACGTTCAACTTTGCATGATGACGTTGAGATGCACCAAAGCTTAGATGCAAAACCTTAGTGAAGCATTTGATACCCAAAGAGGATTCAGGCAGGGTGATACCTAATCGTGCGACTTCTTTAATCTGCCAGTACCCTCATGCCTGCAGAAAAGGCTCATCTTTATGAAGAATAAAGATCATATGCTTCTCGCATATGTCGATGATATTGACATTACCGGCAAAAACGAACGGACGGTAAGCAGGGCGTTTTCAGAAATTTAGAGGCAGTCTCAACTGATGGGCTTAGCGACAAATGAGGACAAGACGAAGTACCTACGAGTCTTATAGTACAACTTAAAAAATTTTACATAATTTTGTCTACTTTGGAACGATGATAACCAGCGACAACAACATCAGCCGGGCTGATCCGAATCCGAAGAAGAATCACTTATGCAAACCGATGCTACTTCAAGTTCAGTAGGGAGTTCTACAGCAGAGATTTCTCAAAGAACGAAAACAGCGCTTACAAGTCCCTTATCATCCCAGTCCTGCAATACGGCGCGAAAGCGTGGACATTGACAGCAAAGGATAAGGCGGCGATTGGCACGGTTGAGCGAAAAATTCTGTGGAGGATTTATGGACCTTTAAAAGTTGCCAATGATTTCCGCATACGAAAGAATACCGAACTGTATGACCTCTATAGATCAAACGAACCAAAAAATCGTTAAATTTTTGAAATTTTATAATGATGGAATGGAATTTAGTATAAAATGGATGGTTTTAAAAAAGGGTGATTTTTTAGCTATTATCTTTTTGGCAACACTGGTTTAAACAGCTCACGCACGTTTTGCGTTTTGTTTCACTGACAAATATCTTCAGTTTGGTCTATATTTTAACCATGAATCGTCTTACAAACGAACAACGCTTGCAAATTATTGCATTTTATTCTTAAAATCAGGGCTGCAAACCCTTCTGATATCAGTGGAGGTTCACTCCAGGGTTCGAACCCGTGAGATTTTTTGGGTTCGGGTTCACGGAGCGGGTTCAGTGGGTCGGTGAACCTAGGTTCAGGTTCGAACCGAGGTTCAGAACTAATATTGTTTTTGCTAGCTTAAGAAACAGGAATGTAAATTGTAACAACATTAGCCAACTTTTGATATTTTCCAAATAATATTCGAACTATGCTTAAGTTAATAATGGATAAAACAATATAAACTGACTGAAGAAAAATTGGCCAGATACTTGTGTTTAAGGAACAACTAATGCAACATATTATTGTTATTTACAATGATAGTTTATCCAAACCTTTAACACATTAGAATCTTTATGCAATCTTGGAATTCCTTAAAATTTTTTGTCACTAATTCTTTATATTCTAGCTCTTTAGCTAAGGATTACATTTCATGATCATAAGAATAATCAGTGATGCTTTTATTAATGAGTTCTTTTTGAGGTTCATACAATTCTTTGCAAGCTGTTTTTGTTTCAAGGTCAAAAAATTAAGTTTCTTGGATTAAAAAAAATAAATTTTATTATGCTACTGATGTCAGATTTTGCTACAAGCCTGCCTTTGGGATTCCCAAGCGGTTATAGCAATTCTGTCATGAGGTGTGTTCTGCCAACACACTAAGGACAGACGAAGACAGCTGAAGATTGAATTGGTATTTATGAAATAGCTATACTGTCAACCAGCCTCCTTTGTGGTGTTGTGTGTGTCTTGTTTTCGACATGTTATGGACAAAATCCTAACTTAAATGACCTAGAGCATGCTTAAAAAAGTTTTATGATTTTATTTGAGATTGAATGTAAAAAGTAAAAACGTTGTTCTAAGAACTTTCTAAGTATTTACGAACATTCAAACCCTAAAGCACCAATACATAAGTCAGCCCGAAAAAAGTAATATGAATTTGTTTCTGAACCGAACCACTTTTAACTTTTTTTTTGCTCCGGTTCGGGTTCAGTTTCTGCCCCGAAAATTTGTTTGCTCCGGTTTAGGTTCGGTTCGGGAGCGGGAGCGGTTCAGCTCCGGACCGGTTTGCAGCCCTGATTAAAATGCGTGCTCTGTTCAGAAAGTTCATCGCGCGCTTGTTTAATCGACCCACTGAAGCGGCTATTCGGGCTATTGTGACTAACTTTCACACAAAATTTACATTTTTGGACATTAAACCACCAACACGCTTACGTAGAGTGCGAACTGAAGAAAATATCGCAGCTGTATCTGCCAGTGTTAATGATGACAATCAATTATCGATTCGTCGCCGTTCGCAGCAATTGGGCTTCTGTTACTCAACAATGTGGAAAATTTTGCGGAAGGATTTAGGTGTGAAGCCTTTCAAAATACAGCTGGTGCAAAAATTGAAGCCGAATGACCTACCGCAAAGTAGAATTTTTGGAAATTTGGCCGAAGATCCACTTTTTTACCGAAAAATTGTGTTCAGCGAAGAAGCTCATTTTTGGATCAATGGGTACGTAAATAAGCAGAATGGTCGATATTGGAGTGAGTATCAGCCAGAAGCATTGGAAGAGCTTCCAATGCATCCAGAAAAAGTCACAATTTAGTGCGGTTTATGGGCTGGTGGCATCATTGGACCGTACTTCTTCAAAGATGATGCGAATCGTAACGTAACTGTGAATGTTGAGCGCTACCGTGAGATGATATCCAACTTTTTTTTGACCAAAATGCAAGAGCTTGAGATGCATGCCATGTGGTTTCAAGAAGACGGTGCCACATGCCGCGCAGCACGCGCAACAATGGACTTATTGAGAGGCGAGTTTGGTGAACATTTTATTTTACGTTTGGGACCGGTCAGTTGGCCGCCTAGATCGTGCGATTTAACGCCATTAGACTATTTTTTGTGAAGCCCGCTTCAATTGACGCATTGGAAGACTACATTGAAACATTTATTCGTGAGATACCGGAAGAAATGTTGAAAAGAACTTGGAAGGAATTTTATGTGTTTTTTTTTTTAAACTTTCCTATAGCTTTTAAAGAATCACCCTTTATATAGCAATTAATACTCATTTTGCTTATAAGTTTAGATTATTATCAATTTGGGTGAATAAATAGATGGAAAGGGGCCAAGACAAGCAAGCTTCACTCAATCTCTTGGCGTTTGTGCTTTTACATTTTTCTCACAAGAGAAAAGGACCTACAGTTTAACGCCGAACCCGAACAAAAAAATTTGAGAATTTGCTTTTTCATGGCTGGTCACTTTACAGCAGGTGCCAATAGCTGGTGAATCCCCTTCACGGATGTGTAAAAGCTTTTATTATTAGATGTTCCGAGGCGAGATCGAACCCACGACCTCCCGCCCTGCAGTCCAGCACACTTGAAGCCGATGTGGATAAAATTAAATCGTTGGTCGATGCAAATCGTCGAACTACAAATCAAGAGATTGCTAAAAGAATAAATTTGTCTAGCGCGACCGTTCACAAGCATAAGAAACATCTAGGATTAATTTCGAAGCTTAACATATAAGTTCCTCATGTTCTTACAAAACCAAATATGCGACCTCATACAAGTTTGCTTTTGCAGCTTGAATGGTAAAATTTTTTGGATGGGAGAACAACCTTCACCTCAAATCAGGACGTCACTAACAACTTGGACCAGATTTTGGCCTGCAAGTATCAAAAAATCACTTAATTTCAAGTCGTTTTCACTCTACGATTTCTAAAAATAATTAGCTGACGTGAAGCTTCCCCTCTCCTTCTCTGACAGACAAGTAAACTCTTTAAATTTTCATTAAAAATCAACTAGGTACACATCAAGCGAAAAAAAGAGATAATGTGAATTTCAATTTATTGACACAAAATTTTAATTCATTTTCAACATTGAAAAATACTTTTAACGTATGCGCGCAGTCATTTTTGATAAAGTTTATAATTGAGTTGTGTTTTTTTCATTAAGTGAGCGGAATGGATTGTGTGTGGTTGACAGAGCACAACTTATTAAAAATTGATAAATGAGTTTTATTGAAATGAAAACAAAATGATAGTATGAATGAGAGGAAGAGGTTTATAATTGATATCAAAGAAAATGGATTTAGGGAGGAAATTGATTAGCCAGACCCAAAAGTTTCCTTCCATGGAGTCAAAACGATGTCTTTTGGGCTGCCTCATTAGGCGCAGCGTAAACAGATTTTGTTGCCAGCCGCAGTCCATTCGAGCGAGGCAAATGTGTAGCAAATGCAATGCACGGCAGCCGCTTGTTTGCTCTTTAGATACAAATACAAATTCAATTTCGCTGCCGTTGCGATACAAAGTTTTTTCACCTCGCTTCCTTGTGGAAAGAAGCGCCAGCAGCAATGCGGAAAGGTAAACCTGAGCAAGCTGCAGCTCCGATAAGAAGGTCGGCTCGAAAATCGCATTTTGATTTGTGTTTTGTATTTGATCAGATACAGATACAGATACACGGAGTTACGACGAGTTGTATTTGCTTTTGCATTTTGTAATTATTTGCTTGGTAAATTCAATTGCCAGATAATGTGATTCTCTTGCTGCCTCAGTTCAGGGTATGTTGTTTGCACTCATAAATATATCCTGGTTTCGGGTTATCGATATTAATATTATTTTTATTTAAACGGAAAACTTGTTTGTTTTTCATTTTTATTATCTGTGCTTATCGATTTTAGGAGATTTTTTTTGGCTGTTGTTGTGTGTTTTTGACGTATATTATGATGGATTTGTTATTAATTAACTTAAACAATTTTCATAGAATTTCAAGTAATTTCCATTTTCGAATACCCTTATCATCTCTCTTAGGGTATACAAAATTCCATGACCCTTATCATTTTTCGGGTATGTGTGGGGTACCTGACGACTGGCTTTTGTGGCTCCGGATTCGTCTCTTATCACACCTTATTTATCGCTAATAATCAATTTTCAATTAATTCAAACCATATATCAATCGTCTATCGTCTGCCACCCGCCCCCTCACTTGACCCCAAAAATATTTAATAGAGAAATTAAAGAAATTTGTTTAAAGCCGTTTAAATTGCACTTTAAGCGTCGTACAGTCACTCGAAAAGTGCTTTAATCTTATCTACGCGCAGCGATTTAATTTATATAATCAACTTGTTTTTCTAATTAAAAAATATTAAAATTGTTGAATAAAACTGAGCGATAGGCGATTCATTTTTTTTTTTTGGTCCGCTTGATTGGTTTGCCTTATCTCGTTGAGGGTGGAGGAATGGGGCATACTCTAATTGAAATTGCATTGAAATTGATTGATTTGCTCATAAACCAACACGTATCTGAGTATTTTTCATTTGGGCTATTTGTTAATCGTTTAATTTGGTCTGGATTACGACAAACTCTCTGGTTTTTACGTATCGCTAGATTTGTCGTAATTGAAGTGGACGACACAAAACGGTGCAAAGTTCTGGGAGCAAAGGTTATAAATTACAAATTTTCCCATTATCAAATATATGTAATTTATTAATTTGGGGCTTTAGAAGACTTAGGAATTATAGGAAGAGTAGGAAACTAAATCAAAAAGGGAATAAATCAGTCTTAAACCTACCGAATTTACAACTGAGGTCGTATGACTTTTTCTGGGGCTACGTTGCAATTAGTCGAAAACTTCAATCAATTGTTTAACCTTTGAGGAGCACATCAATCTGCTGGCCCAGTATACCCATCAATGCAGCTCACAGTACTCCCGATGTAATCCTTAGGCTAGACCAAGCCCCCTGTGATCAATCGTAACAAAGATGTGCGTAGAGACACTTCCATCACCTTACAGATGCGGCTCTCGTTCGTGGATCGACTCCTCTTCGGACGATAATGATTAAATTCCAACGAGCCAGCAAAATGGTGGACTTTAAAATTCTAGTAGGAGCTGGCCACAATGTTTGTGCCATTAAGCTGGAAGTGATTGCTATGTGAATGAGACCTGTGATATCTCCGGCAGCTGTTAACGCCTACCGAGTCGGATAATGAGCATGAGCCGGTGCTGCCCACAACCAAATCCGTGAAGATTAAGCTGTAGGCGACATAATAATATTAATCAGAGCCAGTTCTAAGATCCTTGTGGATGCATGTAACCACAAATATTCCCATATGATTGAATCATTAAGTATGCGATTGTATATTTCATTTGAAGAAACTGTTAGAACCGTTTCGGATCGGTTTTTTTGGGTCCGCCAAACCAAAGAACGATTGTTTTTGGATGCTGACATTGGATCCCAATTTTTGTTTCTCGCTGCCTGTACGAGCATACATATCTTGAAATTTAGTTTTTCGTTTTCTAAATTAGCTATTAGGTTGAGAGCAAAAATGTATAGATATTACAGATGACACATGTGTCGCGAAATACCCTTTCTTGGGATCTGACATTGGATCCCAAAAACAAGTGGGAAAGTCGGTCAATCCCGACTATAACATACTTTGTACCTGGAGTAGAAGCTGAATGCAATGCTGGTGCTAATCTCTAAGTCTCTTTCTCTCTCTCTCCCTCTTTCTCTCTCTCTCTCTCTATCTCTCTCTCTCTCTCTCTATAAGATATAAGGGTGGGAGGGGCTGGGGGGGGAGGGAAGTTTACTTATTTGCTCATAACTTGAGAACCGCTCATCCGATCTTTATTATTTCTCTTTTTTCGGAAAATCGATACATTTTGCTAATTGCTAACTATCTCTAGAAGGGACGAAAAGTCCTTCTTCAAAACTGTAGGAGTTATAAAGTTTTTTCCAAATTGCGGGGGCGGAAAGGGGCGTGGCAAAAATTGAAAATAAACTTGATCTGCCTGCAAGTGTAAGAAGCATATGTCCCATACATATCAAACCTCTATCTCTTACCATCTCTGAGACCTGTTTGTTCATACAGACGGACGGACGGACAGACGTACAGACAGACGGACGGACAGACGAACGGACAGACGGACGGATATGGCTATATCGACTCGGCTGTTGATGCTGATCAAGAATATATATAATTTATATGGTCGGAAATAATTCCTTCTCCCTGTTACATACTTTTGCACAAACTTAATATACTCTATGTACCTTTGGTGCAGAGAATAAAAAATATTGTATGAGATGCGGTATATAGATATATATGTAATGTCTTTGGCCAAACCTAACTTCTAATATTTTTAACTTCTTGAACCTGAACCCGAACTGGACCACTTTTCCTAAAAATTAAGTTCGGATCACGACCCAAAAATATGGCATTTCTGCGCTAGCAACTCAGGTATCAACTTAAGCTTAAATTAGTTTTTTCTAATCTAAGTATAGATGTACACCTTCTAGAATATATAATGCTTATTAACTTAATCTAAGATATTCTTAAAAGTTGTTAATGCCAGCTAATGAATTAGATATTAAAAATTGCATTCAATAGCCAATTTTACCCACAAAAATTAAGAAAATAATACCATTTCTTCCATAAGATGATGATATCTGATAAGATTTAGACAATGCAGATCTTAAAGGAATAAATTTTTTTTATACCTTTTAACCAGCTTGTTAAAGCGGAATCAACAAATCATTTAACAAAATAAAAATATTGTAGGGTAATCGATTTTGTCTGCAAGCCTAAAAAGTTTTACGAATGTTCTTACCCATCGTAAAGTCAAAGCTTCGGTTGTCTGTCCCTTATAACATTTTGCTTTAAGCCTTGGACCTTCTTGGATCGTTAAACTATTTTTCTGCATTTTAGGATTTCTGCACGATTCGGTACCGGGGTTGAGAAAATCGAGTCTTCTGAGTTATTTGAAAATGACCGCCCATATTTATAAAAGTTTAGTGTAAAGGTATGGTAGTCCATCCATCACTGTATTTAGAAAATCGAAGATGACGAGCCCGAGAATGTGGAGTAGATAGTAGAAGATGGTCGAAAACAGACGCTGTAAATAAATGGACAAGATGAGACATAAAGAACCGTAACTGCAAACGGAGAAGAGACAACCCGTTTTGGCATTGTAAGTAGAAACCGGACTGAATCTTTGTCAATAGTGTGTAAATTAGAGACCAAAAAACGAAAGAAACCCTAGTTTACAATAAACTGAAAAAAATTTGGCATTTCATTCATACATTTTTTTAATTTTCAGAGCCTTAATACTCTCAACATAATATAGAGCAGAGCTGTAAACGAATGATTCATTTTTGAATCAATCCTGCGAATCATTCAGGCACTTTTTTATTTGCGCCCTTTTTTACAAATTATATTTTTCGCATTGCTATTCAATTGTAACGAATTTTGATAAGATATATTTAAAATAGAATTATTTTAAAATAGAAATGAATGAATGAAGTTGATTTAATTTAGATTTAAATCAAATGAATTAAATCAAATTTTCTTATTCATTTGAATTAAATCAAAATCAATTCAATTCTGATTGGGAAAAATAGAATTAAATCAATTTTTTTAATTCTTTATGATTTAAAGTCAAAACTGAATCATTCTTTTATAGCCCTGATATAGAGCTTAGTCGACCCCTCACATTAAGCAAAACATAAAAGAGTTAACGAAAAAATTCTTTGAATTTCCAGGAATTCTGGCGGGAAAAGGTTCGGATCGGACTTCACAAAAAACCCGGAGTCTCCAACTCCGGAGCGGTTCGACTCCGAACCGATTTTAAGAAATTTAAAAAAAAAGTTTTCATAAATAGACTTAATTAATTTTTGAAACGGAACTTTATAACTAACGTTGAAATGTGGAGTCTGGTTCGAGGCTTAAAATTTAGAACGTTCGGTTCGTGGTCCATGGTCCCGAACCCAATAGATTTTACCAGGTTCGGCATATTGTTCGGTAGATTGTCATGAAGTAACCAAATAAGAACCCTCAAAGCGGGGCACTACCAAAGATCTCAATGCGAGGCACCACCAAAGTCCTCAACCAGAGGCACCACCAAATTCGACGCAAGGCAACCACAACCCTCCAATGAATTTGCTTATCGACCCCCAATCGTAGCAACAACCTCAAGAGGAGGAAAGCATCGACGACTCGACGTAACTCTACTCGGTGCATATGCTCAGTACCACGGATTTATCTGTTTCTACAACGAAACCAACAAATATATCAAAGGGAAAATTATTCACAATATTTCCTTCAAAATGAAACTTGTGCAAATCCTGTAGACGATTGTCCCTGACATACGCAAATTTTTATACATCATTCGCTTCCCTCGTGGTCTCTGGCCACAGTAAGAGTTTGGCCTCGGAGCTTGCCGATACTCGCAGGCCCATTTGATTAACAGCTAAATTTGGTCAGAAGTAAGAATCCTTAATGCAAACTGAGAGAAAACAAATAGTGTCTCATTCTTGGATCAATGATTTCTTCTTTCTTTCTAAAAACCACAATTTAGTTCGAATTTATTTTATTTATTTATCATACTTAATTCAGTTCATTTCCAGATCGCAAAAGAAGAAATCGTTTTTCGAATGGTTGCCCAATATCTTACCTCATTTCATGCAACTCAAGCACCCACTTACTCCAGTCATTTGCTAACAACTTTATTTTTTTTCGTTATTCCCCTTTCTAATTTGAACTCTTTCAGCTATGCCAAAACAAATAGGAGAGAGAGCAATGCACCTGGCACAAGAACCAAAATACAATATCTCTCAGACAATGTCCAGTATGTTGGTGAGGGGCAAACTGTTGGCTAACAAGAAACGTGCCAAAGTGTATTTTCTTTAACCACGTACTCGAGAAACTAACTCGAAATTAGTGCGATGACTGCATCCAGGGACTGATTGCTGTTGTTCTTACCTCGTTCCTATTTTATTTTCATTATACGATATTTATCTACTCATCCACGTGCATTTAACTAACATTTATGGGGGAATGGGAAGGAGGCAGTGTGTGGGTGGAGGTCATCAGGAACATGATTTGTGTTGTTACCGGAATAGTTTACTTTTCAACATAGATATAACAAACAACAAGAGAGAAGGACAAACAATCCAAATGACAAAAATGGTTGGGCACAGATAGATAGAGAGAGAGTCAGGGAGATGGTAATGATGGGATTGAGGGACGTTTGCCTGATTTTATTTGAAATTTGGCGGTGAAATGATTACGTAAATAGAGTACATTTTCAAGTTTTAACATATAAGGGGAGAAATCCTAGGGACCCTTTAACACATTTTCAGTTCCCATATCACAAATCTTTGACCTCAATAGGGCTGTGGCAACTACCTCAATCAAAGACCCCACCTCAATTTGCATTAAAAATTACTCAAAAAAAAGCAAATAAAAAATTACCAACTGCAGTAATAACATTTTTTTTCTTCTCTTTTTCCCTTGCAACTCTGTCAACATAATGATCCAATGAATCCACTTACTTTGTAGACACAATCCATGTTGTGTTTCTTTATACTATCCCACTACATACATGTGCGTATATCTCTTGTTTGTATCCAGAGCTCAATTGTAAAGAAATTATTTATTGATAACGCAATTTAATGTCAATTATTTATGCATAAATATTTGTTTAATTATCAATTGCATGTTGTGCGTGTGTGTGTATGGGTGTGATTAATGATTTCTCCTCCCACTCCAAATGCGCATCGATTGTTTTAAAATATTTGTAAACTGTTTTACAACCCTTTTTCGATAAAGACAAGTAAAAAGTCAAACCAATCAACGACCCACCCCTGTCGACACAGTTTGTTTACTTTGCTAACTAAGGGCTCAGGCGGCGAAAAATCTGTTGAAATTTGCTGGGCGTCAAGACTTTTTATGGCATTATTGTTCACTTATCGGCTGAATTAACACGTGAGGGTGGAAGTGGAATGGTGGATGAACGGATATGTTCCATATTGACCACAAAAGCTTAATTGCCGTCACATATGTGACAATTTTCGTTTATTACGATTTGGCATTTTGTGATATTTGCCGGCAAATTTAATGCTTGATTTGCGTTTTGAACTAATTTGCTGGAAATGTTCACTTAATGGATATATAGAGGGAAGGGAGGCATGGAAAAATCGGAAAGTGTAAAAAAAGAGATAGCTTGAACAATTATAAGAATTGCACAGAACCAGCGAGACGCAAATTTAAATGAACCAAGTGATGAGAGATGATTTCGAAGGTGTGAAATATATGTAAAACATATTTTTTGTACTCTACATGTCGGTAGACACTCATATATATACAAAAGTTGTGGCGCGGAGTTTTTAAATGAGTAGGACAACTATACAAAAACATTAAAAAGGCTGAACATCTTTTCATTGGAGGAAAAGGTGATAGCGGCTTGTCAAAAATGATCTGTAAAAGTATAGAAATTTACTGAGTTTAATTATGCTGTTCACAATTGATTGTTTTGCTAGGAGATCATTGCAACGCGGCTTGGGCTTCGGTAAAGGACAGCGCCACCGTTCGCTGGCGGCGTCCTAAGCACGCCAAGGAGTTAAAGCGGTGGTGAAGTATTCATCGCAACGATGTGAAGTGGCAGTTAGCTCCACTTGTGTCGTTTTTGACCAAATTGTTGGCACAAGGTATGTGTGCCATGCATGTGAACAAATAAGTGCTCATTCTCTTTTCAAGAACCTTAGCTTCTCGAACGAGAGGTCTGTTGATGAGGAACTTGGTCCAGCACAAAGTGATTCAATTGTGAACGACGGCGATTCCGTATTTTGACCGGATGAGCCGCAGAACTTTTCAATGGTTAGATTTGGAACTTCTATGTCGTCGCAAGTCGTGGACAACATCTTCTAACATCTTCAACATCTATGATATTGCATTATAAGTACATAACGTCGAGTTGAAATGGCCACAGCAGTCGATTCTGCCATTTCCCTAGTCGTGTCCAAAAAGTACCAATTGCGAACTGGAGCAAATGATTGAAAAGTTACAAATAAAGGTAACGATGGACCTACAAACGATTTATTATTTGCGATTTATTTAAGTTATACAACTGCCTCCACATGGATCTTCACAGGAAGTAAGGATATAACAAACACTGCCGAACCCTTGGTGCCTTAACAAAAGCTTCTTACAAATCACATAAAGCTATTGCTGCAACTATTGCATCATTAAAGGCCACCATAAATATTCGCTGTTAATTAGTTTTAATTGTCCAGCCAAATTAAATTTGAAAACAAAGCAACTAGAGATGAGCGACTTATTTCGCATTTGCTATCGACGAAATAATAAGCAGAGATTTCGCACACTTTTCGCAAGTATCTCCATACCAAGCTTTAAATGTTGTTAAAATTTTACGTCGATGTGCCACGCGCAATTGATTTTAGAAGGCTAGCCAGCGACTGAAGGCCTGTTTACTCTCTTGGCCTTAGCTTCGGCAGGCGTACGGCTCGGCTGAATTTTTAAGGAACTGGTATTTGAGATCCAAGTTTTTGGAACAGAAAACACCACATCAGAGCCAAAACGTTTATATTTACTGTAGAATCTCGCCTGACAGCGAAGTATTCATTTCTTTAGGTATCAAAGTAAGTTAAAAAACGTGTCCCAAAGCAGCATTAGTAACTGAGAAAAGGGCATAAACTATTTTTTCGGCTTCAATTCGCCTCTAATTTTTAGAACCTAAATGGTGATCTTGGAGAATACCTCTTCACTTCTGTTCCAATATTTCGCTGACAAGTTGTCTCCCAATAGTTCCCAAAAGAGAACCCATTTCTTTTTCTTCAGGTTCTTCTTCGGTTGTTTTTAATCAATTTGACCAACTGTTTATGAAGCTAGCTATTACCGAACCCCAGGTAAATAATTAGTCCACCTCCCGCCCAACAAAGGTACGTGTAGGAAAAAATGAAGATAAATTCGTATGACCTTTTTAACATTTTTATTGTCACCAAAAAAATTTTAATTTAAAAACAAAATGTCAGATTTATTTATTTTTGTTATAAATTTTACATAAATAAAACATACATAAATTTTTGCGATTACTTAATTATAAAGTTTAAAACAAGTTCTTATATTAATGGCATAAAATTGATCTGGGAAGAAATTTGTGTGGTCACCTGATGCCATCTGCACACTCCTGGAGTTGCGGCAGGAAAACATGATAGGTTTCGGGGAACAACTGCTTTCTCCATGCTTCCAACAGCTTTCCAAATGCAACATAACTCACTTGGCAGAAAATCAAAGAATGCTGCAGACATATCTGCCAAAATAATACCTATAAATATTTGCTCTCAGCCGCATAGCTAATTTATAAAACGTACTGCTAAATTGCAGTATATGTATCCTTGTAAGGGCAGCGAGAAGCAAAAATTTGGATCCAAAGTCAGCTGTCAAAAACAATAGTTTTTTATGTGAAACAAATCATCTATAATATCTTAAAAAATTTGCTAGAATCTGCCTAAAAGCAAGTACACAGAATAGAAAGATCAAATATCAGCCCCATCTTCAATACTACTTGTTCATCCTAATCATATGGAACATATGGATGCGATAATATATCCTAAATATTATTTTCAGATATAGACCGATTCAAAACTAAAACGAGAGCGCAAGTTAAAGTCGGCTCTAGCCGACTTCGATATACCCGTTACTCATGAAAAACATCTGAACATCTGAAAAGTATGCAACACTTTTTAAACTCGGCTATTATTCACATTTTTGCTCATAACTTGAGAACCGCTCATCCGATCCTTATCGCCAAATTTATTCAGTTTGCTAATTACTAACTATCTCTAGAAGGTACGAATCGTCTATCTTTAAAACTGTAGGAGATATAACGTTGCGGGGGCGGGAGGGGGCGTGGCCAAAATTTGGAATAAACTTGGTCTGCCTGCAAGTATAAGAAGCATTTGTTCCATACATGTCAAACCTCTATCTTTTACCATCTCTGAGATCTAGGTGTTCATACAGACGGACGGACGGACGGACGGACGGACGGACGGACAGACGGACATGGCTATATCGACTCTGCTGTTGATGCTGATCAAGAATATATATACTTTATATGGTCGGAAATGATTCCTTCTGCCTGTTACATACATTTGCACGACTTTAGTATACCCTTTTTACTCTACGAGTAACGGGTATAAATACCTCTATGATACTAAATCGAATTCCAAGCTCGTCTAATAAAGGATGATTCATTAAGAAGTTGTTTTTTTACAATTTCAGATATCTCGCGTGACTTTTAGGATTGTTTGACAAATCATCATGGAAAGACTCACAAAGCAACAACGTCTGCAATGAGCTTAACAACCGCTCATTGAAGATCCGCTGTTTTCGCGCAAAAGTTTTTTAAGTTACGAAGCAAATTTCTAGAAATGTATAAGTCAACAACAACAACAAAATGGTTTGCATTTGGACTAATGAGCAAACCGAAGAGACTCTCAAACTACCGTTACATCCACAAAAATGCACTGTCCGGTGTGGCTTATGGGCTGATGAAATCATCAGAACATAACATTCAATATTTTTTGGTGTGGTAGACTTTTCCAGTCTCCGAACTAATTTATTCCGATAGAGTTAAACTTGTCCTTATATTTAAAAATATTTTTTCTTAATTTAAGTATTTCTATTTTTTTTTTTCTAAACAGTTTTTCCCTTTATGTAGTTAAACGTTTTAGAGAATAAAAACAGAGTTGCGAGTGTTGAAAGAAAATCCTAATACAACCGGGTCCATATATTTGTGCCTTACCGACACAACTGGCGCACGGCTGTAGATAAAACTCAAAATATGTTGAATTTTGTAGATATCCCAGGGCGTTCGCCACACTACTTTACAACCGACAAAGGACTATTCCATCAACTTCTAATAAAATAAATTACAAGACAAAGCGAAGCAAAGAGGAAAAATAAAATACTTATTTGAAATACACTCCACCTACATTACACCACTTGTTAGCCAATTCTATGGACCACTTACTAATCCATCAAGGCAGCATTAAAGATTTGTCTACGCCCCCGCACCCAGTTTGGGTCATAAAACTCAAAGGATATGAGTTGGCAGACTAAAACACTTACACTTACACACACACACACACATTGTCAGAGACACGTAAATATGATAAAAAATGCATTATACGGACATTACCTCTCTCGGTAGCCTGAAATGAGCCAACCAAGTTATAAAAATCCTCTGTCGAGTCATGAAAAGAATCATTTATTGTGCTGACAAGTCGCTCGTAAAGAGTGTGTGCGGGGGGATGGGAGGGGGGTACATATTGATTTCCGGCAAATCGCTTAAAGCTCAGCTTTGAAACCCTCCGACTTCAGTCGATTGCCTTAATTGCTGTCCTAATGATGTTTCCAACCATCATCATCCACCGCTGAACTTGTGCAGTGCTCAACACTCCATAATGATGGCAATTATAGCTCGTTTTTCCAACAATTTATATGAAAATGGTCTGTCGAAAGGAGACCCCTCTCAGTGAAGCCACGCCTCCCTCTCCATTTTTGTTTTACCATTTTGAGTACCAAAAAAAATCTCTGGCAACGCCCTCACACTATTGCCGGCCTTGTCTAGCTAAAGCAAAATGCAAAAGCCATAGAGCATGACACCTCCATCTTGAAAAAGTTGGCGAGTTGGAGAGAGCGAGAACATAAGCCTGAAAGAGCAAGTGAGAGCGAGAGCGCGCGATTAAACGTTGAGGGTGAGTGGCAAAGTATATGACAAAGCCACACAAATGCCAAGAGCCACAGTCGTCAATGAACGTTCGTCGCGTGAGGTGTCCACAGCTCGCTAGCGAAAGATTCCAAGTCCGAAATTGGTAACGCGTAACGCGTGTGTCGCCCGAACTCCGTGTGCTGTGTGAGTGTGTAAACAACATTTGTGTTTGTGTGGACATTGAAGCATGTCCAGTGCCCAAGTAGTGTCGCAACCACCTGCACCACCGCCCGTCACTTCACAGACTCTATCGATGCCGTCGCAATTGTTGCTTAGTCACATAGCAGCTGCCTCCCATCACCATCATCAGCATCAGCAGAGATCCGCTTCAACGCCTCCACCCAGCACGGACTACGATCAGAGTAGCCAAAATTCTACCTTATCCCGAGAAAGTTGCAGTTCCAGCCCCGCACCTGCACCCACATCATCAGCAAGTCCCACGCATTCCACAGCCACCACCGGATCCCCACAGAGTGCCTACGCTCCTGCACACAGTCCTGGAACTGGACAACAACAACAGCCACTGCAGCAGCAGCAGCAGCTAGAATCCTCACCAGTAGATCCACCCGGAATGCCTTTATTAGTGACTCCCATACCCGTGGGTTGTCCACCACCACCACCTCCCATGCATCCACGTCTATATGTGGATAGTTTTCCCCCTCATCCAGTGCCACATCCTGCTTACAATCTGCCGCGTCTACCGATGACCGCACCTCCTCCCCCACCACCTGTGGCTAGTTCTTCACCACCCACCACCAATTTACTCCAGCAGCCGCCTCATCAAAGTCAACCTAAGAAATCATTTTGCATTGATGCTTTGCTGGCCAAGAATCAACATCAACAACCACAAGCTATCAATAATGGAATAGGAGGAGGAGGAGGTGGAGGAGGAGATGATCGTCTGGTAGCCTTACACTATGCCCGAGATCAGGCCGAACTTAATCATGCCTTTGTGGCTGCTTCCAATGCGGCGGCAGTTGCTCAAGCTCAAGCGGTGGCCGATCATGAGGCTTTGCAGCGTATACGCGAATCAAGGGAATATGATTCACCCAGTCCCGACGGCATGTCAAGGTGAGTAAACTTTTATGATTTTTGGGAACTAAGCTGTAGTCAGAGCAAAAATAGAGATTTTTATAGTTGAAGCAAGAATTTTTGATGTCAGAATTTGGGTAAGAATGAAAATTCTAGATACAATCATAAATTTTCTATTCCCAATTGGGGAAAAAATAGATAATTTCATAGATGATTTTACGATCGAAAGTAGTAAAGTGAGTTAATACCAAAATTATGAATAAATTAGAAATGAATTTTATTTGATCTTGAGAACGAATTTCTCTAAAATTCAAGATCAAATAGATCTTTTTTTCAGTACCAAACTATTTTTTTCTAATATTTTCCAAGTGTGGTTTTCACATAAATCGTCGACTTTAACTAAGGTGAATAAGAGCGAAAATTCAAGTTGAATTTTAGATTTTATTTTTGCTTGCAATTCCCAAGCGGTGAATGCTTTTTCACATAAAATGGAAATAGCAGAGGCTACTGATGATAGAGCCGGATAGCTCTTAAATAGACTACTGGCCTAACTACTTAAAGTAAGGGAATCTTAACTTTCAAGACGTGTAGCAAGATATTCTAAATAAATAGAAAACTTTCAAACTAAGTATGAGATTTTTTGCATAATGTCTGAGATTTGCAGAAATTAAATAAATTAAAGTATTTATTTTCTTGTATATCATTTGAATTATAGAGAAAATTATACAGAAAAATTTTAAATTTGGAAAAACTAGGCAAGATTTTTTTAAGGTTTTATTTCTTCCATTACTCAAGTAATCAATGATCTTAAAAGTACCAACGGAGGCTAAGCTTAAGATCGCTTCGGAAAGCCTTAACAGAACCCTTTAGGCTGCGGAACCACTAAACAGAATCAATATAGCAGTATTACATGTATATTTATGTGTAAATTCTTCTCTTAAATGCATTTAGACTTCGGACTTAAGCAATCCTTGTAACACCTAAACTAAATCAGGTATAGACAGATTAGGGATATAACAGATCTTGAGTAAAAGTTACAAAAAGTAAGTAGTAGAGTAAGACAGAAACAAACAACCAAACGAAGCTACATTAACTAAAAGCACAGTTTTTGCGTTGAGGTGGCCCGTCATTCACTTCAGCGCCCTGCACTAGGTGAAAAATTAGAGTGTTTAACTTTTAACTCAAGCATTTTTAATGTAACGTTAATCTATGCTATGAATTTGTAGAAAAAACAAGTAAGAGTGTTGCGGTCGAGTGCCCCGACAGCAAAATACCCTGTCCCAAGTAATGTGGTTCCTATAGCTTTGAATTCTATTTATTTTAAAATTTATTTCAATAAATGGGTGGACGCACTTGCATTTCTTCGGTGTTTTTGCTCGGATCTCATTGTGGTACACAGAATAGATAGATGTTGGGGCTAACTGAATATATATTAAGTCACTAGGTTCAAACTTCAAAATTGTAGCTCTGACATTTTTCGCGGTTAGAAGAAGATGGAGGAGGAATTTGCCAAACCTGGAGTAAACTTAATCTGGGTACAGTATTCACCTATATACATGCCAATACTTGTGGCTCCATCAATTACAGTCTCTGAAATCGACACGTTCATACAGACGGACATGGCTAAATCAACACGGTTGTTGATGCTGATCAAGAATATATATACTTTATAGGTTCGGAAATGCTTCCTTCTCTCTGTTACATACATTTGCACATTTTTAATGGGAACAGGGTATAAAAATGTGTGTGTAAGGGGCTATCTCCGCAACGCGTGCACCAAATTGCAATTGCAAAATTATAGGTAGAGTATGTGGCATGGTTTTTATACAAAAGAATTTTTTCTTGTTTAATTAAATTTGGGCTGGCAAACGCGAAATGAGTCACAAGTTGTCCCTTCGAGGAGCCGTGAAAGTAGCCAAGACATGACACATCGCAATTATTATATTAACGGAATAATGATGCAACAACAACTGCAAATGAACGGCACGTACAATAATGTCACCGATTACGCTTCTCATAGACATATTATAATTGGTCCAATGAACGAACGTTGTCGCCATTGTCAGGCATATAAATATCAAGGTGCTGTGCGAGTGGTAAAATGAAATTACCTGAATTGTGGAGTCCATCACAACCATTGACACATTACTTAATGGATTGACACCTGAGCCTAATCATTTTTTGAACAAAATACAAAAGTATTAAATTTATTAAGTAAGCAGCGAAGCGCGAGTTACAAAGTCTTGTGTCCGAGGGAGCAGAGGAGGCCTCCTGCCTGAGAATAAAACGACTGTATTGCTTGGAGTACAAAATGAGAATGCCTATTTATTACAATAAAGTATGTGTATGTGTCAGCCGGGGAGATGCGGCATGTTAACTCGCGCGGATCAAATATTTGATCAAAATTGTGAGTTGACAGGAAGTCAAAAAGTTTTTTGTCTGAAATTTTGTCATTACTTAATTCATTCATTAAAATTAAAAAATTATGATTTAAGAATTTTGAACGTTAAACACTTTAACTTTCCTTTATCTCACTTTCCTCGCCTTAAATAAAATCAAATTAAGAACTATCTACAACAATTTAAGAACGGATTACTTGTTCGTTTTTAATTTTTCGACGTGCGTTCACAGTTAGATGAATCGATCAAGGTATGAAAATGAGCCTTATAAGATTAAGGTTCTTTTAAAAAAATAAAAATCCTTGAACTCTTCTTGATATTACTCAGTTTGGTTATTTAACAAAAGTTATAGCATAAATTTACACCATTCACACAATCAATCAAAAGCTACATCAGTAAAACGCTCAGTTCTTGCATTTCGTGTCGTTTGTCGAGCTGTCGCTTAACGTTTGGCGAAACCCTGTGCCATCTTAACAATATTTACACTATTAAAGAATGTATACGCTGCAGTCAGGGAAAACAGTTTGCTATTATTTGGGGATGACCCAGAAATCCTTGGAGTTTTCTTCTGTTTAAAACCGACTGCTTAAAGCCAAGGATACTTTAATTGAACGGTTTTACTTCCATATTAGTAAGTGAAATATTTTCCTCATTTCACCCTGTATATAAACTTTAAAAATATCTTGATAAATACCCTTCAAAGTATGCTACAATTATAAATAACAGTAATTCCGCAAAATATTTGTATTTTATTTGCCTAAGCACATATTTATTTTGAGCACCTTTAATTGCTTTGACAATCTGAGTGAATGTACAATGTAAATTATGTACGACGCTACCATAGCTCACCATTAATTTGCTCTATCAAATGGATAATTATTAACTGAAACAAAGTTTGCATACTTTTAAGGGCATTTATTATGATAATATTTTTGTGTTTAAACAGGGTAATATAATATCAGTGAAGTTTAGGTTGATTTGTATCGTTCATACAAAAATTTCCATAGATTTCAAGTTTAAATCTATTTGCGTTTGATTTTTAAATGACTTTAGAGTTTTTTAAATAGAGGTAACTTAGCTTTATTCAAAAATACCTTTTCTAATTCAGCTTTATTTATATACAGTAAATACAGTTCGTACTGCTTTCATAAATTTTATTTTTTTATTATTTTATTTTCGAAATATCAACAAGTTACAAAAATTTACATATTATTGGGAGTATGTATTGGGAGTGAGAAAAATGTATCTTCTATCTAATCTTTGGGAAAAATGTAGTGTTTAATATACTTTAATAGATTTCACCGAGATTCAATGTCTATGTTTATTCCTTCAATCACAAACCAATTCATTTGATAATGTCAATTCACTTAATATTTTCCACATTTCATCAGAAGCTCATTTGGCAAATCCCTTGAAATTCCACCCAGAGCTTTAAATTAGCTTTGCCAGCACTCGAAAACATGGCCGAAAAGCCCACCAAACTGGTTGTCACACCGATAGACAGACAGACAAACACAATTGGTCATCCCACTTATTATTACACTCAGATTACGTATACGCCGGACAAAATTTTCAAGTGCGTATGTAGGAAAAGCAAACAAATTAGTCGCTGAAGAGAGGAAACTTAATTGTTTTCAAAATAATTCGCGTAACATGCTTATTGTAGCGCTTATACAGGGTGTCTCTTCTATTTTTTTTTACAGATCTGAATCTCCCACGTCGTCGCATCGCTCTAGTCCGCCCATAAGTCCAGGCTGTGAGGATCAACAACCTCTAACGGGTCATTCACAACATATGGGAATGCGCATGTCGGATTTACCTGATGAATTTAAAAAGCCAGTACCACCACATAGTCCCATCAGACCGCAAGATTTTCCACTATATGCAGGAGGACATCCATATCAGTTGCTGGCACAGGGTGGTTCTGCCTTTCACAGACCATTGGATCCGTCGGGAAAACCAATACCGGTAAGAAGAGATAAAAATCGATAGAGTGGCAAGAAAAGTAAAAGGAAGATAGAATACTGAATTGCTGAGTATATAAGAAATCTACTAGATTCTGATGTGCTATGGAAAGTGGTTAATGATAATTGTAAACGCAGCTTAAAGCTGGTTTGTTTTTGGGCCTAAAGCGGTTTTAATTTCATAAAATATATATGTATGTGTATTAGTTTTTTAAATATTTTACTCCAGCGAAATATGAGCCAATAAATGGAAACTATCAATTTTTGTCTTTTCAAAATTAGTACAATTTTTCTGCATCATCATTTGATCTATTCTATGTGCTTAAAGCCCAATTATGCATCAATAAAATAACTGGTATTTGACAGTTCGTAAGTTTACAACAACTGCTGGTATATGAGTGAAATCTGATTTGATTGAGGTTGACTTGAAAACCTACTTAGAACAAGCGATTAGATTAATCGTTTTCACAGTCCCTTCAAAATCATATAAATATATACGTGTACAAAACGGTTTCGGAGATGTTTCTCCTCCTTGCACCAACTTAATATACCCATTTACTCTAGAAGTAATTTGTATGTATTGAGAATCTTATAAACAGCCCTACTCTGAGAAAAAAATAGATCAAATTCATGCCGATATTAACCTGATTAAAATGAACTTTGCAAAAATAACAATATTTTTCTTATATTTCGACAAAAACATAATATATTTCTGATCCAAATTAATATCATTCACGTAAATGGATATTAAATAGTTTCAGAATGATACCAAACATGTTATTATGATATGTTAAAAAATATCGATTTGAAATTTAAAACATATCAATTTAATATTTTTTCATATTATTCATATTAATTTTTTAGTATTGATATAATATTAGCTTTTATCAATTTGATATTTCAATTGTAAGACTTTTAATATCATTTTGATACTAGCTTATGAAGTTTACATTCAGTGCTTTACAAACTGCCATTAATATTTAAACATACCATTTTGAAAACTTTCTACTCTATTTCGAACTGTAACATAATTTATTATATTTAAATTAACGAAATAAAATCATCAAGTTTGGACACCACATGGGAAACATTGTTCTCTCACTCTACATGTTCCGTATCCACGCGGAGGTTGTTTGTTCAGAAGTCACTGGTATGATGTGCCTCATGCTGGAACCGATACAGAGTAAAAAACGTGAAAGACGCCTTTCTGCAGCTGTCTCCAAACCTCTCGCATTGTGCGTCATCTTGCAAAGCGCTGAAACATTGAAACATTCATTTATTTTCAGCTCATCGTCTGGCATAGTGTCTTTCATTGTATTTACTTTTAACTAAGTGCTGATGAATTTGCATAAAAATAAAATAACATATGCTTATCGCACTGAGCACATCTAACATCCTGTAAAATGTTTCTATTAGACATCGACCCACTTAACATTTTTACAAAAGAAAAGCTTAAAAATGTTGGCACAGCAAATGGTTATAAGGCATTTAAACTCAGAATGTTGGATGTTAGATCTTCTCAGTGTGATTAGCCTATATATTCGGCATTCTTCGTTTTATAATATAAGCAAGCTTCGAATTTACGAACTAACATTCGTTGTCATTGAACACATTTTAGTTTCAAATTGAGAATTGTGTGTATCAAGTTAATATTCTAAGTTTAAAATCAATACAAAAAGTATCAGTTTACATTCAAACAAAAAAAAAAAAAAAAGAAATTAGACAGCTTTTGTCAGATTGATATTGATGCAAAATATTTGAATACAATGTTTGAGTTTTTTTATACCAAAAATATATTTTTTACAAAAATTTCAATATATTGGTTAATCATTTGCTTCTGAGTTTAAGATGGTTATTTTCGCTGTGCGGTTCGAGCTCACTTCCGTGGACATTTGTTATAAAAGAGGCTTGCCAGTTGTATTGAAGTGTGACTGTAATAAAGTCTGCTGATGAGAGGACCGGGAGGCTCTTGAAACAGTACTGTACAGACAAACCAATCCAAATTTATTATATTGTTAATGATTTGTGTTGGTTAGTGAATTATTAACAAACATTTTGACTAAAATCAAAACAGAACGCTAAAAACCTATAGACTTAACTTTCAAATCTAAAACGAACTTGCCAAAGTGTGATTTTATAGAAAACTTTTATATTTGAAATAAACTTGTCAGAGTTATAATGAACGTAAATCAATCAAAAATTGTTTTTGTATAGTAAACTTCATGTGAATTAGGATCAATCAATTTTCAAAAATTTCTAATATATTTTTCTCAATATTTTTATAATTTTGAATATTTTTTCTTCTTTTTCAGCTGCCCATGGGTCACAATTTTATGCCCTCACAGTTGCAATTTGAATTTCTGGCTCGTGCCGGTATGCTCCATCATCGTATACCCGAACTGGCTGCCTATCCGCATCATGCCATTTTAGGCAAAACACGGCGACCGCGTACCGCATTCACCTCCCAGCAGCTATTGGAACTGGAGAAACAATTTAAGCAAAATAAATATTTAAGTCGCCCCAAGCGATTTGAAGTGGCCAGCGGCTTAATGCTATCCGAGACACAGGTTAAAATTTGGTTTCAAAATCGTCGCATGAAATGGAAGCGTTCCAAGAAGGCCCAACAGGAGGCCAAAGAGAGAGCGAAAGCCCAACAGCAGCAACAGCAAAGTACATCCAGTTCGGCCAGTTAGAAGTAGAGACAGCTCCCGCTTTCAATAAAAAATTTCTAGTCATGCCACAACGATCAAACCGTCCTCCATGATACACCCTGTATGTCCGCCCTCATTCCCTTAGTCGCTTATTTATTTTCGCAATTAGTTGAAATTTTGGTAAAATCACAAAAATCAATGTGGGAAATGTTTTTCATTTTGTTTTGGTTTATTATTTGCGGGCAACAACAAACTGCACTGTGTGATATATGTAAACATGTAAAATAAAAAAAAAATACAACAACGTATTCATTTGCGCCATGTACATAAACATAAATCTAAATTAAAGTTAAATAATACAAAAATTATATAATAAAACCAGAGATTAGTTTAGTTGGTAATTTCCACTGTAAGTAATTGTAATTATGTAATTTTAACAGAAACCACGTTTAGTAAATTTTATTGAATCAAAATTGAAGAAGAATAAAAGAATAACTACAAAAATGCCTGTCAACATTTGTGTTTTTTTTTTGGAAATCCAAAATATTTTCTGTAATTTAGGACATTAAAATAGGTTAATACTTCAGTAATTGGGTGTTAGTCAAGTGCCTCTTGAGCTATGATTTTTGATTGGGTTCGAAGGTAAATAGGCCACCATCTACAGTAACTAACTTCCATTTCTTTATGTTAATCCAAAAGAGTCTTAACACCATTAGGTATGTCTGGCCTGTTTCTATTTTGAATAGATTTAACATTTGATATAAATCTTCCTAATGTGCCACTAAACCCCACACACTCAAACCTTTACACATAATTCTTCCTTCGTGTTTTATTTTCATCCAATGAATTTTTATTAGCTCATTCAACAACAATAGGAAACTGCTGCATAATAATAACAACAACAGCTACAGCAGCATCAACATGAGTAGATCAAACAACCCAATAATGCACTCGCAAAGCATACTTCAAGGCAACCCCCCCGAAATAAAAAAATGTATGAGAAGGAGAACTTTTCTGTCAGTGTCAGTGAAAATACTTGAAAAATTACGTGATTAAGTGGACAGACGAGTACTATTTGGGCAATGTCAGGGGAAGAGGGAAAGCAAAAGACAAACGCAATTGACAACACAGTGACATTTTATTTCATAAATGAAAACTAATTGGAAAGGACAAATGACGACAAAAAAATTAGGAAAGAGTTCAAATGGGGGGGTGGTGTCCTTGAAATTTGGATAAATCTAAAAGCCCTAAGAAAAAACGTATAGAGGTAAAGCACACATTAAACAACCGAATGGCCCAAAAAATAAACACGAAAATATATTGCTTAAAACCTGCAAACCAGACCTATCTACAGGGCTTTCCAAAGTTTCGTCTATATAGCTGCTATGAGTCAGATAAACTAACAATTATGGGACGCTTTCTCATTTTCTAGATAGAACTCAATGTGTATGTGTATCGTTTAGACTTTTTATACCCGTTACTCGTAGAGTAAAAAGGGTATACTAAAGTCGTGCAAATGTATGTAACAGGCAGAAGGAATCATTTTCGACCGTATAAAGTATATATATTCTTGAACAGCATCAACAGCCGAGTCGATACAGACATGCCCGTCTGTCCGTCCCTCTGTATGAACACCTAGATCTCAGAGATGGTAAGAGATAGAGGTTTGACATGTATGGGACAAATGCTTCTTTTATTTGCACGCAGATCAAGTTTTTTCAAATTTTGGCCACCGTAATTCGGAAAAAACGTTATATCTCCTACAGTTTTGATAGACGATTCGTACCTTCTAAAGATAGTTAGAAATTAGCAAAATGAATCGATTCGCCGAACAAATAATAAAGATCGGATGAGCGGTTCTCAAGTTATAAGCAAAAATGCGATAAACAGCCGAGTTACAAAAATATTGCACACTTTTCGGATGGTCACCCTAAAGCAGGAACACTGTTAAACATGTTTTTTCATGAGTAACAGGTATATCGAAGTCGGTTAGAGCCGACTTTAACTTACGCCCTCGTTTTATCCGTTTTCATGATAATTTAAACTTATTATTATTTTTTTGGTTTGTTTCATCAACACCTCCAATTTCTACGTCTTCATATCGATCATAACTCATATACAAATTTTCGCTAATTTCTAATATTTTATATCGATTGAAAGACGCCTCTTATTTACCCGTCTTTAATTGCCAACCATCAAATCTAAACTCATTTTAAAATTTGAAAAATTTTCGCGGATTTTGGTCCACACTTCTTATATATGAGTCTTCAGTCTTTATAATAACCTTAGGTCCTATGAAAATTATGAAAATTTATTCTTTTTTTGACCATTGAATCTTTTGAAAATTTCCCGGTTTTTTAGACCATTTAAATAAAAGTTATATAGTCTATGTTGAACTTCAGGTAATCAATTATCTGTGTACCAAGCAGGGCTGCAGCTGAACCGGAGCAAAAAACGTCGAAAATGGGTTCGGTTCAAAGACTATAAAATTATTCCTACACTGAGAAAAAAATCAATCTAAAATCAAGATTATAATCTTAAATCAAAGAGAAACGGTGTCAGAATTCGACTAAGACCAGATAATCTTAACCCAACGTTATATTCTCTGTTTTAATCTTAATCCACTCAGACCGCTCGGCTGCTTGGCATCATTTGTAAGGCGCCACCAGTCGCAGTATAATAACTCATGACGACAATGCTTTCTGCTAGCTGAGCTCTTATACTGCAACGGTCTGCGCATAAAAATTTACATAAACAGCCGTGATAGTTAAGTCGATGGCAAAAGCTTCATTGGAGTGGAAAGGTTGTGGTTCGAGTCCCAGGAGGGGCGAGTTGTTTTTTTTTTATTTTTTTTTTTAACAAAATAAATATCGTTACGTATATCATAAAGTTTTTTTTTACTGAAGCTTTACAGAAAACTGTAGATGGTTGATAAGTTGCAAGATGATAAATCTTATTTCAAGGTTTTTAAATCTTGTTTTTATAAGATTGCAAGTGTCTCAAAAAGGAAATTTTCAATCTAGATTTTAGATTGATTTTTTTTCTCAGTGTAGACTCTATAATTGGTAACTTTGCCATTTTCCAATATATCTAAACACACTCAGGAAAAAATATGGCTTGAATTTTAACAAATTTTAAATTTGCCCTTGTATTTAGAAAAATTTTCTAATGCACAGAAAAAGTTTTCTAGAACTTCGAAAAATATGACATTAGGAACAGTTTGAGATAAAACTTTTCTAAAAATAAGAATATGGGAGATTTTTCTGATAACACAGGATTACAAGAAAGATAGCAAATTCTTATTTTGGTCGCTGAATTAAAATCAATTCTGCGTTTTCACCCAGCTCTTCAGGGTTACGATATATTTACAAGGTTTGAGCAAGGTTTGTTTACATTTGTGGGTCGGATTGAATGGAATATTTGAAATATTATTTTTGCCAAAGTTTTTGTTTGAGCTTACGGACTAAATATACATATGGAAATTTTGCTATCTTCACTTTTCCAGTCACTTGCCTAAAATTAAAAATTTTTTAAATATCTCTTGAACTAACTATTATTGAGTTCAAATATTGTACTTCCATATATGTATGAAATGCTTAGGGTTTATAAATTAACATACATTTTTTTTTGAGTTAGCGAAAACAAACCCCGGTTCGAACCTACCAAGACCATTCCACAAAGTTTCATTGCAATCGGAAATTGTGCAAATTTCGCGGTTTTTTTACCATTTTCCGCCTATTTCTCCAAGTTGGAAACCTTCCCAGGCAAGCGTCCAACCAATCCCCACAGCTTTACTATAATCGGATGAACAGTATAACTGTGCAAATTTCTCGGTTTTTTATATATTTTTTGCTATAATCCCTGAACCAAGGCTATATTCGAGAATCTAAAAACGCAGTTCGATCTATTTTTATGTGTGGCTTAAGGCCGGTATAAAGATGATCGTGGGTGAATCAAAAAATTTTACTTCATTTGACGGTTTTTTGCATTTCTCGGAAAGTTATGGCTGTCCCATCATAAAATCTTTTCCAGAGTACCAAGAATATCATGAGGATTACTCCTAATTTTTTTGAAAAATCTTAAAACGGTTGTTTTTTACAAACCGCGATTAAAATTTTTTTTCTTTAGTTTCGGCGGTTTCTTCCTCCAGTTCGACCATCGCAAATATTTTTACCACAAACTAAAGGAAATTTTGATTTTATTTTTAGACCCATCAAATATTTAGTTATAACCAACTTTAACAAAACATAAAGAATCGCTATATCTTTGCATCCCACAATGATAAAATTCTGAAAAATCTATTAAAAATCGTTGAAAACTGCGATTTTATTCTGAAAAAAAAATTTAAATATTTGGAGACCATGAAAAAAACTAGTTGCCCACTTCGGAAAAATTTACCCATATATAGATGATAGTTCAATATTTTCAATGATCAACGATGCAAACGATGTACTCAAATACTAGGCACGGCGTTGTTGTTCAAACTAAACAACAATAGTTTCTATTATTCAACAAAAATCCCGCCTTAAATTCTGCACTCAAACTTATTGGTCTCTGCATTGGTAGTGGGTAGAAAATCTCTCTCACTAATACAGTATAGCCATATGAGGACCCATCCACACACAAAGGCTTCTGTAAACTTGGAGTTGTGTCTTGTGCTAAGCGGTTTTAGCAATGTTGGCATTTATTGGCTAAAATTCTAAAGATTGAAGCAACATTTAGTAAAGGCGCTCTAAATGATATTTTAAGGAAACCAATTTTATTTTTTGTCATCGAGAAGTGTTGTAAAGCTCCAACAATGCTTTACAATACTGCACTTCATGTCCTAAATTTGCCGGAAAAGGTGTTGCGTTGTGTTTTAAGTACCAAGGAGATCGAATCTCCGTACCGAAGCTTACTTGGGATTCCAGGGGCTTGTAGCCTTGGTTTATAGTCTTACCGATAGCTATACAACGCCGGGTCTGTTTAAATTCTTAAAATATTTGATTGGAAAGATTGTATATCCCTTCAAGTTGAATTACTTAAAATTACATAATTCAACTTATCTCCCACTGTGTGCTTTGATTAACTGCTCATTGGTTAATCTTTTGCTAAGTGCTCTATTTGTTGTCCCCTTTTGACTGATAATTTCAATACTCAATTTAGTATTTCTATAAATGGCATCTCCACTCATCGCACGGACTTTTGAGGCTCACCATGAATTGATAGATTTCATTGCTATTTGCTGTTGTTGTATTTATAAATTTGCTACATTTTAATTAGCGAAATAATTTTTAAGTGACATTATAAATTTAGTCATAATTATTGTCTCAACAATTAAGTTGATTATCTCTGCGCACACATTTTGATTTATTTGGAACGATAAGCTCGGCAAAGCGAGATATTAGGTATAGAAATTGGAATTGAATTGTCGAGTATTTACTAGCTGGCTTCATACAATACAGACAGCTCTAAAAAGAAATACAAGCAGATAAGATATATTTATAGGAAGAAATTAATGGAGGTTCTTGACTAGATTTGTGGAATTAGCTACAACGATTCAAATAGTAAATCTAAATTATTTTTTTTATTTAATGGAAAAATTACTCTTTGATTATTATGCTTCTATTTTGTAAGGGCACGTTTAGACCAGGGGTGCCCAAGCCCATTGGGCAAGCAGCTTATTTGCAGCTCATGAGGCCTCACTTATAGCTTGAGGCAGCGCTCCCCAGGAAGAGGAGTGCAATTTTCCAAGATCCCACTTTTACTTCAACTGAAGCTGCGGTCCTTAATTAAGCCTGGGCTAGCTCTGGGCTTTGCGTAGATTCTCAATGAAAAAATCAGTCAGTCGGGCAACTTTATGTTATTCTTTCAAGAAAATTTTACCACACTTACTCTGAGTTCAAGAGTCTCCTTTAAACCTTAACAGCATTGAACCACTGTGCACCCTGGCTCTTGCTATTGTGGTGACCGAATGCTGCGCTATTTTGATTTGCCTTGAAGTGGCACTGAGAACCAGAAACCGTACACAATACAAAAAGGATACGCCCTGTCATTGTACGGCAACTGCCTAATTTCAATTCATTGAGCTATTAGCGGGTAATTTGTGACAATTGCTCGGCACGACTACAAAAAAAAAAGGGTGACCGAGTTCAAACCAGAAAACTGGAATTTACGGATGCTGCCGCTGCTGATTGTCGCATCTGTTGCAAATTAAATTTGAGTTATAATTTCAATAAACACTGCACCCTCTTTTTCCCCTTACCATCATCCCTTTCCCCCTGGTGTCCTGACTTTTGTTTTGCTGGTGTTACAATTTGGTTTTAGCCACCCTACGTGCTCTGCCCGTTGATCTTCATGTCAACACAGATGATCACATTTTATGCTTAATTTTGTACAATGTTGTTTGCATTTGGGATTTCGATTTCCATTTCCAATTTTCATCTAACGAATTTTTGGCGCTAATATTCGCAGTTTTCATCGTTTGATTTTATTGTCAAATATGTGCGATTATTGTCATATGTTGGATTTTATTATTGTCCAATTTGCATTTGGTGGGTGAGGAGGGAGGGGTGGAGCGAGGGAGGGACAGCTCGTTAGCCCAGCTCGTTGTACTAATGGTTGTTTGGGAAGTTTTATTGATTGCTCGATTGATATGGCAATTTATGTGAGCGAGTTTGTGTTTTTAATTGCTATATTTTTGGGTAAAGGATTTTGATTGGGGGTGAGGATGGCATTTGAAATGATGAAGAGAAGGTTTCAGTCGCAGATTTGATGTTTGAGATGCTTAGCTGGGACTTGATTTCAGTAGATGGGGAATGTGCTTGAACTTGTAAGCTGCTTCGAGGGATTCCAGACGAAACAGATCTCTACAATGAAAACCTCAATGACTAAACACACGGACAAAAGGCATCTCAGCTCATACAACTATCAAGCACAAGCGAGAGATAACGACCAATTCATTTCTTTAGAGTTAAGCTCTTTTACGGGGGACTAAAACTAGAAAAATGTTTTCTTTAAGACAGATTCTTTTGGGTACGCCTTGTCCTTGCATTTTTTATGTGCAATTTTAAACGCTTTTACCATTTGCCGGAGCAGCATGTGGGTTTGAGGGCGTGTGGAGTGGGAGGGTGCACAGGTGGGAAGAGGGTGACTTAATAATGGCTTGTCAGTGACTTGACAGTGACTCATTAGTGTGTAAATAGTGACTAAACAGTGCCTGTAACTTGTCAGTGACTTGAGTAAGCAGTGACTAAATAGCGCCTTCACCATGAGTTATCAGTGACATGACAGTGTCTTCACAGTGATTAATCAGTGACTTGGCATTGACTTGCCATCGTCTTGACAGTGTCATGACAGTGACTCGACAATGACTTGACAGTCACATATCAGTAACTTTTCAGTGCCTTTTCAGTTACTTGACAGTGTCTTAAAAAAAACTTAACAGCAACTAATCAGAGATAAACAGTGAATTTACAGTGACTTGACTGTGACTAAAACGTGAGTAGACAGTGACTTAACAGTGACTTATTAGTGACTAATCAGTGACTTGACAGTGAATTAACAGTGTCTTGTCAGTGACTTGACAGTGTCTTAACAGGAACTTAACAGTGACTTAGCAGGGACTTATCAGTGACAAAACAGTAATCAAACAGTGACCCAACAGTGACCAATAAGTGAATTGACTGTGACTAAGAAGTGACCTAACAGTCACTAAACAGTGACTAAACAGTGACTTGACAAGGACTTAATAGTATCTAAACAGTGACTTAACAGTGAGTAAGCAGTGACTAAACAGTGACTTGTCGGTGATTTGACAGTGACTGGACAGTGTCTTAACAGTGACTTATCAGTGACTTGACCCCAAAAAAATGAGTTAAGGACCCAAAAATGTATATGGAAAACAAAAACAACGCTTTTATCTTAAATTTGGGGTGTTATTTCATTTTTTGGGACATTATTTCCTAATTAAAATTTTTTTATGAAATAAGTCCCCAAAAGAAGAAACGAAATAAGACCCCAAAACTTATTTATGGTTCATATTTCATATTTCTTATGTAAGACTAAGTATTTGATGCGTAGAATTTTTGTACAGGTGTAAAAAAGTATGAGAACAGAAAATTTTATACAAGTTTATATTTAATTTAAAATAATAAAAAAAATTTTTTTTTGACTTAACAGTGACTTGACTGTGACTAAACACCGATTTCACAGTGACTTGACACAGTCTTAAGTCATGACTTAGCAGTGGCTTAGCAGTGACTTAACAGTGACTAAACAGTGACTTCACTGTGACTAAAATGTGACTTGTCAGTGACTTGACAGTGTCTTAACAGGAACTTAACAGTGACTAAACAGCGACTTGACAGTGACTTAACAGTGACTAAACAGCAACTTAACAGAGACTTGACTCGGACTAAAAGTGACTTATTAGTAACTTAACTGTGACCTGAATGTGACTAAAGTGACTAAACAGTGATTGTGACTAAAACGTGACTAACAGTGACTTGTCAATGAGTTAACCCAGACTTGTCATTGACTTGACAGAATCTTAACTGGAACTTAACAGTCACTTGACTGTGACTGAAATGTGACTAATTTGTGACTTAACAGTGACTCAACAGTTAACTAACCGTGACTTAACAGTAAAATTTCCAATCAGACTTATCGTCGTTAAGCACCTCGTTCGTACCGGGCGTCCCATATTACCTACACTTATATTGAAAGCATCAAGGCAAACGCAGAAGTTCCTAAACTTATGGAGATTTCGATTTTGGACCTTGGGGTTTATAGATCTCCAACAATTGTTTCTAAAATGCTTTGAAGGCCGATTTTTTTCAGCTTACTTAGTCCTTCTCTTTTCTTAAATCTCTCCCTTTCTTTTCATCTCATCACTTTAGCTTTATCAACATATTTATCGAATTCATAGAGCGCATATCGGCATTTGTCTAATACCATAATTTCCAGCATGTTTACACAATCCATCTGGCTGTATTCCAAAAACCAAACACAGACCAACACAAACACACATGTCCAATGGCAATCAGCCGTATCCCAAGCCAAGCCGTTTGCCATCAATCTATTGAAGCAAATCCGTGCGTGCGCATTGAGTAAACACACACACACACAAACGGACGCAAAAGACCCAGGAACCAGTTCCTGATGCAAGCATTTTTCGTGAATTGATTTTGATTTAATCGCAATATGCACAAAAATGATCAAGGCTAATTGCCAATGATGGAAAAGGTTTTTCCCCCTTCCCATTCAAAGCAACCCAAACCAACACATCCCTTCTGAAGGAAATTGTCACCATATGCGTCAACACGCAATAATTCACCAGAAAAATAATCCAAACAATTGACCAGACCCAATGCCTGTCGGCTAATGGTGGGGGTGTGTCCTCTGTATGCAGCAAGTGCCATCTCCCTCCACTTCCTTCCTCTAACTGCGCTCTTTGGTGTTTTGGTGCTAATTGAATTCATTGCCGTTGATCAAGTGCTGCCAAACAACAAATCATCCCCAGAGGCTAATGATACGAACGAGTGAGCAACCGAACTTCTCAGACTCTAACACTGACGGAGTGCCAGACCCAGACCCAGACCCGGCTAAGCCAGAAATGTGCAAGGAAATGGGACCATGAAGGATATGAGTGGGTGTTTTGTATGGGCTGAATGTGCGTTAAATGAAATTAGAAAACCTTATGTCGAGTTAATTAGCAAATTTAACGACCAGTCAAGAGTCAGAGGGGAGTTGAAGTTTGACTAAGTTAAGGTAAGATTCTTTTGGGGGAGGTAGAAAAATACGACTTTAAGTGCAGAGGACCACAAATAAATGCCAAGGTTACCTTTTTTTTTGTATTTTTAGCAAAAACTTACTCTAAGGTTTATATTGACTTGAAAAATGTATCTTAGCTGGAAAATGATTATAATGACATCAAAGCAAGAAAAATCGATCAACTTAATCAACAGAAAAGGACAACAAGTGTCACCGAGCAAGAATGTCTGAATAAGAGTCACTAAAAAAGAGACATTGGACAAAAGTCAGTAAGGAAGAGTCAAGAAACAAAAATCACTGAACAAGATTTACCGAACAACAGTCACTGAACCAAAGTGTTTGAACAAAAGTCACAGAACAAGACTCAAAATACAAAAGACACTGCAGCATACAGATACACTGAACAACAGTCACTAAACAAGAGATTCCGAAGAGTAGTTACGGAGCCAGAGTCACTGAACAAGAGGCACTGAACAACAGTCGCTAAACAAAAGTCTTTGGACTGAAGTCATTGAACACGCGTCACTAAAAAATAGTCACTGAACAAAAGTTACCGTAAATCAGTCATTGAGCAAGAGTCATCGAATAAGAGATTTTGAATAAGAGTTACTGAACAAGAGATTCTGATCAAGAGTTACTAAACAACAGTCACTGAACTAAAGTCTTTGGACAAGAGGCACTGAAGTAGAGTTACTGCACAACAGTCGCCAAACAAAAGCCATCGGACCGAAGTCACTGAACAATAGTCTCTGAACAATAGTCAGTGAACAAAGTTACTGTAGAAAATTCCTTGAACACTGAAGTAGAGTCACTGAACAACAGTCGCCAAACACAAGTCATCGGACCGAAGTCACTGAACAAGAATCTCTGAATAATAGTCAGCGAACAAAGTTACTATAGAAAAGTCATTGAACAAGAGTCACCGAACAAGTGTTTCTGAGCATGAGTCAATGAGGAAGAGTCACTGCCGCAAACTTACTGAAAAAGAAACATTGAACAATAGTCAAAGTACAAAAGTCATTGCACAAGAGTCGCAGTACAAAAATCACTGTACAAGAGTCACTGAAGAAAAGCCAGTAAAAAAACCTGACTGAAGAAGAGTTACTAAAAAATATCAACATTGACCAAGAGTCATTGAAGTAGAGTCACTGAAAGACAGTCACAGAACAAGAGTCACTGAACAAAAGTTTCTGTAGAAAAGTCATTGAACAAGAGTCACCGAACAAGAATCACTGAACAACAGACACTGAACAAGAATTACTGAACAACAGCCACTGAACCAAATTAACTGAAAAAGAGTAACTGAGCATTAGTTACTGAACAATACACAAAGTACAAAAGTCATTGCACAAGAGTCACAGTACAAAAGTCACTGTAAAAAACTGGTCAAGGTTGTCATAACACTTTTTACGAACAGAAGTTACTGTACAGAAGTCGTTGAACATGAGTCACTGAACAAGAGTTACTTAAGAAATTCATTGGACCAAAAAGAATAATTGAAAGAAACACATGTTTACTTGTTCAGTTAAGTGAAGAAATCATTTTTTTTCACGCAGTCATCAACAACCCAATACTAGTGTATGTGAGTGCCCAGTCCTTACACTGCCTATTCAACTTAAAATAATAACAAGATGGTCTAAAAATTCTTGGAATCAAATGTTCCAAATGTACCTGAAATGAGTAAAGTTGTTCTCAATCAGTTAATATTTGAGATAAAGAGCGAGTGAGAGCGAGTTGGTTCTGATTTTCATCTCTCTTTTGTCATTTTAACCAAGCATAAGTAGCACTCTAGATGTGAATCTGCAAAAGTGTACAACGGCTGAATGTGCTGGCGCGTCATTCCATACGTTAAGTGCATAAGGTACCGGGCTCAATTCCCCGTCTGAATTCCACTTCGGTTTTCGTATAAACGTTTGAACTGGCCATTTTACTCATACAAATTTAAATGGAAGGTGTAAAAAAACCTGTGGCTACTAGTTCAAAGCTGCATTTTTCTACGAATTGAATTCCACTTTTACTTAAAACGGATCTAGTAGACCTATATATAAGTGGCACTTTCCATACAATCTTATTAACGTAGAGTTTAAAGTACAAATGTTTACACGAAAACCGAAGTGGAATAGAGAACAGGCCTGAATAACAAATCAATTTCAGTTCTTGCGTTCTCAAAAAGTTGTTCCTTAAGTTAGAACATTGTACCACAAGTGAGAAAATCGGTTTTTTCCCTCTGGGTACTGAAGAAAAAATCTGGAGGTTCTTAACACAATTGTAAAGACAGTCCGTCCACGTTATGAGTACCTTGCTATGAGTAAACATAGGTAGGTAGGTATTACCGGCTGGCCCCATGTAGGGGGCCACACATAGACCTTACGGTCCTTAGTGAGGCCGGGTGTTTTATGGTACCATTTCCTTTAGAAATCCTGTAGGATTCTTGACGTTTTGGCAAATGCCAATAGTTGTTTGGGGGAGCTCTTGGCTGCCTCTTCCAGAGTGGTGAAGCTTGGGGAGTGCAGATGTTTTAATCTTGTCGTGGCGATTGCTGGGCAGCTGCAGATGAGGTGTTCTAGAGTTTCTGCTACTCCAGGTTCCTTGCATTTCCTGCAGGTGTCTGCTGTCGTGATGCCTAGCTTTATCGCGTGAGCGGCTGCTAGGCAGTGACCAGTTAATATGCCTATAAGCAGTCTGCAGTCTCTTCTTTGGAGCTGCAGCGTATAGTGCGTGAGTTTTTTGTCTCTCTTATTGCACATAATTTTAGAGATTCTACAGCCGGTCGTGTTCTTCCACTTTTCCTCTGCTTCTTTCTCCGCTATCTCCTCCATCTTGCTGTATAGCGTCTGTAGGGAGATAGGTATATTTAGTGTTGCTTCTCGGCTTAGTGCGACCCCGGCTTTTGCAAGAGTGTCCGCCATTTCGTTTCCATCGATGCCCTGGTGGCTGGGAATCCAGTAGATTTGCACCTTGCTGGAGGTGCTGAGGGAATCTAATGCTTCTCTGCTTGCCAGAACATTTTTGGAGTTGATGGCGTGACTCTGCATTGCTTTGATTGCCGCTTGACTGTCTACGTATATGTTGATTTGATCGTTTGGTGCGTGTAATTCTGCCAATTCGGCTGCTTTCCTTATGGCGAAAACTTCCGCCTGGAATATAGTGCAGTGGTTTGGCAGTTTGTAGGAGAGTTTCAATTCCGGTTCCTTGCAGTACACGGCGGCTCCGACTCCTGAGGCCATCTTTGAGCCGTCCGTGAAGAGGTGCATTGCTTCCTGAGCCAGCCCTGTACGCCAGTCTTCTGGTCCCAGTAATGCTGATGCGCCTGTAAAGTTGGTTTTTGGGATCATGTAGTCCGTGCTACTGTTGATCTCTCTGCCCACTGTGCTGTGTCCATAGCTTTGTAGAGCCATGGTGCCTGCCGCGCAAAGACGTTGGGCCGTCCTGTGTGCAGTGAGGCGTGCTTGGATGTCCAGGGGGTTGACACCTAGGATGTGTTCCAGTGCTTTTGTTGGAGTAGACCGTAGCGCCCCCGTTATGCAGACCAGTGCCTGCCGCTGGGCCTTTTCCATCAGCTTTAGATATGTGGACTTCTCTGTGGCTTGCCACCATACCAATATACCGTGTAGTAGTATCGGTCGTATAACTGATATGAAGAGCCAGTGTGTTAGTCTTGGTGATAGGCCCCAAGTGCTGCTTAGCATCTTCTGGGATGCATATAGCGCATTGGTTGCCTTTTTCACCCTTTCCTCCACATTGAGTCTCCAGGATAGTTTACTATCGATTACTACTCCAAGGTATTTTACGTTGTTTTTTGGCGTTAGCGGTGTTCCATTTATCGTGGGTGGAGTCCATTGCGGTACCTTGTATCTCTTGGTGAAGAGAATGAGGTCCGTCTTCTCCGCATTGATGCTAAGTCCGGCTTCTGTGGCCCACTTTAGTATCTCTCTGAGAGTAGAGTCCATGATTGAGCTGACAGTCGATGGACATTTTCCCATAATAATTATGCTTATGTCGTCGGCATATGCGGTTATCTTGGGTGCTTTCCTGCGAAATTTTTTAAGTAATTCGTTGACCACAAGGTTCCATAGAAGAGGTGACAGGACTCCGCCCTGGGGCGTTCCGCCGTGTGCCTCTCTTGTAATGGTTGTGGTACCCCACTCGGCTTGTACTCTTCTGCAGCTCAGCAGGTTATATATCCAGGAGTCCAATGCCTTGTGTATTGCTAGGGCTCTTAGGCTTCGCATTATTGCTTCTGTAGTGACGTTGTTGAATGCACCCGAAATGTCAAGGAATGCTCCCAGGGCAAATTCTTGATGGTACAGTGCCTTCTCGATGGTGGCTACTAGGGAGTGTAGCGCTGTTTCCACCGATTTCCCTTTCGTGTAGGCGTGCTGGTTTCCCTCCAAGGTCAGGTTCATGCCTTCTCTTATGTGAAGGTCCAGTAGCTTCTCCATTGTTTTGAGCAGGAATGATGTGAGGCTGATGGGCCTGTAGTCTTTTGGTTGCACGTGACTGCATTTCCCTGCTTTGGGCAGGAATACAACGCGTGCTGTCCTCCAGGCCACAGGTACATAGCTCCACCTCAAGCATGCTATAAAAATGGATCGTAGCCATGGGACGATTGCGCATTTGATCGTTTTTAGCATGGCTGGGAATATTCCATCTAGCCCTGGGGATTTATAACTCGCGAACGAGTCGATCGCCCATCGGATCTTTTCTGGAGTGATGATATTGTCTGGGATGCTGACTTGTTGCGTGTGTAGGTCTTGAGGCGTATCTGCCTCAGTGACTGGAGTGCAGCCTGGAAAGTGCGCATCAAGTAGAGCACATGTCGCTTCCCTGCTGCTTTCTGTCCAGTGTCCGTCGTTCGTTTTTAGCTGACTCTGCATGGGTGGCTGCTTTGAAAGCAGTTTCCTGAGTCTAGCTGTTTCGGAGACCTTCTCTATGCTGGAGCAGAAGTTTCTCCAAGAGTTCTGTTTTGCCTTCCGTACTTCTTTTTTGAAGACGCGAATTCTAATCTTGTATTCCTCCCAGATTATTTGCTCATCCGCTAGTTTGGCGAGTTTGAAGCATTCTTGCACGTCCTTCCTCTGCTCTTTCAGCGCCGGGGTCCACCAGGGGGGTCTGGTTCTCCTTTTGCTAACTGTGAGTTTGCAGGAGGTTTTGTATGCTGCGGTTAGGTTGGCTGTGAGCGTCTCCACGGACCTCTCAATGTCGCCTACCGAGCAGATACTCGTTGGCTTTGGTAGTTTTGATTCTACCGTTCTAAGGTACTTCACCCAGTCTGTGTTCCGGGGGTTCCTATAGGCGTTTCTGGTTTGGTTGTGGTTGAACTCGATCTTAAATTGGATGTACTTGTGGTCTGAGAAGGAGTTTCTATCAAGGACTCTCCATTCTGATGCCTGTGTACTGTTCCCTAAGGTCAGAGTTAGGTCTAGGACATTGGCCGATGTTGGTCCCACATATGTGGGCACATCTCCAACGTTTTCTATTTTAAGGTTAGTTTGTAGGATAAAGCTTAAGAGTGACTCACCTCTGTCATTGATGTCTGGACTACCCCACACGGTGTGATGTGCGTTGGCGTCCGTTCCGACGACGAGTGGTTGTTTTCTCCTGCTCGCCTCAGCCGTTAAGTGTTCGAGCTCGGGCGGTGGCGACTCTCGCTCGTGTGCCATATAGCAGGATGCCAATAGTATTGGCTCATCATCGCGACCTTCCAGGGCCACAACTGTGAGGTCATCCGTGCTGTAATTAGACATAAGGTAAGCATAGATGCCTTTTCTTACCAGAATGGCCGTCCTTGCCTTACTTACTGCGGTGGGATAGAAAACGTTGTAGTTTTGTGACCTTAGCCCTGAGACCTTGTTCCCTGCCGCAATCCAAGGTTCCTGAACTAAGGCCACTTCGGCGGGCCCTGTCTCAAGGGTTAATAGGAGCTCCGCCGACGCAAGCTTGCTTTTATGCAAGTTGACCTGGAGGACCTTCAACTGCATGGTCGTTGTCGGCGTCCCCAGGCCTGGATGGGTCAACTACCATGGTTGCGTCCACATCCTCATCGTCCTCCATACTGGGTGGGTCAGCTGCTGTGGCTGATTCCTCATCCCTTTCGGTCTCTACCTCCGTTATATCGAGGCTGCTGGCTTTATCGACCATCTCGTCGATGCCCAGGTCTTTCTCGACCTCTCCAGCCTCTAGCGTGTGCTCGTTATTGTCTTCGGGATGGCGCTTTTTGAGTCGTAGGTGCACGCTTCCTACTCCCCACGCCATCTTCCCGAATTTAGGGTAGAGCAAATCATCGGCCTCCTTGTTGATCTGGAGGACCATGTGCTGCCCGTTCTTGTCGGGCTTAGCAACATGCAGTACCTTCCAGTCAGCTGTTGGCACGTCTGGGTTTTGCCACCTTAATAGTTTCAGCGCCTGCTCCTTTGGTACAACCCTTGGGAAGAGTACTTTCGCTTTCGGCACTGACGGAATACAAGTTCTGTCAACTACTTCCAGCTGGGCACCCTCCCATGGGCTTCCCATGTCTGCAACGACGCTGGTGACCCACTTGAGGGTGAGGTCGTCCTTACATTTAAGGATTTTGACTCCAAACAGCCAGCCTGCTCCGTCAAACGTGACAGGTTGCGCTGCTGGGTCGTCCATCCTTTTAAAAATCTCCTCGAACAGCTTCCCCTCCACTAGCTTCCACTGTTCCAGGGTCATTTTGCCGAAAGGGTCGCTTTTGTCGACGAGGGCTACGGTCAGATGCCGTTTCGCCACGTCACTGGCTGACTCCTTTCCCGGCGTTTTTCCCTTTGGAGTAGAGCTTGGTGGAGCCTTGCTCTGCGGTCTTGGGCGTGGCCTTTTGCTCGCTGGGGCCTCCGCCTTCGCTGGCTCAGTTGAGCGCTGCCGCTTGACAGCCAAGCTCTCCTCCACTTTGTTGGCGTATAATGCGGAGGTGGCTTGCATCGCCTGTCTCTCCGCAAAGTGTTTGCGACCCTCCTTGATCTTTTGCTCGGCCCACGCCAGCTTGTTGCTCTCCTCTAGGGTGAGCTTACCGCTGCCATCGAGCCTCGCTTTAATCTTGAGGGCCGCCTTATATTGGGCCTTCGCTCGCATGCCTTCCTTCGTCCTTTTGGGCCTTACCTTACAAGAGGTGCTAGAACCCGACAGGACTGGGGAAAGCAGCAGCTTTTCCTCGGCCTCCGTATTTATAGAGCCGCCGTGCGACTCGCAGTCCGAGTCTGTATCGACTGCGGTACCACGCCACACTTTGGCTTTTGACGTTGTGGCAGTAGCTGTACAACTGTCTTGGCCTGCTCCAACCGCGACAGAGGTGTGACCGCTGGCGACACGAAGAGGGGATTTCTCCCCACCGTGCCCGCCGGTGGTAGCAGTCACGCCTTCCACCGACGTTTGGGCTGATATCCCAGCCCGAGTTTGGTCCTTTATGTTGTGCATTTGGAAATGACCATGGTGGTTGCATTTTGTTCTTGGGTACCACCCCATAGCATTTTATGCCTACTGCCAGGCACCTCGTAACCATGGCTCTTGCTCAACTCTGCCCAGCTAAAGCTGGACAGAACTGGCCGTCACCTTAGCTAGACACTGCATTTCCTGGGTGTAAGACGCGCAAGTGACACTAGGTATATAGCTCGCTTTAAGCCGAGGTACATACAGTGTCCATTGCCCAGCCGACACCCTCGGGGAGGGTTCAGTTAGAGGATTTCCGTCAGCCCTGAGTAAACATAACTTTCATAACTTAATATATAAAGGGCCGATTTCACATCTTCTACATAGAGCTATTTGTCACATAAACTAACAAATTACAGTGAAAAATTTAGTATTATAAAAGCCTTTTAAACATCAACACTCTATATAGAGAAAACTGGGTAAGAATTGTATTAAAGGTCATCCAAAAATTCTGTATAAAATTTCTTCTTAAGATAATTCCTTCAAAACTTAACTTTCTAAGCAAATACCTAAACAAATTCCAGCTCATCAGGCTGCAACACTCCCCTGAAGGAGCCTCAGGTATTTGAGCCAATTAGTGGCAATAAAATAAATTCAACTTCACGCACACACACCAAAAAACAGCCAGCGGTTGGGATTCGGTTACCCCAGGGAGCCGCCGAGTTCAGTTGAGCGTATGTGTGAATAATGTGGCCCTGCGGCATTCAGAGATAGAGGGAGAGACAGAGAGGGTGGGGGTTGATTAGGCACTGCACTTGCCAAGGATCCGGATTCCTGTACCCTTATTAATTATGCTAAATATTTTTAAATATTGTCCTCACGTGCCTCATCGGGTCGCGCTCAAGACTCTGGAGGGTTGCCTTTCACTTTTGATTGGATTGAAAAGTTTTTGCCTGGCGCATACCCTTGGGTGGGTTTCCCCGCGCATTTCCGGCAATTATGCAAATGTGTTTTAATACCTTTATACTCATTTAAGCGGATTACAATTTAATATTTTTGTTTATCTACATTTGTTGTTCGCGCCTTGTTTGTTTTAGAGTTTTTGGTGAAGGAAGCAAGAAAGGTACATGGCACACACACATACATGGTCTAATTAGCATACGTTGACGAACGGACGACTTTTGTGGCATAACATTTGTATTTTAATAGTGGCAATTAACAGGAAACAGGAAACAAGGTCTACAAAATGGTGCCAATTTGTCAAATGTTGATGGGTGAAAGGGGTGACAGCCAATTAAGCGAAGGCTTTAAGATGTTTGGAACTCGGAAAGTGTTTTCTGTATCCTTTAATGGGATTAGAAGGAGACTACAGCTTAAACAGAAGTCCCAAGATATATTTAAACAATATTTTATAAATTGACCCTAATATTCTCAACAAATGTTTCACATTTTTAAAATTAATTTTCTAGTTTCGTACCAACTCCTACCAAATACGACCAAAGTCATAAATTTTAAAACCCAAATCACATCATTTCCTCCAAAAAACCATAATCTCAAGAACTCACTACACACATTACACACTAAATTTCCTTGGTAAAAAATATAGACTCACACTCACACAGTCAGTTGGATATGTTAATGGCCATAAAAGCAGATAATGTGCAAAAATCCTTTTTTCCTTTTGCCCAGATTCGCCAAGAAAAAAAGCCAACATCCTCCCCACCAAATAGTAAAAATAATTTCAAAAAATCTTCAAACCCAAAAGAAAAGAAAGAAACAGCAACAAAACAGTATAAATCTATTAACATATTAGAGCCATAAAAGAAATGGCATATAAAATGCTGGCAGACATTCTCCCACAATTCCGGTAAAGGAACACCCAAATGTTTAGAGGCAAGTGGAGTGGAGTGGCTGGCTGGGTTGACTGGCATTTCACCCTCCTTGGAAGTGACTTTGGTTTGCGTCGTCATCATCAACATCAATGCCCGTCGCCATCAGAGTACCCCTTCTCCAACCTCCCCCCTCCCTCATGGATAATCATCCTAAATGCTGCCATTTGCCATTTGTGAGGTTTTGCCACTTGCCCTTTATGGGTGGCATTGTGTGAGCTGGTGCGTCTGTCCCTGTGTGTGTGCGTGTGTTTGTGGATGAAAATGGGGGCGTGTGCTCTACGGGTTTTGGCAAGCAAATTGTGAAAACTTCGCCCTGGCAAGTACTTCTAAGCTTTGTGTAAACACCCACTAAAATCAATTTGCTGGATTTTCTACCACCAGAAAATGTGTATTTTACGGGTTACAATGCGAGCACACCAAGCAAATGGACAGAGAGAGAGAGAGAGAGAGAAACAGAGAGAGAGAGAGGGATTAGCATTAGATGGTTGGATTGATTGCGCATTTCCAGTTTCGAAAGTTTGGCCATACATTCTCTGAAGAGGAAATTATATTTGATAATTGTGCAGAATAATATTGTTAGGGAAATGATTATGGTCTTATAATGCTCTTCAAAAAACCCATTCTCAATGAATAGTTCAGATCAGAATAGGAAATTAAAGACTTATAAACCCGCGGGATAATTACAATTATTCTTCGAATGGAAAAATTAGTATTTTTTTCAATAATACTCAAATCTAGGAAAACGACGATTTTAAATTTTTCACCAGATTAACCTTCATGTGGTACAAAGAGGATGGCAATATATTTGCCGAAATGCGTAGGAGAAAAACTGAGCCAAAAAGGGCAGTAAGGGAAGACAAACGAACAATAACCCCAATTTACACAACAAAGAGTAGCTTTTTGGATATAGCAGCAACCATCTAATCTATCCTTGAGGCGGGACCACGGAATTCTGAACCTGAAACCATAAGACCCTTTCCTTAAGTATGCAGAAGCCTGAATCGCAGTATTACTCCGGGAACTCAAACTTCTTAAAACATTTATAACAGGTCACGGCAACATCTTACTAAAAGTAGAAATAGGAGATAGGCAAGTGTCTTCATAAAAACAAAAGCGGAGGAATACATTTAATCGTATTATTCTAAGAATAAGCCTGCCTTATAATCAAGTGAAACCTTTTATGGTTAGGCCAAGCCTTACGAACTTGTGCCATTCTCATTGTTTTTACCTTATTTATTTTTTGAGACAGCTTGAATATAGATTGTGGAGTGAGAGAGAAAAATAGAAATAGCATCTTTCAATGTATTTCCTACGGAATAAGGAGTACGAAAACGGAAAAGATCTTAGCGGAATCAAATCGATAGCACTATAACAAGTTGAAATCAACCACGAATTTGCTCAAAATGGGATTACATTAAGATTGAAATTGTTTGAGATTACCGCGGAATTAAAATATTTTTTCAGGTCTCGAATGAGATGTTCGAATCGGCTTTAGAACATCATTTCCGCTTGGAAATTATTGAAACCCATTAGGATAATTTGTTTTGAGAGCAAGGAAAGTGTCCATTGTTAAGAAGCACAGAAATGGAATGTCACATTCAAACACACAGGAGTGGAAGCCAATACCTCTTATTAAGAAGAACGAGCTTACACATAGAAAAAAAAAACAAAAAAATTGTGTACTTGAATAGAGTTCAAACTGTGTCAATAGTACGGTAAGTACAAACATCATTTATTCAAGTACAAAATTCTTCTTCCAAGTAAGATTTTATTGGTCCTGAAATACTTTATTTAAGACTGTTTCAAAATATATTAAGTACATTTCAAATTATTTTAAAATCTTTTTGCATTTTGGCTGGCTTGAGGTCGGTGGAGAGTTACAATTCAATGTAATCAACACAAATCAACAGAGATTAATTACAACAATTTGGAATAGCAATTGGTATGTCTGTACAACGATCGCTGTTTCAAAGATAACCACATCTTATCATCAGCAGACTTTTGTATTGCATATTCACATTCAAACGACCACACAGACTCCCTTATAAATCTTCATATCGCCGAATAACGAGTTGGGGACTCCAATTTGCTATGGGACGAGACCACGATTCAGCCTAGAATTCTGCTATGTTTATTTGAACGTGTTGCTTTTGCTTTTCCAATTGTTGTAATTAATTTCTTTTGCCTTTGAGCTCCGCAAGGTGGTTGAACAATCTGTCCAATGATCCTCCATAGCAGAGTCACGGCGTTTTTTGTAAATACACAGGGTATTTGTTTTTTGTTTGTTTTTTTCAATAGGGAAACCGTGTTATCTTTGAAACAGCGATCGTTGTACAGACATACCAATTGCTATTCCAAATTGTTGTAATTAATCTCTGTTGATTTGTGTTGATTACATTGAATTGTAACTCTCCACCGACCTCAAGCCAGCCAAAATGCAAAAACTTTGACAAAAAACAGGTCGCTAAAACCCATATAAGTATTATTTTAAAATCTTTTTGATCACTTATTTATTAGTATTATTATTAGTATTTGTGGATCTTAAAAACAACCTGATTAACTGTTAAAATAATAGACAGTTTGAACCAAAAAAATTAAGCTTAATTTCTTGAAATGAAAAGAAATAAAGAAAATTATGTAATTTCTTCCATACAAATTGTTGTTTCATGTTTGTCTTCATTTCGTTCATTTCTAAAAATGAAAAATTTTGGTATTTTTAAAAAAAAAGTATTCAGAGTGTAGCTCTGGCATTATCCGCTACTCTCTGAAAACAGAAAGTGTCATCACCAAAAATTTTTTTAATTTGAATTTAAGTGTAGGTTCAATTTTTTTTAGAAATGAAAATGATAAGAAATGAAGGCATTGCAAATAGGCTATAAGTTAAAAATATTCTTAATTGACATCTTATAAATTCTAAAGTCAACCAATACATTCTTGAAACAAAACAAAAGTTCATAAAATAGGTACAAAAAAGTCTTCGTTTAAGCCTAGTACATTCTAAAGCTATTTCCAATTAATTGTTGAAAAAATGCCACTGTTTTTATTCAAATAAGGCATAAACAATTCCAAAGGAAATAAAATAACTAAAGACCAAAGGGGGACTGACCCTCACTTAATAATCAAAATGTTAAGACCAGGAGGGAGTTTAAAGAACAGATTCGATTTGCAAAGTTTTTTCAACTAGTATTGGAAGTTTATTTTAAACGCAATTTTCTTACATTTTTCGGCTTACTGTTGGTACGAAAAGTTCCTAATTAAACAACGATTGTTCTCAACAATAGTTTTTCGAATGTTCGTTTCTAGAATGTTTCGAACTTAGTGCACAAATTTAAATGAATATTTCTCCTAGAGTTTAATTTCGATCACTCTAGCAATCTACCCTTTGAAAGCTTTATCGATTCTAAAAAATATGTCATTTTTCGCTTGAATTATTAGCTTAAAGTTTTTACGAAAAAAAGGACGAAAAAAATTCTGTGGGCACGACATTGTTCGACGACACAGCTCCCACACTGGCGTCACTCTGGCGCACAAGCAATTGCCTCGCTTTAAAGTGAGTTACTTTAACAAAATTATTGCATAACGGCTTCAAAACAAAAAATATATGAAGCACGTGGATCGCTGCTTGAATAAAGCCTCGCTGTTTGGGGCTGTTTTTATACCCTGTACGCATTAAAAATGGGTAAAAGGGGATTATGAAGTTGTGCAAATGTATGTCATAGAAACAAGGAATCATTTCCGACCCTATAAAGTATGTACATATATTCTTGATCAGCATCAACAACCGAGTCGATTTAGCCATGTCCGTCGGTCTGTACGAACGCTGATAGTCACAAATTTTTGTATGTATGCATTAAAGTGGAATAAAATTCAAATTAATTCACTTTCAAAGCCCTTTTTTTAAGTGGAAGAGTAGAGAGTACACCTACATCTGATTCCAAGTTTTAGCCAATTTAACAGCGATTCGCACGCGACAAAAAATGTAAGTGGGGTTTTTGGCCATCAGTGTATAAGCAAAACTTAGGGAAATTTGCCAAAACTATATAGTGCTTCTAATTTTAGAATGTTTCTGAATAATTTAACTTTATACTAGAATTTATTTGATCAAAAAATTTTTAATTTTTTTACTTAAAAAAAAAATTCGATTCGATACGCAACATGGCGAAAGCGACTCTTTTTTCTATTATTATATATATGTTGTTTTTATTATAGTCCGAAGTAAAAACTTACAGTTAATTGCAATGGTCTATGAATTTTGAGATTTCCTTACATTAGTTCAATTTTTTTGTCTCCCCTTAAAAATATGATAAGCTGAGTGTTTTTGAGTAGTTTTAATTTTTTGGTCTCGGTGGACCTCTCTGTGGAAATATTCTGTATACCATAATAAGCGCCGATCCGTTTATTGATATAAATTTTAAAATAAAAAGCAGGCCTATCAGAAATGGTAAAAATTGTGAGAAGCATGTCAAGTCGCACGAAAATAAATTTAGTCGAAAAACTTAACTCAATATTAACTTAAGAAATCAAAGACATAGGAACCATATTACTTGGTACAGGGTATTTTGCTGTCGGGGCACTAGACTGCAACACTCTTGCTTGTTTCTGTTATTGTTTGACTGCTCCCAATCTCGAATTTGGAAAAGAGAATCTGCTCTGCTACACAGCTATCATTACCTCTACCTAACTGGTAGAGTGTTTTTTAGCAGTATACTCAGTATTAGAGAAAACTAGGAGACATAAACGTAGACAAAAAAGAGTTTCGTCAATAACTAGAGCTCTGCAAGAATAGTAACATTCACACTGGCTTTATTTGGCTATTGTTTATCGATATCCCAACAAATAATCCAAAATAAAATCTGAATTCATACAAATTGATATTATTTCCCTCCACACTTCATCGGACTCCTTAAACTCCCCTTTGGAACTACCAACCTTCTCTAATCTCCCATAATGCACAAAACTTTTCGTAAAAGTTTCACTCCTCCCCATCCATCCAAAATGAAAAACTTTTCTTCTGACTTCCCAGTTCTCGCTGTGGATGTGCTCCCTTTGCTTAATCTTATCTAATAAATCGCTTGACTCTTGTCTCGTAAATCACTTAACAATTTGCACAAAAGAGAGGAAAAATTCTGCAAGTGAAAATCGTGTTAAGGTTTTTTTCCATTCTTTTTTTTATTTTGTTAACATGTGTATGCATAAGTGGCCCTAAATCGCATTCATATGATTTGGCGAATGGAGGGTGGGGATAGATGGAGTAACTTTTTTGTGTGACCTGCCATTTGATTTATTTATTGTTGGTTTATGCGTGATCTTGCCTCAAATTAGCATTTATCATTTCCAATGGCTCCACCTACAGGACAGAAACAAAGAAAAAATGGCAATTTGGTAGTAACATCCCCCCCGAAAAAAAAATGGAAATACAAAATACAAATAAATTGTTTAAACACAAGTGTAGCGTAATTTTTCAAATGGTTTCTTTTACTGCTTTTACTGGGTGGCAGCTTCCAGTGATTGATTGCGATTATGTAGAACCCAAATGGGGGGGTTAAAGTGGAGTTGGGTGTCTGGCACCTACTAAATACCAAAACCTTTCGTTCATGCGGCAAGGCAATTAGCGCATAATAAATTTGAAATAATTATGCAAGCGTTTGTAAAGCAGAGATAATCCCCAAATTGAAGCAAAAGCCTTCCCTTTACCCCCCTGATAAGTCCAGGGGGAATGCCAATTTGTGTCCATTCGCACTAATTGCGTGCAAATGACGTTTGTGCCTTGCATTCTAGGTCCATGCAAACAAATAGATTAAGTCTAGGGGAACGACAGTGGTGGAGTTAAAGGGGGGAAGATCAAATAGAAACTTTTCCCAGCTCTTCCCAGCTGACCTTTTACTTACATATCTCCGCCCCCTCCACCCATCATAAAACATTATATTCAATAATGCTTTTACCACACCAACAAAATCCACCAAAATTCATTGAAACACTTAAGCTCTATCTATTAGTTAAGCTAATCAAATTATTCCATATATTTAGTACAATAATTTTATTTAATTTGTTTATTTATCTAGGATAAGCGCTTGGCGGTGAAGTTTTTATGGCTGCTAACCCACAATAAACACATTTGTTTGGTTAATGAACTCGATAAGACTACGGGGGCCCATCATAAAGATATTGATACAAAACACGTACGGTAGCACGCAAGTGGGGAAGATTTATGAACCAATTGCATATCAACGACAGCTTTAATTTCAATCAAACAATTCAGTTAAAGGCAAAGGAGCGGGTAGTAGGAGTAACTGAACCTGAACCATGGATATATTTGTATTGATTTTAAAATTATGCACACAAACACAGCTCCCTCTGTATGTACGTGCCTCGGTCTGGCTCTGGCTGTCTCTCATCGTTCATTTTGACTTTTCCATCGGTGTTGACTTTTCTGTTTAGATTTTCAATTAAATTTGTTGACACAATGGAGAGAGAGAGGGATTGATTATTTCAAATTTATTTAAGGCTCGCCAACCGATAGCATTTAATTAAAAACTCATCTAAGCAAACAGCCAGCGAACGAGGTAAACTTGGGGAACACGACTCATTACAGGCTCAAGTACCAGACTGGCTTCTTAACAAAAAATATTAGATAGAGGATGGTGCCTCCCAACCTCCCCGCCCACCCCCTTTCCATCGAGTTGGCCTCTATCAGTCTTTAACATCTGTTTCTAATTGAAAATGCAGCTACTGTCGTTGCCACTGAGCAAATGTGACACGAAAATTGACGCCAATCGGTGCCATTAGTGTCAATAGAGTAACTCTACTTACGTCTTTAACCCATGGCAGTCGACATAAGTTTTGAACTGTTTCCAAGTAGTAAAGATTGAGGATTTTAAAGGTATACGTATGTACTTTGTCAATTTTGGGACTTAAAGAGCTATACGGAGTTCTGAAGTAATATAAAAGTTTGAAACAAATAATTTGGAAAAGTAGGCAGCCGTAATATTCTTCTATGAAACTTTAACATTACTTTATAACTGCGTAGAGGACTTCAAAGCCCAAACCAAGCGTGTTAGTTGAAAATTTTTAAGATTAAAATATGTTTTCTGAAACTTTTGACTTTATAGCAAATCGACTAAAATTTTAACCTTATTTTGCCTACTTTTGATGAAGAGGACGCATTTAATTTACCAAACCATTTGATATTTCTCTCAACAGCTATTGACCTATGATAATGCCATCAATCTTACGTCCCCTTCCAAAAGTTCCCAGTTCTTTCAAAAAGTATAGATATAAGAAGTTTGAATTTCTATGCTTAGACTTGACAGTTGCCAAATTTCTCTTCCTAAAGTCGTTATATTCCGAATTTGGATATGACTTTAGATATTGCACCAATTAATCTACTGATCAGATCAAATAGTCATTGATCAAACTTTTCAAAAATATCATTATTTTTATTTCATTTTTACAGACAAAATTGAAAGATACTTACTTACTAGGTTACAGATTTAAGTGGTCCAGTGCATGATCCGGTTTGATGGATCCAAAAAATTTCGTATTCCGCGGGGTTCGCTTTCGGTTTAAAAGTGCAAAGGTTAAATGGATGTCTCTCAACAAGCACTAAATCTAGAGACTTAATTTTTTCCCAGTTTGATAGGATGAATTTTAAAAACAAAATTGTTAATTATAAATTTTTTTTTATTTGCAATAATTAGCTAGATATTTAAAAACAAGTGAAAATTCGGTCAAGCCCGACTATAACATACTCTGTACCTGGAGTAGAAGCTGAATGCAGTGCTGGTCCTGCGCTTATCTCTAAGCCTCTCTCTCTCTCTCTAAGATTGTGCGGTGTTGATGGTGATAGGGTGGGAGAGGATGGGGCGGGGGGTGAATTACTTATTTATTACACTTGAGAACCGCTCATCCGATCTTTATTATTTCTTCGGCAAATCGATTCATTTTGCTAATTAAACTGTCTCTAGAATACTTCTTGTAGTTGCCCGCAGACAAATTTTTATGTCACAGGTTGCCACGCCCCCTTCCGCCCCTGCAATTCAGAAAAAACCTCATATCTCCCACAGATTTGCAGATTGATGGTTTGTACCTTCTAAAGATATTTTGTAATTATGATTATTTATCGATTCGCCACAGAAACTATAAAGATCGGATGAACGATAGCGGAGTTATACGGAAAACAAAAAATGTTGATGGGTAGCACCGTTTCAACGTTGATGGGCAGCACTGGGCTCACTTTTTTATACCTTTATCACTTTGTGTGGCTTCTATATAAAATTGATCAGATAAATGCAAGCTCTGGGGTATACAGAACTTGTTATAGTCGGACTTCACCGACTTTCTATCTCGATTTTTGGGAAAAAGTAACATAAATATTTGAAGACGATTTGCGCGGACTAGGAATTTATTTTAGACCAGTGGCCGGCAAAACACGCATGCTCATTTTGCCTTTGCATGTGTGTTGTTTCTCACGCGAGAGCGCTCTCAGTTAGCACTATTTTGTTGTTGCATTGAGAGCAGAATTAGCTTGTACTCTGTCTGTGTCTTAACGTTGCTGCCGCTGAGCAGTATTAAATACACAAAAGATACGGGCGTGCCGAACACTGTTTTAGACCCATGGTTTCTTGGTGAAATTTTCTTAGAATTGACCGTAGATTTCGTTTTTGCTATACGCTTTGGTCGAAAAAAAATCGACCCCCCTAGTAGATATACTTTATATGGTCGGAAATGATTCCTTCTGCCTGTTACATACATTTGCACGACTTTAGTATACCCTTTTTACTCTTCGAATAACGGGTATAAAAACCATTCGCACAACTTTGCCCGATTGGTGATATTAGTCATTCTACCCAATCGACCCCTGTGGTGCAAGTTCCAATTCTAAATTCTAACCTAAAAGTAAATTTTTTGACCTAATGATGCAGAAATATTCGCTGTATTGTGTACTATTTTTTGTTAAATTTTCATATTGATTTCTCTTATACATACTTCCCATGTGGGATGAGAATATGTCGCAATTTAGAGGTTCAATTTCATGTTAATGCAAGAGCGTCATAACTGCAGTTCTGTCCTGCAGTCGATATGACGAAAACATGCTTCGGATTTTAGTTAAAAGATCATATTTTCAAATTTTATTAATAAGTATTTTGAATTTATAATAGTGGGATTCCTGAAAGTTGATTTGCTTTTGATTTGCTTTCGTGAAAGCAAAAGGAAAGCAGTTGCTGGAACGACTCTGATTTTATTTTGATTTGCTTTCATACAATTTACACACATATACAATGTGACAGATCCAAAGAGGAAGGGCAGAATAAGTGTGGGAGAATTTGGAACTTCGAACTTTCTAGGAGAGCTGTGAAGATAAGTAACCATGAACATCTTTGACCAAGTCAAGCAGTTCTCTAAGAAAAATGTCACACTAAAACGAAAGCAAACCGAAATCAGTTTCGAAGCTGATTTTACAAAATCAATTAGTATGACCTTAATTTCCTTGCATTTTCTGGGCACACTGCTAATTTTGTATCAGCTGTTTCACGAAATCAAATTGAAAGCAAATCAAAAGCAAATCACTTTCAGGAATCCCACTAATATTTTACTAGACTGACTCGAATCAAAAATATTCTTTTTGATAGGTTAAATCCATTGAGAATTTTATGCGCGAACTTCTCAAAATGGATTATTTTCAGTTCTGACAGTCTTGAATTAAGTGACCGATATATTAATAAGATATAATCGGTATATTTAATGCAAAACCCGCCCACTTAAAAAAATTCAATATGGATTTAACAAAAAATTTTAATTTTGATTGCAAATTTCACGATTTTTAAATAGGTTAACCATTTCAAGTGAATGCTTTCGTTTTAGGTCCGGAATGGAAGAAACTTTGATAAAATGATAAATTAGAGATCCGATAAAGCAAAATAACATGTTGAACAATGCCCAGGCCATTAAAATGCACTTCAAAATGTATCCAAAGTTAAGATATAGGTTATCCTCCTGATGTGGGCGAAACGTTAAGAACTTGACGTAAATAAAATCTTTGAAGATTTTACTTTACACATGTTTACAAAAAGGGCCAACTATTGCCACAGAGAAGAAGAAAGCGTTCCATTTGTATTTTTGGTCGCTGAATTCAAAAGAATTGTCCATTTGCACCAGCACATCAGGTTCCACAATCTCCTCTTATTTAGGACGTTGTCAGTTTTCGATATCATCAACAAAAATTTGCCTTTTTTTGTAAACTTGTGTTGTAAGAAAAAAAAAAAAAAAAAGAAGTGGATAACACAAATTTATGGTTTGTCCGGAAAGTAATAGGCCTGATATTCTTTCGCCGCAACTGTACTTCGGAGCGTGCGCGCACCGGCTGGATTCGTTAGAGGGCGTTGCTAGCTAACGAACGAGCGGCTGGTCCGAGCACCTGGAGAGTCAGGAAAGGCATTTGGTGACGTGTTACTGTGAGAGGTGCAATCCGTAAACCTTTTTTTTTTACTCCTGGACAAACCGTCAATGCTAAGTTTTACGTGGAAGTGCTCAAAAGACTCAAACGAAGGGTCAATCGGGTAGGAGAAGACATCGAAGCCGACTGGAAGTTGCACCACGACAACGTCCTGGCTCACACCGCCTTTCTTGTCAACAGCTACCGGACCAAGGCCGGCATCCCAACGCTTCCGCAGCCACCCTACAGTCCAGATGTGGGCCCCCGGACAGAGGGAATCCAAGCAGCATGCACCGAGGCTCTCAATGCATTTCGGAGAGCGACTTCCGTGACGACTTCAAAGCTTGGAAATTGCCCTCCAGCGCTGTCCTATTACTTTCTGGACAAACCCAGTTTTTGCTTTTTGGCGGTCATTTTTAACTAATTCCAAAGACAAACTATAAATTACATTTGTACCTCCTCTTATTGCCCCGCTAAGCTCACGAAGGGTTAAATGGTTACCACTCCAACATACGTCCAGTTGGAGGTGCATAGCCAGACCTCGAGTTTGATAAAAAAAAAAAGAAAAAAAAAAACAGAATCGAAAGCCACAGCACAACGTGACTCTATCAAGTTTAAATAGTCAATACAATCAAAACAATAAATTCTTCAACTACTGCAGTTCGAGATCTGGGGTCTGGTACCTACACACTTCTACATACCAACATACATATAAGTAGAGTTAGATAGTTAGCTCATTGCGTTCTTTTGTTGACTTTTTCATATTTCTTAATGATGACATTTTAATTATTAGTAAAGTGCTTTCAACTGCTGATAAGATATCGGGCATTGGATATTTATGATGGGGCCGGAGACTAAAGAACTGCTTTAGGGTTTTTATTTTTGGTTTCTCAACGAGCGAAGTTCAAGTTGTCAGCTTGTGGGGGAGGTAAGTAGCAGCTGTTTGGAAATTTATTGATAAGTCTAATACTTACCCGATACAAATGCTGGTTAAGTGGAGGTTAAGAGATAAAAAATAAAAAAATTGGATATATAAATTTACTCTACACCAGTTAAACGAAGCAAACAATTTCTAAAATTTCCAATTACCCAACATTGTACATCAAATCGTCTGACTTAACCCTTGAACTTATAATGGCAAATTGAAGTAAATATTTACATATCATTAGCCCCATCCAAATAGCTCTGAAATTATCTCTCTACACCTCACACCTTGAGCTGATTTAATGCCTTTCAACAGGTCCGACAAATGTGCAAATAGCCTGCAGTTGCAACAAATTTATTGTTTATTGAACATTCGACCCCAGGTCGTCACGTACCGTGCAGGACGACAGAGGAGTCGTCTTCATATCAGACAATTAAAATTATGAAGTCAACTTCTAGTTAGCTGGTGATTAAAAGACAACAATAGCAACGACATGAACTGACTCACAAGTAGACCGCAAAGGCGACGGCGGCTCCCCAGACAGACTTCTCTGGTATGGATATGGATTGCAATTTATCTGCACGCAAATTTTGCCAGAGGCATTGGGAGTGCGAGTACGTGGGGTGTGGGTGGTGTGAAAAGTCAAGTTTGTCTGTTTTGGTTGGGCAAACAATTGGGCAAAAGCTACACATTGCCATGATCTTGGTTTGCACTTTGGAATTGGAAATGCTTTGTTAGCTCTGATGAGGAAGGAGTCAATTGTGTGGGCCTGGTGCCTGTTGTTTGCATCTCCATAACTGCTATCGTTAGTGGAAAATTTTCAAACCCAAAAACTTGACGGGAAGTCGTGCTTGGAAATTCAAAATGACAAAATTGCAAGTTTATGTTTTGTGATATGGTGAACAGTTCTCGTATGTGAGTTTAACGAAGCAGAAGAGACCACAAATTTGTATATGATTTTATTTTTGTTGCCGGCTTTTAGGAGTCTTTTAACTACAACAAATATTTATATTTATTGCTCCGATAAACGACACACCCAAAAACCGTCCAACCAAACAAATACAAATTGCCTCTATTTCATTTTCTTGTTGTTATTCGAACGCCTTCCCCTACTCTCCTTACGCATATTTAAATGGTTGTCCCTGCCGCAAAGCCAGTGAACTGAAAATTTGTTCAATTTTTGTTTACACAATTTCTTGGTACTCGAAGAGGGTCAGAAAGGCCGAGCTAAGGCTTAATTGAAAGCAAAAATGCCCACAATAAAAGTAACCAAATTTTTGTATATACACTTGGAAAAAGTAGTATTAAAAAGTTTATAATTTTAGTTTTAAGTGTAATTTATTTTTGGGCCCGAAATAGGAAAAATAAATAATCTCAAAAAAAAAGCCATTTTGTTGTTCTTGGATCGAAGCCGAAAATACTGAATTCAAGCTTGAATTTTCAAGATTGAAATTCTTGGTTTTAAATTAGGTCGAATCAAGCATTCAAATTTATGGTCGTACGTTAAGTATGAAAAGTCTCGATTTCAAGCATACCTGTAGATCTTCGTGAAAACAAGCATACTCCGAAAAAAAGACTGGCAGAGTTTTAGGATGTTCGTGAATGTACCTAAATTAAGTAAGAAATAATCTTAAAACGAAAAAGACTGTTAATGTCATTAAAACAAAGTCATTAAAAGACAAACGTTTTTGAATCAAGAATACATATTTCTTACTTACAGTGCGTGAGAATTATTTTAGGTCGAAACTATTTTTAAATGTTTCTAATGGATCTAATACTCTGGTTATGGAGTGAGGGTAGGTTTCTGACTTACAGTATAATCATCTTTGTTGTTGGTTAATTTATTTCTTTTAGATTTTTCGTCTCATTTGAGATAACACTGGAAAATAGTTACAAAAACAAATTGTGAAATACTTCAGAGTTTTGTATGCTTAAACCAAGAATATTTTGAAACTTATTTAGAATATCCCGAAACAGTCTTATAACAACTATTTCGGGATTAAAAAAATCGTATATGAGTTTTGTACTTGAATCAAGTTTTTTGGTAGTTCCCGTACTATTGACATCGTTTGTACTAGATTCAAGTACTAAGTTATTGGTTATTTTTTCTGAGTAAATTAAAAGTCTCGAATACAAGAAGAGATATACTTTTAAACCAGGGACCGTAACTGTTATAAGTTTTAAAATAAAAATTGAGACTTAACAGTTATTTCATAACTTTAAAAATAAAAATTTTTTTTAACTGTTATTTTATAATTTTTATATAAAAGTTTGTAAATAACAGTTATTTTTAACTTTTATTTAAAAAAGTTGATTTTAAGGGTTATTTGTCAACGTTTATTTTAAAAGTCAAAAATAACTGTTATTTTGCAACGTTTATTTTAAAAGTTAAAAATAAACGTTGATTTGCTATATTGGCCAAGTTATTCAAGCTATCGGGACATAAAGTTGCATAGGCACTTACCTTAAGTCCTTCTACCACCATGCTAACTTTGGTTCAGATCGGACTACTGTAGCATATGTCTGTAGTTCAAATCTGCAGGACTGATTCCGGCTTCATACGATTACCGGTAAAAATAATCATTTTTATGATGCCACGTTACTTGTTCATACTCATGTGTAAAATTGTAATGGTTTTGGTGCCCAGTATTAATCTGCATTGTGTGGATCGTACGATTATTTTCGTAGCACCAGTAAATATATGAAATAATTAAATAATATTGGGAAGGAATACTTTTAGGGGCATCGAAGTTAGCTAACAAGTATTTTAAGAATTTCGGGGACCCATACAAAGTTAAAGTGTGCAAAAGTGGAGTACGCGACTTTCTTCACAGCCCTGTGTAAGTTTTGTTTTTCTTTTGTAAGATTTTAAATTAAGAAAATAAAGGAAAATCCAGTATGAAATCGCTGAAGCCCGTCAGTAATATTACTCTGTACGTGCAGTAGCAGCTTAAACCAGCCCTGCTGCCTTGCTGCCGTAGCGCACATTCCTTGGCTCATAACTTGATTATGGTTTTGTCGATATTAAGGTTACTGTATAGTATAGTGAACAGCGATAAATACCATGGATGACTAATGAGCACATATCAAAGGAAGTATATAAGTATATCAGAAAGTGTCTGAATTGGCGTCACCCATAGTAAATGACGTTTGCAAATATTATTGAATAAGGCTTATGGACAACATCTGCCAGGCTCTTGCGCTAAATTACCCGCATAAATGGTAGAACTGAGACATTCTTCTTGCTTTATCTATGTTCTTCAGCACTGGTCATCCATGGTTCGGGGTTTTTTATTGTCAAAATCATGGATATGTAGTCATGTGTGGTCATATGAGGTGTTGAAAACCAGGGTCTTAAATATTTAGCGGTCTTATTACCATGGAGATCCCCCAGCTGCGAAATGCGCTTTTCCATTGATTTTGGCATGATTTTGCACATTAAATTGTGAGTAAAGTTTGATTGACATTATTATATTTCTTGATCCTCTTTGGTATTTTTCCGCTATTTAACGATTTGTAAGGCACGGAAAGTTTTTTGAAACATTCTTTATAATCTTCACTAACTTATTTACTATTGGTCATCCATGGTAATTATGGCGGTACATTATAGTTCCGCGAATTGATTGTCGTAACAACCGCGGTCCAAGATGATCCCCAAATCTTTATATTGCTGCTTAAGCAAACCATTTTCTTTAAATTAATCAAAATTAAGAAGGCGAATTCTTAGGTACCTTCGAAGAACAATTTAACTCCTAAGATGACCCTTGATGTACTTATAATACTAGAACTTGAATACGATCTAGAAAATTCAACACTGAAGTAAGATTACTAATGAGCACCGAAACCATTACAATTTTACACATGAGTATAAACCATTATCGTGGCATCATAAAAATTGTTATATCAATCAAATGCTGCTGGTTTCTGTACTTAGTTGCAAGCGAAAATAGTGCACCTGATGATATCTTATTTTCTAATCGCAAATTAATAAAACATTCTGTATGCTCTGGTCCATTCTCTTCGCCCTTGATCATTCATGGTATTTTAAAGTGGTTCGGTAAGATGAAAATCATAGTAATGCAGTTATTTGTGGTATTTAAAAGCAGTTTCTTAAGGAATTTCCATCTTAATTGGCATTTAAGTTTGGTGTAATACTTCTTTTAATCTTCATTATGCCAGACGGACATGGCTCTGTCCGATCTGCGAAGGAATGATAAAGATCGACTAAACCATAATCAAGTTATGAGCCAAGGAATGTGCGCTACGGCAGCAAGGCAGCAGGGCTGGTTTAAGCTGCTACTGCACGTACAGAGTAATATTACTGACGGGCTTCAGCGATTTCATACTGGATTTTCCTTTATTTTCTTAATTTAAAATCTTACAAAAGAAAAACAAAACTTACACAGGGCTGTGAAGAAAGTCGCGTACTCCACTTTTGCACACTTTAACTTTGTATGGGTCCCCCGAAATTCTTAAAATACTTGTTAGCTAACTTCGATGCCCCTAAAAGTATTCCTTCCCAATATTATTTAATTATTTCATATATTTACTGGTGCTACGAAAATAATCGTACGATCCACACAATGGAGATTAATACTGGGCACCAAAACCATTACAATTTTACACATGAGTATGAACAAGTAACGTGGCATCATAAAAATGATTATTTTTACCGGTAATCATACGAAGCCGGAATCAGTCCTGCAGATTTGAACTACAGACATATGCTACAGTAGTCCGATCTGAACCAAAGTTAGCATGGTGGTAGAAGGACTTAAGGTAAGTGCCTATGCAACTTTATGTCCCGATAGCTTGAATAACTTGGCCAATATTGCAAATCAACGTTTATTTTTAACTTTTAAAATAAACGTTGCAAAATAACAGTTATTTTTGACTTTTAAAATAAACGTTGACAAATAACCCTTAAAATCAACTTTTTTAAATAAAAGTTAAAAATAACTGTTATTTACAAACTTTTATATAAAAATTATAAAATAACAGTTAAAAAAAATTTTTATTTTTAAAGTTATGAATAAAAGTTTATGTCCTAATTTCATAGTGCTTGTAAAGACTTGAAAAATGGTACATTTCTCGTTTTCGTAGCTAACTCCCTTCACCGTGATTTTTTTGGTTAAAGTTTAATATCATAACAGTTATTTTCGGTCCCTGTTTTAAACCTAAACTAAGATAAAGTAAACGATGATGTGAAAGCCAACGCTTATGACTTTCTAAAGAAAAAATGGCAAGAAAGTAAAGACCAACGTCCAGCCTGGCTTGACGATAAAAAAAAAATTATTCAAATCGAGTTCTTTCAGAAGTTTGGCCTGAAAGTAGATTGCCCTAAAGGTGGATATGAGAACACGAACGATGGAAAAACGTTCAGGAGATTTTTTGAAAACGATGAGGTGACTGCGCAAATCACGGTTTTCCATAACGATGTTATAAAAAGGTTCGCTGTAATCCAATAATGAAATATAGTAAGAATATAATAAATGGATCCAAATTTTCTCACTATGCCTCAGAGACACCGCAACTTCTAACTCAAATCCTGTTAAAAAACTAACTCCTACGGTACATAAGATATTGACTCATGGTAAAGGTCTAAAAGAGTACCAATGCTTACCAATTGGTGAGTTATTGGAATAACCACAGAAATGCAAAAACATAGACTATACAAAATTCGGATACACGAATACATGCAAGATTTCGCGAATTAGACAAAATAAAGACCTTTTTGAACATACTGGCGGCCTCATCAGATCCTCTTATATCATCGCTACACAGAGAAAACAAAGTTGGCTACACGGAGCGTTTAGAAACGTCAAACCTAAACGCAACGTATTTCGCCTTGTTAAATTGCACACGTTGCGTGTAGAATTTAGAAAGCCACACGGACGTGGGGAAAAGCTACACGCGACGTGTAGGAATTAAAAATCTAAATGCAAATGTAGAAAAGTTAAATGCTGCGTGTGCAAAAGCAAAGTCTACACGACATTTGAAAATCAGCTTGCTTCCCTTAATATTTTTACATATTTCATGCAGCAATCTGATTACCACATGGACGTTTAGGTTTTCAACATTTACGTTTAGATATTTAAATGCTACACGCGCGTGTGGAAATTCTAAACGAAAAATGTTGCTCTACATCAGTACTGAATTCTTATATTTTTCGTTTAGCAAACTGGTTTCCACACGTGGCGTGTGGGATTTCTACATGTACGTTTAGATTTACAAAGCCTTAACGTTGCGTGTAAAAAATCTAAACGAATCGTGCGCGAATTTCTGTTGCCTGTATATAAATAGCGATAGCGTTGAATTAGAACTTGAGAATTACAAGCAAGCAAATATTGGATTGTGCCTTTAATAGATTCCATACAAGTAATGTCTTAGAGGCCTTGCCTTACACGCGTGACGTGGCGGAGACGTCTAAGCCATCACTCCAATCGTGTTTCAGTCCAAGGGGCCGGGATTTCAAATCAACCAGAGTAAGTAAAAAAATATAAATTTGTTAAAAAAAAAAAATTAAAAAGCTACACGAAAATGTAGGATTTCTACACGTTTCGACCGGGATTTTCAACCCATTACTTTCGTGTAGCTTTTTTGCACGCCGCGTGTTGAAATGACAAAGCCACACGCGCGTGTGGAAAACCTAAACGCGCCGTGTGGAATTCAGAAAGCCACACGCGGCGTTTAGAAAAGCTACACAAAAATAGTGGGTTGAAAAAACCGGTCGAAACGTGTAGAAATTCTACATTTCCGTGTAGCTTTTGAATTTTTTTTTCTCTGTGTATAAAATTATTTTTCAAAATATACCAAAAATATGTATTTAAGAGAAAAATAATAAATTTAATGTAAATAAAGCGCAAAAATCTGGAAGAAAAAATATGTTTTTAGTTTTACCAAAAAGTATGGAGCAGCCTGTTAAACTAGCACCCTGTGCTATCATTCACTTTAAAGTCCACAAATTTTCAAACAGATGCTTTTTAAATTTTGAAATAAACTTTATTTGGTCAAAAGATATGATTTTTTAAGTGTAAAATGATCAAAGGTCCCACTGTGCAACGGCGCTTAAGCTCAAGCGACTATTAGGCAAAGGCAAGATCTGACGTCAAAATCAAACTTCAGAATGTGAGTAATTGGCACTTCGCCGCTCAGCGAGAGCCGTGGGCGAGTGGACAAGACATTCGCTCAGAAATCGTCGAGGTCGTGGGACAGTTTTTATACTCTGTACCAAAGGTACACAGAGAATATATTCAGTTTGCGCAAAAGTAAGGAATCATTTCCTAACCTTTAAAGTATATATATTCTGTCAGTCCGCCTGTTTGAACGTACAAATCTCAAAGATGGACGAGATATAGGTTTGACTTGTAAGAGACATATACTTCTTCTACTTGCAGGCAGATAAAGTTTATTTTGCATATTTGCCACACCACCTCCCGTCCTCGGATATTGAAAATATCATCATATCTCCCAGAGTTTTAAAGAAAGATTTTTCGTACCCTCTAGAGATAAAGTTCGGATGAACTTTAATCTAGTTATGACCAAAAGAAAGTTACTTCCCACGCCTTGGCAGTAATGACGTCATCTATTGGTCAGTTTTGAAAATCCATTATTGGTAAATGTAAGTAGTGGCGCCTTCTATTATTCAGTAGCGTTGTTTTCAGCTTCTCTTTGCTTCCTCTTGTTTTTTAATACCCTGACCCTGGTATTTTTCTAAGTGTAGATTTAATTTTTGGTTATTTGGCAATTTTTCACTTCATTAAACATTTTTTTACGGATTTGTCATATCAATTTACTTGCCAAAGGGTTAAGACATTTGTCTTAAGGGGTTGATTGAGACATACACAAACAAACAAACAAACAAATTTGTTATGTCAGCCCATGATGTCAGCCTACCCTCATTTTCGTCAATTCTTTTTAAGTGCAAATGGCACTTGGTATGTTTATTTGCATACAAAACATTTGTTTTTATATCCAAGAGAGAGGAAATAAGCCTTCGTGCTAAATTCTGACAAATCTCGAAAAATTTGTCGTCTGTCAAGACATGTTTAGCATACTTAGGAGGGGGGGTGTGGTATGAGTGGCAGCGTCTTGTATCATGAGCTCGTTAAGCGGCAAGCAAAACAAATCATAATCTTTTAGTCCTTCAAAGTCCTTTGCTTTGTTGAAATATGACAACGCGTGCTATTTGTATGCCTTCTCTGTGGTTGGAGTGATGCGAGCTGATTCCCTGGAGCATTTTAAGAAAACCTTACGCATGTGTGGAACAGGGATTTGACTTGTTTGAACAAGTGTGGGGCAATATAAATCACAAATATTTCTTTTGGGGTATTTTGATATTTTGAAGATGGTGTCGCCTATAGTTGACCCAGCAAGACTTATGTTTTGGAAAGAGTACCTCAGCTTCCTTTTCTACCCTCACCATTTTAACTTCAAGTAGCCTTCATTAACCACGCCTTACAACTCAAATCATCGTCTTCTCCCCATATTTTATAGCTGATTGAACGAATAAAAATTTCTTCTCTTTTCTCTCCACTTTTTTCTCCGTCTGATTTTTATGATTTGTAAATGTTTGACTTGGGCAAGTTTATTGCTCCATTTGTGGTCTTTTATACGGACCATCTTCTCCCAGTATGTACATTTGTCTGTATATAATAAAAATCTCTGCTGTGCCACATAAAAATCCAAATGCGTCGTTTGCCATGCTGGCAAAAATAACATTTTCAACACTTTTTGTTTGATTAATCAAATGTTTTACAACCCAAAGGCTCTGAGCGGGGAGGAGGGAACAAAGGGAGGATTTTGTATCTATTCTCTGCTCTAGCATTTAGTCCAAATTAGTATGCCACGCACGTTTTGTCCAAAATAAAAAGCAACACAAACACAAAAGCACCAACAAAGCGGAAACGGAAAGCAGCACAAAAAATAAAAATGGCGTAAGCGCTTTTGGTTATTCTGTTGTTTTTTGTTTTTTTCTGTTATATGATTTATTTATATATTCAAAACAAAAGCAATTGGTTCATTACACATCAATAAGCCAGCCAAATTTTGCGGTGCGTGCTTGAAAAAAAAAAACAGAAAAAAAATTGATTTGCATAGAGTATAATTTGGTATGAATATCTAGGGTATATATATTTAGACGTGATCGAATTATGAATGATTGCTGTATGCAAATAAGTTGGGGAATGTGGGAAATGAAATGAATGGGGCCTGAGTCCAACAAAAAACATACTTTTCTTTTTCTCACTCACTTACATGAAAAGTCTGCGTTTTAGTATTTATTTTTAATATGCATCACAACCGAACCTATTCCGTATCGTGGACATAAAACCACGACCGCAACGGATCTGAGATGTTCGGTTCCAGACCGGGATATAGACTGGCCTTCATTCAAAATAATAAGAGTTATATTATCGATCCCAAATTAAACGATTTTGGGTTCCATTCAGTAAAGGTCAATTGGATAACCGTACTCAAATAAGTTTTTATTTTTTATATTCAAAAAATATGAAAGCCTATGAGCTATGATTACGCCTAACTAGTTTCCTTTGAGGGAAAATCCTTTTAAAAAGAGGGTGGTCACACTTTACCGTGAGATATGATCAAATTAAATGCTGAATTAACACAGCAACCCAGCGTTCATATAAAGGGGGAACCATTTGGAAGTTTTTTTTTTAACTACAAATAAAACAAACTGTGGAATTGGATGGTGGATTCTTTATTAAAGGCTGAAAGAACTATCTTTGACATTTACTTTTTTAAAGATAATTTCATTCATACATTGAACGGGACTACCTGTCCCAGAGCAAGGCGACTTAAGTTTTCCTCACGACGACGATTTCGCCGATTTCCACGACATGACCGGGACATTCTGTTTTTAATGGATGGTCCAAAAAATTTCTGCACTGAGAGAAAATCAAGAATTTTCGTACTTAAATCAGGAATTTTCAGTTTCAAAACTTGAGTAAGCCAGAAAATTCTTGAGTTAAGTACGAAATTTCTTTATTCAACCCGACCGAGCCACGAGTGGTGTTGGTCTGAGCTTATTTAATTTGAGGTAGCCACATAGATAACATTTTCTTTTTTTACTTACTTAATTGGGACTTGAACTCGAGACCTTTAATACTGAACACACGGACGACGGTGCGTTATATCACTCGGCTATTTGGCATCAGCAAATCCTCTCGTCCAAATCATACTTAAGAATATACGCTGTTTGTATTTGTTAGCATCTAAAACAGACCCGGCCACCTTCAGCCGTGTATTTAAGCAAACCCGAGCCGAATTTTGTGGTTGTGTGCAGTGTGGCCAACTTTTTCCGAGAAAAAAATCTGTTTTCAGTGGGTGCGAGAGGAAAAAAAAAGCGGAAGTTTCGAAAAAAAGCTTAAAAAAAGCGAATGGTTTTCCAGTCTTTAATTTAATTATATATACAAAATATTTTTAAATATGTCATCAGAGTGATGAAGTTCCTCATCCTCATGCAATTGTGCCTGTTAGTTTTAGGTATCCAGGGAGGGACCTTATAATCTACGAAGCATTTCGAATGTCGGCGCAACACGTATCTGTAGACACGCTCAACTTCGGAGTTGGACCATGGCAAGGACGGCATCTGAATCGCAGACAAGGCTAACTTAAAAAGTCTTTGATTCCCTAAAGAGTCATAGAAAGCGATTGCTTCACTTCAAAACGTTATAGTTTCTTCGTTATTCTCCCATTTCCCTAAATATAAATTAAATTATTAACCAGACATTTTTTCAATATTCTTCCAAAAAGGGAAGAAACTTGTTTGTTTTGGTTTGTGAACCACAAATATATATGTAAATTTTTTGAAGAATACTGTGAGTTTCAGGCAACCTGAAATAATTTAAATGTCTTAATACAATGAATTTAATGAAAATCTGAAAACCAGATCAGCAGAAGACGACTTTAATAAATTCAAAAATAACATTCAGCTTCTGCTGCTTTATAGATCAACTAAACAATTTGTGCAGCACATGGTCAACTAGATTTCTCCAATACGCTATCCATCTGAACCATTTGAATCTGCTTCTCAAACTCATATCTTTAATATAAATCTATGACATCAAATTTCTCCAAATCGTCTACTTGAATTATATTAATATTGGTATTTGATGGAATACTTCATACTTCCGAAGACCAGACTTAAACTAAGGGTCCTGCAGCCTGATATCACGACATTCTTGTTTGAAATCTTTTGGCATTTTTTGTATATGGCAAGCTTTTACTTAAGACACTTAGGGCCTTTTTTGAAATACGAAATGCACCAAATCCACCTAGATTTGCAAAAACAGCAACATGAGAAAACGGCCTTAGAGATAGTAAAAATTGTCGATAAATGACTGTCAAAGGTGAAAAACTATTAACTTTGCTCCAAAACAAAAATAAAGCTGGAAAGATGCCGAAATCACATTTGAAAAAGCCAGAATTCCCGCTTCCAGCTGTTTGTAAATGTTTCCCGCAATACGGGCAACATTGCAACACTGGTTGTGTGAATCGGTGAGCACTGCATTGCAAGAAAAACGCGTGTTGTCTGGAGAGAGCTCTCTTGTTCACCTACACAAGCGCACTTTTTTGTCCTAACCATTTGGCCGCCTCTGATCTAACAACGACAAACTGCGCACGCGCTCTCTCAGTGAGACCGCGTCCAACGCTATTCTCTGTTAGTTTGCTTCCACTTTCTCGCCTTGCCTCTAATAACCAAATTGAGAACGAATTTATCTCGATTCCAAGAGCAAAATTATATTTGAGAATATATCAAATGCTTTTATTTAGAGAGTAAATATAAGTCCGTTTTCTGTTAGGGACACATCTTCTTCATAGGGCTATTTGTCACATAAACTAACAAATAACAGAGCAAAATGTAAGCTTACCTGACACATAGTAGCTATCTGTATGAATAGAAATCGGCCCTAAGTATAAAATAATTTTAGGTTCAGACCTTGAGTAAATTACAAACAATGAAGATTAGTAGCTGCATTGCACCACAATTAAATGCCAATTAATATAAAAATCATTTCTGATCTATTGCATTGGCGCTCTTTTTTTAGCATAGCTTCCTCCATGGTGGTTAACTCAATAATTACTGAAGAAACTGCTTTTAAATGCCACAAAAAAACTGCATAACTATGGTTGTGATCTTACCGAACCGCGATAAAGAGAATAAGAGAAGAGAATAGACCAGGACCAGAGCATACAGAATGTTTTATATAATTTTACTATGTCACAGAATCAACTAAAATACGAAAACGGAACTTAATTAGTAAAGATGCAGTGTCATGTCACCGACGGCAAATCAAAGAATACTGCTTATCACAAAACATCGCAATAAATAAAATATGTCATTACATTAAAATTACAGCTGTTTAATTTAGCTGAATTATTAAAAATAAAATTCATTTAGTAAGCAGCGAAACGCGGGGGTGAGCTAGTTATATAATAATAATAAAACTGTGCGTTCTCGGATTCGAAAATTTATAATAAAAACATGGCTTGACCCTATTTCCACCAAAGATATGAAATTTCCATTCTTAAAATGAAGAAAATGATATAATTTCTTCCATACGATTTGTCACTTCATTTTGTCTTTCATTTCTATCCTTTCTTGAAAATTATGACAATTGCCCCGAAGAAAACTCACACTCTCAAATTTCACTGAAACGACTACTATGTTATATTTGCACCCGATAAAGCTTAGTATACACCTCAACGAAGGAACTGTCAACGCAAAAAATTCCATATAAAAATACTCTTTTACACCAATGGCCATTGTTTAGTAAGTTATTTTTATATGGAGTTATTAATGACAGTTATTAAAAATAACCTCCTTATTAAGTTACGGTTAGCAAATAACAGACTTTAAATACCAGTTCAGTTCATCTTGAATAATCACGAATTACGTTATGTAAACTTGCCCTGGAGATTTTAGAATCTCGATTCTAAACAATTTTGGTTTTAGTGTAAGCGTTCTTAAACTCTGATACTTTCAAACCAGAATTTGCCAGGCCATAAGATCTTCTAAAACAGACGAAGTTAGTATTTTTTTGCAACAGATTGATAAAGTTTTATGATGCCTCTTTCTATCCCTTTTCTAACATTTTCATTTACCCATACCACTGACTAAGCCGCAAATTTACGTTATTAGTGCAACATTAGATGGCAGTGCTAATTATCAACACTGTCTGATAAGCCCTTTTCCCCCCTCCCTACTTAATCCACCACTTAAATGGCGCCCATTCAGCGCCATACCCCATATCAAACATGGCGACCGTGGCACATACACACACACACACACACACACAAGAGCACAACCCTCGCACGTTAATGAACGTAAAATTCACTTAATTCCAACTTTAGCCATGAATTAAGCACGACAAATGGACGCAAACGGAATGGAGGATTGGAGGTTGTTAAGCATCTCGGGGATAAATAAAGCGCAAAAGACGTGCCACACAATGAGTTCGAGTGGCCATATACAATAAGTAAATGTGCTTTTATGGCTCTTAATTAAGGCAATGATGGGGTGTTTTAATACTTTTGCCCAAATGTTAAATGACAAACTGTTTGGCGGCAGTTTGGGACGCGGCACGTTCCAGCCTGTGTCTGTCGATGGAGGCGCTAATGAAGCTGCTGTCCCTGTGTGTGTGTGTGTGTGTTTGTAGGTTTTCATCTTTTTTTATGATTTTTTTACAGAGAAATGACTAATTACCTTGATAAATAACGCATGTATATATATTTATGATGCTCGGTAAATGAGCAGAATTTTTAATGAAAATTTTTAATGGCAACTTGAATTCTGAAGCAGGTACGTTGTGTGGTCTCAAACCAAGTGAAGAAAACAGCATTATAATAAGTCTATCGGATTTTAGGATGGTTCAAGAAAAGAATCTTGAAGTTTGTTTTGTTTAGTATTTGTTTGAAACTTATTAAAATTTTTTTGATATTCTTTGTGATTATAACTTTTTTAAGCAGGCTCTAGGTCATTTAAGTTTAGGATATGGTCCAAAACTTGTCTAAAACAACACGCACCACACCACAAAGGAGGCTGGTTGACAGTATAGCGCTATTTCATGAATACCAATTCAATCTTCAGCTGTCTTTGCCTGTCCTAAGTGTGTTGGCAGAAGTTACCTCATGACAGAATTGCTATAACCGCTTGGGAACCCCAAAGGCATCATAAATTACTTAATGTTACCTGAAATTGAAGTCCTTAGCTTCGACATTTGGTTTCAACAATACGGTGCTACTGCACACACAGCATTCGAATTTTGCGATGCGATAACATTTCTCGGAATCATAAGAGAGCTAGTAGCGATTAGGACTACAACAATCTAACATCCAACATCCTGAGTCATAAATATTAACCATGGCGGAAGTTGCCATCCTTGTAGCAAATTCCTATTAGACATCGATCCACTTAACATTTTGCTTAAGCTTAAAAATATTGGCCTATCAAATTGTTAGTATGCATTTAAAGTAGGGGCCGGCAAAACACAGATGCTCATTTTAACGTTGCGTGAGTGTGCTAAGCCATGCGAGAGGTAGCTCTTTTAGCACTTCGTTGTTGTTGCGAAAGAGAGCAGTTAAAGCTCGTATACTGTCGGTGTGTCGACGTCGAAACGCGTCGCTGCCGCAGAGGGCTCATGTATACATAGCAGTGAACGCCAAAGCAGGCATGCTCATTTTTGCATTGCATGTGTGTGTTTAGACACTCGAAAGCGCTCTCACATAACACTTGTTTGTTGTTGCAAAAGAGAGCTGTTAAGGCTCGTAAGTGTCGGTGTATCGACGTCGCTGCTACAGAGGATTGACGTAACTGCTTGTATACACAGAAAATTGAAATGTGCCGGACTCTGATACACAGTAAAAATTGAACGTTTCGGACTCTGATTTAAACTTAAGATGTTGGATGTGCCCTGTGTGATTAGTGAAGCCCTTTAAGTGAAGAGGGATTTCAGCATTACAGAATTTTGTGAAAACGGTCTTCCACCGCCCACATTCGTAAGCGGTAAATTTTCCTGGCGAAAACTGTAGTTTATCTAAGCACTAAACGCTCAATTCGTTTAAAATAAATACTAATCTTCACCTTGTTTTTTTTAGGTCTAAATTAATCTGCCAATTTTATCGATCAAATAATTTTCCAGTCTAATCGCCGCTTCCAAAATGTCAATTTGTATAGCTTTACTCCATTTTTGTTGGTAATTAAATAAGTTTGACAAACTAATTGAAGACATAAACTTTTGACTATAAAAAGTTTTTCCCTTTTTAAATGTCTGCGCAAAATTTCAAGTTCCTTTTCCTCTACCAAAAGCTATCACAACCAACTAACTAGCCCCAAAAATGTTGACCACTCACACAAGCACACACACACACACACATACATATAGTAGAAACTACCAACCCCAAAAAAAAAAACTGTGCCGCAATGCTACGAATTGCCTGTTAATTAGTCTCACTTAGAAAATAAACTGCAGTAATTAAGAAAAGCCGCCCCCTCTTGCCTCTCTCACTCTCTCTCTCTCTTTCACTCTGTTTCTATTTCAACATTTTTCTCTTCATTTTAATTTCTACGCTAGAATTCTAATTAACAAACAAATCCGGCAAAATACACAGCAGAGCAAAAAAAAGTCCCCCTCCATTCCAACTGCAAGCGACAGCAAAAAAGTATGCTACAAAAAAACAAAGAGTCCCCGGAGCTGTGTAGAAAAGCTAAAGGAAGGCAAACCCTGTGAGCCATGATCTCCCAATTTAATATTATAATTGCTACAATTATCATTCTCATGCCATTTACACAGCAATTGCACAAAAAAATGGAAAGAAAAGAAAGCAGCAACTTCACATCAGCCAACAGTAGTAGCCAGTCAGTCCTAGGCAGCGGATATGTACGCCAAATTGAAGCAATTACCCTGCCCCAGACTACCCTGCTTTATATATCAACGCATAGACTCCACCCACTATATGCATCTCTCTATCTCCTTCTCACTCAAACATGCTCTCTCAGGCTGCTGGATTTGGCGCAGGCGCATGGAAAAAGGGAGAGTTTTATGGCGGGGGAGATGATAATGATGATGATGACGATAATATACCTTGAATTATAAGCGCAGCATTTTTAAATTAATGACTTAAGTTTTTCTTTTTTTTTTTGGTGTAGGCTTGCAACGATTTCTAGACCATTTAGCTTAAAAAATGATAATTACCTCAATTTGGCTCCAAAAAAAAAGTTTAAAGAATTTTTTAAATGGCTGAGAACTTTTTCATTATATTTTTCCCCCAAACTTTATTATTTTCATAATCGTTTTTTATGTGAATCAGTACACTCAAAAAACGGAGTAAATCAGGAAGCAATTTATACCGCTTGGTATAAATAACTTTAAGAACCGATTTGAAAGTGTTTTTTAGATTAAAATCTTTTCTGAATCTATCAATTTTCTAATGAAAATCACAAAATCAAAACCAAAACCAAAATTGAAAGAAAAAAAGAATTTTCGTACTTAAATTAAGAATTTTTAGTTTCAATATTTTAATAAGCCAGAAAGTTCTTGATTCAAGAGCGTTTTTTAAATCCCCAAATTCTTGATTTTAAGAACATTTTGTATATGTTTCGATATGTTATATTTCACGATTCTGAATTTTTTAAGAACTTTTGGGGCTCAAATAAAGCAAGAACTAGAGCGATTTGTTCTTAAAGTAACAGCTGGTTTTTACATCAAGAACGAAATGATCTTAAATTAAAACTTTTTTCTTGAATCAAAAATTTTAATACTATTTTTTAATTTTTAACGTTCAATTTCGAATTTAAGAACGAAATGATCCTAAATTATAACTTAATTTCCTTGAATCAAGAATTTCATTTCTTTTTATAAACTTTTTACGGTCAATTTAAGCTAGATTCTTATGAAAAGTAAGAATTTTCAAGGGCGAATCATTCTTTCTAAATTCTAGACCGAAACAGGATAAAATCAGGAGCGTTTTTTTTAAACCATTCGTTTTTCTTCTTTGAGTTCTTATGGCATTGTTGGATTTTTCTGTCTAACAAATTGTGTACCAAGTATGGGAAATATCACAAATAATACAAAGATTTTCCAGTTTCCTTTACAAATTCTAGTTTATAAGGAAAAGTTATACCCAAACTTAGACTTGGTAGACCTAATTTACGGACAAAGGAAAAATATTCAGCCACAAGGAGTTATTGACTCGGAAGACTGCAATATTTTGGAGAGCTATGAAGGCCACGTAGAGCTTTAGCAGAATACTGAAGATATCGAGTAGTTAAAAACCTTTAGTCGAATCCCGAGCATGCTCATCAAACAGGGCATTGCAAGCAACATCGGAACGTGCCCATCTTTGATCAGCCCAGAAAAAAGATTCCCATTTAAAAATGCATGCAGGAGCAGAAATCTAACGTGGATGAGCAGTTATTGGAACTAGAGAAGAAGAAACTAGAATGGGAAAAAAATTTGATAAGGAACTAATGGCGAAATCTCAACCAATGCCAATGGAACTTGAGCATTCGAGGGACCTAAGCAAATGAAAATTGACAAGGAAATACTATTGTCTAAGAACAATTCGTAATGTATATTAAAAAATATAAAATATATTTAATACATATAAAATATATTTAAAAAAAATTTGGTTTTGTGCCTTTCTCGAACGATCTGCATTATTACATGAAACGTTAACAAAACGTTAAAATCAGAATCAAAATCACTTGCAGGTGATTGACTAAAGTGTACCTAACTTGTCGAGAGTGCTTTAATAGAATAGTCACTCGACAAATCCTAATGTTTGAACGTGGCTTAAACAGCCAATCCACACAGAAATTGGTTTTGTTCGATGAAATATTCGTCGTAAATGGAGGTGTTCGACGTTTTGTTCGCAAAGAATATAAATGTTTCTATCATGATGCAACAAAGAAGGTGTGGCGCTCTCTTAGCCCGGATCGGACGAGTTTAGTGTGCATTTGACACTTAAACCGACATGTTGTGTAAGAGCACTCCTATTCTTATTTTTTTCGACAGGAACTTTAAAGGGTTGTTTTTGTTGTTTTTTCATTGCTTTATTGCTCTACGCACTTACTGAATTTGTGTATATGTGAGCCCTTTGCCCTCGCGCTCACTCTTCCGCTCTCTCTCGCGCTGTGAGCGAAAGCGCTAAAGCTCTATTTACACGACCTGATCACTCATCTGAGTTTTCGTCTGATTTGCTGTCTGACCGTGTAAAAATGCGTTTGAGTAGACATGAAGCTACTCAGATGAGCGATCAGACGAAATAGAACCGGTTCTATTTGGCCTGAGCACTCATCTGAGTGGCATTTATCGAGTTACAGTGTTCGTCTGACGAAAACTCATCTGAGCGATTAGGTCGTGTAAATGGAGCTTTAGTTCTAAATGTTCGCTAAGCGCCGTACTTCTATGTTGCATCATGGTTTCTACTTGCGAGTGTTCGTGGAAACATGTTCGATAATGGATGGGAACATTTGCACGATCATCATGGAATTGATTAAATGCCACTAAAATGATCAAATCACGCTTTAAGCTAATTTGTATCGCAATCTAGGTCATGATTATGTTAGTTTTCGGTATTAAAATTTCATGTTTGCTCTTTGGGATTTTTCAAAAAATATTGTTTGTGAATATTGTTCGCCTGGTTGGGCAAATTAATTCTTTTTCGGCGAACAAGTTCGTGGTACAAATTCGTGAGTGGATGGGTATATAACATAGTTCCATTGATTCGCGATTCGCGGCTCCATGAACAGTAAAGAAACAATATCAGAATCAGTTCAAAGTCAATGTTGAGAGTCAAATATTTACCAAATTAGATATTTGTTTTTAAGTTTGTGTCCCCCGTAGAACCCAGAAATTTAATCTGACATACATAGAATTGAATCAACGTTTTACTACTTTGTCATTTCCCCGCTACGACATAGCTGCTGGGTTTTCCCTTCACCCCACTTTCACCCACATCCTAAATAGAGGTGCGCCTTCATCCAGGAACACTTCAAGGAAATCTGGCTTCTTCTTAGCTTACGTAGGGTTCTAACTAATTCACAATTCTAGTGCTGAAAGCCTGCTTAAAATTGTCAATTAAAAATGTAGAATTTGATATAATTGTTTTATTAAAAAAAAAATTTACAAATTCTTTATGTCCGTGTCAGCTCATTAACTTTCCTAGAATCCATCTAAACAAAAAAAAAACACTTTTTAGTACATAATTATCTCTGTCGAACATAAATTGATTGCACATATTGGGGCATAATTGTAAGTCAAGCAAAAATTGATTACAAAATGTTTTTGCAGCTGTTATTATTAAATTAATTTGTCATCAAACAAAAATCTGCATAAAAGCCTCAACTTCCCCACCAAAGGGTAAGTTGGGGGGAGCTAACGAACATGACACAATATAATCAGAAATACACACAATTGTTATGATAAAATCCCATTGACAGGGGTAAAAGATTAGAACTTGTTGTCGCATGTAAATGATTCGGAAATCGGCTTTGATAAAAAAAAAAATAGAGGGAAGAAAAAATTATGTGTAAATGTTTCCATTAAGTGGCTAAAATTGTGGCAGCTGCTGACACAGAACGGTGGATCAATAATAACATTTCGAGAAGAGCAAAGTACACTTAGGCAATAATCAACGGTTAAGCACTTTTGTCAAGTCATGTCATGTTTTGTACCATTTTGTAGATAAAACGAGTTGGTGGAAATTGAGAGCAGTGTGTAATTATTGTTGTCACTAATTAAAGATGGAGGGGGGATTTCCAGCGAGACAAGTAGGCGGGCGATTAAGAATTTTATTGGTTATCAATTTTGGTAGGCTGGAAGTTAATAACTGTGAGTGACTGCTGCGACAAGCTAGAAACCGATAAAGAAATTGAATCTCGCGCGCCAAAGCGATAAGTTTCGATTAATTTCTTAGTACGTTCAAAATTGCTCATCTCTAGTACAAGAATAATCGAACGTGCTACTTTTAATCCCAAAAATAATCGAATGTGGTAATAAAGCAATTTAAGTAAAAACATAAACAATGTCAAAACATTATAAATGTGAGGTTATGATTACACTTTCAGCACTTATAAGGATCTCGTCAAGGAAATTATTTTCTTTGCTGTTATGATTTAGGCATCGTACGAAGAACGCAAACACACTTACTTGTTTTGGTTGCTGCGATATTAGTGAATATTTCGAGGTGACCACGAATGGAGTGAAGAAGTTATTGCCTTTGGCCGATATGCGAAACGAATGCGCCAACGAATAGTTTGTCAACCCATCGAGAGGAATTTCTGAGAGAAAATTCCCACAGATATAAAAACCGTCCACGAAAATGGTGCATGTCCCAAACCAAACATAAACCGTAACAAATTTTATTCAAATCCTGCGCCGCGACGCAAATCAAATTGTGTGGCATTTTTGTGTATTCATTTCCGACCCTATAAACTATATATGGGCGATTCCATGAAAAATCGCCCACTGGGATTTTTTTTGGATCGAAATAATTTTTTTCGTATTCCTTGTAGTAAAATAGTATATACGTATTTTCAGCATTTTGGCGAAATACACTTAATTCGCGGGTAAAGTCGATTTGAAAATTGACATATTTAAAAAATTTAATTATTTTCAATTGCTTGCTATCCAAAGCCATTGGTAATAAAAATTTTTAAAAAATCTGAAAATTAACATTTGAATCCAAGCTTTCAAATAACTCACACTAAATAATTTTTAAATTTTTCTTTGGTCTTCAAATCGCGAAAATAAGTAAACAAAAATTAATTGCCGCTAACGGGATTTTTTTTTTGTCTTCATTTTTTTCTCAAAATTTGGTCTTGTATGCAGTAATTTACTGTATTAAGCTGTAAATGGGCAATCCAATAGTTCCGGAGTTATGGCCATTTTTCATTTATTAAAATTCACTTTTTTTAGGAACTAACAATATCAGATGTTTCAGAATGTGAAAATGTTTTGGTTTTAAGAAGGTAATTATTTTGTGGTTGAATAGAGTGTCCCTTGTATAGTTTGGCATTTCCTAAATCGTAATTTTAATAATTCTGTGGCCCTACTTTAGTAATTTGTGTTTCTGTATCTTACTGTGATGTTTGGTAAAAATTAGTTGACCCATTCATAGAGTTCCAGGGCAGGGGTAATCTGTTTATCGGTAATCATTTGAATGCTTGCCCTTCTAGCCCTTCTTTTTAGTGTATATCCAGCTCCATCGCAAGGCCCTTTGGGCTGTTGCATGGAAATGCCACTCCGCCGATCTGTTAAAATAATTTTTATGATGATATACTTCACTATATTCGACCACAAAAATATTACCCTCTTAAAATTAAACATACTAAATCTGATATTGTTACAGAAAATTAATTTAAATAAATGAAAAATGGCCATAACTCCGGAACTATTGGATTGCCCATTTACAGCTTAATACAGTAAATTACTGCATACAAGACCAAATTTTGAGAAAAAAATGAAGACAAAAAAAAATCCCGTTAGCGGCAATTAATTTTTGTTTACTTATTTTCGCGATTTGAAGACCAAAGAAAAATTTAAAAATTATTTAGTGTGAGTTATTTGAAAGCTTGGATTCAAATGTTAATTTTCAGATTTTTTAAAAATTTTTATTACCAATGGCTTTGGATAGCAAGCAATTGAAAATAATTAAATTTTTTAAATATGTCAATTTTCAAATCGACTTTACCCGCGAATTAAGTGTATTTCGCCAAAATGCTGAAAATACGTATATACTATTTTACTACAAGGAATACGAAAAAAATTATTTCGATCCAAAAAAAATCCCAGTGGGCGATTTTTCATGGAATCACCCATATATTCTTGATCAGAGCGACGAGCTAAGTCGATTAAGCTTTGTCCGTCTGTCTGTCTGTCTGTTTCTACGCAAACTAGTCTCTCAGTTTTGGAACTTTCGAGTTGAAACTTTGCACAGAGTCTTCCTTTTACTGGAGAGTATTAAGAAAGTTCCGCCTGAAAAATAGTTAGAATTGGTGATTTTGTTGTTGTAATTTGGTGGTTATGTTTGGCCTTTGAAGATTTGGGTTTAAAAGCTTGGAAAGCACGCTCTAAGGCAGCATTTAGATGTTCCCCCTCGGCCTCATCCACATCGTTCCAATCCACGCTGCGTTTAGGGGTAGGCGTACCTTTTCATGGACTAGATCCAACTGTGAGATTCCTTCTTCTTCTAACTCAGAGTCAGAGTCTGCTAAAGATTTCTCAGACTCTGTTTCAACACTCAAAGGGTTAGTGTTCATGTTGAGTACCTTTAAGTACACATAAGTCTAGTGTTGTATCAAACTGCCCGCCACCAGTTTGATGAAATCCCTCCAATAGCGTTCATTTTGTAGCAAAAGAAGTAACAAGGACACCCTGAAATTTAATGTCCTCAATCTGTAAAGGAAATGTATATAAGAATAAGCCTCATGATGAGTGTCCTTCATTCACCTGATCTTCTAAGCTGTCAATGACCTGCTTCTGGGATTCAATCAAATTTTCAACGATTATTCATATTAAACACTTTTACACAGATTCTGAAGTATTGGTCAAAATCGGATGACTATATCTTATAGCTGTCATAGAAACTACAGGTCTAAAAGTGGGTTCTATTTAGAAAAATTGTTAATTGTTCTGGTAAGCCTGCTTGATCATGTCAAATGTCTCTGTCGCAGATTCACCGCGGTTCACATAGAATTTAATCATGCTGCATTTTAGGATGGCACCACTTGCGAAAACGCCTGTCCTGACTCTCCAGGTGCTCAGAGTAAACTGACCAACCGCTCGTTCGTTGGCTAGGAACGCCCTACACCGAATCCAGTCGGTGCGCGCACGATCCGAAGTACAGACGCGGCGGAAGAAAATGAGTTGTATTACAATATAAAAATATTTGAACCTTGAATAAAAGAACAGCTGGGTTGATGCCGATCGACTAAGCTATTTCATGCTGCACACCTTCAAAATATGAAGGATAGGGTATCCCACGTCCTGCCCATCAAAAACCTATCGTCAAATCTGCTGTTTAATTATAGCATTGTATAGAGTGTACTCGGGGTGTTTTAAATGACACTTTATTGTAGTTTCTTTATTTTCAGCTTTTTTTTATTACTACGCAGTAGGTATTGCTTGCTTGTGTGTCTACGCAGAATGCCTCGCTTCGGCTTGGCTTATCGATATCTACTCTGCTTAAAACTATCGATTACAATGATACTTAACACTATCGATTACAGTGACTCTTAAAACTATTCATACCGTGACTTTCATTATTATTATTGCACAATTATCCTAAGTTGTATTATATTACAATTACCACCTACTACAATTGCAAGATTTGCGGGACCCCTGCTGTACTCCAACTCCCAGCGCGGTGTTGCCATTTGGGGTCGTCGTCTTGCAAGCTTGGGAGCCACTTTCGTAGCAAAAAGAAGAAGAAGACGACGAAGACTTTGGAAATTTTGACTTTGAAAAGGAAGGAGTGGGAGGTCCAGTCGAAAGGATTGCGGTGATAAAGTGGCTGAAAAAAATATTCAAACAAAAAACATATTATGGCAATCAGCAATTGGTATTATAGTTTTTCTTCAGTAGAAGAAACCAAATTTAAGTTTGATGCTCAATTGCTTGTGTCTGACATTTGCCATGTTTCCCAGCATTTACTGGAAGACTTCACGTTTTCTATTCAACCTGTTTTGGTTTTTACTGTTTTATAAAACGCGTGTAAAATGCTCATAAGAAGCCTTTAAAAAAATGGCTCACTATTTTGAGCGGTCGTTTGGAGCCTTATTGCCCTATATGGCTAGACGACGCCACACACTTAAAGGTCCTTCTAATTAAGAGATATCTTTATAATGACAAATTATTAAAATCTGTCAATTGTATTAATTTTAGGAGAGCACATTTTATAAACATGGCTTTGGGGGACATGGAATGCGCCAACGACCGTTTGGTCAATGCGAATGATGGACTGCCCCAAAAAATCTACGACACAAAGAGGAGAACATTTTCGATGCTTACATGTTTAGCGGATCAGACTATCGCCGATTCAGTAAAGAAATTTTACAAATATGATTAAATATGATAGGAATGATGTAAGCAAATAAGTAGCGGTAATAATGTGGATGATGGAACGTCATTTCAGCCTTACAAAGACAATGCTTCAATGCAAGCAATATTGAGTTGGAGAACTTTATTACTGCGATGAAAGCATTTTCTGTCAGAGTCATTTTCTTCAGGGAACTAAGTATAAGTTCTGGTAACAAACATGCGCATCTACACTGGCAATTTACGGAATGTTTGAGGAGTACTGCCTAGAGCAAACATAGTACACATTTAGTTACAACATTAAATATATTATTTTTTATAACATTTATCTGCAAAAAATCTGCGTACTGTGCAAAGAGGATCCACTTCATGCGTTTAGCTTTAATTTTTCTGAAATTCCAGCTAATATGAAGGAGTTAGAGGAATGCGCATAATGATAAACTGCCCCAAAATATCTGCGTACTATGCAAAGTTTTAAGCGCAAACTGCATGCCAGCCATCGGGAGGATTTTGCTGAAAGGAGTTAGAGAAACGCCAAAGAACGATTCACACTGGTACATGCAGTACATTGTGCAATAATTTTCGATCCAATTTAATATTGCTCATCTTCAACGCAGCCCTACGCCTCAGTTACTTTCCCAGTTTATGGAAAATAGTTAATATAGTGATGCTTCACAAACCTGGGAAGCCGCCAGATGAGCTGGACTCCCACAGGCCCATAATATATAATGCCTACTGTACTGGATATTCCGCAGGACCTCCTCATAGCAACCTTTGCCGACGACACGGCAATCATGGCACCTGACAGATGCGTCTATTCAGCATCAGATGCGTTGCAGGAATATCTCAAGAGGCTTGAGAACTGGGCCTGTCGCTGGAACATATCCATCAACGTGCGGTGCTTCCTCTCAAAACGGCCCAAAGGTATCTGGGAGTAACCCTGGATAAGAGGCTTACCTTCAAGCAGCATGCCGCCGATGTAGCAGGCAAGCTACGCAGAAAGGCGACGAGAATGAGTTGGCTACTCAACGCCAATAACAAGCTCTCGCTTAAAAATAAGGTCCTCATCTACAAGGTAATTCTGGCACCAATAAGGAGATATGGTGTCCAGGCATCGCCGCGAAGACCCACCTGAACAAAATCAGGGTCTCCCAGGCCAAAATCCCTAAACTAAGTGGTTCATACGCACTCGAGACATCGCAAGAGAGTGTGGCGTCCCCCCTGGTTGGCGACACAATCAATAATCAGGCAGCGTGATAATAAAAGTGAACAGAACGATAAAGCTCCTCCCAACAACGAGACGTGCCCACCGTCCACGAAAATCTTGCAAATCCATTGAATGCAATTTAATAATGCCAAAATAAACTGTAACAATTTTATTCAAATCCAGCGCCGCGACGCAAATGCAATTTGTGTCGAATTCTTATGAGTGGGAAACTCTTTACGCTCGTTGGACTTGGGGGGCGAATCAAATTGGAACAATATTGCCTTTTCCGATTTAAGTTGTAATTCATATTATATTTTATTTATTTAATTCCATACAGCAAGCAAGCAAATTAACAAAATGTAAAAAACAAATAATATTTGGCTAAATTTTCACATGACAATCCAGTTTGTACATTCGCGTCTTCAGCAGCCGAAGCTATCCACATCCCACTTTATTTGGCTCTCGGGAGGAAATTGAAGACTTTAAACTCGAAAGTCTTGAGTAAAAGTAATACGTGCTTATATTTTATTTTAAATTTAAAAAAAAAAAAAAAAAAACAATTAAAAGTGGTGATAAAGTTTAACCATGTACCATTAAAATCTATTCGCCAGCCACATGATGAAAGATTTATACCGATCCGAAAATTTCTCTATCCTAAATGTTACTCGACGAATGCAGCGAATTTCTGCTATGAAAAGTACGATTTCTTCTATTTGCCAGCTTTTGTAAACTCACAAAATGAAAAGCGCAGTTATGAGCAGTGCTCGTTGAGCACATATACGTTAAGTTTTCAAATGGCTAAACACAATCGATAACGATTCTTATCTATTGCGACAGTGTGTGCAATCGATAACGGCGGCGGACACCAATCGACAGCTGTTGTTGGCGCAAAATGCGCGCGCGTTTTGAATTTAAGAATGACGTGCAATAAACCTAACCTAGGAAATACAATCAACATTAATCAACAAAACTGCTAAGATGATGCTTTCTCAATGCAGTATTAACAGCGGGCGTTACAAATTCTAGTTTAGTCAATTAGAGATGGGCAAGGGACGGCAGCCCGACGGGTCACAAAAAATAAAGCAAAATCAGGTCGGGATGGAATTTAATTAATTAAAAAAATAAAACGCCGCTAAACAAACTTCAAATAAAAGCAAAAACATGTGCAAAAAAATTAAGTTAAATATATATCTAACCTCCCTAAGAGCAATCCAAAAGCAATTGTCGGTGTTCCTAAAACCTTCTTTGTTTTTTTTTAAATGATGAACAATATGTAGCGACATTTGGAAAAAACATTTTCAGAGTTTTAATATTCTTTTCAATAGTGGTATTCCTGAAAGTGATTTGCTTTCGATTTGATTTCGCGAAACAGCTGATCACAGCTGCTCCATACAAAATGAGCAGTGTGCCTAGAAAATGTTAGGAAATTAAGGTCATACTAATTTATTTCGTGAAATCAACTTCGAAGCTGATTTCGATTTGCTTTCGTTTTATTGTGACCGCTCTCATAGAAGAAATGGCTCCGCGCGCATGGTGTTTGTTTAAATTTTGTTGTGATTTAAATGTAAAGAATGTTGTAAGTTATTTTGATTTCCATATTTTAGCTATTAAAAGATAACTATTTAGGCCCGCGGTCTTAAGTGGACAAAGTCATTAGTGCCCGAGTTCTTGGAGCTTGTGCTTGACGGGGTCAAAGGTGTTCAGGCTTACATATTTGCACAGCACTCCTAGAAGGTTCGGGGTTAGAAATTCTTAAACTATTTTATCCTGCCTCTTCCTCTTTGGATCTGTCAAATGGCAGTCACTTTCTGTGGCCATAAGTAAACAAATACATAATTAATTGAATTCACCTTAGTTAAGTTACAAACTTCTTAGAACAACAGATTCTGCCCACATACTATTGTTAAAGAAGATTAGAAAATTTAATTTTACAACTTCATTTGTCATTTTTTGCTTACCCGCGAATGTTTAAATTTGGCGCCAATTGAAAGCAAATCAAAATGAAATCAGGGTCGTTCCACCAACTGCTTTGCTTTTGCTTTCACGAAAGCAAATCAAAAGCAAATCAACTTTCAGGAATACCACTAATATTAAAATTGTATACGCTTAATAAACAATCGAAATAAATCAAACTGTCACGTGCACATCTCTATGGTAGTTATCGGCACATCTACAAAATGGCTAAACTGGCCACACTGATTACAAAGTAAAAGAAAACAATGCAACGTAATTTTACATTGTGGATTAAAATCCTTATAATTTGCTCCATAGTAGGAGTACAGTCCACGCCTTTTAGGTAAGTCAAAGGTTTGTGCCTGAAAAATAATCAATACAATTTTTGTTGTGCGATTTGCCTGTATGAGAAGCCATCCGAACCCTGTCCAGGTGCAAGGTTACCATAACATTGTGACATGTATTGCATATTCAGTAGACAAAACCTACCATAGATATCTCCATGACAACCAAAAGTCAAGTTCAAGGTTGACCCATTTACCCTCCCCTTCCCCATACCACTGCACCATGCACCAAAAACCACAACAAAGAAGCCAAAATCAATAGAATTACTCACCATAAGTTTCTTTGTTAGTTTACCAGATGACATATCCGACTCTGATGACACAAACACAAGTGACGAGTCTTTGAAGAAACCAAAAGCATGGCCTGATTTCTCCCAGGAAGATGACGACAACCTCTCAGATGACGACTCTTCATCCAGTCAAGATCACAACTGGGATGTGTTGATCTTTACGCAGCAATGGCCGGTCACTACTTGCTATCATTGGCGTGAGGAGGATCCCAGTCATGAATGCTCCTTGCCACAGAAAAAGGAATTCTGGACTATACACGGCATTTGGCCTACCAAATTTGGTCAATTGGGTCCCAGTTTTTGTAACAAATCCGCCGATTTCAATGTGGATCAATTGAACAGCATCTCGGATCGTTTGGAAACCTATTGGCCCGATTTGGAGGGCACCACTTCACAGGATTGGCTGTGGAAACATGAATGGCTAAAGCATGGTACTTGTGCCATGCTTCTGGAGCAGCTCGATGATGAATTGAAGTATTTTGCCCAAGGTCTGACCTGGCGTGAGGAGTTTATTATGTCCCGCATACTGGATGCCTCTGACATACATCCCGATTCGAACAATACGGTGATTGCCATTAATAATGCCATAGTCAAGGTGTTGGGCAAGAATCCCTCCATACATTGTCTCTTTGATGGCAAGCATGAGATTAGCTATCTCGCGGAAATACGCATATGCTTCAATAAATCATTGGAACTTATCGATTGTGATGGCGTCAAGATGGGTGACGCTCGGCCCATCAAATATCCCTTCGGCACAGTGATAACCAATTGTCATATCAGTAGTCCCGTCCATTATCCAAGCTTAGTGCCGCCGCTGGCTAGGAAACGGGAATGGAAATTCCCCTTGGTCAATGTCTACAAGCTGCTGCAGTTCCTCATGTGGTTCACGCTGTAGGAAAGAAGCAGAACAAATGATATTTTTAACCTTTTATGTTACTTTTTAAGTTTTTGGGGGTATTCCTGAAACTGTTCTTAGAAGTAGAGATTAGGAAAATTTGAAGCAATCAATCTACAAAAGTTTTTCCATTATTTGTAAAATTTGTATATTTTTAAATTTGAACAATTTGTTGGACTTTTAAGAAAATATTTTTAGTCAATTTTTATATTTTGATCTCTATCCCTGCCTCAAAGAACAGTTGTCTGTGGGAATGTCCTGGCAAGTATTCTTTTTATTTTAACTATTCGAGGCATGCCTTAGGAGACTTAACCTTATTTGTTTTCTATCTCTATCAAAAATACTAGAAATGCAAATCCTGAAACTGAAATAAATTACATTTTACAACTTGTATTATCTGCGAATTGTTTTTGGAAGGAAAGTAGAGACTTACTAGATTTTAACTCAAACAAATCCCCTGGTAAACCATTGAGAAGATGATAAAATTTTTAGTAAAGACGGAATCTCTATGTTAGATTCTTCCGAAAGGTTGAGATGCTCCGGTATGTCTTCTTCTCTTCCTTATACTTGCAGCTTCTAGAAGCCGGAATGAGATTTCGGTATCTAGGTCAGTGGAGAAAGCTCTACCTTCATTGAGCATAGATATATCCGTGGAGATATGAAGACATTTGCTCTGCTATATGGTAAGTTATCTCAGTCGTGTTTACTAGGGAAATTGACGTCTCAAAGCTTCTGGAATGAAGTTAATGGCTGAGATGTTTCATCAATGTTTCAAATGTCTGTTCCAAACCTGTTTTCCAACCGGGTTGCATACCTTGTCGAAATATATAAATCTACTAGCAAATACATCCCACCCACCTCCCGCCCACTTTCCACCTTCTCTTCCCGCTCAAATCCCACCCACTTCCCACCTACATCCCACTCACATCCATCCGACTCACATCCCTCCCACTTAACGCCACATTTCACCCACATCCCACCCACTTCCCACCTACGTCCCACCCACTTCCCGCCCACATCCCACCCACTTCCCGCCCACTTCCCGCCCACTTCCCACCTACATCCCACCCACTTTCCACCCACATCCCACACACTTCCCATTTACATCCCACCACTTGCCCACATCCCACTTCCCGCCCACTTCCCACCTACATCCCACCCACATTCCACCCACTTCCCGCCACATTCCCGCCACTTTCCACCCACATCCCACCCACTTCCCAGTGAGCATCCCGGCGGTATTTCCAACATCGAAAAATTAAAAATAGAGGCTAACTTCGGCTCGACCGAAGTTTATATACCCTTGGAGCTTGATATATGCCTGACAGTTTGTATGGCAGCTATACTATATAGTGGTCCGATTTCGACAAGGCTTAATGAAATTATGTAAAATTATTAAAAACTTATAAATACGAGCGTTGGGAGCGATAACATTAAAAACAAAAAAGTTTTTCCCACTAAGACTTTTTTTCAGACCTAACTTTTGTATGGCAGCTATACTTTATAGTTGTCCGATTTTGAAAAGGCTTGGTGAAATTATGTGAAATCATTAAAAACTTATAAATACAAGCGTTGGGAGCGATAGCATTGAAAACAAAAAAGTTTTTCTCACTAAAACTAGTTTTTCAACCGATCATTCCAATGGGAGCTATATGCTATAGTCATCCGATCCGGCCGGTTCCGACAAATGTGCAGCGTATTTGTACCAAAAGACTTCGTGCAAAGTTTGGTTACGATCGCTTTAAAACTGACGGAGCAGATAGCATAGAAACAGACGGACGGACAGACGGACGGACAGACGGACATGGCTATATCAACTCAGCTCGTCATGCTGATCAAGAATATATATACTTTATGTGGTCGGAGATGCTTCCTTCTGTGCGTTATAAACATCCGGACAATTTTAATATATTTTGTATATATATATACAATTGCCTTTTTTAAGCTTATACATAAACATGTGTGCGTTTAGCTTGATGCGTTCATTAAATGTTTAAATTTAAACGCTTAGAAAATGTGTATTTTAATATGAAATTGTTTGCTGGGTTGTTGCTGCCTCTACTTATTGCCTGTTCATCAATTTCTCGTTCTTGTTATCCTTCTGTTTGAGAGTTAGTTGTCGAAAGAAAGCTGATCCGTAAGCAACTACAGTGAAAGTTACCAAAATCTTTTTGCGCGCCAATTTTTCATTTTCTTTGCTCGTTTTTTAATTTGAAATAATGATTAATAACGTGGAATTCATTTATAACACGCGTATCCGCAACCAAAGACTGCAACCGGATTTTCATACCCGATTATCAGCGGCTTTGGTAAATGACTTCGAACGTGAGATGGAAATTGACGAGGACGTTAATCCATCTTATGATGTCGACGACATCAGAGATGAAGACTATTTTCCAGGAGATGATGCATCGGACCTTGAGCACGAAATGGAAATTGAAGCGAACGAGCTTTTTGATAGCGACGAGGAGATCGAAGGAGAAGAAGGCCAAATGAACGTTGCTCGACAAGAGAGTGGTGGTCGATTTATGTATGGCAGAGATGGTACGAAATGGAGCAAAACTGAGCCCCGAACAGTTCGCATTCGCCAGTTCGCATAATATCATGAATTTTGAAGCTGGACCCAAAGCAACCAGCACCGGTCCACTTGAGGTTTTCAAGCTTTTTTTTTTCGAACGAAATTTCGACCATCATTATTAATCAAACAAATCGACGTGGGCGAGCTGCAGCTCAGAAATGGAATGAGCAAAATCCAGAGTCAATTCAAAGGAAATGGGTTGATTTGAACTGCAGTGAACTCGATGCGTTCATTGGGATCCTTTTGGCTTTGGGTGCTACGCATAACAATATGGTGGATTCCAGGCTTATGTGGCGATCTGATGCGCTGCCAATATTTCGCGCAGCTATGTCGTTCAATCGCTTAATGGCTATAACAAGACACATTCGTTTTGATGATAGTCGAACGCGTGCATCGAGGCAACAAACAGACAAAGCAGCTGCCATTCGAGTTATATGGAACATTTTCAATGAAAATCTTGCCTGGTATTATGAACCGACTGAAAATGTAATCATAGATGAGCAGCTGTACCCATATCGAGGCCGAACAAGATTCACCCAGTACGTTCCATCGAATCCAGCCCTGTTTGGCATTAAAATATGGTGGGCATACGATGCCAAAACAAAGTTTCCACTGCAAGGCCGATTGTACACTGGAATGGAAGGAGTAGCAGAGCGAGGGGTGAGGTATGGGGAAAATGTTTTGTTGGAACTGGCCAATCCATACGCCAACAGCGGACGAACAATAATAGCCGGAAATTTTTGCACAACATTGGACGACACTCGACGATTGGCAAAATTAGATCCAACAGCAGATGTCTTCCCAAAGAAGCGATGAAGAGCGCCGAACGTCCAGTCTGTTCCAATGTGTTTGGATTTAGGACAGTCTGGTTTCGCTGTACAGCTACGTACCTAAATTAAATGAGTCGGTCAATTTGTTGTCTACGGTGCATTACGGGAAAAATGTTGAAGGCGATGCCATGATACCCGAGGCTCTGTCATTTTATAATTCGACTAAGCCAGGCGTCGATTCAATGGACCAAATGCTAGCAGAATGTAGTACAAAACGAGTGACAAGGCGCTGGACATAGTCGTTTTTCTGTAACATAATAGATGTAATGGCTTTGGCCACTTATGTAATTTTTAAAGAAAACGATGGCATCAACCGAAAGGAAGGGAGACGCACATTTTGGACTACGCTTGCCAAAACATTGGTCCTCGCAAATGTCGAAAATCGTATGAATAATCCACACATTCTCGGACCGCCTACAACTTATATGGCTTTTGAGTCGTTCTTCGGAAGACGAATAAATTTTTTTTTTACACTCCAAACCATCCGCCAACACTCCAAAGGGCTCATCAAAAGAAAAAAAAAAAAAAGAAAATAAAGTCAAAGTTATTCTGAGGGGCAGACCACACCCCATTGATGTGGATGAAAAAACAATAGATCTTTGCACCCATCCAGTCGAGGTTGCCTCCTTCCTCGGTCTGGCCCCAGATTAGTTCTCTGCAGCACTTTAATAATTTAATTCCTCAGTTTTCTTTACGTACAAATCTTCCCAGCCGCTACAACATAAACAAGCTGGACATATTCATTTTCCATGGCATTGGCCTTTCATACAATTTGTGAAAAAAACGATGGAATTATCCGAAAAGACGGGGGACGCACATTTTTGAGTACGCTTTCCAACACATTGGCCCTCGCAAATGTCCAAAATCGCATGAATAGTCCACAGCATACGTACGACTTATTTGGCTTTTGAATCGTTCTTCGGCAGACGAATAAATCTTTCCAGCATAGTTGTGGTTCCTCAACACAGCGGTCCTGATACACTCAACGCCCGAAAACCCTGCAACGACCGCCTGCCCAGGGTAGTGCCCAAGTCCAGAATTACAGAAGTGTATGACTTCTTTTAGTCGTGGTTGCTGTAAATAAATTCCCTAAACAACTCTCCGAGATTTCAATGCGTTCCTTTGGGTATTTTTTTTCCAAGATATTCTATATTGTAATATTAACACTAGAGGTCAGACGGAAATGTGCTGGGGTACAATGTCGCAGGAGTTCGGATCGTCGTGCTCATTCTGTGCCTCGTTCTGGGGAAAAAAATGTGTCTAGCTCTGGTATATATATGCTTTGCTCAATCTCGGCTCACGCAACATTTAGTTCTTTGTGAGGTTATATATGCTTTGCTCACTCTCGGCTCACGCAACATTGAGTTCTTTGTGAGGTTGCCCTCGATATTGATCGATTATTAATCGATATCGATCGAGGGCGCCGATGCTGTCCGTTAGGTTCAAATTCAAATTTATATCTTTCTATTATTTTATTTGTGCGCGCCGGGACAGTGCGTCACAAATCGAAGTCTTATCTTGAAAATCCTCCCAGATTATTTGCTCATCCGCTCGATCTTAAATTGAGAAGGAGTTTCTATTGAGGACTCTCCATTCTGATGCATGAGTACTATTCCCTAAGGTCAGAGTTTGGTCTAGGATATTGGCCGATGTTGGTCCCACATATGTGGGCACATCTCCAACGTTTTCTATTTCTCCTGCTCGCCTCAGCCGGTGGGGACTCTCGCTCGTGTGCCATGTATTTGCTCATCATCGTGACCTTCCAGGTCATCCGTGCTGTAATTATATTTAAGGTAAGCATCGATGTGTTTCTTACCAGAATGGCGGGATGAAGTCTAAGAGCGATCTGGGTGTGACCTGGGTGAGATCTGAAAAGGATCTGGGTGGGAACTGGGTAGTATCTGGGCGGCATCTAAGTGGGATCTGGGTGGGATTTGGTTGGGATCTAGGAGGTATCTGGATGGGAGGGTAAAATATGTGGAATCTGAGTGGGATCTGTGTAATAACTGGGCGGAATCTAAGTGTGAACAGCGTAGGATCTAATTATTCAAGCTAAGTAAGATCTGGTTGGGAACCAAGTGTGATCTAGCTTGGTGGGATCTGGGTGGGTTCTGGGCGGGATCGGGGTGGGATCTGGCCGGGATCTAGCTAGGTTGTATCTGGGTAGGATTTGGGTGGTTTTTGGGCGGGATCTGTGTGGGATCTTGGTTGGATGATGACCTTTGTGGGATCCAGATGGGTTCTGAAAGGGATCTAAGTAAGATCTAGGTAGAATCTGTGTGGGATCTAGGATAGGATCTAGCTGAAATTTGTGTGGTATCTGGGTAGTATCATGGAGGGATCTGGGTGGGATCTGGGATGGATATGAGTGGGATCTTGGATCTCAACTTGGTGGTATCTTGGGGGTGAAACATCATCATTTATCTATGGACCAACACAATAAACTTCCTGAAAAAATGAAAGAACACTGCAGCAAGTTATCTTGTTGCTGGTAATTCTACTCCCTGTTAGTTTTCTTCTGTCGAAAGCGTACCCTAGCTGATTTGATAACCATTGAGAGAGCTTGTGATTTGAAAATAAGCTCTTAAGCTAAGCAACATGTTTTACATCAAAGACTCGTGACACAGACTTTCTGTCACTCAGAGAGTCGTTCATTCTTTCTCGCGCTAGCCAAGTGGACCATACCAACTTTTCATTGGACTTTTCAGCTATTTCGACGTGAAATTTTCATGCATGCATAACTAAACGAAGGTCTATGCCAAATCTTAGATCTGTAGGATAAGCAGTTTTGGCTGTGGGTTCATAATATGTCAGTCGGGTGTATAGATTTTTAAGCAGAGCTGTAATGTATTCATTACTTCCCGTATTTAATTTCTTTTCATTACTAAAAACACAATTTTTGATTACGAATTTTTAATAATCGTAATTGTAACTTGGAATTATGATTATTCAGTGAATATTGAAAAATTTAATTACTTTTACAATTACTTAGATAATTGTAACTGTAAAAGGTGATTATTGAGTAATTGTGCTTGAAATTTTGAACTATTTTGTATTTGTAGATGATTGAATGAATGAATTATGATTTTTTACAAATCAAGTTTGGAAAACACCAAATTTAATAGTTTGCTAACAAAAAACAAAACCCAAGCTAATAATATCAATCATTTGATTGAATTATAGATATAAACACATTCAATATTTGGAAGAATACCACATTTTGATCATGACATTTTGATTTGATGACTTCTTATTGCGAAGAGGTGGACGCGCAACTAGTACTATCCCCTTAAGTCTTCAAAACAATCATATGAAAAAATGGTAATTTCGCGATTCTTTTAAAATTGCGATCTACAACTCGTATTATTTTTCCAACCATCAAATCTTCATTATAATCTTAGGTTATACGAAAATTATGCCAATCAAGAGTTTTAATAAATGCTCTTAAATTTAGTAATTTTGAAAATTTTACGGTTGTTTGGTCCATTTATATATGAGTTATTTAGCCTATGTTCAAGTGCAGGTTATCAACTATCTGAGTGCCAAATTTCTTCCAAATTCATTAAGCCATTTGTGTGTGATTGATTGAAAGAATGTTTTCATATGCAAATATGATTACCGACTCAAGACTTTTCAAGCACAATTACTTAATAATCACCCTTTACAGCTACAATTATATAAGTATTTGTAAAAGTAATTAAATTTTGGAATCTTTACTGAATAATCATAATTCCAAGCAACAATTACGATTATAAGTGCCAACATTCTTCCAAGAAATATTCTTTCAAGTATTTTGATGAAAGTTGGCAGTAGTCGAAAAATATTGGAATCTTAATACTGCGTTAAACATCTTAAGCTGGAACAAAACTCCCACTTTAGGAAGGACCTTGACTGTTTTGCCATCAACATCGTTCATTCCCGGGACCTTAGTGCACTTTAGTAGTCGGATCTGTGTACGCAATTCATCCAGCGAGATGGGTCTGATGGTAGAGAGTGGGCCAGCATGGGTTAGGAGACAAGATTGAGTGGTGGTGGCATCCTGCGCGGAAGCTAAACTGAAGAGGGTGAATCGTCCCTCTAAATTGTTGGCGAACTCCTCGATTATCTCCAGATCAAAACTAGCCATGACCCACTTTCCTTTCGGATTACGAACATCTGTAGGGTTTTTCTCTTGACATGTCGGGTGCATTTCCAAAGGGAGAACCCTCGAATGCTGTAAATGGGTAAAAAAAACAAATTTGCTTTTTTCACCATATTAGAAATGAGCTTAAAAGTTGAACATAAGAGTAGCAAAAATTGCCCTTAAAACATATTTTAGTGTATGTAAAAATATTCAAATGTTTTTTTTACCTGATTAACAATTTCTGTTAAAATTTATTGTTTAACAAAGTTTAATAATTTATGAACTATGATAACTTCTCCCAAAAAATTTGTTCTTTTGTATTTTTAGTTGATTTGTTGGTTAAGTTGCGTAGGTTAGGTGCATAATTTAATTAAGGAGCTTGAATATTTAGTTATATTTTTATTGCTGCTGAGTGGAATTGCCATTGTAGGTGGCCTTGTTATCCTTGTCGTCCTTCTTGGTGTCCTGTAGTCGTCGTATATTATCGCCAAAGCGAGGAGGCTGATAGCCGCCAGGACGTTGCTGGAATTGGTGTGACTGAGCCTGAGGTTGAGCCTGGGTAGCTACGGGGGTTTGAGGTGATGAAACTTTTGGTGTGGCACCCTTAGCAATTGCTGGTACAGGATTGGCGGTAGCTGGCGAGCTGGGTGCAGTAGCTGCTGGTGGATCCTGTCCTGGGGTAGGTAAACCCGGAGCCGGCGTGGGTTGCAAAACAAACATATCCATATTGCGACGAGCAGCGCTGTTGGCATAGTTAAGGATTAAATGTTTTTTGGTTTAGAGAAGAACAACTTACGCATCGCCCTGCACCAAAACCACATCCCCCTGGCCGTCTCCTTGAGGCCTCAGCCAGCGTATGTTGGCCATCATGGCCCCAATTCTTTGGGTTACACGTTGCAGGCCCATTTTGTTGAGATATTCAAAAGCCTTGGCCGCCGGCGTCAACATGGCCCACATAACTGAAACCAGCATGGTCACAATGGAACCTCCGGTGCGTGAGACGCTATTCACTTGCTCCTTGGTCAACACCAAGACCACAGCATTGGGTACCAAATTCAATTCGTTGAGGGTCTTTTGCTCATCCTCGGTTTGAAATTCGCGTCGAGGATAACTGGTGGCCAAAGTGAAGTCACGTATGTTGGAGCCAGCCAGCAGCTCGGTACGCACAAAGACACGTACGGTGGCCAATATCTCGCCAGCGGGAAAGGATTGAGTGCGATGTATGCCACCCGGTAGACGTATCTGTAGACGTGTCTCTTCCACTGAACTGAGAGAGGATTCAGCTGTTATGGGAGCCACCGAGGTGCCTAGGCTATTGACCTCGGAACTGGCCATAGTACGATGAGACTGCTCCAAACGATCGGCGGCAATTTGAGCACGTATACGCTCACGCGTTTCGATTTCCTCCTGTCGTTCGCGACGTAGGCGCTCCTGTCAAAGAGGAAATCAGTGTCTTGACTTGGACTGAGGTAGCATTCCACTCACCTGCATTAGCTTGAGCTCCTGATCCTTGGTCAAAACCTGTTGGGTTTGTGCCTCACGAGCCTCACGTCGACGACGCAATTCATTATCCTTCTCCCGTCTTTGCTCCTCGCGTTTCTTTTCCTCCAGAGTGTTTTGTACCTCAACCAGACGCATTTCCGAATCGGTTAAAGGACGTGCAGCTGTGGGTACAGCCGAGGGTAAAGGCAAAGGAATGCTGGGCAAAAGAGTAGCTGGAGCTGAGGGTGAGGGCGTGGGTGATGACTCAGCTTTGGCGGCAGCAGCACGCTTTTCCGCCGCAGCTGCAGCTGAAGAGGCAGCAGGATTTTCAGTAGATAGTTTTTTCTCCTCCACTTCACCAAAAATGGGTAAAGGATTAGAAGGAGCAAGTGCTGCGGGTGTAGGAGACACAGATCGCGGTAAGGGGGCAGAAAAAATGGACTGTACTGGTGCAGCAGTTGGCTCAGGTGCCGCTGCTAAGGTAGCATTTTGTCCAACTGCTTCAGTTTGCTTCTCTAAGGGAGCTTCAGCTGCTGGTGACTTCTCTGTAGCTGGAGTTGCAGCTGTAGGGGGCTTTTCCACGGGGCTTGCTGCAACTGTGGGCTTCTCCACGGGGCTTGCTTCAACTGTGGGCATCTCAGCTGCTTCCTGCTTTTCTGGTTTAGGTTTGGGCCTGCTTGCCAGCGAACTTTCAGATTTCTTATTTGGTGTTTCATCCGAATCGGCCCCAGCTATGCTGCGACTTGGATCTATCAACGCGGAGCCAGTGGAACTGGCTGTGGCCTGATCCTCCTCTTTTACTGCTTTACCCGACAGTACCAAAACCTTATTAATCTTGGCCACCAGCTCCTCCACACTGGCTATAATACCCGTAGCTATATCCAAGGGTGTGCCCGATTTGCCAATAAAGAATATGGAAGGTATAGGCACCACTTTGTCTACATGGAAATTGAAGGGTTTATGAGTCAATTGCGAAATAACACCCACCCCCCTACCCCACCACCCACTTACATATCGATATAAACTGTCCATAGGCAGCGCCATCTCCTGTTATTTTAATGGCCACAAAATCGGTGGTTTCCAACTTAGAACGCACTCTTACATCATCCACAAATCCATCCAGCTTGGCGGACATATCGTCCTGACCTATGAAGAGCAAAGAAATCTGAGCCGGAGTGGACTTAGGGCGGCAATGACGTGGTGGTTTTTACCTTGTATGTAGACCACAAATATTGCATCTTTGGCTTTTGATTCCGCCACGGCCTCCGCTATGTTGCCCGTATGCCAATTCATTTTGATATATGTTAAATGTTTTTATTTTTACGGCGTTTACGGCTAACGGAATTCACCAGGAAAAAACGGAAAATTTTGTGTTATGTTTTTGTTGTTTTTCCAGTAAAATTTTGATGACAGCTACAGCTGACGCTCTCTCTTTCTCTTTTCCTAGCGATGGGAGACTGTGGGTTCGACCAAAGACACTGAAAATAACCAGATGGCGCTGAAGCAATATTTCAAATCGTTTTCAAAACTTTATCTTGTTGAGACCAAAAAAAATCTAAAAAGGAAATCAATAAAGATTTTTTTTGCTTCTGATTGAATATTAAAACTGAATGTCTCGTAAGGAATTTATAAGTATTTTTGTGTTAACGTCAGAGCAAAGTTTGAGCTCTTAGTTCGGACCCCAGAACGAGGCAATTAAACTTGTTACATCTTCATGCTCAAGAGAGGACAGAAAAATATTCTCTTCTTTCACTCTTACACTCAGTAATGCATCATTTATTTGATGTATGCCATATCCGTCTGTTTCTATGCTATCTCCTCCGTCAGTTTTAAAGCTATCTTAACCAAACTTTGCACAAAGTCTTTTGGTACAAATACGCAGCACATTTGTCGGAATCGGCCGGATCGGATGACTATAGCATATAGCTGCCATAGGAACGATCGGTTGAAAAACTAGTTTTAGTGAGAAAAACTTTTTTGTTTTCAAAGCTATCGCTCACAACGCTCGTATTTATAAGTTTTTAATGATTTCACATCATTTCACCAAGACTTGTCAAAATCGCATAACTATATATATAGCTGCCATACAAAAGTTAGGTCTGAAAAAAATCTTAGTGAACAAAATTTTTTTGTTTTCAAAGTAATCGCTCTCAACGCTCGTATTTATAAGTTTTTGCATTGCACAATGAACATTTTACATGCTTACATGACGCCGCATTGTTGAAAGTGAGTGCAGCTAACCTAAATCCTTACCCTCCTTATCTTTTCTTGTACATATGTGATATTACACTGGATGTTAGCTAACTTAGCCATTTTTTTTTTGTAACCTAAGGTGTGGGACAATATTAGTGACCGGAAACTTTCAACTTGAAGACGTAAACTCTCTTAAAATACTAGGACTACACTTTAATAACAAATACAGATGGAATACGCATACCGAACAGCTCACTCTAGCACAAAAAAAAATGAATATAATAAAATCCCTCGCAAGCCCGAAATTCGGTTGCAACACCACTTCACTCATAAATGTTGCGAAAGCAATATTAGCATCAAAAGCTGACTATTGTCTACCCATTTATGGATATTGTCCAAAAACCACCCTTCGACCAATAAAATCGGCCTTAACACAGCCTATAGGCTTGCCCTTGGAGCCTTTAGAACCACACCTACCAAAAACATCCTACTTGAGGCCAAAACCACTCCAATAGAAGATCGACGCGATCTTTTGACAACCCAAAATCTTAGATCACTAATCACATCAAGAAACTTATCTATATTTAGTATAACTAACAACTACAAGCCGCCTAGGAAACAAAAATACCAATCAACCATAGACCGTATAATTAAAGCTTGCCAGATAGAAAACCTGCCTTTCCACCCCAACAAAACGATCACACAAACAAAACCACCTGGGAATTTAAAACAAAGCACAATAGACGCATCTCTCAGATACACTACGAAATTAAATACAAGTCCCCAAATATACTGCGCCAAATTTGAAGAAATTAAAAACAATAACCGTTCATTTACACAGACGGATAAAAAATAAACGATATCACAGCCTTCGCAATCACAACAGAATTAGAAATAGTTTAATCATGTATTCTACCCAAACCGCTCCGGAGTCGGAGACTCCGGGATTTTTGGGAAGTCCGAACCGAACCTGAACCGGAGCAGAAAAATTTTTTATCTATTCGAACCCGAACCTGAACCGGAGCAAAATATAGTGAAAAGGGTTCGGTTCAAAACACGTGTTCTATTCAATTTTTTCTAGGGGCTATTAATGTGAATACTGTCATTTCCTAATATTTGTAAGCCTTGAAATAAAAACAGCTTACAAAGAAACATTTTGTTTCATTGTATAATAATCAGAAGGAGCTAATAATCAAAAGCTTTAAGAATGATAAATAAAAAAAATAATTAACAATTCTTAACCATGTTTATATTTGATGAAGATGAAAAGCCATCTCTTTGCTTTGAAGTTTTGAAAAATCTATCATTGTAAAGAACTTAAAGATGTCACATTTGTTGAATCAGCAGTTCCTGCATCACAAGTATCAGTCCAGCGCACTTTCCTACTCCACATTTGTTTTACCCAGCGATAGAGTCAGTAATAATGAAAGATTGCTGAAGACACACTAATAATGAACCTATACCAATTGTAATAACTAAGGCGATAGAATTTCCTCCACTAATACAGAAGGGCCGAAATGGGGGCACACACATACAAAATGACTACTTCTGTCAATTTGTCCTTGTGTGTTGTTGTGTAACCTTTAAAATGCCAACACAGTTATTGCAATGGACTATGCCGACTTGCAGAAGATAGGCAAATCCTGCTTATAATAAAACCGGGATGTTCTTGAATCAGTTGTACAGTAGACCATTCTTCTTGGTGGCGTGTGTGTCTTGTTTTAAAAGTTATAATCAAACATAAATATACAGACCTATTCCCGTTTTCGATTTCGATCAAATCATTCAGAATCGGAATTGTTAAATGTTCTCTCTTCCAAAAATCGACAGTTCTGTTGGGCTTCTTTCTTTAAAATCCCACTTACCATCATTCGATCTTCTTGATAGCAAAAATATACGGTCGAGTTCTTTAATAGTTTTTTAGAAATCCCATCATTCACTGGACTGGGAACTGGCCTGATGTAGACTGAACGGTTGCGCAGTCGACACCAGATCCAACCTCGAATATCAAGCCTCTTAACTTCCACCTATGAATAAAATGTTTAAGGGCCGACTTCTCATCTTATGTTTCTCATAGAGCCATATGTCACAAGAGACAAAGAGCAGAGTAAATGGTAAGTTTATCTGACACATAGCAGCTATCTGAATCAGGGCTGCAAACCGGTCCGGAACCGAATCACTTAGAACCGGTTCGGTTCGGGTTTTTTGGGTCCGTCGAACCGGACCATAAACCGAACCCCTAATATTTTTATCTTCTCGAACCGGACCCGAATCGGACCACTTTTTGGAAAAATTAGGTTCGGTTCACAAAATTAAGTAATTTTTCCAACGAAACACACGGGAAAATATTGAAAATATCTAGAGATTTTAGTATAAACGATTGCGTTTTGAACTAAGCTTGGATGACTTTTTATGGCAAAGAAAAAAAGTTTTTGAAAGCAATATAAAGCAGGGACCGTAAATAATGATTATTTGATTTTTTTCAAGTAAAAAAATCACCCACTTATAATGGACCTAGAAAGAAATGATTTTCACCAATATTCTTATTTTTGTACAATCTCTGCAAATCCACCATGATTTTTAAATTTTTGATTTTTACGATTTTCTTCAAAGATAATGATTATTTTTGAGTAATAAAATAAAACTTAAATAATAATAATTATTTCTGAGCAATAAAATAAAACTCAAAAATAATGATTAAAAATGATTTTTATTTTTTTTTGCTCAAAATAAAACTCAATCTTAAATTACGGTTTCTGTGTTAAACTTTTCGCTGATGTGATTTCACATTCTTGATCTATGATTGAATACCTTTCATATAATATACCACATGTCCTTCAAGGACGAATATTAAATTTCATTTATTCCCCTATTTTCTGTTGCAGTACGTATGTAGTATGTATTATATTGGGTATTATTAGTTATTATTTATTGTTGGTAAAGTGGTGCACCGCGACCAATTTTGGTCTGTTGCTAGCAGCCCTATTTCCTGTACAAAAGACAGGATATTTGTGAGTTTTAAGTTATTGATATTGCATGGGTGTAGAATGTGTTTCCCAAATCTGATGATTTTGCGCCTCGCAGGGGCATCGCAGTGTGCTAGTATATGCTCAGAGGACTCCACAATATGTGCAAAGTTGGGTGTTTGTTATTCCCAACTTGTACATTTGGCTCCGCAGTGACCTGTGTTTTCGCCCTGTCAGAATCCTGAGGGCATTCTTTCTTTGTTGGATTAACTTTTGGAAATTTTTGAGGTCGTGGTTCACTATTAATGCTTTAGCTTGTCTCATCCCCCTGGTGTTTAGCCAGGAGGCTGTTCTAAGCACATTCTCTTTCTTTCTTAGAAGCCTGGCTATCTGAGAGTTTAGCTATTTCTCTATTATGGTAGTTCTTTCCCATATTACGGTCTGCGCAACGGGAGATTGTACATACTTCAGCTTGAAATATGCTTGTGTCACATAGGGTTTTTTCGTATTTTCTTCATAATACATACTACATACATACTGCAACAGAAAATAGAGGAATAAATGAAATTTAATAGAAAATAGTAGATCCTTAATATTCGTCCTTGAAGGACATGTGGTATATCATATGAAAGGTATTCAATCATAGATCAAGAATGTGAAATCACATCAGCGAAAAGTTTAACACAGAAACCGTAATTTAAGATTGAGTTTTATTTTGAGCAAAAAAAATAAAAATCATTTTTAATCATTATTTTTGAGTTTTATTTTTTTGCTCAGAAATAATTATTATTATTTAAGTTTTATTTTATTACTCAAAAATAATCATTATTTTTGAAGAAAATCGTAAAAATCATTTAATAATCATTATTTCGAGATTTTTAAAATAAAACTTATAATGATTACGGTGCCTGATATAAAGCAATAATCAACATCAAATATGTTACAGATTCCTTTAAAAATTGATCAGGAGAACTGTTTTAAAATTTTGGAAAAAATTGCCTTGCTGTTCCAACAACTCAGGTATGAGTTCAACGATCCTTTTTAAAACTTTAGTTTGTTCTCTCTGATCTAAGAGCTAGAATAGATGAACAGCTTCTAGAAGATATAATGCTCATTCACGTACACCTGAGTCCGACTACGGCAGCGACGTCATCACTCCGACAACATACGACCTCATACTGCTCTCTTTGCTACAACAGGTGCTACATAAGCGCGCTCTCGAGTGCCTTAACACACACTTAAATTAATTAAAATTACACTATATTGGCTAATTCCACCAACGAAATGAAGAAAGTGATATCACTTTTTTCATACGATTTATCATTCCTCACGAAGGAGTTTGGTATTTTTTAAAAAAATCTCTGGAAGCAGAAAGTGTTATCAGAAATATTTTGTTGATTTAAATTTATAAAGAAGATTTGTCAATGGAAACGGCAAAATTTTAAAAAATTAAAATATTAAGAAATTATGCAAGTCAAAAGGGGCAAATAGATATAATAAAATATTATTTTAAAAATAAGTGCTAATAAATCAAAACTATTCTTTTATATTCAAGCGAACCGATGTTCGAACCGAAACCTCCGGTTCAAGGGTCTAAGGAACCGGTCCGCGAACCGAACCTTAGACTTTACAACAGGTTCGAACCCCCGAACCGAACCTTCTGCAAAATTTTTGAGGTTTGCAGCCTTGATCTGAATAATGAGAAATCGGCAATTAGTTTTGTTTCAAATTACTTACTTATTTTTTCAATGAGCAAAGAATAAAGTTATTCCTGAACCCCGGTTCGAACCCGAACCTAGGATCAGGGACCTTCTGAACCTGCTCTTTGCAGCCCTGATTCTACCACACTGCACAACCGTGTTTTCTATAAAGTTTTTTTTGTCTATTTTAATAAAGTTTAAAATTGTCTGGATACCAGGACATGTAGGCAACGTACAGGACATTAAAAAATATATAAAATCTAATCACTTCACAAAAATCCAAGCTTACATAAATGAAACATCGAACTGGTACCAACTAATCAACTCAAGCAAACTAAACAGCTATAGTTTTTCCAAACACATCGTACAACTAACCCATCCAGATCAAATAAAAATAACCAGACTAAGATTAGGCCACACAAAAATCACCCACCAACATTACTTAGATAAAAGTACAAACACCTGCAACCTTTGCAAAAACCAGAGCCTACTATCGATAGAACACTTACTAACTTCACACAGAGAATCTATCTTCGGCAACAACAATCCCTCACCCCTAAACATAAGCACAATCCTAAACTATTTAAAAACCGCCAACATGTACCACCAAATATAATTACTACAAACTATAACAAACACATAAATATGCAACCTCATATGCAAACCTCATGAGTAAGAGATCCATAAGAGAACGATCGACCAAAACAGTAACCGTAACCCAAACCGTTATTCGTTTCGGTTTTAATCTCAGCATAAGAATTATATAGAGACAGCGAGGTCATTATCAAAGGCGGCACAACTCATGAGTGCAATTGAAAGAACTGAGTTTCTGATCTCTCTGCAAGTTTTAACTGAAGCTAATGCTGCAATTCTGACACTCAATAGGACTTTTTAGACTCCAGAACTTAAGATATCATCTGCCGGAGCTCACGTCGCCAATTTGATTGGATTGTTACTTGAAAAAAGAAAACTTGAATCATCTTTCGATGTAAAATTTTAAAAAACCAACATACTTGCTGACGAAATGTGATTGGAGTTGAATATTCCTCGGTTTTATAGTCGCCAAAAAAAACCGAGAATATGAAATGAAAGAAAATTAATCATTTTTTTTTACGAACGTGCAATATAGTTGAGCAATCATTATGGACGATTCCTCAGGCGTCAACAGGCTGAACGAACTATTTCTCTGCTGAAAAGTTTAAAAACCTAACTTCGTGTCTGAGGACAGACACAGCGGGTTAGCGCTGGGAAACGCTCACAAAGATAAGCTAAACCTCGTCGTCAAGCACTGGACTGCGCTGTCGAGGATTGTTGATCTCAGATATACAAGTATGAGGTTTGACTACAATACGATGCCATAATAAATTTTCTATGTGATAATGATAATGATGTCATAAGAATTCAATTATACAAATAAATTAACCTTTTTCGTTGTCACAAAATGTACTGGAGTGTCCTTTTACATTTTTCACCACATTTCAAATAAATTGATCATTTTCTGCATACAAAATTGTACATTTAATGTTTATTTAGGGGGAAATATCGCTCTGCATTGTTGTCAATTATTTTTAATTAAAGAAATTCCTTTTGTGATTCCGTACCGAAGCCTCTCTCTTTCTCTCTCTCCCTCGCTTATACAGACGTTTTGGTCATAATGATGACAGCGGAGGGCACCAGTCCCAGCACTTCCAGTGGTTTCTCATAGTCATCTTCGACAAAGATCTTACGCGGAAATGTGGTCATCAGAGCGAAAGGTGACTCAATGCCAGTTTTTACTTGAATGAATACACGCACCGCGGACAGCTGCTCCTTGACATTGAAGGTTTCGGTTAGAGTGGAGCCATCCTGTAGACGCACCTGAATGCGTGTCTCTGTATAATCACGGGACGGTGACTTGACGGCCGTCGGTGAAGGAATTGTGGTGTGTTGGCTGGTGGAGGTAACCGCCTGTTGAGCATCCTTTTGCTCGCGCGCCTTGCGTGCCGCTTTGTCCGCTTCGATTTGGGCTCGCACACGATCTCGTGCCGCCTTCTCTTCTTCCTTCTCCCGCTTGCGTTGATCCACTATCTTTTTCATTTCCAACTCCTCCATACGACGGCGTGCCTCTGTCATGTCCTTGCCTGAGCGTATGCGATTCTTTTCCCGTTCCAAGGCTTCGGCCTTTTCACGCTCCTCACGCTCAATGCGCTTCTGCTTCAGCTTTTCCTCAATTAAGGCCAGCTGGGCCTTTTTCTCCTCCTCGGTGAGGGCCTTCTTCTCCTCGGTGGATTCGGAGAAGTTGCTGTGTCCCGTTTTGGCAGCATGATACTCAACTTCTGTGTGATCTTTGAGCACTTTGCCACAATCATCGCATTTAAGTGACTTGGCCACGGTTCCGGCATCTTCGCCTCCACTGCTGCTGGGCAAATCTGCAGGAGCAGCAGCACCACCGGCTGGCTCGCGCGGTGACGTAGTAATAGGAATCTCTTCATCCACATGTGCCAGCAGCCATTCCATGGCTGGTTCCACGCCTTTGTTACCGGTCACCTGCAAGGCATATTCTCTGCCATGACGAGGAGGGGGGAGGGAGAAACATTTATCAGGCAAGTGCCGGCATAAAAATAAATAAATGTGGACTTACACTCGTTCCTGGGCGAAACCCATATCCACCAAAGTTTTTACATCAGTCATATTGCTAGCCCAGGGGGTTTATGTGTTTAGAATTTAAATTTTAAGTTGAGTTTTGCAATAGTTTCGAGATGCACTTTTTTTTTTGACAATGACACACAAAAACAAAGCCAGGCTAAAAGTGTTGGAAAATGTAAAAAGTTAGGAGTTTGTTGGTGATGAGAGGACTGGTGTGGACTGTTGGCGATATGCGTGAATTTTGAAATACACACGGACAAATTAAGGTTTCACTTTGGAATTTGAGATAATAAGCTGTTAAGAGTAACAAAATATCTACGGAGATTTTAAAATCGTTAATTTTGACTGATTAGTTAACAACTGAAAACGGTAAAACCTTATCTGCCTTATCTCTTCTTTAACAATACATTGTAGTCCGATTTCATGGGCTTTGTAGTTAATTTAATTGGTTAATTTGGGCATTTCCAATGATTCCAGAAGCTAAGGATACCAATTGATTTGTTTTAGGAAAAGGATCATGAAGTGTAAGCCATTTATCAGTTTTCTTACATCAAATTGATTGATTTCTTTTTACTCCTGAATCTCTAGCATTTACGTGTAGTTCAGCAGAATCTAACGAAATGTTACAAAACTTCTCAATTTCTTCACAAATTGTATTTATAGCGTATATAGTATACACCCACTTACATAAAACACTTCCTCATTACAAACAACTTAATGTAAAGCTGGATTCGGTGATTCAAACGTCAAGTAAATTTTAAGCAGCTTTACAATTGGAAAAAAAACATCAGTCTAAGAGGCAGCGGAGTCAAGTAAAAATATTTTGAAAACAAAAATAAATGAAATAATGTATTAACAGCTCTTCTGATTTTGAGAAAATTGGCCTGAATACTGAAGATAGGTTTATTTCACTGTTAGCTTTTATTAAAATATCGCGTTTTTCATAATATTAGAGCTTATAAGAAATAAAACTGATGTAAATAATTGAATACGCGTAATTTCATTTGGTTCGTGTATTTGTTGATCTGTTTTTGCAGCTCCAACATTTCGCATGTGTGTTGCTGCATTCGTTCAACGGCCCAAATAGCCACACCTAAGTAGTAGTTTACAAAATTTGTACAATAACATGCCTGCTGCGTCGTCAATTGAAAAGAAATGTTCTGCAGAGTTACACTCAAATCACCTAGCATTACAAAATATTGCTAAAAACACGTTCTTCACCTACCAAAACACCTACAAATAAATATCATTATATGATTTATTTTTTATATCAGGAACCCATTGCATTTTTGAAAAGTAACGTGCCCACCCCTAGCTCACTATCGATAACCACTTGCTGGCTGCATTTTGCAACATTTTACAACACTAAACTAAACCATACGCATACCCCTACCCCAATCAAGCGTCATTTGCAGCAGAAAACAAGAACAGACAAGAGACACCATTAAAAATTCTAGTGAACACAACAAAATGCCCTCAAACAACAAAGTCAAAAAAATCATTGTCAAAATACCACGCCATCCGTATTTGAGCATGCAAATACAACTATTGCAACAGCAGCGCGTACGCAAGTGTCGCGTGAACTTGGAGCGCCTCAAGCAACTGCCCTTGATGAAGCCGAGTCCTACAAAGCGCTGCATAGTGCGTGTGGCACGCCTGCCGGATGTGGAACGCAGCGAAATATCGGTCACACCAGCCAGTTCGATTATTGCCTCAGAGTTCGATGTTGGAGGTAAGTGTAGATGGGCATCTATCTGGCGATTTTTTACTAATTTTATCAACATTTTAACGTAGAAGCAGCTGATGAATAACGCAGAACGAAAGACTGGACTTACCCGGGGTGGCGGGGCATTTACCTACATAAATTCTTAGTCACATATGTACAAGATACAAAATTTTTTGTAAGAATGAAAGAGAAATGTATTTTTAAAAATGAACGAAGCTAAATAAATGGCTCCACATAGCCCTTAATTTTCTTAACACTACGCTCCGCTGGTCTTATATTCAAATGTTGTCCAAAGATGGTGAATTCCATGTTGCCCAACTGCATGCCAAAGACGCATTCACTCTTGGGCACCGTACGCAGGCGATGATCCTGGCCCAGAAGTTTCAACACATTTTTGGTATCCATGACACAAATGCCCGAAAGTCCTTGCAGGGTTTGACATTTGGATTGTATGACCTTTAGCTTGGCACCATGCATATCCATTTTGACCAGCTGCTTGCTGAACTCCTCATAGCGTGGATCATGGACTTGAGGGACTTGCTGACCCTCCTTTAGATCCAAGTGCTCGCGTATATAGCCACGCCATAGATGATGCAGTGGCAGGGCCTGCTCATAGCGCATCTGGCGCGTGGGGAGTGTGTTCAAACCCAATTTGGCATATTCTCGGCGATTCAAGGTTTGTGATTTGTGGGCACGCCGCTTCTTGGAATGCTGTTTCCGGGATTTGGTGCCATGCAGCATGGTTATGTGGTCGGGTATGATGTGGACATTGCAGCGTTGATGGGGTATAACCAAATCTGTGAGGTATTCTTGTAAAGCAGCGGTGGCATGCGGTTGCTCCATGTTAAAAAAGAAACAAAACAAAAACCAATCAGCTGGCAGCTAGAGATGAGCCATGTGCAAGTGCCTGTGACTCACGGTGTATATTTTTTTATATATATTTTAAATCATAAAAAACTTAAATTAAAACATTTAGTTTGATTGGTTCTCAAAAGAAAGCTCTAAGCTTGGTGATAATTTAGTCAGAAATGTAATTTTGAGCCAAAAAATAATTGATATAAAGTTGTGAATCGAAACTTATGACACAGATGACCCACAATGCAGACCTCTCAGCTTAAAATTGATTTTATGCTAATTCTTTAAAGTAAAAGTAATTTAAATTTTTGCTACAGAGCCACTTCGTGCTAGAGGTGCACCCGTGACTTTGATAGGAACGAGTCCCTACGTGATTTTGATTCAACATAAAGAATTTCGTGTTTGAGCATCTGTAGCCCTTGCGTGTTTAGCGAGTGAACTAAAGTTAAACATCGAAACATGAAATCAGGATATACCAAATTTTTATAACTTATGTCTACTAAAGAAAAGCTTTTGGTTAATTTTGTTCATTATTTAAGAACGCCCTTTAAGCATTCCACCAAGCTTCGATTCGATTGCTAGCTGATTATTAACAGGAAACGCTCCGAAAATTAATATAAATATTTTTTTCGTGAATCTTTCTTGTGAAGCGAAGCGCGCATCTCTAATTAATTCACACCAATGTGCCCGTATTTCCAGTATTGCCTTACGTTTTGCTTACGTTCCCGTCACTTCTTACGTTGCTAACAAATTCACATTGAGCCCCACTCAGCTGCTCTCAGTTGCTCTCTTTTCTTAGTCGTCGGCGGTTCTGGTACCGCGCATACAAAAAAAAATTTCGATTAAACCAAGACGCCGCGTGTGATCGCAACACAAATCGCTAACCAGGGGCAAAGAAAATATTTCCAAACATATATATGTATTAAAGTTTGCCCGCCCCCGCAAACAAATGCAATCGTGTGATAACAAAGATAATGCAATAAAAAATTATAACAAAAAACGTGACCCAGGCACGGTGTGTGTGTGTGTGTGTCCGTCTGTGTGTAGTAACAACAACAAAGTCACTGCACTGTTTCTCGCTCTCTCTCTCGCTCTTTCGCTGTGTCGCCCTCTCTCTTTCGTGTGCAATAATTAAAAATTACCAAATTCAGTTTTTGGAGTTTTACAGTTAAGCTCTGCTGCTGCTGCTACCGCTTCTTCGACATATTTTACTTTGTTATCGCGTCGTCGTCGTCGTCTCTCGCACACACACCCTCCTCCCCCACCCGCCCACGCCGCTGCCACCACCCCGTCGTCAATGCGGAAGAGTCAACACTCTGCTTTGTAGCATTTTTTAAGGTAATTAAATAAAACCAAATTTTTGTATTGGGGTTACTATTTTATTATTTTGGAATTGTGTACAATTGGGCTCTCACAGCTCTAATATTTTGAGCGCATTTTTGCAGCCACGCGCAGAGCAGCGCAGCCCAGGCAAAATACTCACTCAAAATACTCACCCACCGCCGCCGCCGCCCCGGGTTTTTGGGCAGAGCTAACGGCACTTTTCTATGTGCTTACATACATACATACATACATATTCTCTTAATTCGATTCAGGTGCTTGTAATACAAAATTTACGGGAATATGTCACAATGTTGAAATTGTGCAATAAAAAACAATTTATATATCCATTTAACCCTTAACCCAGTATATACACACATTTGTGTAGGTGTGTGTGTTTGAATAGTTTTAAATTTACTTGAATTCATCTTTAAAACTGTAGATATTTTTTTAAAAGTTTATGAAATTTTAAGAATTATAATTTTAAAAGATTTAAAAGTGATTTTGTGTTCGCAGTTGATAAACTTTAATCAATCACCTAGATTTTCTAGGCTAGAAATCTGAACTTATCTCTCTCATCGATTTATCGAAATCTTTTGAAAATTATCGACAACACCTGTTAACCTCAATTAGCTCCATTTGTTCACTATAGATTATTGTCAATTCCGCATTTCCCAGCTTTTCTGATGAAATCGCAACTCTTCACTTTCAATCGAACCAAACCAAATGAAATATAATTTAAACCGTTTTGTACTGTTAAATTTCTAACTTTAAGTTTCGAAAATGCTAAAGAATTGATTCGGTTTATCAAAGTTTTCGTTAATAAATTTGATCAATAGGAATTGTCTAAAGTTCTTATTCAAAAGACATTAAAAAGGATTTGCCATCAAGTCATTCGATTGAAAGTAAAAGAAAACTTAAACTTTAAAGTCGACTATAACAATTGGATTTTGGAAATGCATGCAATAATCAATTCTGATGGAGCATCTGTTGATCGAAATGTTAAGCTATACACTTAAAAACCAATTCATCATATAAAGCCCTAAAATACCCCCAGAAAATGAGAAATTATCCAATAAAATACGTCCTACGTCCTTAATTTAAAAAAAATTCTTAAATTCAGAAATAAACCAAAATTATTTTCAAAGTGTACATGGCTGCATAGCTGCCCTTAAGGGTAATGTATACCTTCAGGTGTCATTTTTTAAAGGTTTACAAAAAATTAAATTACTCAAAAACTATAAGTAGTATTAAGAAGCGGTTTTATTCATTCGATAGGTAATCGGTTAAATTAAATTACGTAATTTTTGTTGTTGTTGTACGTGCGGTTGTTGTTGTATTTCTGTTCAAAGTTAACCAAAAATTTAAAACATAGGCCCATGGTTGCAAAAATTTTTTGAGAACGGATGATCTGAATTTAAAACTGAAGACGGGGTTTTGTTTAGAATTGATGTTATTCTGGTGTGAACTAGGATGTTTTGGATCGGTCAATAAATGTAAAATTAATTTTTTCCAAAATATCAAACATTTAATAAATGTTTATAAAGTTTTCGATCAAAAAAGTGAAAAAACTAAGAATTTCTAAAAATACGTGGGTGGATGAGAACAATTTTCATATAAAAGGGTCGGGAAAAATAATTGTTTTTGTTTAATTCTGTAAAACTGAGTTTTGGATCTGCATGAAAATTTTGCGGGATGTTTATAAGATCCTAATAGAAAGTTTAAGCAAATAAAAAAAATTTTTCTGAAGGTATACAGAACCCTTAATTTAAATTCTTTTAGGTTTTTCTTGTAAGACCCCGCATAGACTGCAGTTAAGATTGCAGGACATTTTTTTACAGAATTGTGCTCTTTGTATGAAATGCGACACGCACCTCCAAGCACACATTCATTTTGAGATCTGTATTTATTTTAATGGTTTCTAGGAATAATAAAAAAATATAGTTTTTGATCAAAGATGCAAATTCAATAATTTTTTGGGATCTTCGATTCGCTGGTTTGATCCAAAATTCGTTCGTTTCAGTTATGTGTTCTCAGTTTCGAGTTAAATTTACTTTTACTTTACTTTTACTTTTTGCCAATCTCTGGTCCAAGCGTGAATGTCACTACGTACACAAGTGAGAAACCAGAATTCCAGGCGAAACTATCGAAAATGGGACTGATTTTTAGGTTTAACTCTTCGATTTGCCATAATCTGAACATATTAATCAAACAAAAACTCCTTATACATCAATTGAAGACTAGAATGCCAATTGAATATCACTAACAATTTCCAAATTGATCACAGTATTAAGAAAAATTCACTTTATGTACATCTAGCAACTGTAAAAGTGCGTAATTTGTCAATTACTTTTTATTCCACCAAAAAACAAACATTACTTTTCAAAACGAAAAGCTTTATCGTTTTGGTGTTGCGAGAACATGAATCAGTTCCACTTTCGAATAGTTGCCGTGCCTGCCTGATAACAACAAATTTGAACCTTTTTCTAACCAAATTCTTCAGATCCAATAAGTCTGAATTCCGTTTTCAAACAGGTTCGTTTCATAAGCCGTTTGCAGCACTGTTTTTGATGTTAACCAAACCACGATATCGATTCCAATGAACTTAGATAAAGAAACCAACTTTTTGCCTACAAAACTTTTCAAAATATTCTAAAAATCGAAATAGACACTGAAAATCCGGCAACTATTTTCATACTTACACGCATATAAATTAAAACGTATCAGGTGAATTTGCATTGCTTTTAAATCTTTAAACGGGTTTTTCTTAAAACGATTTTAAATTCGGTAACAACTGACATAAAAAAATTGTTCGGTAAAGACTTTTTTAAGACTGAAAATAGGTTCGGGTTTCTTGGGTCCGACGAAACGGACCATGAACCGACTCCTCGAAAAATTTCGATTCACTATCTTAAGTTAGAATTTAAAAATTTTGTTTAAAGAATATCAATTTGACACTTTGTAAGAAACTCCGTACTAGAGCTCTGCATTATGTGAAGTATGTCGAAATCGTCAAAAATATTAACCGGTTTTAATGATCAGAATAGAAAAAAAAACTATTTTTAACTTTTATTTAAATGGTGCAAAGACCGCGAAATTGATAAATTTATCAAAAAATATTTATAATACTAAGAAGATTGGATAAGTATCAATTGTAGACACATAAATGGGAAATAAAAGTCAATGGGTCCAAAGAAAATTGCGAAAATTTGCCAAATTTCATGAGTTCAGATTACCGTAAAGATTGAATAGTTGGAAATTGTCGACGGGTTAATAGAAGGTGTAGGCTAACCGTTCCAAAAAAATTGAGAAAATTTGCAGAACTTTATAATAGAATGAGTTTAGCCGGGTAAATAGATAGATAGTGAAGAAGGGTTAACAAAACGGGAAATTTTTTGAAAAGCAGTTTCTTAGGGCATCATTTTCCACTTGGTTGGCATTAACGTTTTCCATTCTATCCATTTTTTTATCCTATTTGATATTTGTTTTCGTGAGTTAGTAAGACTTCAGTCACAGAACTCACCTATCACAAAGTCTGTAACTTATATAAAGACCAATATCTTCGAGAAGGTTTCATACTAAGAAAACTTTATGAAGTTTGCTTCATCGTGTAAATCCAGTCTTTATCTTTGGGAAATTCTATCTTTACTCATTTCATTTAACTACAAAGATACACTCGTGGGTTTACTCTGAAAATTAGGTCAATATGTATCTTTGTGTATTTATAACAGGATTCGTCAAAACACACATAATTATTTTGTCGTTGCGTGTGTGTGTTTAGCCACGAGAGAGCGAGTTGGCAAAAGAGATCAGTATAAGCTTGTATACTCTCGGTGTGTCGACGTCGCTACCTTAGAGGGCTCTTTTATACACAGAAGATAGGAAAGAGGCGGACTCTGATTTATAGTCTTTGGTCGAAGTACAGAGATTAAAGAGGAGCTGTTCTGTTTGTTGCATTTGGTAACAGGTTGGATTTTTTTACACTAAAACATCATTTAAATATGGTTAGGAAATTTATTTAGATTTCTGGAATGGAGTTCCCATTATTTTTTTGTGAAAATTTGCACTTTAGTGACTGTTTCCGAGGTCTCTTCTGTTAAGTTAATTGTATAGAATTAGTCAAAAATAATTTTAACCAAAATAACAAAATCTCCTCCCTCTCTCTCTCTCTCTCCCACATTCTTTTCAGTTAAAGCCGCCCACGCAAAAATGTCCTCAAATCTAATTTGAAAAGAAAAAGTGCCGGTGAAAATATAAAAAAAAATAGAAATTGGAAACGTGAACAAAATTCCAAAAACCAAAAAAATTAACACACAAAACAAATGGCCCAGAATTATTGAATGGCGGCCATTAGTGGCCCCAAGCGGCATCCATTGAGCAATCAACACCATTTCTCCCACATCAAATCAGGCACCAATACCAACACCATTACCACCACCAACGGCACCTCCTCAACCACAGCCTCAACCATCACTTCAGTTCCAGCCACAGCCGCAAACGCATCAAACGCCGCCAATCATCCTACTCAACCATCTCAGCAAAAGTTCTCCTCCACCAACATCACCAACAGCAGCTGTCCAAATTATTCCGCTGAAGCGCCGCGTAGTTCCTCGATGAGCGTATCGATGTCGTTGGTACAGGGTGGTGCTGCCGGTGGTGCGCCACAGGGCGCTAGCGCAATATTGGCTGCAGCGGCTCCATATTATCAACCGCCAGCAGTGCCGCAGGATGTACAGCCGGATCGTCCCATTGGCTACGGTGCATTCGGTGTTGTCTGGTAAGTTGTCAAAAAAGTTCAAGGGTGACTTTTCAATCATTTTCCAAACGAGTTTAAGTTAGGCTTGTCTCAATCAAAATCACGTCAATGACAAATGGGCTCACATTAATTTATCGTCTTTTCTGAAGTTTGGCAACCTGGCCGCATTTTACAATATTTTCCTACTACAAATTTCATTCACGTGTAAAACGGCATTTCCGGCTGTAATCAGACGCAAAGTGGGGCCCAGTAAACCCTAGTAAAAAACAGGACGGGGGAAGGAAGGAATACCAAAAGAAGCCAGTGAAAAACTGGCACACGTTAAGTGACGGGGCAGGAGACGACGCCAACGACGACGACGACACAAGTGGAGGAGCCCTAAAGAATGAGAAAAAGTGGAAAGGCAAACTGCGAACTGGTGGCCCGACTTAAAGTAGGAACCCGCAGAAAATAGAGTCGTTGACGTTTGGATTGGCTTTTTTTTTTTGTTTGTCTCGCAGCAGAAATATTAATATGAACTCCTCCGTCGTAGAGGAGGAACAGGAACCATTGGGCCACACTGAAATGCAATCAAGCGTTAAATTTAAGTGCCAAATGTCGAACTTGTTAGATGCCGGTAGGGGTCTAGCCTAGCAAAGTTTTTGTTTATGGCCAGCAGAAGCAGCAGCAGCAGGTGAAACCCAGTTTTTAGAACCCAAAAGCAGATGAAATGAAATTTGGCAACAGGGTAAAGGGTAAGCTCTTTGGTTAATAACTAATGAAGTTTGACTTCAAGTGCTTTTACAAGTAAGAAAGGCGAACGAGGTTAAGGAAAAACCAAATTTTACACTGAAGTAAAAAGCACATTAAATGGTTTTTTATGAAGGTTCTAGACGAAGTTCGTCTTGCTAAGAGTATATAAAATGGAAAGAGTTTATGATATTTTTATAGACTTTTGTAGAATTTAAGATTGATTGATGATTGAGATGTTCAGTAGCAATTTGAAGTAATATTTGATGTGTAACATTAGAATTAGAGAATACTTGTAAATGGTTCATTAAATTTTGATGAAGTATTTGCTCTTAAATTAGGCTTACATAGAAAATGAGTTGCGGAAAGGTATTTTTATTTACCGACCTCGTCTAGAAATTCCAAATATGCAATTCATCTGGAAACTGGCCTCCCGCCACTATTTACCTATACGCTGCAACTCCACTTCAGCTACATAAAAAAGATATTTGCCATGCCAGACCATAGATATCCAAAAATCATTGCAAAGTATTTGCTCCCAACCGAATCACAATGCTTTCAACAGTGGAAAAGGATGGCACAAGAGTATAACGCTTGGGGATCGAAGCCAATGGGAGAAACAACATTATGAAATTATTAGAAATTTAGAAGTTAGAATGCGGCATAAGTGGGAGAATGAAGCAAGACAGAGCGTCTGGAGAAACTCCTACTCCACACTAAACTACAATATGGCAGATAACAACTACTTCCAAGATAGGTTTAGGTCATTGATGATATCAAATATTTTCAAGTCCCGAGCCGAAATGCTGAGCCTCAACTACAAACCGCACAATCAGAATCAAGACATAATGTGCACTCTAAGTAATTTGAGAAAACTAGAGTATTTGGAGCATTTTGTGTCCAGATGTCCAGTTCTTAAGGAAATCAGAACAGGCATTCTGGGGAAGACATGGCTTGCTGAAGAAGAATGTCGCGCACTATTAAACGGCTGCAGCTGGACTGGGCTCGCAACCTTTATAAATGTAGCTATTCAGGGGTGTTCTAGAAATCTCTAGAGATTTTCGTATAAACTATTGCACTTCGAACTAAACTAGGACTACTTTACTTGCGAAGTGTCAAGAATCAGACCGCCTACTAGATTATGTAGAAGGAAAACCGTACGCTTCAAATCTACTTGGCTTTGAGCAGGCGGTTTCAAATCGCTCAACTTTTGTCATCTAATCTAGTAGCCGGGCATATTTGAGCCCTTAATTTAAACAGCTTTAATATGAAATGCTAACGTTTATACGAAAATATCTAGAGATTTCTAGAACACCCCTGATTGATTTTTTTTATACCCTGTTTCCATTAAAAATGGGAAAAAGGGGATCATGAAGTTGTAAAAATGTATGTAACAGGGAGAAGGAAGCACCTCCGACCCCATAAAGCATATATATTCTTGATCAGCATCAACAACCGAGTCGATTTAGCCATGTCCGTCTGTCTGAACGCGTCGATCTCAGAGACTGTAATAGATAGAGCCACACATTTTGGCATCGAGTTTGTTTCAGATTTCGAAAAATCCTCCTCCTCCATCTTTAAACAGCGAAAATCTGTCTTTTTCTCTGTATAAACGCGTAGATCTCACAGACTATACGAGGTAGAGCCACAAATTTTTGCATGTATTTAGGTGTACACCGTACCCAGATAAAGTTTGCTCCAGGTTTGGCAAATTCCTCCTCCATCTTCTCCTAACCGCGAAGAGATACAATTTTTAAGTTTGAACCTAGTGACTTAATATATATTAAGTGAGGCCCAACATCTATCTATTCTGTGTACCACAATGAGATCCGAGCAAAAACACCAAAGATATGTACATAAGTGCGCCTGCCCATTTATTGAAATAAATTTAAAAAAAAAAGGAATTCAAAGCTATAGGAACCACATTACTTGGGACAGGATATTTTGCGGTCGGGCCACTCGACCGCAACACACTTACTTGTTTAACTTAAACTACTATGATTCTTATGTTGCTTGTATTGTATTAATGTCAACGAAATAATTGTTAAATGTAAAATTCAAATGTTCAGATAGAATAATTAATACTATTAAGAAACTTGTTAAAATGATCGAAACAGCGACCAAGCTTACAATAACCACAAACATACTACTACTACTACTTATCACAATTCTGCTACGGTCGATAAAGGCATTCATTCTAACCAACTTCCCATCTTCCGTTTTGTTTTCTGATAACACAAGTTTACAAAAAAAGGCCATTTTTTGCAACAGAGAACTTTGCAACCGTTCCTTTTGTATTTTTTGCCGCTGAACTCAGATAAATTGTCCGTTTTCTTCCAGCACGTCAGGTTCACGAGATATTTGCATTAGAGAGGTATCCTTACATTTGTTGGTCGTGTGGCCACATTAAGTGTCCTATTCGAACCAACTTTGTTTTAATGTAAGCTGCATTGAATGACGTTAAAGAAAAACCAAACACGAAGTTTTGATTTTGCTGATAAGGTACCAATTTTTGGATTTGAACATTAAAAATGTGGGTTTTTTTCAAAAAATCGACTTTTTTTGCAAGTTTAGGAAATTCTGTAAATTTTTCTGCTAATATTAAAAATCTTAGAAAAAAATAGTTGGTAGTCCTTTGTTTCTTCTTATTTCAATTATTTTCAGTTTTTCGATTTCATTGCGATTTTAAAAGTTATTGTCCAAAAACCTTAAAAAATTTTGTAATATATTAACATTATTTTAACAATATTAAGCCTTAAAATGTCAAAAAATTTTCAAAAATCGATCTTAAATAATTTTTTAATAATTATTCTTTGGTTTAAAAATAACTACCATGTTATTTTCAAGCTACAAGAAATTTTGGCGGTAAATGTTGTCCAAAAAAAGTCGAAAATTTGTATAGTCTTTGGGCTATAACATCTAAAAGCGCAATGATATTGAAAAACTGAAAATAATCGAAATAAGAAAAAACAAAAGGCTACCAACTATTTTTTTCTAAGATTTTTAATAATAGCAGAAAAATTTACAGAATTTCTTAAACTTGCAAAAAAAATCGATTTTTTGATAAAAACCCACATTTTTAATGTTCAAATCCAAAAATTGGTACCTTATCAGCAAAATCAAAACTTCGTGTTTGGTTTTTCTTTAACGTCATTCAATGCAGCTTACATTAAAACAAAGTTGGTTCGAATAGGACACTTAATGTGGCCACACGACCAACAAATGTAAGGATACCTCTCTAATGCAAATATCTCGTGAACCTGACGTGCTGGAAGAAAACGGACAATTTATCTGAGTTCAGCGGCCAAAAATACATAAGGAACGGTTGCAAAGTTCTCTGTTGCAAAAAATGGCCTTTTTTTGTAAACTTGTGTAATTGTAACTCCCGGAAACGTGGGAACCATCGACACAGCTTTTTTTTGGAAGAGCCTACTTTGGATCTTCAGAACTTTTAGAACAGCCCTCGCATTCACAAATTTTTAATTTTGTATTTTTTATAATTAATTGTACAACCAAATAACAATTACAGAATTACAAAATGTCTTCCCGATTTCTTTTCACGAATTTTTAAAAAACATGTAAAATTTAGCCCTCTAGAACAGAAGAGGGCCTTAAGTTAAAAAAACAAATTATGTATTTGTTTAAAATTTAAAAAATAAAGATATTTTTTTAATAAATTCCTTTTCTTATTATTATTTTGCAAACTATTTAGATGCTCAGTTTCCTCTTTAAGTAAAGTCTTTCGACTTGAATTGAAATTTTACAACAGTTAAGGTGTTCACTTTGTTGAGCACTTAGGCACTTGGGGAAAAGTGTAAGCATTTCCAACAACAATTTACTTTGAACAAATTGTGCACAGCTTGCTCGACCCAGACCCCGACTACGAAAAGTCGGGCACTTGTACCTTAGTGCTATAAGTGTTATATGTACAAGCTAAAATCAAATGTGTGATCAAACATTCATATAAATTGTATAAAGAAAGCGCCAACTTTGAATGAACCATGGATTACTGCCAAATCATATTTCAAACGTAATTGTGCACAAATTTCGTGCACAGAGGGCTGCTCACAATACTAGTCAGGCAAAACTGCTCAAGTGCCTATGTGCTCAACAAAGTGAATACCCCAAGTGTATGATCTGAAAATGCCAGAAACCAACTAAATTTGAATGAAATTTTCCTAAAAATTTAACATGAAGCTTGAAAACATTGTCCTTGTTCACCAGCATACATCAAACATCAAAAAATGTGAGTGCCGTTAACAATCACGAGGTTTAAAAGTGAAACTTGGTACTAAATTTAAGAGCTGTTTAAGGACTGTTTAGTCACTGTTAAGTCACGGCTTAAGCATTATCAAGTAAATGCTTAGTCACTGTTAACTAAGTCACTGGTTAGTTACTGTTTAGTAGCTGGTTAGTAACTGTTTAATCACTTTCAAGGCTCTGTCAAGTCACCGTTTAGTCACTGTCAAGGCACTGTTTAGTCATGGTTAATTCACTATATAGTCACTGTTTAGTCACTATCAAGTCACTGCTTCGTCACAGTCAAGACACTGTCAAGTCACTGTTGAGTCACTGTTCAGTCACTATCACTGCTTAGTCACAGTCAAGTCGTTGTCAAGTCACCTTCACTTTCCCCACAGTTAACCTCCCCTTTCCGCCCACTTTCACTCCGTTGGGACACTCCGCTAAAACGACAATGCAAATTATTTATGACGTCAGCATCACGTGATGCTGAAATCAAAATATGAATCCTACTAAAATCTATCGTACCAAAATTATAGATGTTTCACATCAAAAAGTTGAACCTCTTTATGGACTTTTGAGGCAAAAATGTAATGCGTGAAAACTATCTTTCTGATTTTCAATGACAACTTAAATTTTATTTCTCACCCGTAAAAATCACATCAATTAGCAATCATGATTGCACATCACATTCGTTCATCGCAACGATCGAACTAGATTTAACGGTTTTTATTGGCAATAGTATAAACTTTAGTTGATGTTATAGCAATTAAAACTCCATAAAAACCGGAACTACTAAAAATAGGTAAATTAGGTTTGAAAATACTTGATTAACTGTGTAAGGGAAGAAACGGGTCATGATATTAAGTTAAAAATTCTCAAAATATTGAAGTTTGGCAATCTGTCTCAGACTTAAAAAAGAGTCCACCTACTTTCCTCCGATGGTAAACTCGAGATTACTCAACTTATTATTATTTTTCCCCTGAAAAAATAAAATTCATCCTAGGCAAACTTCTACGAATTTTTCTCACTGCATCTATCGCTTGCGCCGGTCAAGACAAACACAAAAGTCAAGAATGGTCAAAAAAACGACGAAAAATCTATATATATGTATTGAACAACAACCACCACTTGGTATATGTGTGCACACAGACAGACTCCGTCTACCAAACTCTAACCAACTTCGACTCCTTCTCCTTCGTCAGGTTGCGCAGTCGCATAAGAAATATGCTTTAAGGCATCCCGAAAAACGAATCGTCTTGGGTTTACTTTAAACTACCTGCAACTGGTTTTTAGAAGCAGGCAAAAAGGCAAACGACGACGACGTCGACGATGGTGTGTAAACCTTTTGCTGCCTGCATATATAAAACTTGCTTCCTGCACGACTTATGGCCTGGGCACTGGGCAGTCAGCCTCCTTCTGCATCTTCTTCTTCGCCTTCTGCTGGTGATGCTGATGGTTGTGGTGGTGCCTTTTGCAAGGTGTCGTCGTTGTCGTTTGGACTTGGACTTTATCTTTGCGCTGGGTCTAGGCTCACTCATTGACTGCCTTGGACTAGCTAACAGATTTGACTCTCTTGATCAGCGTACACACAGGTCAACATAAATTTGGTTTAAGGGGAATGAAATCAAATGAAAAATATATTATTACAGGACTTTAGCTAGCTTAGGTATATACTCTTTTTTTAATGTTTTCTTTGGTCTATAAATAAAGGTTGTAAAAAAGGTGCGAAAACTACACTCACAGTGTCTCATGAAACAAACCGACTATGAGACTATGAACCTACTTATGAAACTACTTATGAAAATACTTATGAACCTACTTATGAACCGACTAATAAACCGATTTATGCACCGTCTTTTAAGCCGACTTTTAAAACGAAATTTTAATCGTCTTATAAACCGACTTTAGAATCGAATCTTAAACCGAACCATGAACCGATTTATAAACAAATTTAAAAAGGGACCTATAAACTGACTTTTAAATCATACGATTAACCGACTTATAAACCGAACCCTGAATAGAACCATAACCAGAAATGTGAATGAAACCATGAGCCGAATTATGAACCCACCCACGTACCGGCTCATGACTGAATTATAATATAGGCCCGGCGGCCTATACGTTTGAATCTGCTATTTGATATTTACAAATTTGTATAGAAGATGGCAAGGACATCTGGGGTTACTACACAGAGGGAAAAAACCATGAACATTGGACTCAATAGAAGCACAAACGTTTAAAAAAAGTGCATTAATGAGTTTTTTAATTTTTAGTACAATGTTTTTTCTTCGAAATCAGTTTTTCAGAACGCAAAAGCTCATATTGAGTACATATTATTCTATTTTAAAGAACTTGATTTGAGTTAATATGGTTTCGTTTTTAGGAACATTTTAAACTCAACTGGGAAAACAATTTAATTGATTTTGGACTAGGTGTGACCTAACGTATAGAATGACTCGACAGCTCATTTAGCCGTTGCACACTTTTGCAGATTTACATCTAGAGGTCTAATTATGCTTGGTAAAGCTGACAAGAAGTTGAGTTGAAAAAAAAACAAGAGAGAGATCATTCCTCTTTTTACAAATTGAATCCACTTGATGAATTTACTGAAATGTTATCTAGTAACCGTAGATATAAGTGCCAGCTTCCACATAACCTTATTAAAATAGAGCTCAGGCCTGAATGTAATACTTAAACAGGTTAAGACGCGTGTCTTACGACATCGAGAAGCTTTGAAATCCAGCAAATCGAAACAAAATGGCGTTACAAACCTCGCAGATGCACACAGAATTTTTTTACACTCCCGTTTCTACGACCAGGAGTTTTTGCAAGCAATGGAAAAAGAAAAAACTTTGGTGTTGTTGCTCTGTTACACTTTTCCCATGGATGTTAACATGATGTAGGGGTATTTCATCACTCTACAGCAACTATTAAAAGATATTTAGTGATCCTAGTTTCAAATTATTGCTTTCAGAACTGCAAATCCCTGAATTTAAATTTGCGTATTTAAGAGGTAGTTTAAGGTAGTTAAAAATGTAATTACTATCAATTCAATAAGCCATGTCTGAAATTGAATACTGAAATTTCATATTTTGGTTTCAATATAATATTTAAGAATATAATATTAAAATCAAAACATTTCGGTTTTGTTTTTTAAGTGCTTCGAACCGGACAATGAATTGTACCTTGTAAACTTTAGAAGTACCGAACCTGAACCGGATCTAATCAATTGAAAAAGGGTACGGTTCAATAAGTGACTTCGGGGACATCTCCAACTGATATATCGATATTTTTGTTGAACGATAAGGATTATTCCTGAGTATCCTGAAACCTAGGAAAATCACGACTTTCGTACAGGAAATAAGTATGCTAGAAGAGTTTTGACCTCAGTAGGGGGGCGCAATGACTACGATTGGCCACCAATACCTTATTTTCATCGAGGAAGTGCGAATAATAACTGGAATACATATTTTTTTATTTAGTCCTGTTAAAAAAAAAATCCTTAAATTTGAGGTCAAATTGCGGGGGCTAGGAATTCGTTTTAGATACATGAATTCTTGGCGGAATATCTTAGAATTTAGCGTAGATTTCGTTCCTGACAAATCGACCCCCCCATTTATAGTCAATTTTTAAAAAACTAAGGGCCGATTTCTCATAGAGCTACATGTCAGATAAAGTTAAAAATAGCAGAGTAAGGGCCGATTTCACATTTTCTACATAGAGCTATTTGTCACATAAACTAACAAATAGCTATCTAGAAGAACAGAAAACGGCCCTAAGTCATTTAAATTTGAAAGTAAACCTATTGGGAATATAAGATATAACGGCCACTGAAAACAGTCATCAGTAGTCTTATGGTGAAGAAGTTCCTTGAAATCTTTTCAGTTTTCTTAAGCTTTAGACAAAAACAATATATCGATGATATTGGACGATATTGAAACTTTTGATTTTTTATGTTATCGATATCGATATTTTGCGAAATATCGACTATCCTATTAGGAACCGGTCCGGTCCTCGAACCTATATAATGTACTAGCATACAACCCGTCGCGCTTCGCAGCGTCTTTAACAGTATAGAATCAATATCAGCACACATCTTCCCCCATACCACCCAAATCCCACCCACTTCCCGCCCTCATCCCACCAACTTTCCATTCACCCATTCCCATTACCACCCACTTCCAAAACAATGTACCACCCGCATCCCACCTCAGCACCGCTCACATCCCGCCCACATTCAATCCACTTCCCAACATCTTCCCTGTCCCGAGTTTTAAGTCCATCAGATAAAAAATAGTTAATTTGCATGTTGAATTTTCCGGGCATTTTTACTCCCGGGGTCGGATTTTCCATCATTGGAAAATCACACTTCAAACTATTCCGCATTTTATCCTTACAAACCGAGTATAGATTTGTAACCTGGATTAAAATTTATAAAAATAATATTTTGATTATTTTAATTAAATGATAAAAGGTATTTGATTGATTCCAAACCGAATTATTTGATCAGCAAAAGTACAAAATTGAAATAAATTTTAGTTCCAGTATAAATGCTTTTTCAGTAGAAACTAAGCCCAGTCGCACAAAAAGGTTCAGATTTAGATCCTTGAAAACGAAAGAACTGGTTTATGTTTAAAACCTTTCCTTCCTGCAAATCCACAGCTCAGTTCTTAACCCAATTATTCGGTAAGACAGTGTTTTATTTGGGTCTAGGTCTTTTGGGTTTCATGGCTTGGCCTTTTTTGCTCAGGCGCAAATCCTATGCTATAATCTCAAAGTCCAATGGCCCCTGTCCCGCATTTTGATGTTTAATCGTTGCTGTTGCCTGCCACCACCACCGAAAAAAAAACACACGTACGTAAAATCAAATGCAAAGAGCAATAGCAGTGCATTTGCCGCATGTAGTTTGATTTTTTCCATCCACTATTTTGTGTCGCAGACGAAATGGAACAGCTGCTGCTGCTGTTGCTCTCGGTTGATGTGATGATGATGCTGCTGCTGTTGCCCGCTCAGCAGTCCCGGTGGTTGGTTGAACAACCTTCGCCTGTTTTTAGATATTTTGTCTGCCACACTCACACACACACACACGCATGAACGTCCGCACACAGACAGACAGCCCCGCTTACAGGATATGCCGAGTCCCGCATATGTTTTTGTTGTTGCTGTTGCTTTGCTTTCATCGTCGTCTCGTTTCGCTTCGTTTCGAGTGAAGTGGAGTGGCCTGGCCTGAAAAAACCTTCCCTGGTCTGCGGCGATTGCATCCCTCTTGACTATTGCAACGACAACTACAAAGTTTTTCTCGTTTTTCCTGCTCTCATTCTTCCGTTGGAAAATTTTACGTGTCTATGTATGTGTGTGTGAGTTTGACTTTGAAAGTGTTTGAATAATTATCCTGTTTTTTCTATTTCTTCAGTTTAGGCGTTTTTCAAATTGATCATTTCTGGGTTTCTGGGAAGGTTTGTTCCTAATTCAAGTTCTGTCAATTAAGCACCCTGACATTCTGACTCAGCTCCCTCACATTGACAGGACTCGCTCAGTAATTTCTTTTGTTAAGCCTTTTGGCTCAGCTCAGTATGGAAAATCTCATATTTAACACAATGGATAAGGAGGTGGGGGGGCTGCTGCTGCTGCTGTGTTTTTTTTGTGCCGCTGGCACGACGGCACAAGTCACTCAGCCGCAACGAGAAAATCGTGCGAGCGTTTAAAGTTGAAGCTACAGCTGCAGTAAACAGCAGCAACTTACGGCCATTGTCTGCTATTTATGCTAAATGAGGAGGGTTCAAAATGAACGAACGGGCAACTCTTTTGCATCTCAAAAGTTGCAACTGTAAAATGCCAATGCGGATGATGCTACTCGTGCTGGTTCTCCTGGTGCGGCTGCTGATGCTACTGCCATCTGCATCTTTCTTTTTTTTTTTTTTTTTTTTGGGTTGTAAAGTTTTGACAAGAGTCTCAATTTGCGGTGGTAACAATTTGTAAAGATTTGCAGCTTTTTGGTTTAGTGTTAATTAACAATTTGCTTGGTCGTTTCTCTTGCCTGCTCTCGATTTTAGGTTTAATGGATTTGGCTTGAGGCTTTTGGAAATGGTGGTAGCAGAGTTGCTGTTGTTGATTAATATGTACCCCAGATTAGGTTTGTTCTAAGGTCGTTTACTCGAATTGCTTTTAACTAACCATCCTAGATGGCGGAAATAATATTGATATTTGGATATTTTTGTTAAAAAAGATATATCAGAAATCGCATGTATTTTGTTGATATGTTTCGTTGAGATTTTAGTTGGTTTCGTCCACAAATTTACACAGTGCATTCTCTTGGTTGTTACTGTGCTTCATGTTTATCTGTACGTTTTAGACATAAAAATAAGTTTTCTATTCAAGGTAATCAGAAAATTTTCTTCAATAATATTATAATATAGCAAGTTTTAGACGACTGGAGATCATGTTAAGCAGAAGCACACAACACCACAAAGAAGGCTGGTCGACTGTTCAGTTGTTTCAAGAATTTCCCGGTTCTACTATCAGTAGAATTTGACCAGAGAGCATTGCTATGACTGCTTGTTGACTGCTTCGAAGTCAACAAAGATGCTAAAACCGACAGCATAAGACAACGCCAAGTTGACCAGGCTTCTTTGTGGTCTGGAGCCGACAACTCTAACAAGTTTCAGTTTAAAAATATACATCTTTTGTCTGAAAGAAAAGAAATCGTTCCTAAATCTATATGGGTAACTAGCTGAACCCGCCCGCTACTTTGTCCGTGTCCGTGATTTCAAGAAATTTGGTTATTTTATCTTCTACACAGTTTCGAGTTCCCAGTCATCCCGTCCTAAAGGACCAAACCAAATTTTCTAGGCGCTCGAAAACTCAGGAATTATATGTAAGTCCATGCCAGTCAAGTGGATGCTGAAAACATACTTCTGCTGCACGACCACTTAGTGAATTTCTGGTCTAGCGATTTTATATGAAGACTCTACATGTTAGAGCAGCATCAGCATTATAATTCAATTTAAATTGGCTTTACCCCTGCACATGTAGCAGCTGTCATCTGTCTCAAAGAGCCAAGAGATGAATGGCTCTCTGAGACCTAATTTGTGTGATTGTGATCCATCCCTCTTATGTCCACAACAACTTTTCTTTGGCCTTTTCAGACACTTCGTGGAAAATTTTTCCAAATTTTCTTTCTTAGTGCGCGCTTTTATAACTAAACGAAGGTCTATGCCAAATCCTAAATCTATAGGATCAGAAGTTTAGGCTGTGGGTTGATAATAAGTCAGTCGGGCGTACAGATTTATATATATAGATTGTTTTTGAAGTAAGTAACTATTTTTCCATAGTCGCCAAATATTTTACAATATTTTGCAATTTTACACCATTTTTAAAAGTTTTTTTTTTTTTTTTTTTTTTTTTTTTTAGAATTTTACGTTTGCGGGATGAAAATATATAGCGATTGTTTTTTTTTTTGTTAAAGTAGCTTTTAGATACCAAGCTGATGATGGGGGGATTTGATGGGTCAAAAGAAATAAACAAATTTTCAAAAACTATTTTTTTCTTTTGCTTTTCGATAAAAGTATCTATGATGGTTGAGCTAGATGAAGAAACCGCCGAATCTTAAGAAAACATATTAGATCGCGATTTGTAGACTTATAAATAAAATTAGGAGTAATCCTCACGATATTCTTAGTACTCTGAAAAAGGCTTTATGATGGAGCGGTCATAACTTTCCGAGTAATTAAAAAAACCGCCAAATGAAGTACCATTTTTTGATACACGAACACACTCGAACAACTTCATGTAGCCTAGAAGCCAGACCTAAAAATAGAACAAACTGTGTGTTCAGCTTCACTAATAAAGCCTTGGTTCATGGATAAACGTCATTTTTGTTTTATAAATTGTCCTTGAAAAATATTAACCAATTGGTTAACCGCTTCTTCAAAATTGTCCTTCTAAATTTAATAGTGAAATATCGAAATAAATTTGCACAATTGCAGGCGTTTGACAGCACTTCTCTATCTAGTTTGACCGATCATACAAAATATAGCTCGAAAAATTGAAAAAAGCAACGATTGTATTCATTTCGACATATTCAGTGAAAGCACCCTTTTTTGACCAGGTATGCTCGCCAGTGGGTACCCCTACTGGCTCTGTCATTGTTCGAATTCTTCTGCCCTTAGGAGGTAGGGCTAGTTCCGCAGTGTGGCTTGCCTCTGCCGTCGAATTCTTCGCCCCAGCTTCAAATAGTGCTGATGGCTGCTATCTTTGAGTCGCTCGGATCTGGGTGCTTCCTTGTTGCTGATTCTGACTCATCTATATTTTCTGTTTTGCTCATCGTAGGGTTTGGTTCCGCTTTGACCGCTGGGTTGACCGAGATCTGGAGAGTAGTTTCCGGTATAGGGGTAGATTAGGATGCTGGTCTGGCTTTTGCGGCTCCTGCAGGTCCAGCGGTTGGTTCTGCTGAAGTATGGACAGGAGTACTTTTGGGCCAATGCTGTAATTCTGGCGCATTTTATTTCATTGTGCTCTTGGTCACGGATAAATTTTGACACTTGGTGTCTTAGATCTTGAATCAGCGGCTGTTTGTATTCAGCTGTATTTTTTCACGCTGAATACCCATCTGCATGGAAGTTTTTCGACTTCTGTTATGACGGCGTACTTGATCAAAAAAAAAAACCAAGGTCCCTGCTCGGGCGCCACTGTAAAGGTAGCTATTCCGTGCTGGCCTTGATGATTAGGTATATGCTATAGCTTGGTAGGTCATTTCGAAAATAATGTCAAATTTTCATGAAGAGAATAAAGCTCAGTGTACACAGGCAAATTATTTGAAATTATGATGAATATTTGGCTCAACTTGCCAAATTAGCGAACTTCCTGGCCATATTTTATCATATTGTTAGTGTGTGTAACCGTTGTTTATGTTTTAGGTCCTGAAAAATCTGCAATCATGGCTGTTGAGCCAAATTTTCATCCACATTTCCTAAAACTCTGTCAAATTAATTGGAAATTTATTTTTATTTATTTATTTGGTTAAGGGTCAGAAATGTAATCTTCGATTATTCTCACCAAGACTTAATTTATGTTTTACTAAAAAAAGTCTTCTTCTTTTTTTGCCTACACACATAAGCATTAATTTTCCAACACTTTTTGCATCAGGAAAATAGTTTGACGCAAAACTTAATTAGTTTCTCTTGTGGCCGCCGACGTCGACGCGCCCTGAGTTTGTTGTTTCCAGTCACCCATAGTGGCTTCATTAGGTTCGGGTTCAAGTAGTTGAGCGCCCAGGGGTCTGCTGCCGCCGACGTTGTTGCGTTCCCTTCCCGCTTGGGGCATGTCCAACTGTCCGGACTTGTCTATTTCAGTTTTCCAATGTACTTTACGAGCCAGAAGAGTTGGTTCCGTCGTCCAACACACGATGATTTATTTGGCACACAGACAGAGTCTATGGGGAAGCTACCTGCTCGGTTAAATGCATTTTGCTTTTGGGTTCTGAAGCTTCATTTTCTCGTGTTTTCGTTGGTGGCACTTGGTTGACTATTATTTTTCATTTTGCGTAGGAAAGAGGGGGAGAAGCAAGTGAAAATTATTTCAAGATACACGCACACACACACACACACGCTTTGTGTTACTTGATACCTAAGCCTGAGTCTGCACACAACATAAACCTCAAAGATACATTTGCGCTTCACTTGAACCGTACAACGCAATTCAAGTAAACTAAACTGGTGTGTTGTGTGTACGTGTGTGTTTTTGCGAGGGCGAAATGAAGCTGTAGACAAAATTGCGTGTATAACTCCTATGGGCAAAAATTGTTTGGGCAAAAACAAAATATTTCGTGGCAGGGTGAACTAGTTTAGGAACACCCTTAGGTAAGGTGGGGGCGAAGGAGAAAGCCCGGAATTGATATGATTTTTGTCTACCTAAAACAGGCACTTACTTGGTGTTTTTACGAGGGGCGTGTAAAATTCTTGCCATGTTGCCAAATGGCAAACAAAAATACACACATATAAAAACAGGGTGTGAACAATCGATAGAGTAAAGAAATTGTACGCTTTTCTTTAGCTGCTTACCTGTTCCAGAAAAAGTTTACATATTCTGTTAGACGTCTTTCAACCTGATAGCTTTTATACTTAACTTAACAACAGAGACAAAAGCGAGAAGACACAATATTAAATAAAATGGAAGATAGCAAATATAATACCGAGACAATATTTAAATCTAACGTAAGGAAACTGTTTACGAACACAAAAGACAAAATAGCGAAAGAACAAAAACAGAACGTTGAGTACGAAATAGCATCTAAGGGAAAAGAAGGAGAGGCTTGCAACGGCGAATACGATGGAACGACAAAACGAACGCTTGCGACTGGGATACAAACAACCACAGCGATAGGGCAACACTTGCCAACATCTGGACAGTCAGCTGATTTCAATAATGTTAAAGTGCTGAACATAGAAAAGAGAGAGAAAACAAGACTGACACTGAAAAGTCTTTGAATTTAACAGCGGCAAAATCGGGCTGCAAATAATAAAGACAACGTGGACCGCGCGATCGCGGGAGAAAATAACAAGTAAATCAAACATTTGACAAAACAAAAGAAATACAATGGCACAACATAAGACAAATTAACAAAAATAACGAAGGTGGTATAGGGATGGTACAGGGAAATATGTATGTGTAAAACTCACTGTTATGTTTATTTATAGATTTCTGTAAGCAAATAAATGCAGGCTCCCTGATGAAGGCACAAAATGTGACCGAAACTCGTAGGAGACCAATTTAAAATAAAATACAGTGAAAGACAACAACATCATAGGATCACAGACATAGCTGAACAACAGCTTCTACGACCAACAGCCTTGTTTCATTTTAGACAGGGACTAAAACGTGGCCGTCTGCACTTAACGAATAACGTATGGAATGGCGTGCTAGGGCATTGAGCTATTGCATCCTTTTGTACCTTAACTTCTAGAGAGCTACTTATACTTTTAAATTGTGTTTATATAAATCACTTCGACAACATTCGTGCATAAATTTTAAAGAAATAATTACAACTTGGTTTCTGAACACGGTTTTTACCAACGCAATTGTTGCGTGTCAGTACGAATAGATTTTAATCTTGTAACTCACATCGAAGCGAGGCAATTGCTTGTGCGACACAGTGGCGCCAGTTGACGAAAAGTTATTTTTAGAGCAATGAGAGCAAATTGTTTGGATTTTTTACCGAACCAATTACAAACAGTATAAACACAAACAAGTTTGAACCGCTTCCAGAAAAGTAAGCTAAGAACTTGAAATTTTTTGTAAAGATTGATTTTAAAGAGTAGTTATAAAAAACCGTCTCAAAACCGATTCAAAAGTGGAAACCAATTTTAAACGGGTCTCACCAATATCAAAACTATATCAAATTTTATTTTATTTAAAATTTTGTAAAGACAAAATATAGGAAAATCATTTTAAATGCCCAAACAAAGCCGGCTACTTAGTTAGAACCATAAATAAAAATTCTGAAAACGAAATTAGATAAAGAATAAATACAAGTCTTGAATTAGATCTTAACACAACATTTGCGTTTTCATAATAATTTCTTTGATTACATAATTCGGAATAAACCAAATTAAACCCTACACTTGACATCATATAGCAGGTACAACCCATAAATATTGCTCATCTCCAATGGCAACAATGTTGCTGTTGTTGTACTCTCTGGCAGGCACGCATGCGCCTCAACTTGGACGCAACGTTCATTGCACCCAAAACAACAACAACAACAACTAAAAGTATATATAAAAAAAAAAACAAAAAAAGAAGAATGAAATTTTTGAGAGAACCGGATGGTCGTCTGACCGAGACCCAAACCTAAAGTCCACTGTGTTGTGTTCATCGTTTGTGCAGTTTTCTGTGTTTTTTTTCTCGTGCCTTGCGGGAGCTCTCCAACCTATCCCAAGTTGAGTTTTGACACGCATCAAGCCAATGTGTTTAGGTATGTGTACGGATGGGTATGAGCTCATCCCATCCTCTCCTCCTCCTTCAGGCAACAGGGTAGTTTAAATATTTTTAATTGAACTTTTGCCTGGCAAGAAGCAAAACAACTTTTTTGAAAAAATACCGCAGAGTGCGGGGGGAAAAATGTGGGCAGGGGCATTGCGGTTATTGATTAGATAGATAGTACAAGCTCTAAGCCAAGATATATGTGTATATATACAGTTAGCATTCTATAATTTGCTTGTTAGATGAGTCACAGGGTCGTCGAGCTAATTACGAGAGGAATGCTGGCTGCTAAGTGGGGGTAAGAGAGAGTTTCTAATAACCAATTACAAACCTAAAATTTGTCAAGCAATTCTTTACGGACTGAAGGTCTCGAGGCATTATAGGTCGGCTTTCTTTGTCTTTCAAATTTATTTATTTATCAAGTAAACTTTAATGAAAATTGGCAACAATACAAATTTCGTCTGTTCTCTGACACAGAGCCAAGGCAACCGCACACACACGAGGTAAAGGGGTACACAACCTTTTTGTGTACGAGGAAATCAAGATCATACATCAATAATGACAGTTGACAATGAAGCTTGCTTCTCCAGCTCACTCTCTTTCTCTCTCCTTCTCTGTCTCAGTCCCTCTGCCTGCCTCATGTCTGACTCAAAAAAATGCAAAATTATTTTTAAACATGAAATGTAAAAAAGTAATACAACAAAAATGCAACCAAAGGTGAATTACCTTTTGGGTGTGTGTGTGTTTTGGGGGCTAGTATGTACTCCTCATTTGTCATCCATAGCCATAGTAGAAGATGAAAAGACAAACAGGCAGACGACATTTGAAAGTGCCACAATTAACGCATCTGTCTAATTATCTCTCGTTGACAAGAAGAGGCTGTAAGAAGCCGCAAAAGCCGGAGCCCAGTTGCTTGGCGCCAGGCAATGCAGCAACATTTCCAAGTACATTTGGCAAATGTTTAACAATGAGACGTTGTCAGGCAGCAATTACCACACTGCAGCAGCATCAGGCAGGCAGATAGACTTTGTAGAATTTTAATTGAAATGTCAAAAGCGTTTAGTGGGCAAACACGATGATGCAGCGCAAAATTGCAGTGAGAAGAGAGAGCGAGAATTTTAATCGCCATTATTGGGGTTAGCAAAATATGTTAAACTGTCAGATTAGAAGTTACGTTTTAAAGAGAAGAAGGCACTGTTTGAAGGCATGGTATAATGGTTAGAAAATAAAATACAAGATGACAAATGATTAAAATGTTTTTGAAATGAGGAAGGTTCAACTTAATCGCAGAAAAATGGTTCTGGAATTGAAATAATTCCAATGTTTCGCACTCCAACACGAATGGCTTACACTTGAAAAGTTTGTTCTACTTTTGTCCAGAAATTTGGAACGCTCTGAAAGAACCTTCTCCGACCACATATAGTATATATAGTCTTGATCAGCATGACAAGCTGAGCCGATTTAACTTGGTCCGTCCGGTGTTTCTGCTAGGGATACTTTGCAGGGTGTTCGTTTCCAATTTAAATTGAATTATTCTATGGTCTGACATAGATTCCTCTAATGAGACTTGCCAATCCTTTATAAAGGGTTTAAGCGACATGCTATAGAAGGTGAGGTCAAGGACAAATGTCGAGACAGATCCCACATGCATATAAAGCAGGTCTACTAGATGTCATGGGCCATGTGTCGAACAGTGTGAAGTCAGCCTAAGTGATATTTGGCTTAAGGCTGTTTTTTGGACCTTTTTAAAAAAAAATCTTATTTGAAAACGCAAAAAGTTTTTCCAATTCTGTTTTTTTAATATGTTACAAACAGATTAGAGTAAATAAAAAAATTGTTACTGCTTCGATGCGAGGGCTGTTCCAAAAGATATCGGCCGTTAAAAAAAAGGTGTCCGAAAAAAAAGTTATGGTGCTGGCGGCCATGATTCGGGGTCTCTGGGATGTCTGAAATGAAAAGTGAAAACGGGGCTCGAAAAAAAATTTTGTGATTTTTTTTTGACAAAATGGCGGCTATTTTTTTTTATTTTTTAAAAAAAAAAAAAAATCAAAAAATGCAGTTCTAGAATGGTGACAATTCTGCGTCGATTGCATATAACTTTATCAAAATTGGTTTAGTAGAAGTGAAGAAAAGTGGCTTGGCAGTCCGAAAAAGTTGCTTTAAGACGTATCCAAAAATTTTACAAATATTTATTACTTACTGATATTAGTCGGCGATTTCAGCAGCAGCTCTCTTTGCTCTGTAGTTTATGAGCGGTTTAGTCAGTCTGAGCATCGTGTAGGATAGCCTTCGATAATTATCGATTAAAAGCCGATTAATAGCCGATATCGATCTGGGCGACAATATCTTACCATACAAGTTGAAGAAGCAGACGTTATATCACAGTTTTAATGACTGGAAATTTATTTACTCAAAAATTTCTTGCTTTAGCGTTAACATTGCTCCACCAAAAAGGCTATATCTTCGAAAGTATTTCGAATTTCCACAAATCCTTTTGGGGCGATTTTCTCAAATATCCAAGCTATAAAAAAATGCAAAAAAAAAAAACTAGAAAAAAAAATTTTGCGCATGGAGAATACCCCCCTTAAGCCAACAAACTTACCCTTTATACGTCTGCGACAAAAGGAACTAATTGCACTTCCGACTAAAGCTAAATATTAAATTGGTTATCCAATTTCAAATGTTTTATCATTACTTTTAACTAACCGCACTTATCAATGCCTGTTATCTCAGACCATCTGCCTTGCTTTTAAGTGCTGTTGTTGTAGCTGGTGTGGTTAGTCAATATCTGAAATATTCCAAAACGAAACCAGACAGCTGCAAAACTGATGCTCAGGATCAGAGGACACTTGTCTCGGACAGGTACTTGAGCAACGGCAGCAAAAAAATATCCTGTTATGCCATTGATCTGAGCTGCCTGAGGTTCTCCTTGGTATCGTAATTTGAGCGCGCTCTTCCTTTTTGGTTCCTTTTTGCATTGTTCGGCACGAACGACTGAAGATTTTGTGTATGTACCAAAAAAAAAAAACTCGCTTTTGTTTGCGCAAAATAAACTAGGTGGGTAGGTTGCACCTGCTTAGGGTTTGTGAGCAAAAAAAGGTTCATTGATTTATAAGCAAACTGGCAAATTAAGACGGTAGCATAATTTACGTACAAAGGCAAATGAAGATATGCCCCAAAAAATGACCTTTGCGGAGTATTGGTTACAGACAGACAGAAAAAATATCCTTAACGTATCAAGAACAGACAGCAGCCCCTGTATTGACATTGTAATTACAAACCCGTGTGTAAATAGTAAAGCTGTATAAATAAAACCCCGATAACCAAGAAAATCTCGTTTACACTATGAAACACAGTATTTGATATCTACACTTGATTCCAGCGAATCCCACTAAATATTTATAATCGAAAAGTTTATTTAATTTTTCTTACTAATAATTTCTTTTTCTATCTTTCTTTTCTAGGTAAGTTCTTCAATTTCCACACTGTAAATAATTCAAATTCTATGTAAGTTCAATGCCATTAAAAACTTAATTATGCCAATATTGCATGTTTCACTCATTAATAATTGCTTTTTAGAAAAGTTCAACCACTGAGAGAGACATTTACCCATACCCCCCCTCTGCCACCCAATACCCAAAACAAAATTTTAATAAGCCAATCACTGGACACAACACAACCATAAAAGTCACTCAACAACAAAATGCATTAAATTTTCAAATAAAAAATGCGTCATAAAATTGAAGTTTTTTTTTCAAGAAGAAGCAGCAACAGAATTCTAGAGATGAAAATGTGGGAGGGGAAAATGCATCATGATGATGATGTGAAGTGTCGACAAAGTGTTTGGTTCCAAGAGTCAAAATGCAGCAGCATCAAATTTCACAAGTGTGTGTGTGTGTTTTTGTGTGGGGAGGAAAACTATGGAATTTGGAATGCATGTTGAGTAGTAAAAATAGCGGACAATGCGAGTCATAGAAGAAATCAATAAAGAAAGTAATTTGAAACGTGGACAAGGCGGCTCCTGCTGGACCCCAAGCCCAGTCCAAAAGGCAATTTATCTAATGGTAATATTGTATGGCTATAAAACAATATTGGCAAAAGGCGAGGCAAGCAGGCGGCTAACACACACACACACATGGTATAAATGAGAGACAGAGAGAAGAAGAGCTAACTATTTTTAGGCGAGCCAGTCAGGAATTTGAGGTTGGTGGTTGGCTTTAATTAAAAAACTAAAGAGAGAAAACAAAGGAATTAGTAGAGGGGAACAGGACTCCCACAATAACGGGAGGAATTTTATGGTAAATTAGCCACATTTCAAAAGAAGTTTTGTCTTTGGAATTGAGAATGACCGCTAAAAGGCAGTTTAGAGATCCGAAACCCACCCATGTACAAGAACTTACATTGATAACGTTGCAAACGAGTCTTACTTTAACAGCATCATATATAAAAGGAACCAATTGGAGAAGCGATTTTCAAAAAGTGGAAGACTTCCTATCAAAATTAACACTGAATTCTCCATACTTGTTTACCATAAGACATTAATGCCCGCACTGCGGTATTAAACCATAATTGAAACCGTAACCTTTAAACGCTAAAAATGCTTTAAAATTTGAAACCGAAACTGTAAACATAACCGAACAAAAAATATATCCTTATTACCAGAACCCTATTAATTCTAAACCTTTATTAACATAATTGGTTATCAGTACCAAAACAGAAAAAAAAGAAATGGGTTAATTTCGGTTTTTAATCTTTAGTAAAAATTTCGATAGTAAGACTTTCGATTTATTCTCGATTAAAACTCGTATTAAAAGCAGCTAACCAAAATCTTTACCTTAATTATCTTTCCTTATATTTGTTATTACACTGCCAAGTTGGTCGATTGAAAAAGTAAGCATGATACTAACCCTGCCTTTTGTTATGTTTTAAATTGGAAAATATTGTCGAACTAATAGTATAATCATGATAAAATCCAGACTTACTAGATTATTATTTCTCGTGTAGCAGTAAATTATATCAGTGTGAAGGCAGTCCAACTTGAAGTCTTTTCGACTGAATGTGAATGTAGATGTGTATATGAAATAGCACGCCGTCATCTTGACAACTTATCAGCTAACTTTTCGAGTTGCGCTGTGATATTGTCAGTGGATGGTAGAGAGGAATGACCAATTTTTATTCGCGTTTTGATTCTTGACAAGTTTGCTTGTGGACACTGGTACCCTAAGATACTTGATAAAGATACTGAAGATACTTGTTCAAATTTTGCATACCTTAAAGGTCAACAAAAGATTGTAGGCTAAACAAATCAAAAGCCAAAATTTGTCTATAAATCCCAAATCGTTCTAAGCAAATTATAAACGATTTCTAAACGTGTTTACTTTTTCACATTTTTTTTATTTGTCAAAATTCTCTAAAAGTTAGAAGAGAAATGTTATCATTTCAAAAATGTTCTATTACAAAAACCATCCCTGTTTGCCTCAACCGCCCACCCACTCACACACTCACTCACATAAGTAAAACCATGACAAATTCCTTTCCAGGAATAACACAGCAAAAGAACCAGAAAACTGCCGCTGCAAATAAAATAAAAGAAGAAAAAATAATTTCACATCGGCCTCTCAGCAGGTTGCTTGCCATGAAAAAGGGATTATTGCTTTTGTTCCCCAAAAGAAAAAAAGAAGTGTTCTTTGTTAAATAGAAAATTGAGTTGGAAATGTTTTTCTTGTTATTTGAACTAATTTAGAGGAAAAATTCATCTAGATATGAATTAAAGAAAAAAAAAAAAGAGAAAGAATCTTTTTCAATCACTCAAAGCCCATGTTTTGTTTACACAGTTCCAAATCAAAAGCAAACATGATGGAAAAGGGCAAACGACATACACACACACACACACAGAGACAAACAGAGAGCAAGACATTTTCCCTGAAGGTCATCAAACTTTGACTTTGAGTACTCGGGGGGAAAACATATTTCCCTTTCCAAGATATAAAAATAGTTAAAAAGTGCCCCCAAAAGTAAACGCAAGAGATGTGACTGTTGGGGAGCCAGCACCAGCACCAGCTCAGTTTACAATTAACAGCTGGATAAATACCCAAGAACATTAACGGAAACTGTAAAAGAGTGAAAGAAGAGGAGAAAGACAGAGCAGAGCAGAGCAGAGTTGGGGATTTGAAGTCAAAGAAGGCAAACAAAATAGCAAATGAAATGACTATGACTCCAAGCAATGAGCACTAAAGGCGCTGACAAATCAATGTCGTGTGGCAATTTTAATTTTAGCAAATGTACAAAAATTAGGAAATTAAGAAGGGGAAATTTGTGGTGAACGACTTGTAGTTGCCGGTGGGAATATTTAATATTATTTTATTTTAGGGTTCTGAATCGAAAGAAAAACCAATTACAAAAGAAAGTATAAAATGCGACCTGTGACTGGTGATTTGCGTTCTGATGCTTCTTAAGTTGCAATTTATTTGTTCTGGTCTTAATATGACAAAAAAAAACTTAACCGATACCCAAAATACGATAACAATTATATATCGTCAGCCAGAAATTGGCAACACTGTAGTTCGATAGATGCCACTCAGCTGAGTGACGGTTTTATTTCGCTGATCATTTACCTGAGTAGCTTCATGTCTACTCAGATGCCTTTTTACACGGTGTGTCAGCAATTCAAATGAAAACTCAGACCAAAAACCCAGCTTAGTGATCAGGCCTTGTAAATAGAGCTTAAGATGCACACGCTTTCGTACTGAATTGACTATATCGACTCGACTTTTTGACTTAAGTCTTTCAAAATGTTCAAACAGTTCATTCTGGGACACAAGGAAAAAAGGGAACGAAAAGACACATTCAATTCTGTTTTTGCTCAATAGAAAGCAAACTTTGAAAGTGTCTTTTGCTTATGTATGCGTGGTTGGTATACAACAATCTTTCCTCTGCTCATTTGAAGTTGATTCGTAATCGCTCGCTAATAAGTGTCTCTTTAATTTATAATTGGCAGACAGACTCTTCTGTTTTGCTCAATCGAAAATACTCAACAGAGAAATAAAATGTTCGGCTCAGTGAGAGACCTTTTGTTCTTCGTTTTTTGACACTTATTTGCGATGATAACCGCTGTAAAATGTTTCCCTCTGTCTGTTATATTTCAAATTTATTTAAAACTCTCAAATTTAAAATGTCAACTTTAAGCTAATTTATTCTCAAAACAAAACCAAGAAACGAAATTATGAAATACAAATAGCAAGGAAATAAAAACATGACTAAGCTCCGTTAGAATATCCAACAAAGGCGTTTTAAATGCCAGGCAATGAGTAAGCAAAACAACAACAACAAAATAGAAAAAATTACGGAGAAGGAAAAGAAAAAAGGAAAAACTGTAAGGAAAACAAGGCAAATTCTATGGCATCCAATGCCAAATAACGTCGCAAATGTTTACAGCGAGGATGTCGACAACTACGACGACTACGACTGCTCCGAAGCGTCTGAATTTATGTGCATAATTTTTATTTTTTCTCCCTCTTTACAAAAAGGGCGTGGCAAACACACAAGAGGCAGTGCAAATGTTGTGCAAAAAAAAAGTGGGATAAAAATGTATTTAATGAATTTTAGCTTTAACGATTTGGTTTTTTATAAAATTGAAAACAATAAGAGACAAACACCTAAATTAAACACTTTGGGTTTTAAGGGCAGGGAAAATCAGCTGATTCTAGATGTACATTCAAACAAATGATCAGCAGGTCCTTTAAAATTTAAACTGGATTGTCAAACAGAAACTGGAGTAAGATTAAATTATAGTTGATTTTAATTGTCAATATCAGTGTGCCCTTTTTTTTTTGCTCCCCTTTGTCAAACGACTTGAGACTATCCAGCAATCAAACGGGTCACTAGGTGCCCACCGCTGTCCTCAAATTGTATTTTTGTTAAATTTTTCAATTTTTTGACTGTTACAACGAATGATAGAAGCTTCTTAATAACATTTTTGGAGAAAGCATTTTAGAAATAAAGGGACTAAATCATAAATTAAGGGGAAATTGGAAATTTTGAATAATACGCCAGGCCATTAAACATGAAGATATTTCCATTACATCTATATATACAAGAATCATGTGCCACATTTAAGTTATAAAACTCCTCCAAAACGGCTTGACTGATTTTAATGATTTTTTTTTTTTTTTTTTTTTTGCAAATATTTGACAGGTTTAGAATAAGTTTTTGACTTTGTTTCCCTTTGCATTCTTTTTGACGCAGCATTCTGTTCATCTGTGTTTTACGAGCAGAGACAAGCGGGCCGGACAGATGTTAACACACGCAGAACAATTGACCGTTAATGCCTCATGCATTTACAACTGCTTCGTTCTTTCGTCTCGCATTCGAGTTTAATCCAGAAATAGAATATTCCGCTCATCTGAAAATCCTGATTTTACAGTAACCTCAATTCATTTCAATTATCTAACTGCCGGCGCATCGTCAGCGAGCTGGACTCCCTTTTGAATGAGCAGAATGAATTATTGAAATTCTTTAAATCACACATGCACGAATTGCAAAGTGACAATCACGCTTTTTTCAAGGTTGAATTTTTTTAATTTTGGAACGGACGATTTTAGTAGGAGTAAAATTTGATTTCAGCGTCACGTGACGCTGACGTCATTCATATTTTGTGTTGTGGTTTTGCGGAGTTTCCCGACAAACACAAACACAAGAAAATTGTCGGAGGGGAAGGCAAATAGGTAGGAAAGATGCTGAAGAGGGGCAACTGGGAGGGTTCTGGGAAAGATCAGGAGATCTTGGTGGGATCTGGTGGTATTTGAGAGGGGTTTGGGTGGAGTCTTATATGTGCGAGATCTGGGTGGTATCGGGGTGAAATCTGGGTGGGATCTGGGTAGGATTTGACTGGGATCTGGTTGGGATCTGGAAAGGATATGGGTAGAATCTGGAAGGAATCTGGGTAGGATCTGGAAGGACTATGGGCGGGATCTGGTTGGGTTCTGAATGGTATCTGGGTGGGATTTGGTTGGGATTTGGGTAGAGTCTGGATGGGAATTGGGTATGATGTGGGGGGGATCTGGTTGGGTTCTGGGCGGGATCTGGATGGTATCTTGGTTGGATCTGGGTAAGACCTTTGTGTGATCTAGATGGGTTTTAGGATGGATCTGAGTAGGATCTTGGTGGGATCTAAATGGGATTTGTGTAGTATATGGGTAGTATCCGGGAGAGATCTGGGTGGGATCTGGGAGGTAAATGATTGGGATCTTGGATTTCACCTAGGTGGTATCTAAGCAGAATAAACTTCCTGAAACTCTGCAGCAAGTGATCTTGTTTCTGGTATTTCTGCTCCCCGTTAATTTTCTTCTTTCGAAAGAGTGCTCTTGCTCATTTATATACAGTTGAGAGAGCCTGTGATTTGAAAATAAGCTCTTAAGCTAAGCATCCTGTTTCACATCAAAGACTCTTGAGTTCTAGCGACACTCACTTCTGTTTTTTTTTTTTTTAAACAAAATATTACTAGAAACAACTTATATGTTCCAAATAAAATATACTAATTGCTTTGATCTAAGAGTCGCCAGGAACTAGACATATCGAAAATAGTGTGGAAGAAAGTATGTTCATGTACTGAGATGGTCACGCGTTTCCCCAGAAGCCGAGGACATTTTGCTATTTACACATGTGAAAGCATGCCGAAGCTGAGGCCAAAGGAGTAAACAGATCTTCAGTCGCTGGCTAGCGTTCGATGCTGTGAGGTCGAAGCTAGTTCTCGGTTCACATTTTTTGGCCTAGCTCTTGTTGATCAACCCTGATTTGCCTGACACATCGGCCTCTTTAAATACCTTAACACTGAAATTCCAATGACTACATTAGACCAATCTGACTATTAGATAGACCTCTATCTCAATGGAATTGCATACTTTTCCTACAGCTTGAGTAACAGCTTCTCATTTCTCGTATGGATACAGTCGTCACGGTTTTATTCCGATACGAAGTACGAATTTCAAAATTCTCATTTTCAATTCCAGTTAATTCCTAAAATCAGAAAATGCATACCTAGAACATGTGCAAAGTATTTTTTTTTTATTTTGGATTATAAAATTGTTGTATAAATACCAATACATTCCTAAAATTAAAAACCAAATAGTTAAATAAAGAACACTTAGTCTTGATTCAAGCCCATAAAATTCTTGAATGAAAGCCTATTAGTACTTGGTTTTACATTGAAGCGGATTAGGCTTAAAAAAACAAAGACATAGATCAAAAGCAAAGACATTCGAAGGCAACAAGCTAAAATGAATTGTAAATTGCATTGTTTGATATAATCCATTTTATATGAATTCTCAATTCATATTTATTCCCGTTTTCTAGAACTTTCTTATTTTTCCTTGTTAAGATTGATTATTGCTTAATTTAAGTACGCTCATTAAATTTCAAGTATAAAACGGTATAAATTCAATGCTCTCCTTTTTTTTTTGTTCTAAATGTTGTAGGACAAGCTCGTGCCCTTCTCTGCATGTTATGACGCTAAAAACTGTGCTATTTTTTTTTTTTTTTTTTTTTTGCACAATTAAAGCCGCCCAAGTGCCTATGTGTGTGTTTGTTTACCAGCTTGTGTTTGTTAAAGCGCTTTTAAGGTTTTTTGCAAATTTCATTTTTTTTGTTTTGTTTTTATTAAAATGTTTATGTTGCATACACGAACAAGGTGTGAAACAAACTAAAACTGCCGAAGAAAACTTTTCCTACAGCCTTACAACTGTAATAAGTCGTCGTCGTCGTCAGCTGCATGGAAAAGCATAGAAAAGCGCAAAATAATAGCAATCCTAGGAGGCAGAGAAAGAGAGGTAGAAAGAGCGGGGTGTATGTGTGTGTGTGTGTTGTTGGCTTCATCTATGCCAGGGCGTTGAAGTGTACTTTGCTTAATGAGTTTTCATGATGAGTTTTCAAGCAGCGGCAGCAGCAGCAACAGCAGTCAAACAAAGGCAAAACGGCGTGCTCTATTCTCAAACTCTCCATTTCTTACTATATAGATTTCTGATTGAAATGCACCACGTAACCAAATAAAGTTTCATTTGAAAAGTTTACTTAAGCAAACGCAACAAAAAATAAGGTTAAACTTAAAAGGAAAAGCTAGATATATTGTTAAAGAAAGGCAGAAGAATACCAAGGAATCGAAACGTAAAAAAAAATTTAAACAAAATTTACAGACTTCCTGAAGAAGGCAATATAATTGCCGAAACGCGTAGGAGAAAACCTGAGCCAATATGTGTTTTGACTCCAATTTACACCTCAATCGTTTCTGGTCATACAAACACTTACGCCTAATCAACTTGATCATTTGAGTTGCACTCCGGCTCGAAGGACCAAGTGCAGTACTTCATATTTGATAAATGTTTAAGTATTAAAAATCCTTGAATAATACATTATTCCGGGTAAACACGTTGTTGTTTATTGTAATCCACGTATCCCAGAATGAAGAGAATACTATTTTGTATGAAAATACAGCGAAATTAATTTTGTTATAAAAAGTAAAATCAAATTAAGCTGCGACCACAACAACAACAACAAGTTGCCAAAGAGTTAACAATAAAAATCAACAACAATCTGCTGCTGCTGCTGCTGCAGTCAGTCCATCCTCAACCAACCATTCCCCCCTCGAGGAACACAAAACTGAAAATATATTTCAACGAAATAAATAAATATTTTCCACGTTTATTCCTTTTGCTGCTAGATCCTTTTGCTCTGCTTGTGGCCTGGTGGGTGGTGCGTGCCTTTTCCGTTTTTGTTATCTGCTGCCACACAATTTTCAGCAAATGCGAAATACGAAAAATAATCCAGCTCTCTCTCTCTCTCTCTCTCTCTGTCTGTCTCTATCTGAGTTGTGGGGATTGCGGACAGCATACAAAAACTTTTGCCTTGCTTTGCATATTTTGGAGAAGGCAAAAGGCAAAAAACGTCGCTTAAAATTAAACAAAACAAAGTTCGAGGTAAATTTTCTTCAACCCAAAAAAATATATAAAAAATATACGAGGAGACGCCAGAATCTGTTGGGCAAAAGTCAAGCCGGAAACTCCCCCAGAGGAACGTAATCTACCAACTACTCAAGCGGCATAAATTTTCCTCATAGGGGGAAAAATAAGGCAAAAGATTCAAGTAACTTGTGCAACATCGTAAAAGACAGACAGAAAGAGAGAGAGAAAGAGTGGGAGAGAAAGACTTAAGAGGAGTCTGCTGTTACATCACTATTGAGAGAGATATAAAGGTGTCTGTGGTCTATAGGTAGCTTAGGCATCTTTTTTTTAGGCAATAGTCGGGTTTCATCATCTCTTTCTTGAGTTGGCTGCGGTTTCACAGCTGATGCTTTTTAAATTCTATTCACAAATTCATCTATAGTGTATATTGGCATAAATAATTTTCCCACCAACTTACTTAACTTGTCGACCTGGCCTCTGCCTAAGTACATAATAAAAATACGCAGAAAGAAGCAACAACATCAACAACAAATTGTAATTTGCTCATAAAACAGTGGCCCGCTCAAGTAATTTTTAATGATTATGATCTTAATCAACTTTCTTACTCTAAAAATGTTTGTTACCCCATAAATCATTAAATGAGGAAATCGAAAAGCCGATTTAACTCTAAAGCGCTTAAAAGTAGGCAACATAGTTTGTCTCTTTGTTCGAACATCACACACACACTCACACACACGGCGTATGCGTAACACAAAATTAGCCACAGGATTTGGCGAGAGGCCTACGAAAAATGCGCGTCATTCGCCACACACACACACCAGTGGGGTGCTGTTATGTGCCCTGGACTGGGGGTCGCTCAAAGGACAAACGAATGGAGCCTCACCAGCATTTGAGGCTGACGAAGGCAAAATCGTCCACAGCATGACTTTGGGGTAACAATTGGTGGTAGCAGCTCAACGTTGCCAGCGGCGCGTGTACACGTGAATAGGTGGTGGTGGCACACTGCCGCGGAGGGGTGTTCAGGGATTGGGACTGTTCAAATTTAACCGCTTATGCAACCCCCCCCGCCTGACATCCTCTTACATTTTCTCACACCCTTGAGTAGATTTTCATGTCTCGGGTGTGTGGAAAATTTTCCAGTGTCGGAGATTTTCTCTGACCAGCGATTTGTTGCTATCGTCTTTTATTTTTCTGTTATTGTTACGCTTTGCTTTTTTTTGGTATAAAATAATTTATTGGATTTTTTAGTTGAGAAAATGTTCAACTATTCAATGGAAAAACAATTTTTTAGCTCAAGGGGAGTTTGTTTTTTTTTTCAGTAAAAAGTAAAATATATCAATTAATTAAAACAAATGGCAAAATCAAATAGAACTATCCTACATATAAGTATCATATATACTTGTGCAAGGATTTCGAATGAATTTTAATTGAGCTGGCTTAAAAATGTCGTTTGTTTTATTTAAGCAGAAACTCCATCTCATTATTATTGAACATTTATATGATAATTTAATATGCGGTTCGGAGTAGGAGTCTTTGGGTTTTTATGATTCTATGCCGAAGCCGAAACGAAGAAAGTTAAAAAATGTAAGTGAAGATGAAAAAAAAAAAAAAATAGGGTTCAGTTCAAAGTATGCTAATGATGTAATAGCTGTACCAAAAAAAAAATCGCGAATTTTTATACCATTTGATTTACACCTTCTATTTACCCTTCTATATACCAGTCCATTATTTAACTGTCCTTTACGACAATCTAAACTCATAAATGAGGTTCTGAAAATTTCGTGATTTTTTACACAGTTCGATGTAACCTTCTATTTACTTGTCTTCATGACTATCTAAACTCATTATAAAATTTTGCAAAACTTTTCGAACTCTTATTTAGCCGTATGTTGACCCTTCTAAAACATTGGAAAATCACAGTTCAAATTATTTCGAGTTCTATCCTTACAAACCGAGTTTCAAGCCAATCGGATGAAAAAAGTTTTTTTCATTAGAATTTTGCGATCGTTGGGTGAAATTTTTCAACATCGGAAAATCAAATTTTAAACTGTTTCGTATTCTATCTTTCAACCCGAGTTTGAAGCCAATTGAATGAAAAATAGTATTTTTTTGATGCAGAATTTTACGGCCATTTTACTCATGGGCGGATTTTCTAAAAATCGGGGACAATTTACTCCGCACAATCCTTTCCGACACTTTTTCGATTTTTCCTGATGGAATCTTTCAAAACCCCGTCTTAGTACGCACTTTCACCATTAATGGAAACTTCTGTACCAATTTCAGCTTCTATCGTTTAGGCTGTGCGATGATTGCCAATCAGTCAGTCAGACACTCTCTTTTATATTACTTTTAAAAAAAATTTCTGTATAACTTTGAAACAATACGACATTGATTTTAAATCGTCGTCCTCGTGGTGAGTGACGTTTACCCAAGGAATCTATAACATATGTTTAGAGGATTGGGCATCTGTCCATAAAATGTTATAAATCCTCGCATTCTTTTATGTTGGACAAGATGCATTCATCTGGCACGTTTCGCAATTGTTTGTTTAATATTATAAGATCAAAGCTTGCTTAAAAAATCTACGTAATCTTGTCCCAAAGTAGATCGGTCCTAGGCCATGGTCAAAAACTATAGAACCTATGCGCGTTATTCATAGCTCTTTCTAGTCGCCCTTAGAGCACTAGTGTTTTGTACTGTCACTCCATTCTAGTCAACGGAAAGTTTCAGTCCTTCAGTCTTTCAGACTTTTCCTTAGCAGTATTTTTGAGAATTGGATTGGTAGCCTGTTGGATTCGAATTCAAAAATCGTTCTTTGTATATATCGAAGGGGCAGATCAAGCTTGAAAATGTGAGCAAAAGTAATTCCGTTTTCCAGTTGCAGTCCGCGCGAGCCTGAACATTTTCTTGATAGCCGATCCTTATTTTTGTGCCCCATAGCTTTAAACCGATTTGGTGATGAACTGGTACAGTTTCCGTTTAGCTCCTAGTCTAACAGCTTTGTTTCAGAAAACGGTTTTTCCATGTGGTGTTAATGCTAGCATTGGTTCTGTCCTGGATGTGCTTTTTAAAGGATAGTTTAGGCGTTAGTTACCTAAATTTCTCCATCTTTATAGCTTAAACCCTAGATTTCCATTGCTCACATTTTGCTTATGGCCCAACCATTCTGTAAACCATGATGGCGGACTTGCTGAGGTTAACAATCATGTTGCATTTGCTGCAGAACTTATGGATCGCCAGCAAAACTATGTCATCAGCATGGAGCAGTATCCTTAGGTAGATATTCTCGAGTTGCTTGTCACCACTTAGTTCCTCGTGAGGATCGTTCAAATATGAAGCGAAATGTAGAGGTAAATGCAGACATCTTTGTCTGACTCCTGACTTGGTGGTGAACTTCTCAAACAGGACGTTCCAAAACACTGTCCTTTGGTAAACTAATCTGCTACTTATCTCAATCGTTTCATAACAAATATTTTTTGCATTTTTTTCATTTATTGACATTATTTTTCATTTCAAACCTATTTTTTTGCGGGTTTTTCTTGAAGCCCACATAAATTGCGTTTTAAATAACGTTTGACCTTAAACACAATATTTTCCTTACTTCAAGAAGGATTTTTCGAATTTAGAAAATTTTTTTCTAAACAAATTTCATTCAAATTGGCTCAAAATCAATATCTATTCTTGAACTACTCTTCTAGCCTTGGAAGTGAATTCTAACAAATTTGTAAAATTTTTTATTTCCCATTTTTAAACCAAAATTCATACAAATTGGCTCAAAGTGGCTTTTTCTGTCCATTTTTTTTATCGAGAAAACACATTTCTATTTCTGTTCCTGAGTATGCTTTACCAACCGAGTTTGAAGTAAATTGGATGGCAAAAACTATTCTTTCCATACAACATTTTCCGGGAATTTTTCTTGTGTGCGAAATAACTAGAATTGGGAAACACGTGTACATTTATTTAGCATACCTGGAAGATGATTCTCGTTTTTCTCCGCATTAAATTTCTGTATCTCTTAACGTTAAGGCTGTGCGTAGATTGCTAATCAGTGAATCAGTCAGTCGATCAGTCAAGCTTAAGAAACAAATCTGCAAAAATTACCATACCAGGATTTTTTTTTAAATTTGTCCCGCGGACAACTTCTACTCTCAAGTGCCTCTGCAGTACTACACAAATACAAAAAAAAAACAATCAAATTTCGCCAACAACACCAACTACAAAATGTCAGCACACACTTAAAATGGTCTCAAGTGACTCCAATTCAATCCAAGGAAACAGAAAAAACAAAACGAAAATTGTCAAACAAATATGCGCTGAAATTTATGCAGCGAGAAATGGGAAGAGCAAAAGCTGCCATCTCTTCCCCTGAGGCAGGGCCCAGTGGGCGTGGCTGAAAGTTTGTTGTTTTCTGTTGTTGTTGTTTTTGTAAATATGCATGGCCACGTTTAAAACGCTGCAAAAAAACTGACTAACTGACTGACTGACGGATGAATTGCTATGAATGTTGCTTTTTGTTGATTTTGATTTGAGACCCGGCCACAGACTCCTGCTCCTCCTCCTTCATTTTGCCCATCTGTCTAGTTGAGTTTTGTGTTTAGTTTTGAAAATTCATTTGAGATTTGAACAAAGTGAGCAGAAATTAGGGAGGAGGGAGTAGGCGACGAAGGCCTGTGTTTAAACAGCTGGTCCAGGCTAGTTGGCGATAAGGGGCTACCTTTTGAATGACAGATGTGTGTGAGTGTGTGTGTGTGCTTTTCCTTGTTAAGCTTCACCCAGAGGAATTAGAACTGATTAGGAATTATGTGTGGTAAAATCCACTCTTAAAACACTCCAATGAGCTTGACTGTTTTAATGAAAATCAGATTTGATATAGAAACTAAAAATGTTGTCAAAAAATGTCTGTAAATCAAATTTTCTAATTTTTACATTTTTTCTCTCTTTCTATTTTCAGGTGAGTTTCAAATTTCATGGATTTCCCCAAGCCTTTAAAGACATAATCGTAAGTTCAAGTAGTTCTAAAATGCATGTGTCTCTCATTAAAAATGATATAGCCAAGCCTAGAAACGAACGAGTTGAGTTGAGTTGGCGGCGGCGATGGCTCTTTAAGTACAGTAAAATTAATTTCGAGCGTTGACTTTTACGCGCTGCTGAACCAGCAACAACAACAACCAAACCAAACCAACTAAGCAGAAACATCCACAACTACTCTATCTTTTATCTATGCAAAAATTGTATTCCGCAAATTGTTCATCATGATCTTCTGCCCCCACCTTCATCAAGTGCCTCTGCTTAATGCTCTAATGGCTTTTTTTTTTCGAGCTGCAAAAACGCTTTAAAAATCGCCCACAAAACGCGAGCTGTATTTTTTATACTTGAGTTCAATTCACTTTAACCCGCAGCTTTAATAGTCTTGGCAGCAAACGGTCTTCCCTCATTACTTCTGCCCCCTCTCTAATTTTTATTGTCAACATAAATTATATTTTTAATTAGAGGATAGGAGAACTGTATGTGTGTGTGTGTGTGCTTATTAAACATATTTTATATGACAACAATATGTTATGGTAAGGCAACTGACCTCTAACTTTAATTAGATGGCAGGGGGAATGGCTATTTGCATTTGATGTTTAACTTTATAAAATTGTATCAATTAAAATAAACAGTAAAAGGAAAGTGCTGTCGACTTTGGTTTGAACTTAAATACATCATACTAAAATATTTATTAAAGCTTTACAGCTGCGGTGAGACACCCTTCGGGGTGAGACAAGATTTTATTTGTTGAACATAAATTACTACCTAATAATCATACTTTTAGTTACAAATAGTGAAGTAATTGTATTCAAATCGGAAGTTTTCCACAAACCATATGTGACCTCATGCAGACCACGCTGGTGACACTTTCTGACTGGGCGTCTTCTGGCGAACTGGGTGTTAATCCGAAAAAGCCGGAACTAAATAGTTCTCTTCACACGAAGGAAACTACTCTGGCATGACAATATTACTCAGCGAGTGAAGAAGGCATCCATTGCCCTCTTCTAGTACGTCCCAGACACTCACTACCGGTGAGTGAGCGGTGCGCTCCGAACCAGCGGAAACACTAAATACCATATTTTTTATCTTCCTCCCCTAGGCTTGATGTCTAAACAGTTAGCGTGCATTAAAGGCCAGAGATTAAGAGAGTCTGAACACGGGTAACTCAGAACACTCAACAATACCTTACCACCATATCGCGGTTCCCGCTAATGTAGACTACTGTTTACCCACAACGTCATTCCACAAACTTTATGACATCAATATCTCTAGTAGACTCGACTGGGATAACCACAGCAGAGCAAATTCCATCAGTATCTACACAGATGGATCAAAGCTCGATGACAAAGTATGAGGCGGAGTTTTCTCCACAGACGAAAATATATGGAAATCTCATTCCGGCTCCTGACCTTTGCAGCAGGGCTCAATACCGGAACCAGAACCGGAACCGTTAACCAAAATAAACCGTTTCAAATCGCGTACCGGAACCGGAACCTGAACCGATACAAAATTATTTTTAAGAACCGAATACCGTTTACCGTTATTATTGGAACCGATAAAACCGGAACGAAACCGAAACTTTGGTACCGGTACGGTTTCGGTTTTTTTTTTATACGCTGTACCTAATTATGTTAGGAGTGTGCAAATTAATGTAACTGAGAGTAATCATTTCCGACCTTATAAAGTTCTTGATCTTATTTATGTAGACAAAAAAAAACCTAAAAGATTGATTGTCCAAAGTTGCGAAGTTTGGAAATGGCAGTGTAGACGGGTAAACAGGAGGAGTAGATCAAAAAATTAAACACAAACAAAACAATGAATCAACTAAAATGAATGCGAAATTTGCTAAATTTTCGTATTCCCAAAATTTTTATGAAGATTTGATAGACTGCAATAGTAGAGGGTAAAAATATGTGGTGTAGACCGAACTGTCTCAAAAATCGGAAATTTACAAAATTACATGAGTTCAGAAAAGTATAAATTTTCAAAAATTCTTATATGAGTTAATGAGACGTGTTGATCAAACGGACCGAAAAATCGCAAAATTTTCAAAATTTTATAACGATTTTGATTCTTATGAAGACGGGTAAATCAACGGATGGGGAATTTTGCTAGATGGTAATTGTAAGATGTGCTTCACTCCATCGCTTTGTGAGCGGCGTAGGAACGCACGTCGGGTACATATTTATTAGAATTTTTTTTTTTTTTTTAATTATTAAAAATAAGTAGTACCTATATCGGTGAGTACCGGTACGTACCGGTATACCGAAACAAAAATCCGGGTACCGGAACCGAAACCGAAAACCGAAATTAATTGAACACCGATAAAGAACCTTTAACCGAAACATTCATTTCGGGACGTACCGGTACTGGAACCGGAACCGAAATTCGTTTCGGGATTAAGCCCTGCTTTGCAGTGTGTACCAAGCAGTAGGCCGCCAAATATCTTTGCACAGTCATGATCGAAGAAGGAAACATATACAATTACTCTGATAGTCAAACAGCTCTCGTACACCAATAACGCCAAACACTCACGGAATGCAGTAGATGATCCTTAAATGCGATCGATCAACATCTCCGTATCCACCCGTATCTGGGTGCCTGGAAACAGCCACATTGACGGAAACGAGTCAGCCGACAAATCGGCAAGACAGCCTCTCAGAGAAAAGCTTGATAGGGATTCCCTTAGCCTCATATAAACTAATTACAAGGCATGGAACCTTTCGTTTTGCGCCGTAGCTAGGCTCCCGTGGCCCACGTTCAACCTAAAACGAACCAACAGTCTTCTGCGCCAAATTAAAGAAAACATTTCAATTCTGGTTGGGGCCTTATCGGCAGGCATACAGCACGCTTGGGCGTAGCTCACATCTTGCCATTGCCCAGCCTATAGCAAAACTCTTGGTCCCCACTTTCTGCTCAACTTCCCGGAAATATTCGTTATAGAGATTCCGTCTCTACTAACAATCTTAACTTCTCACAATGGTTCAGTCAGAAGGAACCCGCCATGGCTTAAATAGGGAATAATATGGTATCGCAAAGGGCCTATATTGGCAGTCTTACTGTCCCTAGCCATCTCAACCTAACCTAACTTAAGTTGAGAGAGTACAGAAAAAGCATTAGTTGCAGATTTCCGCAAAGGATTAGGGTAAGAGCTTTCGTTTTTTGTGACGACACAAGCAAAAAATCGGGGTTCTCTTTCTATGTCTTGTGGATGTTATTGCTTGTTAATACGATTCTGCCTAAGAGTCTCAGCCAACATTTGACACTTAGAAATTTAGAAAACTTAATAAATTTTCAGACATAAATAAAAAGAGGTTTAGAACCCTTTAAAGCCATTTCAACCTCATAACCAGGAAATGTTGCTATCGACTTTCAAATTATCCTTTGGGTCATTTTAGAAAGGTATAAAAGCTTAGGCCTATGGACATAGAAAGGAGTTGAAAAGTATATTAAAATTTTGCTCAGAAGATCAAAACGCATTGAAGGAATCACCTCCGACCACACAAAGCACGCTGCTAATATGCCGGAACCGACCGCATTGAATAACTACTACGAATACTTGTAGCTGCCAGAGAAAATATCAGTTGGAAAATGTGTTTTATTGAGAAAAGTGCCCTCAAACTTGGTCATGTTTAATAATATATGCTTTTACGCTGATCTTCTAAGTATAGTCGAAATAGCTAACCGCTGAAGTTAGCATTTTCAAATGTATTAAAACTTCGACACGAAGTTAGCTTTGCTTTCTCGTTAAATTTTAATTTATCGACTATTTAGTGGAATGTGTCCTGGAAATCTCTAGAGATTTTGCCCTCGGTTGGTTTGCCAAACGCTCAGAAATCCGTCATTGACACAGAACTTTAACTTCTATTGTGACCAGTAAAAATTTTTCTATCCATCTTCTGAAATTGATACTTCATTTAAGTTTATTTTCAATATTGCCACTGCCGTTAAGCCAAAGTGGAGCTTTCATGGGTCACAGTAGTGGCGCCATTTATTGGTCAGTTTTAAAAATCACTCAACATTTTTCAAAGAAAGTAGTGGCGCCATCTATTGGGCAGCAGCGCTACTTTAAGCTGATACTCCAGGTGCAGAGTATATTACAGTTGGGCTTGACCGACTAAGACGCCCGTTTGCGTTTACTCAGATGGTTAGCATAGATAGATGGCGCCAGCTCAGGTTAAGCGGCAACTTTGCTGGTCCAAATTGTTTATGTGGTGAATCAACTATATAGAAGAGTTCCTCTCCAAAATTTGAATAAAATCATGAAACAACATCTTATAAGCAAGTTTATGAAAAACTTTTTAAATTACTTGGGTTTATTTTATTATTTTTTTTTGTTAAGAAAACAAGAAAATGCAGCTGTTATTATGGCCGACTGGTTGACAAAAGCCCCACACACACACTCATTCACACACAAAAAAACAAAAAGCATTAGAAAATAATGTTTATGGGCCCAGCTGATGTATGAATCATACAAACAATGCCCACATAATTGCCACAGAGAGCTTAGATAATGCTTGAAATAGATCTACATATGGGTTTGAATTTTGTTAGTTTTGAGTGGTCTCGTGGCAGACAGTTTGATAAACTTTTCAACTGTCCACAGCTGTCTTTATCCCCAAATAGAAATCAATCAGCAAACTGCTGTTAATTTGTTTACTTTAATGAATTGCAAACGAAAAAAAAAACAAAGTACAAAAGAATTTTCGTAATAAAAATGCAAAGGCAAGCTTTTCGCTTGGTCTCGAGTGAATTCAGCATTGTCAACGCTTCCACATTGCATTGCAATTGGAAAGAGACAGCAACAGCCTGGCCTGGCCTGTTGAGTTTGTCTTGTTGTCTGTTGTCTTGAAGTAGGTTAGTGGCACAACACTTCGCAGTCGCTGCAACTGCTGCATTTGTTGCATGAAATTTATTTACATTTTGTTGATGTTGTTGTAGGCAGTTAACATTTTGTGCAGCTGACAGAGATAAATGCAGAAAAAAAAATTGAAATTTTTCCTATTTTTTTTTAGCTTTGACATTTTGTCTTTCTGTCATTTTGTCAATTGTTTGTCCAAGGTTGTTTACTTTTCATAATTAGCTAATGTAGTTAACACTCGGACTGTGTTTTTCTCGAAAAACTTTAAATCAAGGTGCGGTCTTTTCTTTCCTCTTTTTTGTTTTGGTTAATTAAACTACACACAAACTGTGTGCTGGTGTTTTAATGCAATTAGTTTTTTGTTTCCGATTGATATGCATCAGTTGGTTAATTTGCATTAAATTGCAGCTAACACCTCGTATTGTACGATAGAAGCTGAAAAAAGGTGAGGTTAGTCCGCTGTTAGCAAAGTTGAGAGATCAAGGCAAATTAACAAATCAGATAGCACATTTTTTCGGCTAATGAGTTTGGCTTTTAGGTAACCGTTAACATATATTTTCAATAAAGACACAAAATAATAAACTTCTTTGAGAGAGAAACAGAACTGAAAATGTTGTTTAACTTAATTTTAAAATTTGGTCCCTAAAACGCGGTTTTTAGGGCGAATAATATGACAGAATTCAGTAGCTGTTTTTTCGCTTCTTTAAAAATATATTTTTAAATATTAACTAAAATGAGTAATGAAGCGGTCAACCATTACCACTATTCCCGCATCTTCGTCAACAGCAAGCGCATTAAATCTACGCTCGTTGTCTCCAGCTGGTGTTTTATCAGGATTGATAAATAATATCGTGATTTTCATTTTGCAACTCGTGCATGTGTGATTTACAGAATTTCAATAATTCATTGTGTTCATTCAAAAGGGAACCCAGCTCGCCGACGATGCTCCTGGCATTAGGCGAATTGAGGTTATTGTAGCCGCAACGTGCATCCACACGATTGACGTCCTCACCGCCCATAAAGTAAAGGTTCGTCTGGCTTTGGCAGCAATGATCCTACTTTATGGTACACTTGGTCTTTGATTTTGAAGGTTGAATTAAAATGCTGACCATTTGCCGCTGTATTCTGCATTATTTCTGTTGCTCCGAACGAAATCATTTGAAAGCATGAATCAAATCTACGAATGGACTTCAGAAACAGCTAGCCGTAAAATGGATCACTTTTCCTGAAGCGCATCACATCCCGACGAACTAATTTTTGACTTTGAGCGCATGACAATTGGAACATTCTTTGTCCATAGCACCAATCAGGATTTTCGGATGAGCGGAATATTCCATATCTGGCTCATACTAGAATGTGAGACGAAGGAACGAAACAGATGTTAATGCTCGAAACATGTGTCCGGAGCGCTTGTCTCTGCTACAGTTGTTGTTGTGACTGAAAATAACAGCGACATTCTGTCAGTCGTAAATTCATTTATTTCATGTAATTGTTGATCAGTTCCTGCCGCTCTAACATTTCGCACGTGTATTCCTACAATCGTTCGACGGCCCAAACATCCACCCCTACGTGTTGCAGGCATTGTGTACTATCACACACACACACAGATAGGCCAAATTTAAACGATTGATAAAAATCAATATTCCGTTAACGATTTTCACAATAATAAAACACAAAGAGGCACAGCTGAGCAGCGTCACCTATCGTTACGAAGTACGTTTAAAAACCTGTCAAATATATACAAAACAAATTCATTTAAATTGCTAACAAACATGTGACACGAAATTTTTGTATATATCGACTAGCTTTTGGAAACTCTCCTAGTTCCTTTTCTGTATATGTGCATAAATAGTTTCTCAGTTACCAGTGGCAACTTCTCTGCCCACATTGCCGACCCCTGCTCTACCCTAAATTTTATAATTTCCTGCCTGCGTTTATTTTCTTTAATTATTTCTTTATACAGAATTAAATCATAATTTCACAATTTTTGCACTTTTTCTTATACCCATTTTCTTTTTCTTTATTTTCTCTGCAATAATTACCATAACTAGATCGAAGTCATAAAATTTATCTAGCACTTTAAGCTGTGTCTTTTAATAATCATTAAAAACGATATGCACAAGTAATCCACTTTTAATGCACTTAGCATTTTCCTTTTTTCTCTCCACTTTAGTTGGCCAACTTGTTTTCTTGTTTCAAGCAATTTATGCACATGACATAAAAACGTGCATTCAGTTGTTGTTGTTGCCATTATTTATAACAGCTTGTAGAATTTTAGAATTTATTTCTTTGATATTTTTTTTTCTTATCGTTTGTTTGAGTCTAATTGAAATTATAAGTCTACAATTTCTTAGACATTTCTCATTTTGCTGTATACCAAAAAGGTAAGATAAGTTCACAGAAGTAGGCGGTCTGTCGGTCGGTCGGCTGGCTGGCTGAATAAAGAAACTGGGTCAAAAGTTGGAAAAATTATAAAGTAAAACCAGAGGAAAAAAAAAATGAAAAAAAGAAAAGCGTAGAAAATCCAGCAGCAGACACAGAACGTTGCATCTCTATGTTTGTGTTTTTGTTTATTTTTCTCTTTAGTACTTTTTTTTTATTTACTATTTGTTTGTTTTAGTGGAAGCGAAAAGAAGTCGAAATGATGTGCGACCACTTTTTAAGTGCGGGAGGTTAACAGAAATCACGCTAGTGGCGAAAGCCACACAAAGGATGGAGATCACACTATAATAAACGTGTTTTCTATTACTCCTAAAAAAAATTACTGCATCACCACGTTGAGTGGATTTTTTTTATTCATCCTAAAATCACCTGTGGTAACCACATACGTCAATGGATTTGTCACGTGCTAAAAAAAGAATACTTTCTCAAACAAAAGGGTTACTTGCTGCTTTACTTACCTCCTTATCTTGGTCTCAAGTCCGGACTAAGTCGTCAAGAAAATCTATTTATACCCAAGCACGTCAACGCGGCCAAAGAAAAAAAAAAGGAAACAGAAAAGAGAGGCAAACAAAAAAATGGGCACATGCTTAAGAAGAAACTACGTCAAAACTATCCCACAGCTACACAACGACACAGCTCAGAACAGATGCAAATCCAGAGAACCCAGAGCCAATAATGTAAAATCGCATAACACTTCAAAAACAGACAGAGACAAGAAGCAGTTGCCAGGGAGGGGAAAAGAAAGAGGGGGGCTTCTGCGGACCATAAGCCACTCAAAAGTTGGCAGTGCTCGCGCTTCAATACAAAAGCCTGGCGCTGCGCTGACATATAGAGGAGCGGAGTAGCGGAGGCTGCAATAGTTTTGCCCAAGCATTGGCCAAAAGGAAGTCACTTGATATAATGACACTTGTCGTTGTCATCATCATCATCATCATCGTCATCGTCGTCGTCATGGCGCATTGCGTGCGAAATCCGCAAATGAGTGGAGAAGGAAAAGTGGATGCACACTGATAACGCGAGTGTTAACCCCTTCGGAAACCATCAGCTTACCACAATTGAAAGAGTGGCACAAAAATCCTAAATTTTAACCGAGGTTTGCCTTTTGAATTTCTATTTTCAACTAAAATATTACTGGTGCAAAAAAGTTCAATCGGATCGAGCAATGACTTAACCAACTTAATTTTGTAGCCTCATCAGTATGTATCTTTTCGCTGAAGTGTCCACCGGATATGTCAACTTTTGTGCCAACAAAACACGATTTGCGGGAAAGTTTACTTTTTTATTTGAATGCCAAGAATCTCACGGGGAACATTCTTCAAGCGCAAAATATCATTTAGACCGCCCGGTCATATACCAAAACGACACCAAAGCCGAACATTAACAATCTCAAGGTCATATTCTTTGTTTGTGAAACCATCACAGTGCAACTCTGTTGAACTCAATTGATGAAATTCAAGTAAAATCAAGCAGAATCCGTGCAGAGGCACGACCAAGTAATTTCGGAACATGGCTACGCTTGGCCACATGTTACGCAACCGCTCAAAACATAGCTTGAGATAATCAATTTTGGAAGTCCTACCGTATCCGCCGTATAGTCCAGACAGTGCCACTTCCGACTACTTTTTCTTTTCGTCTCGGAAACTCCAAAATTGGATCGATTAGTGGATCGCATCAAATGAAGCATCGTAGTATTCGAAAAATACCACAAAGATGGGAAAAAGTAGTGGACAATATTTTGAAAATGAATTTTCACAATAAAACGTTTACTCAAAACGTCAAACTTTCAGAAAAAAAACCCTCTAAACTTTTTCTTGTGACTTTTATAGGTTTAAGGAAGACCTTGGACACTACCCAGATTTTTTTTTGTGGTACGGTCACTTTATCTTTTATCCTGACATTGAATTTGAAAACTGATTACTTACCTTATCACTCTTTACACCAAAAGACCAGTTCTAATAAATGCCCCAATATCACTTTACTCTTCCGATTGACGTTCTGCAAGATTTCAGAGTCGCTTTGCATCTCTTCTCCCTCAGGCCTCTTCTTGGCCTCAGTAATTCAATTCTTTGTACAAATTGCACATTAAGTTTTCCATTATCAATAATTTAACTTTTAAATACCCAAAAACAAAGTAATCAATTGGGAAAATATAACTATAATATATAAAAGCTGAGCTGTTAAATGGAATGACCGCCTACTGCGCCACGTGCTAAACTGTAATTGGAATAAACTGATAAACGAAATGTGCGCCTACAGGGGCCAACTGTTGGGAATGTTTTCGACTTTTCCTTTCCCTAAACTTTTGCAAAGCAATTACCAACAAATCCATGAAGGGAAGTATCCAATTTGGATGCTATTCCAGCTTCGTACATTATTCCCACTATAAATTAAAGTTTCCCACATTTTCTGAAAGCTTACAGAGTTAAGTATTTTTGAGATTTTTTTTTTCAGATTTTTCGAAAAAGTTTAGGGGCAGCTTCACACATTATTCGTACCTCTTTTCATTAGTGTGTCAAAATTAGGGTGTTCTGCTTTACATTCAATCAGATTAAAATCCGACAATTATTGAAGCTGTTAAATGTTAACAAAATAATTCAGAGTGAAGGCAAATATAAAATAAATATTTTTCTAAATTCATAATTTGCATTAATGTAGCATATATTTAAGAGCCTTTATCTTTATCATTACTAAAAAGTAAACTATTTTAAGTACAGAATTTTAGAATATTGTTTATTATCTCGAACTCGGTTCGAAACATACATGTGGTGGCAACCCTCGATCCTTAGTTCATTCACAGGTTAAACTACTTTGCTGCTGTCCTTCTGTCACCTGTCTTGTCAATTGACGCCCACACGAACATTTATGGGCTTTGGCCATGGTTAGCATAATTGGCCTACGGCAAACCCGTCACCGTGAAGTAGAGTGAACTTTTTTTTTTTTTTTGCATTTCTCCCTCGTGCTCCCCATCAGCTTTTACTGCTAATTGAAAATGCAGCAAACTTGGCTGGGGCTTCGTTTCTAAAAATGTAAACATAATATATTTTCTGTGCCCTGCGGTTGGATTCGTGTCTTCTTAATGATCTATCCAAAGGGCGCCCGCAACCAGCTAAACAAAATAAAATTGGTATTATTAATTGCTAATTGATTTTCGTTTCGTTTTGGTTTCAGTTCAATAATTTGTCAAAAGGCTATAAGCATTAAATTGTGATTCGACTCTGGCAGAAGATCATTTCATATTCTCAGGCCCTTAAAGGTCAATGTAGATGATGAGATGGTGGTTTTTTTGGTTTCTGGCTGCTTTTGTGAAGGGCAACCATAATTAGCGGCATCTTATTTAATGGTGGGACGAAAGAACTTTTTTGTAAAAGCTCGAAAAATATTTTAAGAAAATAAAACTTAAATGATCAATCTAAAGTACGTACACTCAGAAAAAGAACAAGAACTTTGTACTTGATTTAAGTACAAACGGTGTCAATAGGGCGGTAAGAACAAAAGTACTTGATTGAAGTACAAAATTACTTCAATACTAATACTTCATACTTTGAAGCTAAAAATCAAAACCTTTTCGAAGTCCCTGCTCGGGCGCCATGTAGGATTTGAAACTATTTCTGTGGTATTGGACCTGCCGAAAATAATAAAGGTTGGAGAGGCTGCTGCGCTTGATAAAAACAACACTGCAAAGAAAAAACATAATGAAATTTCCCGACCGTTCTTGATCTCTGAAAGTAGTTTTTTTTCAGAGTGTAAAGATTACTCAGGTTGACCTATTGAGGCTTTAAATAACAAGTTGTAAAAAGCACTCACTGAGTCTTACTTAATTTAATTTTATTCGAAATTCTACAACAATTTTTTAAGAGCTTTAAAAAATATCTTTGTTTCTTTGAACTCACAGCTGTGAGTTAGTTGTCTTCCGTTTTGTGTAAAATCAGGCTCTTGTCATTTTTCCATTTGCCTTTGGGCCGTCTCCGCCTCCTTTTTCACTACTAACCGAAAGACCCTTTCATTTTGTTTAAATTTTTTTTTTTAACACATTTATCTGTAATCAGGGCAAAAGCTTAGTCAGTCGAATATGAACCCCTTGAGGGGGAACTAGAATACTCTTTTTTTCCCCACATTTTTTTCCATACAGTTGCCGCTTGGCTGCTCCACTGGCCACATTCATTAGACCAGACCCGACCCGGACTCGACCGACGACGACAACCAACCATTGTCAATTACCCTACAAACCGCCAACTACAGACTCAGACTCAGCTGATTGTCTTTCATAATCGCTGGCAGGGAGCAAGTAGGAGAGGAGAGGCTGGTTTCAAGACTTCGTTGGCGTGGCTGACTCAATGCCTGGCTCCGCCTGGTTGCAGCTGCGTCAAAGTTCAAGTGTTGCACTTTTTTTGTTGCAGGTGTGCAAAAAGATTTGTTGTTTTTTTTTTCTTTTAGCTGCTTCCGTTTGGCCTCTTCCCTCAGGTCCAACCTGTCATAATTATTTGCACTTCACATCATCTGCATGAGTTTGTCTTTTCTCACCCTTTTTCCAAGTGGTCAGCTGTCCATCTGTCCATGTCTCATAATCAGCAACTTTACTTGTGGTCATTATTGTTGCCTGCCTTCTGCGTCTTCTACTTCTACCACTTGTTGTTGTTGCTGTTGTCTTTGTGGTCAGCTCCTGTAAATTGCCACTAATAGTGTTGAGTGCTGCACTTGGGTTTTGTCATTAGGACCGGCACCAGCAAGAGTGTGAGAGTGAGCGTGAGGAGAGGAGAAAGCAGAGGGAACTACTTATATTATTCATATTAAATTATGCACAGTGCGGGTTTTTATGTCTGCGGCTTTCACGGCGCTCAAATTACATGCTGGTGGACTTAAAAGGATGAGAAGGGTCTTTGGCTCCTGAAACGTTTTGCTGGCTACTTATGTGGTCTGCTTGGTTTTTTTTTTTATCAACTTAAATTTGCATGGTTTTTTTTAAAGTGAACTTAAAATTGACCTAGAAAATTTGTGGTCAGATTTGATCAAATTTAGGTACAAAAAATACATAATCCAAGAAAAACTTATTGCGATTTATAATTTATTTTAGCTTCAATGTTAGTCAAAATATACTTCTTTTAAACATAACATTTTGTTTGGTTGTCACACAAATGTCGTGCCCACCGCTGCTCTAAACTAAAGAATTGTCTGAATCAAGGTGCAAAACTTAGTATACTAGTTGACTGAGGGAAAATTTTACTTCATCATCGTGGGCTGTCATCGATATTAAGACTCCAAACTATATTTCAGACTTCCAGCTGATGGGCTTATTTTTTGGAGCGCTCTTCTGACACAAGTTTTAGTTGTTTTTTGTTTATGGCAAACCATTTTCTTCTAAAACAAGTCTAAGAAATTAGTTTTAAAGTCGTCGTAGTGAGGTCAAAAAAAATGGTTGGAATAGTCAATTCGAAAAGGTATTGTTTACTATAAACAAAACCAAAAAGTTTTCAAAAATAAATTCCAAAAAATTTCTAAATTGCTACACTTAAAGCAATGGAGATTTGCGGGAGAGTGTAATGTACAAAACTTTTTAGGACCCAAACAAATAAATTTTTACAAAGTTTTTGAAAAAAATATAAAGTTAACGAAAAGCCTTAGAATTGTAAGTTGCCGACTCGTTTATTTTCTTTGGCCCAATATTGCCCGTTAAGCGGTCTCGGCCGCTGCTATTAATGCCCAACAGTTTTGATTGGAGAAGTTTTTCTGTGAAGTTAATGGGTACTCAGCCCGTTGAACAAACCCGTAAAGAGGGTTCCCCGCTCACGTTAGCCAGCAGCTTTGTTGATGCATTGCCTTGTCACCGAAAGTCACCAACGATGAGGTGTGTGACGTTTTCAGATGCAGTATCAAGCTGGTTTCGCCACGTTAAACCCGTCAGCCTGCCTACCTCACTCCATACATCCACTTAAGGTGCTGGAAATCCAGACGCAGAAAAAATTCATTAAGTTTTATCGTATTTTTTTTCATAATTTTATATCCTTTAGACGATTTTCAGATCAATTGGATAAATATCTTACACCAATCTAACATTAAATGGATATTTTTAATATCCCTTTTACATCTATTCAGTTCAAATGGATACCGAGATAATCCAATGGATCATCAAATTGTATCCATTTTTCGTGTAAATTTGTAATTTCTGGGTCGAATCATTGGTAAAAGTATATAACGTTTTCAAATTTCGGCTTGTGCTAAATTTAATCGAAGTTCTGTTAAAAACAAGGTTGAAAACCTTTGAAATTCTGAAGAAAGTTCGGTCCCGTTAAAAAGACATAGATTCGGTACTCGGACCGGTTCCTTTACTTATCAAACCTAAGGTTTTGGTTTAAATAAATCGTTGAGAAAATAGCGTCCAGCTAATGAACCAATTCAAAACGTTAATAAATTGCCAAATGATCCTCATGATAATAGTGATCATGCATACGTTTTCTACCACGGCTTATAAAAATGCCTGGACTTAATAATGAAGAGCTGGCTTGTCTACGATGAACATATGTAAATAAATTTTGCGGTCTAACAAATTGACGTTATATGCCGATCTTTGAAATGATGTTCCTATTCAGCTCTATAAAATTATTTGAATCCACTTAATTTATCAGAATACGAATATCTTCTCAGTTGGAACCATCATTTGTTGGTATATTAAAAATCGTCACAGAAGTAGCTAGCTTTGCCTTTCTTGTGAATCCTTTTTGCCCGCAAATATTTACAATAGTTCCACTAAGTCTGATCAGATAATTGTACCAGATTGCTACTTTTTCGCAAATATCCTCTAAAGAGCAAGGCTGGTAATCCCATTGCTATCAGTGGCCGAAGTCACTCTTGCTTTTTACACAGACGAAAGCCAAACTTCTGGCTGTGTGATCAAGCGAGTATTAGGCTGTCTACTAGAATGCTCCCTAACATTTTTCCTGTACTCTGTACTGCTGAAGAGCTATAATCTTTTGGTACAAGCCCAGAGGTTTCAGAAAATTATGACCATCGTCTTTGTCTTAAAATATCTTAACGTTAAAACATATCGATGTATCTGCACATACGGCACATAGAGGCTGTTTTCAAATAATTTTAAAGCCTACATTTGATATAATTGCATGTAAGCATTTCAGGCACCCATTTGGCAGCAAAGTGCAAATATCTACCTATTGTTAATTACCCCATTTCACCCAAAACTATGAAATTCCAATAGCAAACTATTAAATTTCAATTTTACTTTCTACAAATATTTCGATCAACACATAATTTATGCACATTGCTTGCAGGCCAGGGTTAACCACATACAGATTTACGATTTAGAATACCCAAAATGAGAGCTAGCAAAACTTTTGGTTCCAGCTTAAATAAGCAACGGACAAGTCAGCCAGTAAGCGGGGCGTGTCCGAGTCGTTTATGTCGTGCAATGACCAAGTCAAGTTGAATAAACCCCACCACCAACAACCATAGAGAACCCGTCGACAATGTCTCAGTGATCGCCAACTGCTGGTGCTGCTGCTGTTGCCGGACAAGGCCTAAAGTTGATAACCTTGAGAGCATTTTCATGCGAAAGTTCAATGAATTTTTAGTTTTTACTTCCATGTCTCTCAAAAAAAAAATATAAAAGAACAAGACACACAAAGAAAGATAGAGAGCGACAGAGAGGGAGAGAGCAAAAAGTAGTTATAAACTAAGACTGCGCAAAACAGAAAAAAAGTGAAACAAAAACCAGACTAAACATTGCCGGATCATGATGAAGCTGAGAACCAGTTCAGCAAATGGACTAAACTGCATGACGGGGGCCAGTGTGTGAAATCGATGCGTCGACAACAACGACGACGTCTTCGTCTTGATCTTCGTCTCTGCTCTTGTTCGAAGCTCATGAAATGCGCAGGAAATCAATGATTCGGTTCGGTTTCGATTACCACAGACGGCAACATGTTGCTGCAACACACACACACACACACGCAACTCAAATGCTGCTGAAAGCTTTTGCCATAAATTAACTCAAAATTATAGACAATTATTTAGCATTGATCAACCAGATGATCGGTTTACTTAGGCATTGCATATTTATGGGGGCGTTTATTATTTTAATTAAGCGATTTGTCATTTCGTAAAGGGCTTTAGGGTTATTGATTAGGCCAACCACAACGAAGGGATAAAATTGTAAAGTTAAATATAGAAGAAAATGCACTTAGACACATCGATAGCGCCCAGGAACAGGCGGTGACAGGGCAATTATTCAATTACTGTGATCAAGCAGAACAAGAAGTAGAAGAAAAATTGTGCTTTCAGGGCAACTAAAAGCGTGCTAAGCGGAGAGGAAGAATGGAAGATAAAATGTACGCAATGTTAATAATAGATGTTATTTAGTTAAGAAAAAAATAATATGATCAAATATCCCTGATTTTTTCGAGATTCCTTCTATGGCACACCACCATCGTCATCTTTGGTTGCAGCATTTTTAAAATGCTGCTTATATTTTTTTGTTCCATCTATTTCATTTAAAAACATGTGATTTTAAAAGGGTTAAAAGCAAAAATTTTAAATTTTATCAGACCAGAATTAACATGGTCCTGCTAAAGGGTTACAGTTAAACCGATCAACCAGAATCATTTACTTAACAGTGATCGCGAGATGGCAGCGATCAAAATTGTTGTGCTCCAATTATTAAGATTTTGATATGTGCAGAGTTGAGTGAAAATATGTAATGATCAATAGTTGAACAAAAAAAAAACGAAGTGCTTGCAATTCATCTAAGGACTACAAATTTTATGCCAAATAAAAATCTCGTAAAGTCACCGATTGTTTCAAAAAAAACTACTTAAAATTGGTTAAAAATAAGTTTGTTTTCCTCACCCACACACACATTACTTGGACATGTACCCACACACACACAACATCATCACCATCATCAATTAAGCAAGCCGCCAAAGTGGCAGCAAACAAACAAAATGCATTTAGAAATCAAACTTTTTTTTTGGACAATAAACCATACACACACTCAGTCAGTCAGCCAGGCAGGCACAAACACACACACAAAATAAATCAATAAAAGGTTCTTCTTCAAACTGCACGTTTCGTGCGCTTGTGTAGAAAATTCAGAAGAAGAATTTGATTTCTTTTCTGATAAATGATTAATTGTGCACCAAGAAATCATCATTAATTTATTGCTTTTACTGTATGGCCAACTAATTAAGCTATGAAATTTTAAGCTCACTTTGATTGCATTTCAATGGAAAGATGCTGATCCCCATGATGCCTGATTACTGATTAGTTTTCTCTCTCCTTTCGTTCTGATGTAATTGCCAACTTGGCAACTCAAAAACCGTTAGAGCCAGACAACAAATTAAAGAGCCAGCTTCAACTTCAACTTCATATGCATAAGCAAACGAACAAACAAACAAATAAACAAACGAACGAATCAACAAGCAAGCAAAAGAGAATCCTTTTAACCTAACAAGTTGAAGCTGTTGCCTTTAGCCCGAAACTGGTATTTTTCCTCTCCCTCTCTCGCTCTCGCTATAGTTTCTGCACTTTTAGTCTATAATTATTTTATTTTGTGCATTTCCTGAGAAAAGAACTTAATTAATAATGATAAAATTGGAATCGACTTTGACTTTGGCCATAAAATGTTCTCTTGAAACTTAATTCAAATTGTCTCCTGCCAACTAATAAAGAAGGGAAATTGTAGGAAACGGAAGTTTACCAAGAAGAGTCAAGAGGAACACAAAGTCGACAAGTAAAAGAAGACCAGCAATTATATGATAAGGAAAACATAATTGAGGCTTGAGGCAGAATGAACTAAAAGGAGTTGAAAGACGGACGATACACAGCGCCGCGGGAGAGGAAATGTAGGATTTAATTTGAAAGGAAAGAAATATCAAAACTTGTTAATAGCAAATGAAGGAAACTAGAACCAATTGAAATCAATAAGGGAATTTTGAGATTCTTTGGTCGAACCATTTTCAATTTTCCAAAAACCAAGCAAAAGTGTAATTTATTGCATCTTTTGTCCAAATTGTAATTCAAATCCCATTAAAACGCACATACGCAGTGTTGGCATTCCCCCAGAGGCAAGTACTTGACATCAATATATAATTTTTGGTTCCCCTTCCCACTTCTCCACGCTCTTATCTTCGGTTCACATGTGTTTTTTGTTTGGTTGGGCTCACACAATTTGGTTCTCACCACCACCAACCCCCACCCCCAACAGATTTTTGATTTGATTTAAGGCCACACATTAAATGAAATGTTTGTGTGTGTGTGTGTGTATGTTTGTTTGCATTTTATTACATTTGCCCATTGGCAAGTCAGCAGTTTTAAGCAAATCGTTTATCAAAAATATGGCCACATTAATAACGCAACAGGGAAAAAAGGCTTCTTCTTTGAATAATACTTGTATTATTTTAAGGCAATTTAATATGCCAAGCAGGCAACACGATACTCAAGACTACCAATTATTTTGTGTCTTATTTGTTAACCAAACTTCTGGCTGTAAAACAGCCTAATTACATAGCGATCCAGGTAGACAGAAAGTCAGACAGCCGGAGGGAGGTAACTCGTACTTGCTGCTGCTGCTGCTGCTTCGTCTGTCTAACAATTGCGTGTCAGTTTTGTTGTCGTTTGTCTAGTTGACTAGCTGCCAGCCAACCCTTCCTTTGAGAAATTTTCGAAAATTATTTCTAAACGTTGAGCTGTTGAGGGGGGAGGAGGAGGAGAGGGAAGAAAAACTAGTATTTTCCATTTGAAATTATAAATGCCAGACACGTTGGGGTCTAAGCAGGTGATTTCCGCTTTTACGTAAATTGTTTTCAATAAAGAATTGTTAATTGGATATTCAAAACAGTTATCTAAGGAACAGTTATTCGTGTGCGAGGGTTTTCTTGAGGACTTCCTGCCATGCTAAAAATTGTACTATTTATATTTTAGGAACTGGTCACACTAATGTCAATAGCTTAACAAAGGATTGATTTGAGTATAGATATTTCAATCCCGGAATTTTTGTCTTTGACTCACAGGGACTGATTTTATCTTGTTAATTAAGCTCGAATTAATCCCTCAGTCGGATCCAATCAAGAATGTTCGAGATTAATTTTAGCTTGATGTTCGTCATTGTTTTGATTTCGAATTCAGCTTGGTGCAAGAATACCCGAGATTAAATTGAGCTCGATGCTCGAAGTATATTCAATCCAAAAAAAAGGAATGCATCAAAAATGACTGAGATTGACATTAGCTTGATGTTTAAACTCATTTTTACCAAAAAACGAGAGCGTAAGTTAAAGTCGGCTCTAACCGACTTCGATATACCCGTTACTTATGAAAAAACATGTTTAACAGTGTTCCTGCGTTCCTTAAGGTGAACATCCGAAAAGTATGCAACATTTTTTCATAACTTTTTTGCTCATAACTTGAGAACCGCCGATCTGATCTTTATCATTTCTTTGGCGAATCGATTCATTTTGCTAATTACTAACTATCTCTAGGATCGGAAATTATTCCTTCTGCCTGTTACATACATTTGCACGACTTTATTATACCCTTTTTTACTCTACGAGTAACGGGTATAAAAAATACCATCTCCTCAAAATCCAGTGCTATAACTGGTAGGGAATTCCTAGGCAACAGTTGGTGCAAATAACCCAAACCACCAATAAACTCCTAAGCTGTCGGAAAAAGGGAAGGCTTTTCACTCTCAGCTGAGAGGGTTTTTGATAACTTTTTACACTCAGTTTAAAAATTGCTCTCGGTTTCTTTTCGCTCTTCCGCTTTGACGTTGGAAATCCGTACTTATTACAATTTGGAGTCAGGATCATTTGATTTTCAAGTAGGTTTCATGCTTGAAATAAGCATTTTTCCTATCCTTTCGTACTTGATTCAAGTAGAATCTAGTGCGACTCGTTATTGAAGTTTCAATCCAAATGAACCAATTATTTGTACACCCATTAAAAAAGGGGTAAAAGGGGATCATGAAGTTGTGCAAATGTATGTAACAGGGAGAAGGAAGCATTTCCGACCCTATAAAGCATATATATTCTTGATCAGCATCAACAGTCGAGTCGATTTACCCATGTCCGTCTGTCCGTCCGTCCGTCTGTCCGTATGAACGCGTCGATCTCAGAGACTATAAGAGATAGAGGTACAAATTTTTGCATGTACATAGGTATAGGCCATACGCAGATCAAGTTTGTTTCAGATTTGCTGTGCTGCGCGCATACATATGTGTGTGCGTGTGCGTGCGCGTTTTTGTTTGCTAACATGTGTGTGTGTGTGTGTTTGTCAATTGTACAGGGTATTATGAAGTCGGGCTTCTCAACTGCAACGATCTTACTTGTTTATCTTGATTTAAGCTCGCCTCTATTTAGTGTCTACTAAGTCTGGTTCAGTTTAAACGAATAACGTAAACTTTGTAGTGTTTGATTATACAATAGAGGGGATCTTTTCGTAAAAAAAGACTTAATGGACTGTTATATTAATGGTAATCTGCATCCTTGTAATTAACTTTTCGAAAACAGCTACTTAAAACAGATTTTTTCTGATTCATCAAAAGCAAGTCGAGCGGGTCGGATAAAAAATATACTGTACTTGTAATTTTGTGTGCTTTCATTTATTTGCTTACCTCTGTTCTTTATGCCAAATTTCCGTGTTTTTATCTGATGTAAAAGACTGGCAGATAATTGAAAAATCTAGAACAAACTTGATCTTAAGGGCGCACGCACACATACAAATGAAAATGAACATGCTATTTTAGTACATCAGCAAGCCGAAATAAACAAACCTGCTTGATTAATTCTGCAAAGCTGAGTTTACTATCAATCCAGTGCTGGTTGTTCACACTTCAGCCATCAGTTCGTCTATCAGCTGCATGTGTGCGCGCACTCTTACTCTAATTACATCTCAGACTCAGCTGTTCTTTGGCAAATATTTCCACAACTTCATTTTAATGGAAACAGGATATAAAAAGTTGAGGAAATAATCAACGCATTTAACACATTGATTTGTCTCTTTAAGAAAAACTTATTGAACTGGTTTAGTTATTTGGCCAAATTGTGTGCAAAAATAACATAAATTATTATTAAGCACAGCAAAACTTTTAGCTTGCACTTGTTGTCCCCACCACTTTAAAAAGTTGGTAATTTATGACACTTTGCCAAATTCAAACTGGAAATTGGAAAATGTTGTCGGATCTCTTTGATTATATTGACATGCAAAAGCTTATAAAAATGTATTGATTAATCAAATGTTTCTTTTTTGTATTTCTTTTCTTTGCAGGTAAGCGAAAATACTTGTTACTTGTTATGCAGCAAAACAGAATAAATGGCAACTCGGGGGGGGAAAGTGGGTGAGTGTGAATTGAACTGGTTTTTCGTTTTCGATGGTGGAAAACATGTCAGTCAGCGGTGTGAAAGATTGCAATTGGATGGCAAGTTAGTTGATGTTTAAGGCGCTTAAGTGATTAGTTTGTTGTGATTTTAGTTAAATAGAATTAAAATTTATGGGTAGGGGGAATGCTTTTTCTGTAAACTGCACTTTAATTTATTTTGAGTAAGAACTTTAACTCACTTCTGCCTGAAAAATTTCCAATCTTTACTTTCTAGCCGTTTGGTCTGTTCGTTGATGAATCAGTCAGTCAGTCAACCGAACATTAAATAAATTTACTCTTCCCCCCTCCCTCATATGTCAACAGAATATCAAAACATATATACAAGTTTATTTGCTTATATGCACTCATTCGTGTCACGGCCTGGGCCTGAGGTTATAGTGTGGTCGGGCTGATGACAAGACCAGAAACAAGGCACAGTACCCAGTCACAAACACACACACACACAAAGTAATAAGCGACAAAGGAATAGAAATGTAAATAAAAAAGAGAAGTTTTTTTTTGTTGTTGACGTTGTAATTTGGCGCGTTGCCTTTGTCAAGGTTGCATTTTCATTTTGCAATTTTGTGTCTTGGCATCTGCTCTGCTCTTGTGTCTTTTGTGGCTTTGTGTCATTGTCGCGTTGCATAGTCATTGCTTGTCATCGTGGCTGCCTGCCTGTCCCCTCTTGGGATGCGTCACAAAACTGCAAGCAAGTCAAGGAAAATTTTAAGATTTGCTTCAGCTAATTTTATATTCATTGTCAAGTTGTAGAATTTTGTGTAGCACATCAAAGGGTTGGAGAAATTTTATAATTTTCCAACCCCTAAAGTCCCATCTACAATAGCAAGTTTCCGTTTATTGATAAAATTCCAAACCTCCCTTAAATGGCTTTTTCTATTTTCTGTCTATGTGTTCTATAAGTTCAATGCACTGAAAACCTCAGGTAGAAATACATAAAAAAAAGGAAAACACACACAAATAATCAAAACCAAATTAGTCATTGTAAGTTTGTTAGACAAATATACACACACACACACTCATTTGAACTCGTAAACTCTGTTTGGCCTACAAAACGTAACTTCATGTGGTACCCAATCATTGTCATATCGCTTTAACGTGTCTGTTGGATAAGATAAGAAAACACAATGTTCAAGTCGTCTCTCATAATTATGGAGATCATCATGATGAAGTTGGCAAGTCATTGAAATTGCCACTGTATTGATTTTAGAGGGTAGAAGAGAGGAGTATTTTTTTTTGTTGAATTGTGCAAGATCTATCTATGATTACGGACGCAAATTGATAAGGCATTAATTGATTAGTAAGGCATTGAACTTGAGATCTGTTGAAGGAGTTAGGTGGGTACACGAAAAATATTTAACAAAATAAGTTGCCAAATTAAGTGAAACAAACAAAGGATTGTTTTGCTCGTTTCACCTTTAATAGTTATAGGTTAAAAACTGTAAGAGTTTCTTTCTCGGAATCCTTTAAAATGGTGCTTAAAGAATAGACTTGGACTTTTTTTTTGGATTTTGCGACCATCCAATTTTTTAGGGATGACAATAATAATTACTTCTCCAAGGGAAAAGTTAAATTTTTTGTCGAGTTTTCATCTTCTTTGTTTTGGGAATGTTTCTCAGGAAAACTTATAATTGCTGATGTCATTAAACTTTTCGTGGAAAATACGTATCTATTTGAATTGAACGATATCAGAAGTCATGAAGCTAACTTCGAACCAAAACCTTCGGTGCGATAAGTTAAGGAACCGGTTTGAGAACACTTTCATTGGGGATTAAACCCCCGTCATAAGCCTTCTTCAGGATTGCAGAGGTTCGCAGCCTTGGTCAGAGTGGCTGTCCTCATTAAGTTTCACTTGAAGAGACATATATAATACAAGTACATTTTTGCTCTAGGTTATCATAAAATTATAATGTGGATGCAACATTTTCAATGAGACTGTTTTAGCGTTTTTCTATATTACGCTACAAAAGATTTGTTTAGCCACTCTTTTTTTGTTAAAGCGTACAATTTAATGAAATAACATAAAAGTCCCCCAAAACTAAGTGCCAGATTTGCAGTCTAGTTCGTGCTTAGACCCGATAATGTACCGGTACAACGTTTAGGCTCTTTTCGGTTCGAAGAATATCGGTTCTCGGATACCGGTATACAAAGTACATAAAATTTTGGTTTTGATTCCGATCATGGTTCTGAGTTTTAATGGGTTCTTTTTGGTATACGATTTCAGATTTGGAAAATTTAAAAGCCATGGTCAAAACCGGATGATTATATCTTATGGCTAAAATCAGCTCGAAATGGGTCTTTTTAAGAAGAACTTTTTTGTTTTCAATTTTATCCTAGTAACACCCTTCCATTATTAATATTAAATGCTTACAAACAGATTTGGAAAATATGGTAAAAATCGAATGATTATATCTAATGGCCGTACGGCCGATCGGCTGGAAAATCGGTCTTAGGGCCGTTTTGTAATGTGTTCTTTGCTGAAATTCAAATCCTCCTTAATTTTACAACTAGGTGGTTGTTGTGCAATTGGGTTAATTATCTTGGAGTGAGACTTATAGTAGGCTGGCAGCACCTCTGCACTCGGCTGTTTATTGCAATTTTAAGTTTAAAGCAATTATTTCACAGAGGCGATTGGGAGATTATGCAAGGTTTAAAGCTAAGTTCACACAGGCAAATATTTGTTGATGAAAATTTGACTGACCCAAATTGGGTAACTTTTCAGCCATATTTGATCAATTTATTTGAATCATCAATCACAACATTCATACCAAGAAACACAACATGAAAAGACTTCCTGAAGAAGGGAAAAAAGATTGCCGAATCGCGTAGGAGGATTCAGCTAAATGTGTTTTGTTTGCAGTGAGGAAAATCGGCCAACATTAAAAACCCCAAAAAAAAAAAAACAACAAATCAATCAAGACAAAATGTGACCACATTATTGAACAGTGTAAACTTAGCTTAAGCCACGAACTAAAGGAATTAGTATGTTCATCTGTATCTTCAGCAATGTCTGCAAGTGCACTGTAATCAAAAGGCATTTCTAACATTTTCTAATTTTTGTTTACTTATTTACAATTCAGACTTAACTGTTTTAGCAATTTTTCAAATATTTTCCAGTGTTATCATTTGCTGAACGCAAAAATAAAAATACTTAGCTTGCATTGGCATGTACATGGAAATCATTTTAAAATCAATCAGAATGAAGTAGATGGATACAAAATCCACCTAGATGGTTTGCTTTAAGCATAAGCAAAGCAAATGCAGTAAATCTACTTAGATTTACAAAAACAGCTACTTCAGATAAAGGGCCCTTAGTGAGAAATACTTTGTTTTCATGTGAATCTCTCTTAAACACGGTAATTATTATTCTTATTATAACTATTATTAGGCAAGGGTGCCTAAGCCCATTCCGCAAGCCACGCATTCGTTGTTGTTTCACGATTAGGAATAGCTGGTGCGGATACGGTCCACGCGCGCCATACTCCTTCATAAAGCACTTTGTCACAGACGAAGTTGGCTTGGCCTCCCCATTATAAATTTTTCTAGCGTCTCAAAAACAATGCCAAAAAAGTAAACACTTATTTTATGTTATTCATTTATTTTAGTAAACTCTTGCTTTGATCTTGGTTTTAGTTTCTCACATAAATTTAAATTCAAAATATAAAATTTGGCAACATAGAAAATGGCAAACAGGCGTTTATCGAATTTAAATGTTGCCCCATCAATTAAAAATCAAAAAACTGTGTAATCTATGCAAAAGTTGAATATTTTCCCACACCAGAAATGTCACAATACAAATGAAAAGAAGGCGAAAAGCCAAGCCAAGCCGCCTTTAAAAACATGTTTTAAAATGCATAAATTAATGAACAAAAATAAAAATAAAGAAGCCAAAGTCAAATGCAAATCAGTTTGTGGTTGGTGGGCGGTGCGTTAATTATGCAAGTACAGTGGTAATACTCTAAAGTGGCACGCCACAGCCAAGCTAAAGAAATGCGTTTAACTTGACCACTTTTGTATAGTTCACCGTTGGCGTTTCCAGTTTAGCATAATAAAAAAAATGCATTGCCAAAGCGGAAATGTAAAGCAAAACACAAAATGCAATAGCCAACAACAACCACAACAAAAGCCACCACACTGAACAGCTGAGCAAGCAAAAAACCAGCGATGATGATGATGATTAAAACAACAAAAACAACAACAAAAAAGTCGCCTCCGTCTTTGTTGCTTTTGCCTTGATGATGGTGGTGGTGGTGGCGGCGGTGTGTGTGTATGGTTGGTTTAATGACCTTGCCCAAGTTGCCTCTCCCCGCCTATCTCTCTGAGGAATTTCGCTCCCCTACCAAGCTGACGCCACGCCATGTGGTCGTCGACGGAGGAGCCAAAGAGACAACATTTTCGATGTGTTCGTGCCTAATTTTAATTTTATGCGCGCTTCACACGCCTCAGCTACCTACCCCACCCAACCCACCCCATCTCTTGGCCCCCTTATCTCATTCAGAATTTTATTGGCTGTCGCAGCTAAAATGTATTTTTGAACTATTTAGAGAATTGTGTCAAGTGTGCGTTTTAGTTAAGTTTGCTTTGCATGTGGGCGTTTGCTTATAAAATTCAGTCTATAAAAAACCAATCAAAGTCATCAAATGACATAAAATCACAATCGGATACTTAAGAATTCTACAAGTTTAAAATAGTCACCACCTTCCCTCCTCCCTTTCTGACTAACTTGTTGGCCTTTCTTTATGGCCAAGCATAATTTATGGCCCAACACAAAGTCAATGACATGTGGATGGGTGGGTGGCGGCTGTGGGAAACGGAAAATGGCAATGTTAAATTTTCAAAAATCTTAAAAATAAATTAAGATGTTGTTGTGGTGACGCCAAATGCGGATCTCCCTGGGCCTTAGCAACTAAATAAAAGCGGAAGAGAAAAAAAAAAGCAGCATGACTAATTATGATCAAACAGAGGGAATAGGGTTAAGATGAAAGATTTTGAAAGGGGAGACAATTGTCTAAGTGTTTAAAGAGGTAATAAACAATTTCCCATACTAGAAAATGGCATTTTTCTTTTCTCTCAGTAGACAATTATTCTTCAGGCAGTTTTTTGAGCTAAAGAATGAATTCATACAAAAGCAACTGATATTAAATGTCTTGATATGGGAAACAAAATGGAATGATAATAATCGTTTACAACATGGTTTCGAATCCGTTTTTGACACTTTCTGGAAAGCAAAAACGTTTTGGAAACGAATTTATTTTGAATCTGTTGTCTATATATCAAGAACTTACTTTTCCCGACTGAAAATGGAAGACATTCTAGACAGAAAAATAATAAGATCTATATCAATTCGTTACGGACTGGTTAGTTTGACATTTTGTCAAATATCATTTTTTTTCATATCATTTCTAAACTATAACGTTTTATTTTAACCGTAAATAATATCCATTTGTCAAATGATATTAGAGAAGATTAGAAGATATTGTTTAATTCCCGAAAATCTCAGAATTGAAGGGATGTGTAGAAAATGCAAAAAGGAAAGAAACAGATAGTGAAGCAAATCGAAACTTCAAGCAACGTAAAGAAATGTATAAGTAGGCTCTCAGCCATGTGTCCACAAACATGCCTGATAGCGCAGTACGGTATGATCCCATGCCATGTACGATCCCCAGTCAAGCCGGGGTCGAAAAATTATAAATTCGTTGTAGCATTGGATTTGACACCTGACATTTGTAATTGATTTTTTTCTGTTGTGTAATAATTAAATATTAAAATATCAATTTGATCTTAAGAATATCAGTTTGATATGGTTCATTTTAATATTTTCGAACATCTGATTAAAATTAACTTTTAAAACTATAATTTTTTTCGTATCAATTGGGGGAAAAAATGATTTGACTTTCATATCAATTAGTATTAGAAAAACGGAAAGCGACGGCAAGCTAATTTTATCTGTGAAAGAGTAACATAGTGTGTGGTGTGGTGCAGCGGCTAGTGTGTGAGCCTGCTGTGCGGAAGGCGTGGGTTCAATCCCGCCTTGGAAAACGTTTTTTTTTAATGTTTGTTCAAAAATATCCATACAATATTTTTTTTGTTCGAAAATATACTTATTAATTGGATCTTAGACGGATCTTAGTATTCCAGATATACAAGGGGGATTCAATACATTTTGTTAAACATATCTAGTAGAATTTCCTTGATTTTCAAGACTACTATGAAAACTTCATGCATTTTGCTTCATCGTGTGAATACCGACTAAGACGGGACTTACACGATGAAGCAAACTTCATAAAGTTATCTCAGTAGGCGAGACATACACGTGTGGTTCTATACATTTTGATCAACAAATCTAGTAGAATTCCTTTGATTTTCAAGCCTACTAAGAAAACTGCATGAAGTTTTTTTCATCGTGTAAATCCCGACTTAGTCATATCGAAGTAAATTTGATATAAAAAAATGTGGAAATGTCACTTCATATTAATTTTTGCTCGTTGTTTTAATCCCACGTTTACAACAAAAACTCCGACAATTATTGCCTTTTGTGTTACTTGGGGTTTGCATTAAAGTGTTGTTCTAATGGAAAATTAACTTTTAAATTTAATTATTAATGATCCTCACCATAATTTCTCTTAGAAAAGTACAGTGATTCTTTCCTCAAATCCCTTCAATAGTGCGAAAACACATTAGGAAAGTCCATATAATACTTTATCGCCGCCAAGAAAATAATCTAGAAAGATGATTGAGTATTTGCATTGCTCTAGAGAAACTGATTACCTTTGTACAGTCAGTTACCATGTTATATCTGGCGAATTTCATCCGGGCTTCTTTATGTTGGTCCAGTAACCTTGGTGTCATCTTTAATTTTTGTCGCACTATGTTTTCAGATTTCTTTAAAGCCCGGGCAACGGGCCTTTCTCGACATCTGACAGCACTGGCCCACTTGGCATATTTACAATTTTATTACAAACAGTTACTCAACCAAGGTGCACCTGATATTGTTGCTCCAGAGTTTATTAAGATACAGGCCTGGTCTTCTGTCTTAATTCGATTGATTGGAATTGGCAAGAGTTGTGTTTTTTAAAAAACGATCAAAAAATTCGGCCAAAAATTTTTGCCATCAAGTGGGTCTAATATATATAAAAGGGAATTTGAGCTACAAAGTCGGTTTTTGGTTCCGATATCACATGATTTGATCGAATGCGGGAATAGACCTTTTTATGTTAACAGACAAAAATTGTCTTTCTTTAGGAAAAACGAAAAACGTTTTTGTAGTACTAGAAAACTTATTCTGTTCCCAAGTATATGACAAAAGGTGAAATTCTTATAACTCTGATATTTATAATTCGATCCTTATGAAAATTTCAGAGACTGTAGATATAGACAGACACATATGTCTATATCGACTCGGCAGTTGATTCCGATCAAAAATACATACACTTTTTGGTTCCATAAATTTGCACGAAATTTGTCTACTCCACTAGTTAAGGATATATAAAGCAAGTAAATAAATCATGAAATCATATTTCTTTTCCAAAGTTAACAAAGTATTGACAAAAGTGTCACAGAAAAAAATTTGCTCACAAAGTAAAGGTCCAAATGTAAACAAATTTTGCCACAATTCTTATAAAAGCTTGTTCTTTAAACAAACAATCAATAAATTCTATGAAACTCGTCGGCGGGGGATTTATTAAACTATATTGAATTTCGTGTTTTTTTTTGCATTAACTGATAAAAGTTTATAATCCCAAGCTTATAGCTCTTAGAAACTGTAGGAATCATTTTTATACACTTGCCAAGTTTGAAGGTAATTGGATATAAAGTTCAGTTTTTTTATAACTTAACTTATTGCTCTTCATTTCTGGACCATTTTGGCTAAGGTTTGAAAGACTCCTCCTCCTTTGCGAAAGCTTCTCACAATTCCCCTAAATCTTTTATTATAATGCCTATTTATAACCCCTCGATATTTTCTTTCCACCTACGACCACGCATTTCCCTTTAACAAAAATGTGTCTTCGAAATGCTTTACCTAAATATTTTCCACCAATTAATTAGGCTTAAATAGCAGCCAACGCATAAAAATGCCAAGACAAACCACAACTCATCAAGGCCGAAAGTGGGGATAGACAATTTGACACTTGAAACCGACCAAAACGAAAATTGCAGCACTTTACGAAAGCAGCATCAACTTCTCAAGACTCAGATGGCCACAGGAATGTGGTTGCTGTTAACTTAGTTTCGTTTTAAGGCGATTAATAAATATTTGTTGGAATGTCTGCTTATAAATTAATTTAAATGTTTAACAAATTGTGAATTTTGTAACAAGAGTTGAAAAACTGCTGATTTTTGTGCAGCTCAAAGGTCAAAAATTCCTGTATAAATTCTCTTTTCACAAACGGTAGTTATTCAAGTCAACGATACACTTTGAATAGACTTCGGGCCAATCTGGTCATTGAATATGCTTATAAAGCGGCCAGTCACGGTCGCCATGTGTTGAAGAATTTTCAGTTTAAGCTTTCGGCCCTTCAATGAATGCAAATATTTAAAACTATTTGCCTGCACAAAGCTTAAAAATCAATTTTTTAACATTTTTTACCAAACAGACAGCAGAAACGAATCGTACTCTTGAAGTTATTTAATATTTTTTTTGTGCCTTTCGCTTAATCATTAAGCAGCTGTTGCTCATCAGAGGCTGCTTTGCCTTTGCCTTGCCTGTTTGCTGCATTCAATCATCAATCAAAATTTTGTGCTGTGCGTGCAACGAAAAAAAAAAAACAAAAAAGCAAAAACTCTCAAGGCTTTAATGATGCCAAAATGAGCAGCCAACATGTAGCAAGGCTTAAGCACAAAATGCAACTGCAGCTGTGCTGGAGGATAGCAAGAAATATGATCGTGACACGTGCATAAAAATTGAAAATTGTTGCCACTTTTTGACAATAGCTGGTGAATTTTGTAAAAAAAGATCAATTTCCAAAAGCCAGCAGCTGTCTGTTTCTTTGACTCTAAAATAAGCTCTTGTAAAAGATGCCGCTTACTCTAGGGTTTACTTATGTATTCTTAAGTGCAGCTTAACTTACACAATCAGAATTTTTGGCCAAAGATTTTGGTAGCATCTATTTCACGCTCTCATCTTTAGTTCGAGCCAGAGCCAAGGCGAGAATGGAGGCAACCGAAGCAAATTGCATGCCTCAGGCAATGAGCAACTGCTCCTGTCCACCATCACTGCACTAGCACCTCTTTCCCCCCCTCCCCGTTTACCGCCTCTCTGCTGACTGACATTGCTGCACTTTGACTAATCCATCACCAAATGAGGCTGCTGGGCATGTTCCATTGCACACACACACACACACACGCACACACAGTGAAAGAGAGAAACTAAAAACAGACCAAGAAAAAATGCAATAAAAACCATGTCTCTGTGCCCTGACCCCTTCCATTTGGTCAGTTCTCGTCTTTCTGCCCCTTTACCCTTCATCCCTTGCTGCTCATTGCGCACTTTTTGCAGCATTTTCAAGTGCTTTTCTTGGTCCAGAGCAACAGCAAGTATTTTTTTAATGTTTTTTTTTACACAGGACTTTGTTGGCTAGATGCTTGCCTCAAAAGTGGCTGCTGATGGTCGCGCTATCTATCCTCGACCATCCTTCCATTCTATCTTTTCCCCTTTCTCTCTTTCTCTTTCATTGATGTGCAAAGTTTTTATGACGCATCCGTGATTTCTACTTTTTTTTTGCTTCTTCTTTGTTTAATGCTGCACTGCGACCATTTTGATTTTAAGGCCTTTTGTCCTTGCCTCAAGTGTTAAAATTTTCCAGAATATTATATAAAAGAGCAGAGAAAATATTTAAATATGACTACATTATTAAATTGTTGAAAAGGATTGAGAAAACTGTGAACAATTTTGGGGAAATCTAAAAACAATTTCAGAAAGGATAAGTATGCAAGCAATAGTGCTTAAGGATCGAATGGAAAATATAGCTAAGAGAAAAACTTGATCTAAATAACATATAAGAAGGAAAAATAGGCAGTAGCTGATAATGTATGTATTTAAATGTTAAGTGGATGTGAATTTCGGGTCTAGCGTTATTTCCGTCCCGCGGCCATATTTAGTTAATATAATATGTATATAAAGATTGTGGATTTCACAGCAGCATCAGTACTGCTAATATTATTGGGCACGTATAGAATCCTAAGTCTTTCCCATTTAAGGAAATATTCTAAGTCTTTCAGAATTAAAGAAATTTTTTTTACATAAGTCCCGTTTGGTTAAACCAATAATTACGAACTAAATATCAAAACAAATTGACCTAATGGCAGCCACTCTTTAATTATAATTGAATCAAATTGGCTTTTTCCACCTTTCTTAAAAATTTCCTACCGCAATAGCTCTTTATTTGCTCCATCAAACTTTTCCTGGCGTTGTCACCCACTTCCCGGACAATTTTTCACTCTTTCTTTCTTCGACCCCTCCCAAGGTCTATGCCAAACCTTAGATATTAATAACAGTTGATGCCATTAAAATAAAATAAACCAATTAGGTTTTACAGAAAAAAACCAACACTAAGAACCCAGCTCTTCACAACTGCAAAATCTCGGCCCTCTTCATAATTCCACGCTCTCCTAGTAAGAATTGTTTGCATGACATAAATCCATATTTAATTCACGCACTAATGTTCATTGTCTTAAGAAACGCTGTGAAGCTCAGGGGTTGTGGTTGTAACCGTTAACCGTTTGGGTGTCGTCACGCGGCAGCCTTCGGGTCCCGCATTTCTGCTTACGAAACTCAGTTCTTCTGACTGACTTTGTATACCGTAGGGAGGAAGACCTCAGCCGTAAGCTAACGAACCCCTGATTTTTGCAGGCCTTTCGTACAAAATGTCATCCAATAATAAACTTTACATTTGAGTTTATTTGCAAATTTATTGACATGTTTGTTTATTTGTATTATTTTTATTGATGTTCGCCATGATGCCTTTGCTAATTTTAGGGGAGATAGCGAATTGGCCTTTGAATGTGTTATTGTTTATAGTTTTTGCAAAAGTGACATGTTTTTAGACAAACAAATTTATTAATAATGACAAATTAGTAAGTCCCTAGATGTAATTAAATTCGAAACTCAATTATTATAAATATTCTCTGTCAACACGTATTTTTGTCTTTTTTCTAAAAAAGCCGAAATCTCACTGGCTTCATAATTTTTTTCGTTTTTCCACCATGCGTTCGTGGTCGACTTCGTTATTCTACTTGGTGTTTAATTTCCACGACTACTGAGGCTTATAGCCTTACGAATAGCTGAAAAACTAACGTCTGAGTTTTCATGCTGAAAAATGGACTTATTTCATGCTCAAAAATTATTGTATTTTCGTGAAATTTCATGCCACCATTTGTACTTACAACTGCAAAGTCCGCCTGGGTTGTTCCGGGCATTGACTTGTATGTAATTCGTAATATGCAAACAGTTTTAGTTGCAAAAATCATTTGCCCATCGCACCGTCAAAAATAATCTACCCTATTATAGGTAAGATAAGTAAAATCTTTGTATTAGACTCAGGACAAGACAAGATTTGACCTCAAGATCCAAGTATTTAGTGATGTTTTTAAATTTACTACTTTTCAAAGAGTAAACTGACCGCAATTCTGATTCAGTTTCGTTTTCGTGTTCGCAATTGGGAATAAAATAGCTTTCTTTTTACTTCTTGCACACCACGAGCCAATCAAATACGGCTCTAGATCAGGGTTTGTCAAGAAGAGCGGGACCAAAAAGTTTTATTTATTTTGGTGTGCGAAAATAAAGCGACGAATCGACTGCTTTCCAGCGACTGAAAAGCTGTTTGCTCTCTTGGGTTAAGCCTCGGCATGCTTTGAACAGCGAAATGTGTTCGGCCCTGGCTAACCCGCGTTCCAATCTGATATGAAACTACTGTCAAAACAAATGAACAAAAATGGAACATCAGTTGAGACGTTACTTTTATTTATAGAGCGGCATATAGTATTAGAACCAAATACTGAACCATTCCACGATCTCTCGCTCATTTGTACTTCGAGCATTCTTGATTTGCCGACTTTCCCTAATTGCTGAGAACACAGACTACGTTTTTGGATACACTGAATGCAAATTTGATTTTCGCATCAATTTCTAATTGAACCAAAGAAATCTATTAGTGTGTACTCTTCTCTGGCAATATTCCGCTGTCAAACAAGCATAACTTAACAAACAACAAAGGAATAAAAATCAAAAATAAACTACGTCCTACCATATTAATCTCAAAACACAAACGCACATTTTCTTTAACGCATCCAGAACTATGATAAAAGGTAATACAAACAACAAACCAAAATCAAAATATTTAAATAAATAAAAAAAAAAAAAAATTCAATTTTGGAGATGCGGGGCATCGATCCCCGTACCTCTCACATGCTAAGCGAGCGCTCTACCATCTGAGCTACATCCCCATATAACGGTAACGCGACAAAGACTAAGCAACCTCTTACGTGACAGCTTTGCTAAAACTATTGCCACCCAATAGAGCGAGAGAGAGAGAGAGAGCGTGCGCGATCTATAAATAACAACTCTTTCGACCACCAGCTGATCAATGCAATCTGAGAGCTTTTGTATTGAACTTGACACTTTTTTTTTCCGAGTGATTTGCTGGTGAACAAGCAACTCTTAGTAATTTGCTTAATTAATTGCTGCAATGTGTGCAGAAAATTGCGTTAAAGTTTTCTCTCACTGTGTGTGTGGTTTGGCCCATGGAGCTCAATTTCAGCCTAATTAGCAACTTTGTTGATTAAACATAGAGAAGGAGAGTGGGAAGCGGCAGTTGACTGACGACTACTGAGTGCCTATTATAATATCAGTTGAAAAATTAGGTCACAACTTGTTTAGACAACGTCAGCGGGCGAGTGAGCGAGCGAAAGAGCAAGCAAAGCTCTGCGTCGATGATGATGATGAACGTGTCGAACGTGTTTTTGTTGTTGCCCTCTTTTTTATACTTTATATTTCTTTTCTTTAGCAGCTGCTGCCAACTATTTTGCAGCAGCTGTTGGACATTTACTTTCAATATTGGCTGTGGTGGTTCTTCTTCTGAAGCTGGGAGTAGTTGTCGTCTCACTACTAATTGGGTCAGGTCCTCTTTTGTGACGTCAGTTTTGGTTGTGTGTTATCATGATTATCAAAAACAGCAGGCGGCAGCAGCAGCAGCAGCAGTTAATTTAATGTCTGATGAAATTGATTGGCGCCAGTTGTGGCTGCAAGGTTTTTGTGGCTAAGAAACCACCAAGCCAAACAGGCGGAATAACATTTGTTTGATTTATGCAAGTTGATTTGTTGTTTCTTTGTTATCTTAAAAGTTTAATTTTTGGAATTTTGTGCGGCCAGCGCACAGATGTTAATATAATTTTTTAAGAAGAAAACAAAAAACAAGGGAGAAGTCTTAATTGGCACAGAATGGCGAATAAATTTAGCAAGAAACGCCTCTCAAGCGAATCTTTGATGAATCTTTGTTTAAGGCTAATATTGTTGTACGAAAAAGATTCGTTTTTTTTTTTAGCAAGTATGTTAACATACATTTAGCCAGGATTAATATATGATGGTAAGAGTTAAGGACACCTAATTTGGCAGATCATGTCTATTTCATTTTTGTATGGAGACAAATAATTATTTTCATTCTTTGATATTAATCAAATGACCGATGGTTGAGTTATAAAATGTAAAAAATGTTTGATAATACAGAGCTACCAGAAGCCACCGCATTAACGATGCATTTATCTGCTCTGTAGAGTCAGATAGATAAATGAAGCGCTTGCAATTCATTGACCGAAAATCAAATCCGACAGATCCAGAGTAGAAGTTGGTCAATCGCGGATTTTTTTTTAAACCTCTTCATAGGAGGATTTACTTGAGTATGCATTTTTTATCGGTACTGACTTTAGTTCACGGGAGCTTGACTTTAGCTCGATATTGGCTTATTTCTACAACACACGGGATAGATTAGATTTTATGTTTTTTCCAAGCTCGACTTGATCCCTCAGTCGTACCTACATATAGAAATGTCAGTAGGGACAAACGAAAATGAGATGGGAGGACGAGGTATTTCCCAATCACTTTTTAAAGCTTTTTTCTGGAATATTTTTATCTAGTTGCAACACTTCATACCAATGAATAAGGACAAAATTTGTACCAGTTTTGTTATAAGTAAATATGTCTTTCATTTCAATTCAAATCGACTCCAGAACAGCTGAACAAGAGCAACTGAAGGTAAACAAGAACAACTGAACAAAAACAAGTAAACAACTGAACAAAAACAAGTGAAGAAATGAACAAGAACAACTGAATTAGAATAACTGAATAAGTGAACAAGTGAGCAAGTGAAAAGAACAGTAAAATAACCGAAGTTTATAACTTAGCTTATATGATTTCGAAAAATCTTGTTGAAATTATGTAAAATCATTGAAAACTTATAAATACGAGCGTTGGGACGATATCTTTGAAAACAAAAAGTTTTTCTCAATAAGACTTTTTCGACCTAACTTTGTATGCGCTATACTATATAGTAGTCCGATTTCGAAAAATTTTGGTGAAATTATGTTAAATCATTGAAACTTATACTACGGGCGTTGGAGCTTAACATTGAAAACAAAAAGTTTTTCTCACAAGACTTTTTCAAACCTAACTTTTGTATGGCAGCTATACATATAGTTGTCCGATTTTGACAAGGCTTGGTGAAATTATGTGAAATCATTAAAAACTTATTAATACGAGCGTTGGGAGCGATAGCACTAAAAACAAAAAGTTTTCCCACTAAAACTAGTTTTTCAACCGATCGTTCCTTGGCGCTATATGCTATAGTCATCGATCGGCGGTTCCGACAAATGTCACGTTTATACCAAAAGACTTCGTAAAGTTTGGTAAGATAGCTTTAAAACTGACGGAGAGATAGCATAGAAACAGAAGGACGGACGGACGGACAGACGGACGGACAGACGGACATGGCTATATCAACTCACTCGTCATCTGATCAAAATATACTTTATGTGGTCGGAGATGCTTCCTTCTATGCGTTACAAACATCCGGACATTTTAATATACCCTCTCAAGGGTATAAAAATTACGAAGTGAACAACTGAACAAGTAAACAACTGAAAAAGAATAACTGAACAAGTAAGCAACTGAACAAGAACAAGTAAAAAACTGAACAAGTGAACAACTTTACAAATGAACAACTGAGCAAGAACCAACAAACAACTGAACAAGTGAACAAAAACAAATTCTTCTTCTTTATTGGCCATCACAATCGTCTGACGGTTGCTCCAAGCTTGGAGCTGTCTTTCTGCACCTGGTCGTCCCATCTTAGTGGTGGTCGTCGCACCTTGCCTTATCCCAGTTTTTTCGAATTTCTCTATTGGACCATTTTTAATGGAGTTTGTTTGTACGAGCACATACAGTTCGTCATTCTTTCGGTTGCGAAAGTCCTCGCCCAATTCCAAAGGTTCATAAATCCTCTGAAGAATGATTCGCTCGAAAAAGACAATCGCCGTCTCATCCGCTGATGATAAAACCCAGAACTGGGATGATAAGTTACTTTTATTGCGCTATTTTCGTTCTTCGAGCGAGGTCCCTGCTCTTAAACTCCGTAATGAGCCCGTAGTAGCATCTTCTTCGGATGTCCAGGCTAATGTTGTTGTCGCCGGTTATCATCGTTCCGAGGTAGACAAAGTCAACTTCAACTTTAAAGTTGTACTCTTCCATTGTAACAGATTGCCCAAGACGGATAGAAGATATTAGGAACATACTTTTTCTTGTCCTCGTTTACCGCCTCTCAATCTTTGAAAACGCCCTGCTTACCGCCTGTTCGGTTTTGCCGATAATGTCAATATCATCGGCTTATGCGAGTAGCATTACTATTTATTAAAGATGGTGCCCGATCTGTTGCTATTTTGGCACTGGCGCAGTATATACTCTATCAGCAGATTAAAGCAGTCACACGTTAATGTATCGTCCTGCCTAAAACTTCTTCTGGTATCAAAAGTCTCGGAGAGATTCTATCATATTTTCAAGGAGTTTTAAGTGCTTCTCAACGTCATCATGCAAAGTCGAAGGTACTTTTCTGGTATACCAAAGGTAGAGAGGGCAGCCTTATAATCGACAAAAAGATGATAAGTTTCGATGTCTCTCTCAAGGTCCCAGGATTTGTCTAACGTGGGTCATCAGCGCCAGCTGTTTTGTTGTTTTTTAGCCTTTTTATAGCTAAACAGACTTCCTTGATGGTCTCTATGTTTGTCGATTCCGGGGTTGATATCGCTACTTCTCTTCAGGCAGCATTATGTTCGTCCTCGCTTTCCAAAAGGTTGGAGAAGTAGCTTCTCCATCTGTCAAGTGCCACTTGCGGATCTGTGACCAGATTCCAGAGTAATTTCTTAACCTTTGAACTGAAAATTGGCTTGGTGCAAATTGAGCTCGATATTTGAACTATATTTTATCCTAAAAACGACTGCTCGAGATTGAGTTGAGCTCTATATTTTAACTAAATTTGACCCAAAAAAAAGCATTACTCCCACAATCTTCTTCACGGTAGACATCTGAAAGAAATGAAAAAGACAAGTTTATGCCCAATAACGACATAATTGCATAACCTTACTAAAAAGTGGCAATCCTTTCCATACTTAACACATACCATTCATCTAAGCCTATCAAATTTTGATCCTCTTGTCTTATATAACTTATCAAAAGGAATCTTTGTTGGCCTACATTCCGCGCATGCATGGCGTATGCGTAATGCCACAAACAGGCAGCATACACAGGGACTCACACGTGCAGCACACATGATTAATCGCATTTACTAATCAATACAAATGTCACTCAAGCCTGTTGACATTTGAGATTTGTGGCCGCTGGTCGTTGCTTTTCGCCTTTGCGGCCTAATCTCAAATTACGCATACGCACAGTAGTCCCAGTTCCCGACTGGTCCCCATACATGGTCAATTAATTGGACATGCCATATCATGTGCAGGTGGCCATAAAAAAAATTGTTAACATTTTTTTTAACACATTTTTCACGTCATTTGTTTTATCTTTGGCATAATTGAAATTGCGTGCTGACAAAAAAAGAAAACAAAAGGAAAATGCTTCATAAATAAGGTCAACTAGAAGGGGGTTGAGAGCTCTAAAAATCTTTGTTAAGGTCAGCAGGAAACGCGTTTGCCATTTCCGTTTTTATAACAGTGTTTTTTGTTTCCAAATAAATTGAAACGGTCAAGTCACGTACCGCCTGCCGGCCTGTCACTACACCCCCTAAACCAAATTTGTTTGTTGTTTTGCCGGCCTTGAGTTCATTTCTTAGCACAATTCCCAGTTTTATTGTGATTAAGCTCATGCTCGCTTATCAGACAGTAAAAATCTACTAAAAGAGTTTCCACCCACATTTGGCTCCCACAGCCAGAGGCTAATTTCATAGGCAAATAGAAAAGTCAGGCCATATTAATGCATATTTAAATACCACAAAAATGTTTTCTTTTTTCATTTAAATAGAATTTTACGCTCCAACATAAATAAGCTGAAAATGAGTGTTGTTATCGTACGTGATTATCATTATTAGAGTCTGGACAAGAGTCTCTCACTCACTCTCTGTTCTTGATGACATGTGTACGTGTTGAATTTACAAAACAACCAAACTAAGCTTGTCCAAAGTCCTTTTGTCCTAATGTAAAAACTATGACTCCTTCAGTGAGAAGCCTGTGGACATTGACAAATTGCCAGTTGAATTTTTAAGAATCCATTATTATGATGATTTATATAAAAAGGGTTATGAAAAGGAAAAGAAATATGTGAATTATGTCAACTTTGATATATGAAATATGTCAGAATTTGATATTGGAATTTCATTTTAAAGAAGAAGTTTGAAAGACCCTTCAGTACGACTCAGCACTGAATCAGAGCTGAATCAGCCCTGATTTGAAAGCGCTTGTACTGAAATCATGGCTACCTTCACATGTATTTCAGCCATGGATTTAACACAGACAGGGCCTACTACGACATGACCTTCTCTTCTTTCTTAGAGTTTGGTAACAACGATTCGCTCTTGAAATTTCTTACTTTGAATACGAATCGTTCTTAAATTCAATTTTTACCGTTATAAATTCAAAAATAGAAATAAAATTCTTGATTCAAGAAAAATGGTTTTATTTTAAGTTCATTTCGTTCCTGATGTAAAAACTAGGTGTTACTTTAAGTACAAATCGCTCTTAGCTAACATAAATATGTCTAAATCGAACTTATTTTGGGCTTTAAAAGTTCTTAAAAAAAGTCCCGAATTGTGCTTAACATTTCCAAAAGGTTCTTCAAATTAAAATCGCTCTTAAATTCAAAAATTCTGTACTTAAAGGCCTGTTCTGGGAAGCGTGGAAAATAAATTTTTATGACGCACTACACATTAAAAGAAACAGTGGCGAAAAGGTTTGCGCGGCTATATTTATTTTCCGTATTCTGAGACACGCTAAATAAATACACATATGGCCTATCGATAGTTGACGTATCGATAGCAGTGTGGGTCGTGATTGGATTGAATGAACAGCTGATTTAATTGGCAGAATTGAAAACAGGAAACGGGCAAACAGTTTCAACCGCGAGGAAACTATAAGCTAAGGGCCACAAGTCAGCCTAAGAAAATGACGAAATCAGCATGTGAAGACCATACCCAAACCAGCGAAAACAGTGTCGGCCACGTCCGGCTTCTCTTTGTTGGAGGTAAAAAAAACAAACAAATAAAACAAAAATTTTATATGAAAACTGAAAATATATTTTCCAATGTCCAAAATGGTTAAACTGTCTAAAACCATGAAGATATTTCCGGCCGCCTTCCTGCAAAACAATTGCAGCATTCCTGCAAAGAAATGCACACTCAACCAACTTATTTTCACGCCTCAAAAATGCTACTACCCACCTCCATCTTGTCGCGTATCTGGGCATCCGTAAGGGCTGGATGAAGCATTGGGTCTCCATAAACTGCTCCATCTGACCCACAATGTAGGCCGACTATTTAATCTCTTGTACAAACTTCTCCAAAAGATTATAATTGCCCGAAAGGCAAACATGCAATAATCCTTCAATTAGTAGTATCTCAATCGGCCAACATATCAACATATCTGTGTTCCTGTTGCGCAGCATTCATATCTGTGGTCATCACAAGCTTGAGGAACCTTCTGCCAGCTTATTAAAGACAGGCCAAGACTGCTGAAGATTGAATTGTTATTCATTAAATAGCTATACAGTCAACCAGCCTCCTTTGTGGTGTTGCGCATGTCTTGTTTTAGAAAATTTATGGACAAAATTATAGCTTATTGACCTAGAGCCTGCTAAAAAGCTCTTCGATTGATAATCAAAAATGTCACTAAAACAATTACATCGTAATTCACAAAACTACAGCCTACGGCCTTTTCTGTATTTTGCCTCATTGGATTATATATGAACAGGTCTCAGCATTCCCAAAGCTTATATTTGGTTCATAATTAACAATTTTGAAAATCAAAAATAAAAATATTTTTTTTTAATAACGGTGGGAAAAAACACTCCTTTTAAAATTTTTCAGCCTACGAAATTACACATAGCAGTAGTGGCACTTATATTTCTAGTATTTTACTCTAATTTGGAGTTATTAATTTATTATGGGCACACTAAAAATACATCAAAAGTATATATCTATTATATTTGTAAGTAATTGGATGGTAAAAAAAAAAAAGTCTCTTACTTGTATATTAGGAAGATCAGACTCATCAAATAGATAGGGGGTTTAAATTTTCCGGGGGTCCATCCTAATGGGCACACTAATAATTTATGTGGATGCTAAATAAATAAAGTGCAATTTAGCATGTTTCTCAGAACAGGTTTAATCAAGAATTTTCTGGCTTATTGATGTTTTGAAACTGAAAATTCTTGATTTAGGTACGAATATATAAACTCATGGGTGTACTGAACTTAAACAGTACTGAAAACAGTACGCAATCATCATAATTGGACCAATTCCAACTTCTCAGGTCTGAATCAGCACTGACAAATTCAGTACTGAGGCCCCTAGAACCTCAGGCAATACAAGGCAACAAAGTTTAAATAGATATGACAACTGCTTTAAGATCTTATAAGATTGTCAAAAGTTAGCTGACTATTGACTTCCTAATGTTAGTTTTTTAATTAACTTCAGTTGTTTGTTGATAATTTGAAGGTACAAGAAGGGCGACGAAATATTGGGTGGCATCAATGTGGCGTAATCGTGTAATTATTGGTTCTTACGCTCTTGCAGAGGGTATTTTAATATTGTGCTGGTTTAAGCTATGTACAAACATAACATGACCTCGAGCTGGCTAAAATTTGCTAGTTTGAATATCAATCAAGGTGTAAAAACTATTAGTATGAGTTGAAGATAACTTTAATTTTATCTACTTTTCTGCTTCCTCGTAAGGATATGTATATTTGTTTTCCTTATGATTTATTTTACAGCATAAATATTCCATATAAAGTTGCACATTTGTGCGCTGGCGTTTGGGTCATGTCTTGTCATAAATAAGAAACGCCATTTAATAAATTATTGATAGACACACACACACACAAACAATCCTTCTGCTACCTCCTTTAGTAGTCGTAGAATAACCGACAAGCTAAGCGTTTTACGTGGCTTATCAGCCCATCAGGCAGGCAGTCAGCCAGAGTTAGACAGTTGGGCAGCCAACCAGCCTGCAGTTTCTTTTGTCACTGTGTTCACTGGGGCATTGTCACAAAGACGAAGGGATACAGCTGGAAAATCGTATTATATCCATTTTATATATATATTATCAAACTTCATTCAAATCTGTTTGGCATTGTTGCGATTTATTGAGAAAATGGGAACAATGGCAATGCAGGCCATATTTTTTCAGTCCACGGTCTAAAAAACCTTGCCCAGATTTTGGTGTAAAAATTCTACTTTATTTTCAATTTGTCAGCAAACGTGAAGCTGACAGACGACCAAAAAGTGAGAGAGACTGAGGGGGAGACGGAGAGCTATTAACTTATTAGTACAACGTGGCGTATGAGCAACTTGTTGAGAGAAATAAAGTCATGAGAAGAGGAGGAAAGCCTGAGCAAGGACATCAGGGCATAAAAAACAATGACAGCTTGTCAGGCTTATGGCACGCGTGCTACACCTGTCACACACACACACACGAATACATATAAAAGTTCGCTACTGTTTTTTTTTGGCACTTGCTAAATTTGGTCTGGTTTTTAGGTTAAGAATAAATGGGATCAAGACTCACATTTGTACAAAAGTTAAAGTACTGAGATAAGAAAGATTTATGTATTTTTTTCACAATTTCCATTTGATTTTACCTTGATTTCTTCCTGTGTACCTTAAGTCAACTTTTTAACAAAAATCATAGCATACTTTTAAGCTAAAAATATTTTATGCTTATTTTTGGTCAGATCTTTAAGTCGTAAACAATTTTGGCCTTACAGACTTTGCCCAGAAGAGCATCTTTTGGTAGACTCCCAGTTTGAAACTTTTTTCGCACTCACCTTATTTTTATCGCTACGACGACGCCTTGTCTGCCGCCAGCCTTGAAGCACACACATGCTCACTTACACCTACCCCAACTTTGTTTTTCTTCTCACACGCGCGCGAATATGAGAAATATGCTCGCCATTTACATTTATAATATTTTTTCCACCCCCAACTAAAAATTTCATTAAATTGTGGATTGTAGGCAACGCCCTTGTGTTGAGGCTTAATATTTTAACAAATTATTCACAGAAAATGTGTAGGGAGTTGTTGATGCATATTCAAGCCTTTGTCTTTTTTAATGACCAGAAAAGAACAACAAGAAAAATTTCAAAATGTGCCTTGAACTTTTGTCTAAGGAAACTCGAACATCAGGCAATTCCCCAAAAAAAAGCTTAGCCAGGTGTAAAATATAAATAGCCCAAAAATGACAAAGCGGACACCTCTCTATCCCCCCTCCTTTCTCTCTTTCCCTGCATTTGATCGCCGTTATGTGCCCGGCATTGTCAAAAAGCAACTTACCTGAAAGAAAATTGGATGAGATTGGGCAGGCATGGATGGGACAGAGAGAGAAAGAGAGTTATGAATGCCTGTGGCTGGTTACTGTCATTTGTTAGACGTCAGCAGGAGAAGCTAGGGAATGGAAAGTTTTTGTTGTGCTAAAATATGGGAAAACACAAAGACCGGGAAAATGAGAAAGAACACCAGAACTGAGCCTCATTACAAAAAGTTAATGAGACGCAAAGAAAAAGGAACAGGCAGGATATAATTAATTTTAAGAATAAACTAAAATATAAATGGTAAACAAATAAAACATAATATTTGTAATGTTTGAGGTCATTGAAAAACGGTGGATTCTTTTTTGTTTCTCAATTTATTCGGAGCTCACATCGGGGTTCGTCTTCAGGGGGCTAGTAAATATCATTGAACAGATATAAGTAACAAGATTTTATCCAACGAAAAGTAAAAAACATTCTAACCTATACATTACTCTTCATATTGATAAACAGTGCAGCCATGGTAAATGTTTGCTTGTGAACTATTGCGATTGGATTTTTTCCGAGTACTGTGTATGTGACCGGTTTATATGTTGAGGTCTGTTCAGCGCGAGATTTTGTGGTTTCTTTTCAAATACTTTTAATAAAAGTCTTAATAATATTGTGAGCAAAATCATTCTTGTTCAGTATATTTTTAATTTGGCCAAAATTCTCATTTTGGAAAATTGGACCACTTGTATGCTTTTATTAACATGAGATATTTTTAAGAAAAAATCCAAGACATTCATAAAAATATTTTAAAATAATTTTGTAAAATTGGAAAATAAGTTCTACCCATAAATATTACATCAAATTTAATGCTTATACTCGGAAGAAATACAAATTTAATTAGTAGCAGTCCTATTTAAATAAATTTTTGTGCCGGACAAAATTTTTAAAAAATTTACTTGTGACACTATTATTTAAAGTGTACTTAAAAATTAGTACGAAGCGTTCTAGAGTAGAAAAACAACTGTTAATATAATTAAAATAAGAACAAACGTTCTTGAATCAAAAATACTCCGTACTTTCACTGAGCCCAAAAATTGAAGAAAAGATTTTACTTAGTTCAAGTACAAAATTTCTTGGATTAAGGGCAAAATAGACTCACTATCACTTTGGTTATCGAGTGAGGATAGATTTCTGACCTACAGTATAAACTTCTTTTTCTTTTGGTGAATTCAGTTCCTCTGGATTTTTATAATATACAGAGACCTAGCTTCAAGTACAAATTGGGAAAGCTTTAGCTTTGTTTACCTCTTTTTATTTTGTTTCAAAAATTTTTTGGGGTTGTCTGTAGAATTTATTAGATTTCTATGAAGAACATTTTGCACTTAGTTCAAGAGTAAATCAGCAGCCCGACCATAACAAACTAATAGTATGACCAAAAATATAATATAATACTTCGAAATGTACTTAAAATATACAGTCTTGAAACAAGTACTTCAGGATTGAAAAAATCTTGCTTGAAATAACAATTTTGTACTTAAATAAAGCATTTTCGTACTTACCGTACTATTAACATTGTTTGTACTTGATTCAAGTACAAAGTTCTGAGTTATTTTTCTGAGTGCATATGCATCCAAAAACCAGGCCTAAGGCCTAATTTCTTATACGCTCTGGACTCGGAGAAGAAATAGAGAGTTTCATACATCTTGATCCAATCAGAAATGTTTGATGTTGAAGGTACGATAAGAATGAAATTGATTTATACAAGTAGTTTCATAGCTTGATCTAAGTATGAAACATTCTCAAATCAAGAAAAATAGAGGCAAGCTAACTTTGGCCCGACCGAAGTTTATATACCCTTGGAGCTTGATATATGCCTTACAGTTTGTATGGCAGCTATACTATATAGTAGTCCGATTTCGAAAAGTTTTGGTGAAATTATGTGAAATCATTAAAAACTTATAAATTCGAGCGTTGGGAGCGAAAGCACTAAAAACAAAAAAGTTTTTCTCACTAAACCGATTCAACCGATCGTTCCTATGGCAGATATATGCTATAGTCATCCGATTTAAACCACACTTAGCAAAATTGCGTGGTTGCATAGAATATTGATCAGTAACAAGTTTGGGAGGGATAGCATTGAAAACAAAAAAGTTGTTCATACTAAGACGTTTTTTCAAAACTATCTTTTGTACGGCAGCTATACTATATAGTTGTCTGATTTTCATAAAACTTAGTGAAGTTATGTGAAGGCATAGAAAACTTATAAATACGAGATTTGGGGACGATTGCGTTGAAGACAAAAAAGTTTTTCTCACTAGAACTACTTTTTCGACCGAGCATTTCTATGTCAGCTATACGATATAGTCATCCGATCCGGCCGATTCCGACAAATGTGCAGCGTATTTGTACTAAACGACTTCGTGCAAAGTTTGGTTAAGATAGCTTTTAAACTGACGGAGGAAATAGCATAGAAACAGACGGACAGACGGACATGGCTATAGCAACTCAGTTCGCATGCTGATCAAGGTTATATATACTTTATGTGGTCGGAGATGCTTCCTTCTATGCGTTACAAATATCTGAACAATTTTTATATACCCTCTTCAAGGGTATAACAAGAACAGAAACTTTGAAATAGTAAATGAAATATTTATTCGGGGCGATACTTCAATGTCTGCCATTCACATTTTAAAGCTTATTTCATGTAAGCTCCAATTTTGGCAAACTTTTTCCAGCATTTCGGCCGATATCTCACCCATGGCAGCTGTTGACTTCCAGGTCTGCAATTGTGACTGGCTTGTCCCTGTACACGAAAGACTATACGTAGCCCCATAAAAAATAGTCTATCTGGGTCAAATCACATCTTGATGGCTAATGGACTGGTGCTAAACATGAGATTAATTGCTCACCAAACTTGCCTCTCAATTGGTCCATGGTTTGAGTGTCTCGTAGCATGTGGCACCGTCTTCTTGAAACCATATGTTAACCAAGTCTACTTCTTGCAATTTGGGCAAAAAAAAGTCGTTTATTATCGTACCGTACTTTGCTCCATTGACCGTAATGCGATTTTCAATATTTTTGATGATGCCGCCGTTCCACAAACCGCACCAAACAGTGCATTTTTCAGGATGCATTGGTAGCTCTTAAACAGACTCTGGCTGCTCTTCAGACCAAATTCGGCAAATCTGTACAACAAGGAATACAAATGACGAAATTATTGAAAGAATTTTATTCCAATGTCTATAGTATTCTTGGCTTGCAGACGATAAATAGATGCGGAGTGGGCTTACCCCCAGGAACGCAAAGTACATAGCTTCACGCTGAAATTGAGAACGAATTAAAATTCTTGAAAATTCGAAAACGAATAATTTTTTTTTTTCAAGAGCGCTCGCACTTAAATTATTCGTTCTACTTTTTTCTTAGTGTGAGATCGACTGTAGCTTTCAAATTTTCAGTATGTATAATGATAATACCTTTCCACATTCACAGAGACCAACCCCTATTTCGAACTAAATGGAAAGTTTCCTCTTAGAGTAGCTGTCGCTACTTTTCCCACCCCCAGAACCATAATTAGACAATTAATTTAGCCAATTAATTTAATAGTAACCCGAGTTACCAACCAACCCCCCAGCGGCACCAGCTAATAGACAAATATCGAGTATTTCAAAGAGATGGTCAAGTTCAGGACGGGCTAAATTAAGCATGCAAAGCACAGCCTGAAAATGCCAGAGAGCGCGAGAAAGAGATGGAAATGGAAATCCATAATGCTGATGACGGTCTTAAGTGGCAAAAAATAAGAAAAACACACACAAAATAAAAACAGGCTATTTTTGGGGGTCTGCAAAAACGGCAAATGATTTTGCTGCCTCCTACACGTGCGCGCTGCTTACTTCTACTTGTTCCTTTCAAGGGCATATCTCTCTCTTACTGTTTGTATAATTTTTTTGTGTTGTTGTTGGATATTTCCATGTGTCAAATGCATGAGCAGGGAAATGTGTGTTTTTGTATTGAAAGTTTTGACGTCAAAGCTATAGCGACACGGAGAGAGAGAGCTGCCGTAATCAATCAGTTTCCACTTCCCTTAAACAATTTAACTAATTTCTTTTCATTTTATTTCTCTTTCTAGGTAAGCTTTAAGAAGTCGTCCCCAGCTAAACTGGAATCTCCTCAGGCTAAGTCTCATCATTTATGACACAATTATTTCAGTTTATGTCAAAATTTTCTTAAGCAATTAAAGGCTCCTTTCCTTGTCTCTCTCTCTCTTTTGTTTTCCTTTTTGTGCTTTGTAAATATTTTATGTAATGCCTTTGCAATTTGCTGTGAGCTGTTGTCATTTTTCATTTTTCCTTTGTGCGTCTACTTTTGGGGCATTAAAGTGAAATATGGCCAAGCTTTACTTTATTTTTAGACAAATGCGGGATATTTGTGTGTTGTTTTATTGAAGTTTCATTTGTGGAATTCCCCTCCGCTCTAAATGATGAGTCATCGCAAGGGAAATTGCATAGTCATAGACTACATAATTTGCCTGTCAACCGGCCTAGTGGTGTATGCAATCAAAAAATGGGCTTTAATTGATTTTTGCCTCGTTTGGGTTGAGTTGTACAAGTCAATGACTCACACACACACATACAGAGTCACATCCTGCTGAAAATTCTAAATTGCATAAATTGTGTTTCCCCAACCCCCCCACCCCTTTTGCCACGCCCACTTTGTGCCTGCAGGCCATTTGTAAAATTGATTACGCGCATAAATTGAAGCAGACGACGATGGCGACGACCAGGAAGATGAGAAGGACCTAAAACATGCTCATCTAGTCTGTATAGCATACTTTTAGGCTAGTTTTTTTTGCTCGTTCTTTTTCTTTTTAATTATTGTTAAGAAAAAGCTTTAACAAAGTTATTAGTCAATTAAAGGCTGAGAAATTTGGATACTAATTTGGCAGATTCTGCGCCTGTTTCTAAGTGTGTGTGTGTGTGTGTACCAACATGTTATTGTATTGGCTAACGGCATACATTGCCATAATTATAACAATTTGAAATGCCTACGAAACATGCGAATTAGGCGTGCTATGCTGCGGGTCCCATCAGGGGAAATGAAGCAGACTTCTATATACAGCACATACACAAACACAGTTCTCAACTGCAGCACAGGCGACAAATGTGTCAAGAACGGAATGAAATATCATTTGAATTTTATTGGAAAAGAACCAAAGTTCTTTCAAAGTTATATTGTAAAAATGACTTAAATTGCTTTCAGTTGGCTCAAAATGCTCCCAGTGAGGCTCCCACCTAGAGTTTGCCAATTAAGAGTTGAAGTTCCCCGATTATAACTTTTCCCATTATATTGGTCAAAGCTTCTAGTCGCAAATGTCCGAAAACGAAACCCAATGAGTAAAAAAACACTTTTAGTTCTGCCTTTGTTTCTTGCCAATCTATTCAGATAGCTTAGAGGTGTACAGAATCAGCTTACGGCCGCGTAGTGAAACAACAAGAAACTCAAGATGTAGAAAGATAAAACAGATTTTTGTTTGTGTTCGTATGTGTATGTGCTCGTGAATGTGTGATACACACCAAAGCATTCGCAGCCAACAACAAAATCTTTGCTAAAGACGACGCATAGACATCTTATGTTGTTTTGTTCGAACTTGCGAGAACCTTTTGGAGACAAAGAGAAGAGAAGAGAGAACACATATGAATCCAGCCATTACATAGTGCCATCTGCTTTACTTTACCATATCAAGAGGGCATTACTACACAGAAAAAAAAGATCCCCGCAGACTGGATATTCAAAATATCCACTTTTAGATCCATTTTTTTAGATTCCTTTATACATTTTTCAGCTCCCTTGGATAAAGAATAAAGATCAAGAAGTATGTTTTTTCTTAAAGTATATCCTTTTTAAACGTAAATAAATCGACTTCGAAAATATCCAATGGATCCTAAAAATTTTATTTTAAATTGTCTTCCTACCCGTTTAGTTCACATTTAGGCACCTTTATTAGGGAGCCTGCATTAATTTGTTTACATTGAAAACAAACAAACATTACACAAAATTTGATAGAATATATGTATTCTCTAAACCATCGTCGTTACTTTTGTTAATTTGTCTTATGTCGTCTCATTGTACTTCTTTCGTTTTGTCAAATGTTTCTTGTTATTTTCTCCCACTATCGCCGCAGCGTCCATGTAGTGTACAATGTCAGTCATGTTCTCTCTCTCTTTTCTATGTCCAGCACTTGAACATTTTTAAAATCATCTGAGTGATTGCTGTGGTTGTTTTTCGCATCTCCTTTATGCTCCGCTATCCTAGTCGTAAGTGATCGTTTTGTCGTTTCAATGTATACGCCGTAGCAAGCCTTTCCTTATTCTCCCTTACATGCTATTTCGTACACAACATTCTGTTGTTGTTCTTTCGCTATATTGTCTTTTGTGTTCGTAAGGCTGGAATGACACTTGCTTGTTTTACCGACAATTTCTAGCAGCAATTTTGCTCTTATGGGAATCTAAATGTGTGAGAGCGAGATAGACAGTTCTTGAATTCGCCGCACAATAAATTGCTGCTGGGGGCAGAGCAGTCGGCAGAATTGTTTTCGCTAGATACAATATTGTCGCTAGACAACAATTTGCTGTGGCTGCTATGTTTGATTATTTATTTAGCTATATAAATTTACTTTTAGCATTTCAATTATAAAAATTAAGTTTTTGTGTATGTATTTATTATTTTTCTAAAAATAAATAAAAATATTTCCTTCGAAAAAAAGCCAGATGACCAATAGGTTGCGCTTCTTTTGTGAATAAAACCTTCAAACCCCAATGGATATGGTTACATAAGGATGTGCTTCCTTTTATACGCTAAAAACATAAGAGCGACACATCCTCTGCAAGATATAAAATGCATTATAAAATAGGTTGTCTTCAAGATGGCCCTACGCACCCAGCACCTGGGATACCCATTCTTAGATGACCTGGTTATCTGCGCCTAGAATACCTGGCCGTCAACACCCACTTGACGCACCCCATCCACATCCACCAAACTCCATTTCAACCCACATCACAAAGAGCCATAAGGTCTTAACTTGATCACGGCGTCAGCCGAGCAGCCTTTTTAATCTAACTAATCTATCCTGTCATCCTAATAAAACATATTACATTTTTTACATTCAAATGTTAAGCTAAATCAGATGTCAACAACAGCCAGTGTGACCTTTTTTGTTCAAAATAACAAAAAAGTCGGGTGGAAATACTAAATTCTCAACCATATTCAGGATTTTTTTGGTATGTTATTTAAAAATTCGCCGAACTCGCCGTGTTCGTAATATTCGCCCGACAATTTTGCTGCTAGAAATTGTCTGTAAAAAAAAGCAAGTGTCATTCCAGCCTAAACAGTTTCTTTGTGTTTGTGTGGGCTTTGTTAGATTTGAATGTTTTCTCGGTATTATTTTTGCAATTGGGTTCATTGATCTTTGCTTGTGTGGTGTTCGTTATTAGCCTTTCGATCGGCTGCTACGGATAACTATTTTTTCTAAGTTTAATCTTTATTTAGGGCCTGTATCATGTGTCGCTTAAGGTGTATGCTTTGTTAAGCATATTCTTTGCTGTGTTGATTTTCTGGGACATGGGCTGATTTCAATGAAAACTCATTATTCTCACTGAAACTATGTTTTTGTGTACCACTAGAACTTTAATTTTCCGTCGTTTACTACCATTACTTACTTCCATTGTGGACATAATCCTTTGATGTTACTTGTTCAGTGTTTCTAGTATAGTCTGAGAGTCTTTTTTCCAACAACAATGAATGCGTGGCGTGCGCATAGGCTTAGCCCCTGAACTATTTACGGTTCTAGGTCCTTAAACTATTCAAGGCAAATAATTTGCACAAATTTTGTGGAAATGGGGCTCAAACTGGTGCAGATTAGGGAACTTTTTGGTTTTATTTGATCAACTTGTTTACGTATGGATAAAAAGCTTTTGAAACCAGGTCTAAAACAGATTCGTTGGAATCCCTGGTATGAAGTCATTTCAATTTTGGCCAAATTTACTTGCCCATGGATTTTCAAATTCTTGTCGCCTGGACCCGCACAGCTTCATTACTGAGGTTGGTGGAGGAGGAGCTCATCATTTGAATGCGTATGGGTCAGTCGTCAGTAGCATTACACCAACAAACACACACACACACACAAACAGCCAGTGAGAGGGAAGACGACAATGCAAATTAGTAATTTACACGCTAGCATCAAACATAATACACAAATGTGAAACGCCCTGTTGCCGTTCCAATTCCCCATTCCCAATCCCGTTGCCATTCCCATGTAGAGCATACATAATGAGCCTATGATTATGGCCAAACTGCAATTAGTAATTGAGCATTTTAAGCATTTCTGCTCAATCGCTAAATACAAATTCAATTTAAGATGGAGCACTAAAATTTGATTTGCTGCAAAAATGTTTAATATAAGAAAAATGTAAGAGATGATGAAGATGATGAGAATGATGACGCCTGTGAGTTCAATGAACCAGGCCAAGCGCAGGAGTTAAGCAAGGAGGCAGACACTGACGACGACAGCAGCAGCAGCAGCAGGAAGTTAAAGGCCCAAGGCAACGATTGCTGGCTTTTTGGGATATTTGATGATTGCACAAGAAGGTGATGAGTTATTCAAAAAGCATGTGCAAAGTGTCAGAAGAAATCCAAAATGAAATTATGCAAGCCGCCCAGGCGAGAGATGAGATGAGATGGGATGGGCTGGGATGGGTTGGGGGACGAAAGATGATGCCAATTTGTGTTATAAAATAAAACGTACGAGTAGACGTTGGGCAGCTGTGACCTGCAGGCAAGGTCCAAAATCAAAATAAAAAAAAAGGGCAAGCAGCTCTGAAAAGTTATTTTAATACTTGAAAAGTTTACCAGTAAAATATGGAAAATAAAATGAGCTCAGCTAGTAATGGCTAGAGTTCAATTTGACATGCTCACCTGGAGGTCCCATAAAACTTAACTATATCTTCCATTTTTCAATCGAAACAGATCAAAGCCAACCCAATAATTATCGTTTAGTTATGGCACTTTTTTTTATTTCTTCAACTCACTTTAAGTGCCGACACGAATTCTTCTTCTTCAACTCATAGACACACGCACATGATAAATGATTTTCCATTAACTGCCATTCAACGAACGAAAAAAAGTGCAGGAGTACAGAAAAAAGGGGAGAAGCAGGAATCTTGTCTGCCCCAGACCAGACGCGCATGCTGGCATTTTGTCATCCATCATCAACGTCTTACTATTCTCGCCCTTTTCCCTTTCTTTATCTCCCGCCCTTATCATCCACATCATTGGAATTACTATTATAACTTTTCTTTTCAATTTGTTTTGTGTTGAAAAAAGAAATTAGTTTAACCCAATTTCAATTGAAGAGCGCATAGATCATAAAATATGTTTTGGTAATTTGAAACCAAAAAGGTCACACCAGAATGCATGCACTTGATTTTGATAAATGGCCTTTCCTTTTTTTCGTCCCTTTTTGCGTTTCTTAGTGGATGTCGGTATTTGACTTTTAATTCCAGGTCTTGAACCGCTAGGCTAAGAGGTCATTTTCGTGTGCCAAATGAGAATTTTCTTAGCTATAAAACAATTTCCCAATTAATTTTAAAATTTTTTTAACTTAAATATTCTACTTCAAACGAGAAAACTCTATTTATATGAAACTTATTGAGACATAACCCTCACATATAGCAAGATTGCAGAGATTACAGTTCTGCAGTTCTAAATCCGTTTTCGAAAAGTTTCCAATTGAGGCCCTATTAAAGGAGCACTGTCGCTCATTTGGAACACGCCTTCAAAGGCGTGGTTTCTAAATGAATGACAGTTCACTGTATCGCTTCTTGTAGTCCCCAAATGCTTAATTCGCGGACGAAACGATTCTATGAAGTGTAAACAACATAGTTTTTGTGTGCTTCGAATATTGTGCCAAAAAAAAAAACCATTTGCGGGAAATTTTACACACTAGTTGTTCAGAAAAAAGTTTTTAGCCGACTCAAGGTCGTAAAAAAGGTTTACAAAACTTTTGTACCGAACTATTACATCCTCGAACTGTATGACGGAAAAGAGTATGTAGTGGCAGCCCAAACTGACATTCAGCAGGCCAAAGGTTTGCTCTCCATGATCAAGAAACTCCTTACGTCCCTACTGTATCTTCTTCTTGGTAGACAGAACCTTTGAAAAAGCACAAAACGAAACGGCATCCCAAACAAGAACCATTCGGGCTGGTGTAACACAGGGTAGCGGGTCCTGCCCTTCGCTATACTCCCTATTTACTCACGTAGCGTTCCGCTCAAAAACACCGAGCAGCTTCTTATCGCAACATTTGCTGACGAGACGGCCATACTTGAGCGCAACTCAGCCACAGATGTCCTTCAAGAGTACCTGAATAAGTTTAGTAACTGGGTCGCCCGGGAGTATTCTGGCACAGTCAGCTTATGGAGCCTAAAACAGCCCATAAATGTAGTGTCCTCTATTCCAAAAGATCGAAGACACGATTGTTTCAAATGAGATTATAGTTATTTCACTGAATTGCGTATGACTATATATTGGATGATTATAACTTCAACTTTGCTAGACGATATCAACTAAGTTACTGCTGACAAGTTACTTCGCATTGCCCGCGGTAGAGATCCACTCATTCACACATATTTACGGAGAGAAAGAAAGAGAGCGGATTAATAAGTGTGACCGTCCTAATTTACAAGGCTATTCTGGCTCTTGTATGGATATACGGCCAACAAATTTATGGAATCGCGTCGAAGTCTCACCTGTCAAAGATTTGAATGGTCCTTGGGCGCATTACGGGAGTGGAATGGTATCTGAGAACCAGGGATATTGAAAAAGACTTTAGAGTTCCTACGGTACCTGAACAAGCTATCACACCACCCCATCAAACTTGTTAAATAAATGCTAAGAAGACGCAGAATCCAAGGTGTTTGTCAAAGGAGAAGTTTAAAGAGAGTCTTACCCAATGACCCTTAACTCTCGGCGATTCTAGCAGAACACCATTCACTAAATACTTGCATTATACAATATAGAGGAAAAAATCTTTTGAGTTAACAGTTGGGCTTTTGGTTTTGTTGGACAAATTAGGCATGTCTTATAATTTGTTGAACTCTGTAGTGTAATAGTAAAGTTCAAGTTTCAAACATGCAAATCCACTTCCACTCTCCAATAGTGGTCGCTTTTTGCAGGCTGTCTGAAAAACACGGTCGCCTTCGGACTCGATGATAATGTGAAATGAAATGACATTTCACCTCTGTTTTTATACCGGTTACTCGTAGAGAAAAAAGGTATACTAAAGTCGTGCAAATGTATGTAACAGGCAGAAGGAATAATTTCCGACCATATAAAGTATATATATTCTTGATCAGCATCAACAGCCGAGTCGATATAGACATGTCCGTCTGTCCGTCCGTCCGTCCGTCCGTCCGTCCGTCCGTCTGTATGAACACCTAGATCTCAGAGATGGTAAGAGATAGAGGTTTGACATGTATAGGACAAATGCTTCTTTTATCTGCACGCAGATCAAGTTTATTTCAAATTTTGGCCACGCCCCCTCCCGCCCCCGCAATTCGGAAAAAACGTTATATCTCCTACAGTTTTAAAGACAGACGATTTGTACCTTCTAGAGATAGTTAGTAATTAGCAAAATGAATAAATTTGCTGAAGAAATAATAAGGATCGGATGATCGGTTCTCTAGTTATGAGCAAAAATGTGAAAAATAGCCGAGCTAAAAAAGTGTTGCATACTTTTCAGATGTTCACCCTTAGGAACGCAGGAACACTGTTTAGCATGTTTTTTTATGAGTAACGGGTATATCGAAGTCGGTTAGAGCCGACTTTAACTTCCGCTCTCGTTTTTCACTCTCTTTGTACAGTTATTTTTATAAGACTCTTTACTCCTTAGAATTTTCCAAAAGTGTCTTTTGCGCATGTATGTGTTGTGTTCCTCATTTCGCTGTCAGTTTTCTCATTTTACTTGCTTAGTTGCGTACGCTTAGGTGCTGAGAGCCGAACGAAATTATCCACATCATCATATTCTCTTATCGAGAACTATGAAACCGAAAACAGGACAAAAACAAAATCAAGTGTTCCTTTGAGATAGTGGGCGACTCTGTAAAATTTGTCCCTGTCCTTTCGGTTAGTAGACAGCATAGAAAAAATTGGTTTAACATATTTAGCATGTTTTGATAGCGCTTAATGAACCCAAACAATATTTTTTGTGACTAGCTGCAATTCAAGAACTTTTTGCACTTGCCATCGGCGAAGACAATGCTAGCTTAGCAGACCTGACAGACCTAAACAGTGCACAGAATGGCACAGCTCTTGACTTGGCTTAAATAAAGTAATTGTGGTCCTTATTTAAAGTAAAAGCGTATTTTTGTCTTAAATTATATAGGGAATAATTTTTACTCTCCTTAATTTAGCAAAATCTCTTGGTACTGATTTTCAAATATCTTGCTTATAAGATAAATATTAAAGAGATTAAGGGATAATGATTAATTCCTCCTAAAAGTCGTGTCAAAAATTTCTTTAACAGCGTTAAGCAGAAAATATCCACTGCAGGGCAAAATGCATTTTATTTTGCTTTTTGCTTTGAGCGAAATATCGAGCCAAGCAACGGGTCACTATATTCCCACATCTGGGCTATAAAATAATTAAAATAAACAGTCCTTAAAAAATCCCACTTAAACTAAGAGCATTTACTCAATCTTGCCGAAAGTTACAATCGCTTTAGATCAGATTATACATTTTTCTCTTTCTCATTTTGGATAAGCAATTTATTTTTGTCTGTTTATACATACATAATCCCTCCCTCATCTGTTTGTTTGTTTTCATTCCAAAAAAACTTTTTACCATAATCGTCTCATTATCATTAACATTGAAGAAACAAAGTCTCGCTTCACACATTATACATGCAAATTGCAAACGCGCCTTAATGTATGCCACAAAAATTACGTGTAGATGAATGCTGCTGACTCACCAATCAGACACACAACCACACCGAAAAAATCCCAAAAAAATAAAAAGATTAACGGCAGGCAACTTTTTACCCGAAAGAAGTTTGCCAGAATTTTTGGGTAAAGAAAATGCTGCTGCGCAATTTGGCTGGAAAGCAAAAACCATAACAAAAATATTTTTGCAGATTTTGTTTGTACTGCACACTCTCAGACGCCAAAGAGAATGAGGCAGACAGTCGGCGACAAAGACTATGGCAATGGCATCATAAAATCCTTGCTGCCTGGCGACGCCTCTGAGTCGTCGTCGTCGTCGTCGCCGTCGTCCTCCCCCAACTTTTTTGCAAAATTTAACATTGTCTGTTGCTTGACCTTTTTCGGTTGCTGTGGTTAATTTTTTTTTTTTCAGAGTTTATATCAATTGATAGACACAATGCTGGCTGCTTTACCTACTTGAAGTAGGCCCAAAACATTCCATTGTTTTGCAAATATTTTTAGTTCATTGAACCTGTGCCTCCACTTTAGTGTTGGGGTTTTGTCTTATGCTTTGTCTTTGACCTTTTTGTCTCTAAATCGCCAACTTCAACTTTATAATGCGTGACACTTGACTTGCAGAAGTAGGCGGACGGAGTTGAATGGGCCGATTAGCTAGGAGTAACAAAGTGTAATTCTGACACAGATTACATTTGCTGCATTGCAAGAAGCAAGAGACACAGAATACCTCGAATATCTGTTTATATTCTACTAGCTTATAACCGCGCCATTGCTAGCATTTGTACACTGAGAAAAAAAGTATAGTTTTGATGATATTTAGGATATTTTCGGTATCCATTTGGACTGGATAGTTAACAATCCTTTTTTGGGATCCATTCGATATTTTAGAAATCGATTTATTTTCGCTTAAAAAGGATATATGAGAAATAAAATATTTCATTGATAATTATTCTCCATCCAAAGGAGCTGAAAAATGTGAAAAGGATATTTATAAAAATGGATCTTAATGTGGATATTCAAATATCCATTCTACGGGGATCTTTTTCTTCTCTGATTATATGTAAAATTTCCTAAATTTTTAAGTCTCAAAAAAGATTTTCATACAACAGTTTCACTCTCAATTTCCTAGTTGCCATATTTCTGTATGTGTAGCTCAACAACTAAAATCTCTCCCAAACAATCTTAACAATGAATTTTCCACCCAAGAACGTAAATTTTAAGGTAGATTGATATTCAGTCATTGATGAAATTTCATAAACATGTTTTAAAATGAGTTCAAACCTAATCGGATAAAAACAAATGGTCTTAAATAGACTCGTAAAAACCCAAATTTAAGATTACGCAGCGGCTGAGCTAAATGTTAAGCACAGCTCCTATGTCATATTCTCCTATTTTTCCTATTGTATTGGAAATAAATTCAGTGCGTAACGAAACCTTTTCTCGGTATCGAGGATTCGTGAAGTCGTAACATTGGGGCTAGATTTTCCAAAGTTTTAACATCATGTTTTTGATATTTTATTATGTAAAACCTTAAAAACTTTCGCCCATACAACCTTGACCACCATTTTCATATAGATCTTTCAAAATTAGTTTGAGCCTGAACAGTTTTCCGCGAATTTTTTATAATTTCCGACAGAATTTTCTGCTTAGACTCACTCAGTATAAGGTAAAACTGTCGTGAAAAACTCAGCTTCCTATCTTTTTTGGTTTAGGCTGTGCGTCAACAATCAGTCAATCAGTCAATTAGTCAGGTTGACCTCATTTATATTGTAAACTTTAAAATTATTTGCAAATAGCCTCCAATATGTACATATCTGAGATTTGGATAAAGACTCACTTTAAAAGCGTATGAGGTGTGACTGACACTCGAAATTTTTCAGTCCAGTCAAATTCACACTTATTCAGGGATGTCTTGGAAATCCCTAGAGATTTTCATATAACGATTGTACTTCGTACTAAATTTGGACTGCTTTGTTTCTGAAGTGAAATGAATCAGACCGGCTACTAGAATTAAATCTAGTTGGCTTTGAGCAGGCGGTTTCAAATCGCTCAACTTTCATCTACCTGGCTTTGAGCAGGCGGTTTTAAACCGCTCAACTTTCATCATCAAATCTTAAAGCTTGGCATATAAGTGCCCCTTTACATACAAAGTCAAACAGTTTAAATATAATATGCTAACGTTGATACTAAAACCTGTAGAGATTTCTGGGACACACCCGATTGTCTTATTGGTATTTTTTCGACTGAGTGTCTTGTTTGAACGTCTGTCAAATTGGTTGCTTCTGCGTGTTGATTTCGTCTTCGACACACTATGAATACATGGATATGCGTAGATTTCATAGCTCTCGCTCTCTCCATATTCTTCGAAATAGCAACGGTGAACGCCGTTAAGTTGTTGTTACTTTTGCTTATGGTTATCAAACGCACTTTTACGCGCACCACAAATGGGCCATGAGTTTTGTTAACCACTGAATACATTTGGAGACACACGAGTGTGAAAAATATAAAGTACAGTTATATCGATATTTTAGCGTTAAGGTATTTTAAGACGATGGTCTTACTGTATATATAGAATAGACGAGAAGTAGTAGATAACAGACAGACACACGGATGAGCGAAGAGAGAAGCTGTAAATGAAATGTACAAAACAAACCCGTATTGACATTGTAAATAGTAAACCGTGTGTAAATAAAAAACCGTCTAAAAAGTATAGAAATAAAAGCCCGAAAACCCGTTAAAAACTGTCCTTTACCAAATATATAAATATTCTAATATTGATTTAACACTAATTTTACATAACTTTCTTTTCCATTTTCCAGGGCCGTCACAGATCCGCGCGATGGACGTCGTGTGGCACTCAAAAAGCTCCCAAATGTGTTCCAATCGTTGGTCTCATCGAAACGTGTTTTTCGTGAACTGAAAATGCTTTGCTTTTTCAAGCATGAGAATGTAAGTGCACCACCCACCATCACCATTTTCCACTCCCTCCTGCTATCCTGCGAGTGCAAGAGAATTATAACTTTACATTTAATTACGCGTTTCGTTTGTGGCATAAAATATAATTGAAAAAAAATACACAATTCGATTATAGAGTGGGCAGAACAAAAGGTCTGCAGATGAAGCCGGATTGCCCGGAGTAATTCTTGATGAGTTTATTAACAATATATTTACAGTTCTTTTCCGAGTATTGGCCAATTTGTTATTATTGTCATTAATTAAATGTTTGTTATTAAAGGCTTAAAGCTTCGTTGCATTGAATGACTCACTAGATTTTATTCCGATTTGTAAATCAAAGTCACGAATTGTGTAAATTTGATATCATCGGAATTGTGACAGTTGCGCTTTTCTGATAGCCAAATTAACTTTTTCAACATAAATTGCAGCCGTAAAAAATTATTTTACCAACAAACAATCGCAACTAACACGCCCACCGCCTACTCTGGTGGCTGGAACACACCCTCTTAGTATTGAAAAATTTATGACTGCAACCAAGAATTGTCCATTATAATTCGTATTGTGTTGCATGCAAATTTGTTAACACAAAACCACAAAAAAAAAATTATTCCATTTATGGCACTGACTGAGGGTCAACAGCTTAACCAACAACAACTACAACAAAGTTGAATTGCACTTTTTTTTTGTTTTGTTCTATTTGTATATAATTTATGTATATTTAAATATCCATTTGGTTTATGCGTTATGCACGTGCAACAAAATCCATTTGACATTTGGCCCAAAATGTCAAATGATACAAAAAAAGAGTTTTATTAGAGCAAAATGTCAGGGACTTCGTTCATCTCATCTCACTTTATTCATTTAGGTTTTTTTGTGATTCGTTCAACGCTATTAGACACTAAATAAGCCGTGGGCTGACTTGGATGATGATGATGATGCCGCCGCCTGCCTACGCCTTTTGTGCTGCTTGGCTGCGTGTGAATTTCGTAATTCCCTCCGCTCGAGGAGAAGGCAAAGCGTTACACCTTACCCAATATGCAAATTTTCTATTAATATGCATAAATTGCTTTATGCAGGCGCGACTTTGTTGTCATCGCCTTAGTTGATGTATTTCCTGTTTCATTTCCTACTTTGACGAACACTCGAACAAGTGCAATTAACTTGAAAAATACCACGACCCAGACAAGTGTACGCATGTATGTGTATATGTGTATGTATGTGTGGGAGGTGACAAGGTCCTATAGGGTTGGGTCTGTGGCACGTGGCTGTAATTAGAAGTGGATAGATAGAGTAGCCTCAAAGTGAGGGGAAATGTAATCAACTTTGGTAAGAAAACACCAAAAATAAACTGATTATTTTCTACACATATGTGGGTTGATTTTTGAGAATTAATCATAAATATCATGTCCTCTAGGTTTACAATGAATTTTTTAAGCAGAGATAATTTTTAGACTAGCTAGCACATAATTTTAACAAATCAAGTAAGAAAGTTGATCAAGACCGAATCTATAAACTATGTACCCTGCAGTAGCAGCGGGGCAGAGAACTTTTTTTTGGTCATAACTTGACCAAAAGATGACACCATTGCTTGATTTTCTGTGGTTTTCTCCGTTCATCCAGCTCCAATCACAGATCCAAATATACAGTTTAATGTGCAAAAAACATTAAACAACTGCACATAACAAAAGTGCCCACAATACAACAAACGGATTCATTAAGAAGTGCATACACCCACAGGCCCAAGTACACACACAAAAATGCTGAATGCGTCTTGTGAAATAGTCGGAGCTCAGCATCAACTGCAGAGGATCAACCTATTCGCAATAGAACAGAAATCAACATCCATATATGAAGACGTTTTAACAGAGTTCAATGAGCTTCTTCGGCCTGCCTTGAATAGCCACTCACGAACTCTTGGTTCAGTCCAATCCACCTTCTCAAAAAGAGACCGGTGGCAACATCGACATCAGCCATTGACAACACATTTTCAACCAACTCGGCGCCACTCAGCTAAAATCTTAACGTCTAAACATCAACTAATGGTTCGAGTTTACAAATAAAAATCGCTCAAACATTTCAACAACATATGGACTCCAAGTTCCTGTGAAACAACCTGCCAAACATGCATTCAAGCAACCACAATATCCAGCCTCTTGAGCCTCCGATCATGGAGGCATGGTTATACAAGTATACAAGCCAGCATTTAGCGTAAAATTCCCTTATAACGCAGACGATTCTACGTATCGTTTAAACTTGGAGTGGCTGTGACTGTTCCAGTTCATCCAACTCCAATTACAGATCCAGTTCATCTATCTGGCTTACACATCACTAAGAACTATCGATGGTCGATACTCCCGCCATTTTTATCTGACGTCTCCAACTCACACACACCCGCTTATCTCTCCGCCTTTCTGTGACACACATTCTTACCGGCACCACGCCTTCTCTAATAAACCAAACTTAAACCTAATCCGTGACCGTTTCAAAACTTCCAAATAGATGGCGCTACTACTGCAACTGATTGGAACAGTCTTTTGGTAATAGCTTGAATATTGTTCATCCGATCTTTATTATTTCTTCGGCAAATCGATAAATAGTCCTGATTACTAAATATCTATAGAAGGCTTAAACCATATATCCAAGTTGCAAGGGCGGCAGGGGACGTGGCAAAAATTAAAGAATACGTTCACCGTATCTGAGATTTGTGCATTCATACAGACGAACAGACTGGCAGGTGGAGATGCCTAAATGGACTAGGCTGTTGATGCTGATCAAGAATATATATGTACATTTCAAACTCTTGCACTTTTTTTACCTATTAAAAGGACATAATGCTTCGGCCCTAGTTATATTTTAAACTACCTGAACCCGCCGTCCTAAAGGACCCTACCAATGTTTCTAGTCGCTCGTAAATTCCCTCCTGTCAAGTGGATTCTTAAAACATATCTCTCCCGTGCAACCAAATAGCGAATTTCGGGGCTGATTTCACAGCAGCATCAGCACTGCTTACCCATAATTGGGAACGTATAGATTCCTAAGTCTTTCCAAAAAATTAATTAATTCTTCTCTCCCTCTATTACCGCTCTCCACTCTTTGCTCTCCCCTACATAATTTGTACCAGAAATATCTAGAGATTTCTTTCCTAGTAAACACAGAAAGATTGTGATTTCACAGCAGCATCAGCACTGCTTTTCCATGATTGGGAACGTTTAGATTCCCAATTAGAAGGGGGGTTTTCCCCCTTTTTCCCCACCGCTCTCCACTCCTCCCCCGTTGCTCTTCCACCGCTCTCCATTCATTCCCCTTCTCAAACCCCCGTCACCCTGCCCTATCATTTCATTCTTTGTGTATCTTAGTAATTGGTATTTTGTTCTCTCTGCTCACTTGTAACCTTTGTTCCCCCCTCTATACTCCCTCTCCTTTTCTCATTAGTTAAATGCTATTTTTTATGTAACACATGTATCTCATGTCTCTGTCTCAGGGAGCCAGCAGCTTAGCTGCTGAGAGCTAAGCTTGCAGCTTAGTCCACGATATTGACTGATCGCCACAGCTCAGTTATATGCTGCATACTAACTTTTCTTTGTCGTTTTCACCCACTTCGCTGTACAATTTTGAAAGTTTTCTTCATTATTGCACTTATGCAGGCGTGCAAGGAAAAAGGATATGCAGTTTTGGCTGCGGGTCAAAAATTGAATGTCAGTCCGTCAGTTAGTCAGTCGGGACTTCAGATTTAAAGGAATAGATTTATGCGAAATCCTTGCTTGGTTTTTACTGGTATTTTAAGTTATTAACTTCCACAGCAAAAAGCAGAGAGTCACTGATCAAATAAGAACAAAACGACCTACTAAAACTGATTTTATCCCTCCCCCCCCCCCCCCCCCCCCCCCCCCCCCCCCCCCCCCCCCCCCTCACACCCCCCCATTTCAAACACCCCGATACCCAATTGATTAAATAAAACTTTTTCTTTCCCCCCGTAATTTTCTACTAAAGTATTACAATTTACCTTTCAACGAATTCACGCCCATAATGTATCGTTTTCACATATGAAAATATTTAAGAAATGAACTTAAAATTTGGTATGGTTGGCTGGTTATATCAAGATGTTTTCCCGGCTGAATCTAAATCATCAAAACTTGATAATATTGTGTGTAAAATCTTAAAATTTCTTCATGCCAAACCAAAGCTAAGGTACTCCAATCTCACACACATGCACAGATTTCAGTTTGAGTGACAAGCCTGTGGCTGAACAGGCATTTCAAATTGCCTTTTGCGTTTACTTCTCATTCAGAATTCAGAGTGCTCCCCCCTCTCTCTCTCTCTCTCTCTCTCTTTACATTTTAACAAATCGCTGCAAAATGTTTGCCCCATTACGGGAATGCATTGTGGTTGTTGTTATTGTTGCCTTTTCAATTGCAAAATTTCAATAAAAGATTTTGCAACGTACGTGGCGCACATTTCAAAAGCATTTCGCCTGTCGAATCCTTAACCCTTCCCTGCCCCACACACTCGGATGTTGCTTCTGGCATCAATTGCATGCAAATTTGGTTATTATTTTGAGGGCTGCATGTCAAATTTGTGTATGTTTTCAATTGCCTTTTAGCAAAACCAAAGTGACAGTTTCCCACACCAAAGGCGTCGCAGCTGCGGGAAATAAAATAGAAACTCGTGTTTCCCTTCAAGGTTTTCCTAGATATTTGTTTGTGAACCAAATGGAAGAATTACTTTTAATTAGTTGAGCAGCTGCTGCTGTTTGAAATTTTTTAACTAGAAACTGAAACGCTTAGCGACACTTTTGCTTTTGTGTTCAACAAAGTATTTCAAGTGAATCGCCAACAAGGGGAGGAAGTTGTAAGATGTTGTAAGATGTTGGTGGACCAAAGTTCAACCGCAAGAACAACAACAACCACAAGTTTTACCAGCTGCAGGTAGCACAGGTAAAGTTTTAAGTTTGCCTTAGATTAACAAATTGGTTTTGCACTCAAGGACATGGGGTAAGGCATTAATTTTTCGGTTTTGGATTGCAATTGCCCAGTTAAAATGTTAACTAGCCGCAAAGCCAAACGCACGTGAGACCCCAAAAGGTAATAACAACAAGAAAATTACGCGCCTGCGCAGTGAAGTGAATGAAATAAAAATGAACCAAAACCGAACTGAAGCCAGACTTGAGTTTTATATTTGCATACTCTTTGGTACAAAAACGGGCATGGCGAAAACACACAAAAAATATATAAATAATATAAAATAAATATTTTTTCTTTATTAATCATTCGAGGTTTTAAAAATACTTTAAAATATTTTTAAAAATTTTGTCTAGTCTCTGAAAACTATTTTTATTATTCCCCCAAGGGTATTTCAACTGCGACTTGCTTTTAGTTTTGCTGTTTCGTTTTTTTTTTCGAAACCGCAAGCTTAACAAATGCAGTTCGCAGTTCGCTAAATTACAGCAGCAGCAGGCAAAGAAATATTACAGAATTTTACAGGCAGCTAAAAACAAAGGCACAACCATCAGCAGAAGAAGTTGTGGAGGGTTTTTTTTTTTTGCGCAAATTCGTTTGCCACTTAAGACGACGACGACGTCGTCTGTTGGAGACTTGAAGACGGCGGCGAAACTCCTCAGTAAAGTCGTCGGCACTTTTTGTATATTTTTTTTTGTTTTGTTGCACTAAAAGTGCGCAAAATTGTTGAACTGCTTTGGTAACTGCCGACAGTCAGTCCAACATTCTGTTCTGTTCTCTCAGCAACATTGTGGCTGGCAACATTTTTTTTTTTTTTTTTTCGGCTACTTTACGCATTTTGTTTACGGCGGGAACTTGAATAAATATAATAAATTGATTTTAAAGGCGAGCTCGCCGAGTTTTGCTTCCTTTTTCTTAGATTTTTGATGTGATTGCAAGCAGTTCCTTCATCATTCTGTGACCGCAAGCAAAATAAATCAGCGCTTGTCTGGAAGTTTGTTGTCCCCCTTCTTTTTTTTTTCGTTCTCCGTTCTGGTGTCCATCAGTCAGTGGCGTGTCTGGTATCTTCCAACTCCTAAACGTCATCAACTGGTAGGGTAAGAGAGAGGGTCAACATGAACTTTGTGGCATTTAATGCCTGGCAGCGACACTTAACATGCAACTTGATTTTTATTTTGTACTTTTGTATTTTTATTACCATAGCATAATTTATGACTTCAAGTGTGGTTTAAGGTGTTAAACTTTAACTGCAATTTGTATCAAGATGTATATCTAACCGTGTTTGTATTTTTGTTTATTCTATTGCAGGTTCTATCAGCTTTGGATATTTTACAACCACCACATTTGGATTTCTTTCAGGAAATGTATCCTTTTGACATAAAAAACAAAACAAAACTAACCAAAAATTACAGGAAAACATTCTTTTTAACAAAAAAAAAAAATAACAAAAATCATAAGAAACAATCTCACTTTAATGCAATTAAAATACAATTCCAACTGATTTTTACACAGAGCAAAATAGGATCAAATTCATTTTGATTAAAGTGAACTTTTCAAAAATATAAAATAAAATCTTTCTGATTCAAAAAAATACATATCATTTGCTTAAATTGATATTTATTTGTTTCAGTATGATACTTAAAATGTTATAATGATATATTAAAAAATATCGATTTGTAATTTTCAACATATTAATTTGATATTTTTCCATATCAGAGTAAAATTAATATGAAAAAACTTAATTTTTTTACTATACTTACTTATAAAGGGTGATTTTTTAGCTATTATCCTTTTGGTAAAACTGGTTTAAACAGCTCACGCACGTTTCGTGTTTTGTTTCACTGTCAAACATCTTCAGTTTGGTCTATAATTTAACGATGAATCGTTTTACAAACGAACAACGCTTGCAAATTGTTAAATTTTATTCTAAAAATGCGTGCTCTGTTAAGAAAGTTCCTCGCACGCTTCTTCCATTTTATGGTCAGTTTAATCGACCCACTGAAGCGGCTATTCGGGCTATTGTGACTAAATTTCGAACCAAATATACATTGTTGGACATTAAACCACCAACATGCTTACGTAGAGTGCGAATTAAAGAAAATATCGCAGCTGGCCAGTGTTAATGATGACCATCAATTATCGATTCGTCGCCGTTCGCAGCAATTGGGCCTATATTACTCAACAACGTGGTCAATTGGCCGCCTAGATCGTGCGATTTAACGCCTATAAACTATTTGTTCCTATAGCTTTTAAAAAATCACCCTTTATAACCTTTTTAAGGAACTTTTAAAACACTTAAATATTTATACATTCCACGCCACTTAATTGGCACAGTCCTAGAAGCCCAGTGGCTCTGGACCAATATTGAACCTGTTCACTCTAAATCGGAATTGATTTTGATCTGAGAAAATAATTGAAACTATTTTATCCACTTAAAGAATTATTTATTTAATTATATGGCTTTAAAATTACTGAAATATGGCTCTGAACCACTGTAGAACCGGTCCAGTTTGGAGCCAGTCCAGAACAAGTCGAGGTGTAGGTCTATGTTAGCAACCCATAAATAAATTACTTTAAACCAAGGCTTGGTCCGGTGGGTCGTATCCATTATAAAGTCTAAGGTTCTGTTCGCGAAACCTTTCTTATGCTTAACGATCCTAAAGTTTTGGTTTAGATATTCTTAGATAGTTGACAAACTTTTGACTCTATCGACATATTAACATATGAACACTTCCAAAAAAAGGTCCACTTTTTTGTCACCTAAAAACGAAAGAGGTCTTAGTAAAAGTTATAAATTAAACCTATATAGACTTTATTTTACAGTAAATGTGTTTGATGGCCCCGTTCAACAGAATGGAAATTTCCATATTTTTGTTTAGGTGGACACATGCACTTTAACAAGCTTTTAAAAACGACATCCTGTACGCTAATAACCTGGGATTGGGAACAATAAATTGTGAAACTAGGGGCATCTAGTAGCAACTTCTCATACCCAGTTTTTCTTGATCACGTCAAGTTCGCGTTTAATGGGCACATTTATACAGCTATAACCTCTGTTGCGAAGAACAAAAATAGCGCAATATAAGTCGCTTATCATCCCAGTCCTGCAATACGGCGCAGAAGCATGGGCAATATCATCAGCGGATGAGGCGGCGATTGGCGTTTTCGAGCGAAAGATCCTTCGCAGGATTTATGGACCTTTGAAAGTTGGCGAGGATTTTCGCATCCGAAGGAATGACGAACTATATGAGCTCTATGGGGATACTAGTCTGGTCAAGCGCATAAAGCAACAGCGGCTGCGCTGGCTGGGATATGTTACCCGTATGGATGAACACGCTCCAGCAAAAATGGTCTACAAGAGGAATGCGAAAGAACTGGGACAAGGCAAGGTGGGACGACCACCTCTAAGGTGGGACGACCAGGTGCGGAAAGACATTTCCAAGCTTGGCGTGAAAAACTGGTGCCAGCTCGGACGGAGCAGAAGCGACCCACTATAGCGTTTTTTCGATGCATGTTTCCATCTCTTAAGTACACATTTTATTAGTCCGTATCTCAATATAGTTAAAATCTTAGAAAATTCTATCGAGTGGTTTTCCATTTATTCCTTTTTCTAAATTAGACCTCTATGGGCAGGGTGCTAACCGGTTGTCCATTGGCGATGGGAATTTAGTATTACAATTGTGGAGACTCCCTCTGACTTTGCTGAATTTTACAAAATTTTAGCTCTCATCTTGTTTTAACCAGCAACAGAGGTTCAAGCTTTGTTTTGCTAGTATAAATATAGGGGAGAGTGGGGGGTTGTGATCATAGTTTTGTTTTTCGAACACAACTTCGCCAAAAATCAATATTTTTTCGTTCTGTAAATTTTGTATTTTAGGTAAAATATGCACAAAACCTTAACACTAGATTTAAAAAATAAGTTTTTGGGGATTTTTTATTTTATATTGAAAAAAAAGTGATTTTTTGAAATTTCAAAAATTTGTGGGGGGTTGTGAGCCACCCTCTTAAAAGTTTAAAATTCGTGTTTTTAAGCAAGTATTGTTTAATAAATGAAAAAAAATAACAATTTTTCTCTTATTCTGAATTAAGAAATATCAATGAAGAGTGAAAATTGATTGACGGCATCGGGCTTGTTTTCTTTTATATACGAGCACTTTTTGCTGGTGGCTGTTCCAATGTTTGCCTTTCTTAATGTCTTTTTTTTTCTTAGGAGAGTTTTCCCAATAATATTTAATAATATTCAAGCAATATTTTCTTTGGAAGTCAAAACCGACCTTTTTCAAAGTGGCTCACAACCCCCCATATCTCACTTTTTTTTTGGTGACGTCACATAAACAAAAAAAAAATTATTTAAAAAAAAAAACAAATTTCTGTCAAAAAGGCAATTGACCAAAGATATTTCCCTCATACTTATTTATGGCATTACGAAAAAAATTTTGTATAATATTCATAAGCCAAAACTGGAAAAAAAACTTTTTTTTTAAAAAAGTCGAGTTCTGGTTCACAAACTTAAAGAACGTGTTGACTGATCGGTTGCTAGCCAAAATATTGGTAATAAGAAGGGAGACACTTGACATAAACAAAAAGTTTAAATTTATTTTTTTTGTGGTCAATATTCGAGTGGCTCACAACCCCCAGCGGCTCAGAACCCCCCATTCTCCCCTACCCATTAAACGCGAACTTGACGTGATCCAAAAAAAAATGGGTATGAGGAGTTGCTACTAGATTCCTCTAGCCTTTTTGGGGCTGTAAAAAAGTAATTCATTCGTGAAAAAAATCAAATTTTAAATAGAGCTAAAATCCTTCTTAATTTGCTTTTTTTTCGGAACGGAAAGCGATTAGAAGTAACTAAACGGACAGAGCAAGTTCAAAACTCTTGAATTTAGAAAATCGCTCCTGGATCAAGAAGTTAATTTTTGACCGCTTATTTAACATCCAAGTATAAAATTCTATATATTTATTTTAAGAGTATAAAGTTTAATTAGGAACAGTGTTGTTCAGGGGTGTCCTAAAAATTTCTAAAGATTTTTGTATAAAAGATTACGTATACGTAAAGGGACAAAAAATAGTTTGTTTACTACATCATTTGGTAGAAAATCGGTGGAAAATAAATATAATAAATATAATCCTGCTTTGCCAATGAATCATAGTAAAACAGAAGTAAATGGACGCCGAAGTGCTTGCCTTGATGCAAACATTACGTTTGACTTGCCGTTAAAGAAACCATTTCTGAAAAGAGATTTGTATTCAGCACAATATAATTAAATACTGAACCTTGTTGCCTAGTGTTAGCCTGTTTTACTCCCGTAGCGCGGAGTGTAATATGGCACAGATTGATTCAATTAACCGAGCGTCCCTCACTTTATATAAACTTTTTCCACACAAGGAAGTAGCTCAAATATTTTATTAAATCATTCGTGTACCCCCTACACGCCCCCCCCCCCATTCCCTCCCACTCCACACATAAAAGCCCCTGAAAAATATATGTTTTATACCCTTGAAAGTTTTTTTTTTTTTTTTTTTTCTTTCTCCTTCCTTTTTTCTCTTCTTTTTTTTCTTTTTCTTTAATTTAATTTAATTTTTTTTTTTTTATTTTTTTATTTTTTTTAAAAAACCATTTTTTTAATTTTTTTTTTTTTTAATATATATATAAAAAAAAAAAAAAAAAAATTTTTAAAAAATTTTTTTTTTTTTTAATTTGTAAAATTATATTTTAAAAAAATAAAAAAAAAAAAAAAAAATAAAAAAAAAAAAAAAAAAAATTTTTTTTTTCATTGTCACAGCAGCCGAGTTTTTGCCGATAAAGTGTTGCCTGCTTTTTGGGGCGGCCAAACAAAAACTTTGCCCAAGTAAAATGTAACTAATTGAAAAAGTTTTTCAAACGCTTCGAGAGAGAGAAGCCCAACCAACAAACAAACAAAGGACCAAAACTGAAATTGATTTTGTGTTTACCAAACGGTTTTGCACCTTAACTCTCTCTCTCTCTTCTCTACCATAGCTATGTGATAACGGAGCTACTGCAATCGGATCTGCACAAGATCATTGTCTCGCCGCAACATTTATCCGCTGATCACATTAAGGTCTTTCTCTATCAGATATTGCGCGGTCTCAAATATCTGCATTCGGCCAGGATACTGCATCGTGACATTAAGCCCGGCAATTTGTTGGTGAATTCGAATTGTGTTTTGAAGATATGCGATTTTGGGCTGGCACGTGTGGAGGAACCGGATCAGGCCAAACATATGACCCAGGAGGTGGTCACACAATATTATCGTGCACCGGAAATTCTAATGGGTGCACGTCATTATTCATCGGCCGTGGATGTTTGGTCGGTGGGATGTATATTTGGTGAGCTCTTGGGCAGGCGTATATTGTTCCAGGCACAGAATCCGGTGCAACAATTGGAGCTTATAACCGAATTGCTGGGGACACCCACCATGGAGGATATGCGTCATGCGTGTGAAGGGGCACGCACTCATATGTTAAGGCGGGCACCGAAGCCGCCTTCGTTCTCGGTGTTGTACACACTGAGCTCTCATGCCACACACGAGGCGGTGCATTTGTTGTGCCAGATGTTGGTCTTTGATCCGGTAAGAAGATGTGAAATGGGGATACATTAATTTTCTAACCGCTTTCTCTGGACTCTTTAGGACAAGCGCATTTCGGTGACAGATGCTTTGGCGCATCCCTATCTGGATGAAGGACGTCTGCGTTATCATTCATGCATGTGCAAATGTTGTTTCACTACCTCGGCTGGCATGCGTCAGTATACGGCGGACTTTGAGCCCTCGGCCGGCCAACCCTTTGATGATTTATGGGAACGTAAACTCACCTCGGTACAGCAGGTGAAGGGTAAGTAATGTTTTCCCGAAAGATTTCCATTTATATATTTTAAATATTTTGCCATTTTTGCAGAGGAAATGCACAAATTTATAGCCGAACAGCTGCAAACAGGACGTGTTCCGCTCTGCATTAATCCGCAGAGTGCGGCCTTTAAAAGCTTTGCCAGGTGAGTTGAATAGGTTCCTACCTACCTAATCCACCTGCACGCCACGCCCCAAGCCAAACACCACCCAATCTTCTCCTGCCGCCTACATTTTCTTTTTTTTGATCTCTCGTATTGTTCAAAATTTGTGAATTTCGAGTTTACTTTTGTTTAATTTCCTTTTTCTTTATTTTTTAATTGTGTTTCAAAATTTGTTCCGAAATTAAGTGATCATCTACTACTCTACTACTGCTTCGAGTCCCACTCACCCACATCCACTCACCCACAACAAAAAACACTCACACTTACACACAACCCAAAGTTGTTTTACTTTCTTATGATTTTTCTCCTTCTTTCATTTTTTGTTAATTTTGATTTTTGGTTTTTTTTTCTTTGGTTATCAACGAATTTAATCTTGAACATTTTCTATTAAATTTATAATTATTATATTTGCGTTGTTAAGCCAATGAGAATGAGAATATCTACTACTACTACCACTACTACTACCACTACCACAACTTGCACTGCTGCTCCTGCCGCTGCTCTTCTCCTACTACTACGCCGCCGCCTGCGCCGCTCAAGACCCCGACCAAGCCTAGGCGCGCTCTAGAAAACCGTAATAGAATCAAGAATCAAGACACTTGCAAATGAGAATGAGAATTGCTAGACGAAGTCAAGAAGCAAATGCAGCAGCCTCTCTACTCCTCCTCTCTTAGGTCTGTTGAATGTGTTATCAAAATGCCAAAAAAAAAAAAAATATCATTTTCTATAATATTTAGTTTATGATTTTAACTCTGATTTTTTTTTTGTTTACTGCAAATTAGTTTTAATTTTTATATAATTTATCTATTAATTTATAAATGGGTATTTTGCGTAACTCTATATTTGTGTACATAAATGTGGCAAATCTCTCTAACTCTATCAAATTGTTTATAAATGTCATTCAACAAGAAATTGGTCAAAAAGTTGACATTACAACAACAAAAAATTCCACAAATTGGCAATCAACAGACATTTCTACTCAACCAACAAAAAAATAAAACCAAGCTCATGCATATATTTCCTGCTCTCATAATCAAATTGTGTTAATTTTTATATATATGTTTCATATTCATATTTATAATGCATATATATTGTGTACAGCATATTCAAAGCATATTCATTCAATCAAACAAAAAACGAACACACACACACATACCCATCCCATTTTATATAGAAACTATGCACACACGTATACCAAAAAAAAAAAAAAAACGAACCCTGGAAATGAACCAACAAAAAACCACTAATGAAAATTCGCATTTGTAGCAAAATCAAGCCCTAATCAGTCTATAGTTATAGTTCCAACTAAGACCTCAATCTTAAACCCTCAATTATATTCTTATCAATGACTTTTAAACAGCAGGCAAAGTTAGAAGAATGCCATTTACCAACTGGGCTTTAAGTGTGCAACTCTTGAAGTTTTAAACGAGCCAGAAATTACAAAGAATCAAAGTTCCTTTTCCAATTATGTAAAGCTGTTCTTAAAATTAGTGATAAAGCTATGATGAAGAATATGTGAGTAAACTTGCTTGCATACTTCACACAAGAGCAAGCGTATGCGAAAAATTCACACAGATAAAAAATGAGCAACCTACAGCAATCCCGTTTACAATTGATAATGAGGAGAAGCAAAAACGAAATTAAAATAGCACTATTTCTCCATTTTAAGCTGATATTAAGGCTGGAATGACACTTTGAATTTTTAGAAACAATTTTAGTCACAATTTTTCATCTATGGGCAAAAGTCGTTGGGGTAATCGAGCCAAGTATGCTTGAATTCTCCGCAGAATGATTTAGAAGAGGCTTTAATAATACACAACAGCAAATTTGACCTATTAACAAAAAATTGCGACAATAATTGTCTCTAAAAATTTAAAGTGTCATTCCAGCCTAAGCAATAGTTCGCTTTACTCAATATAAATATCCCCATAGGAAAATAATAATGGTCTGAGTTCGTTCTATGCCTATTTAATTGTCCATAATGAACCGACAATTAATTGATCATCTCAGGTGATCTATGGAGCAAAAAATATTAGAGAGGCACTTTGCGCTGCCTCTCAATTTGCCAGTAGGAAATCAGTGTGGTTAGAGCGAGACGACCGTAACCCAAATGTATCCAGAGAGAGCGAACAGCTGACCAAAAAGTATCTGGAGAGCGTAAATGAGAGCGAACAGCTGACAATTTTCTGACAGAAGCGGTGTCGACTGAGCAAAGTGCCTCTCTAATATTTTTTGCTCCATGGGTGATCCACTGACAAATATTCCACAACATTTTCAAAATGTGTTTCACTGTCAAATATGGATTACAGTCACACTAACATACCATTTTTTTTCTCGAACCCGAACCTGAACCGGAGCAAAACCATGTAGAAAAGTTTTCAATTTAAACAACATGTTCTAATAAATGTATTTTCTAACTGCTATAAATATCAATAAGCTTTGAACAGCTTTCAAAGAAACCTTTTGCTTCGTTAAATAATACTCAAAAGGAAACAATATATAAAAGTTTAAAGAAAATTTTTTCCCAATTTGATCTTTAGATGAAGATGAAAAGCTACCATTGTAAAGAACTTATCAATATCGCATTTGTTTTACTAGATGTTCCTGCAACATAAGTATCAGTCAAGCACAATTTTCATATTCATATATTTGTTTTACCCAGCGATAGAGTCAGTAAAAGAAAGAATTGTTAGAAGACATACTAATGATTAAATATTACCAAGTTTGTTAACTGAGGGGATGAAATTTTCCCCACTAATACAGAAGGGCCGAATTGGGTGCACACACATACAATTGACATCTGTTAATATGGCGTTGTCTGTTGTGGTCAGTTTTTGCATTTTCTCTCTTTTTGGAATTCCCAAACAGTCATAGCAATGGACTCTGCCGACTAGCACAAGATAGGCGAAGCATGCTTATGATAGAACCGGGAGGTTTTTGAAACAGCTGTACAATAGACCACCCTCCTTTGTGGTGTGTATGTGTGTGTATCTTGATTTAATATGTATGAACAAACACATCGACACCAATTCTGTCAGAAAAAAGTTAGCTGTTCGCTGTGGGGGAATATGCCCATCTATACGGCCAATAAGGATCTCAAAGCGGACCATCAATTATCACCACTTAACATTGGGAGGCAATGTACATTTATTCTCTAGTACTCAGTGCGCTATGATTTATTGACCTGGAGCCTGCTAAAACGTCCGATGATCTAAGCTTCAATATGATATTGTGAAGCCTATAAACTTATGAAAGAAATGTTCAAGGGCCGATTTACCTATAAACTTACAAATAGTTGAGTAAATTGTGAGCTTATCTGACACACAGCTGCTATATGGGTGAGAAATCGTTACTAAGTTCGAACCCCGGAGTGAAACCTATTCAATTTTTAAAAGGTTTGCTGCCCTCTTTTATACCCTTGGCTCATTCATGAGGTAGTGTGACAGTAATCCATAATTTTCCTTGATCCTACGTTCACACTAACGTTTTCAAAGACAGAAACAGCTGATTGGACTACAATGTCTGCAATTTAAAGCTAGTTTGCGGGATTCATAAATATGGCATTCTAAAACAGTGGTGCCCAAACACACACTATCAAGCTTTGCGATTGTGTGTTTAGCAGCGAAACACGAAGTAATCATTATGTCAAATATGGGCTACAAACAAACACACAAATGTGTGTGCATGCTATTTATAGAGCACACGCTCTGCGACGCTGGCAGAATTATGACTTCCTATCACACGGGATAGGGCAATTGACATTTGGGCACCACTGTTCGACTTATCGGCTTAGTTGGTTTTAAATAATAGGGGTCCATAACTTTTTTCCCCTGTGCACCCACCCACTGAGCCAAAACCCTTTTCTTCCTGTTGGTTACGCTTGAAATAGGATAGATTGAAAATCTAGCCTTTTAGCTAAAAATAGCTTAATGTTGAGACAATAGTTAGATCATCTTAGCTAAAAATAGCTTAATGTTGAGACAATAGTTAGATCATCTTGACAGTGATTTGCTCTTCCGTCGCTGATAACCTCATTTATCTCTTATGGTTAAAGAGCTCACCCATCCAATGACCTGACAATGGCCTTTTGTCCGAGGGCGTTTTGTAATGTCACCGAATTTTTTCGATATCAAATCTTAATAAAATTCGTAATACTCAAGAAACTTTTTGACTCTTAACCAGAGGTCTCAAAAATCGGTCCCCCGTTTGCCGATCGTGTTTGCGCGATAACATTGAATACCGAAACAACCCTCAACTACACTCTCTGCCTCTCTTTGGTTGTGAGAGGAGAGAAACACACATATTTTTTCTTTTTTCTGTCATGTCTATCTCGGGCCCTTTTGGCAAAATTCCCGCAATCAAAATTACTTTATTGTAATAAGAATGTATTATACACAATTTACCACTATAATTTCAAAAAAAAGTTCAGTTTAGAGTAAAGCATTTACTTGTTTACTAGTCTTTGGTAAGAATATGCCCCAACCGTACATTTGATCGTACAAGCTTATGACTCAATTGGCCGCCTCTTGAAAATAATGTGCCACAGCTTTAATTTAATAACAAAAACACACAAAAAAACTGCCACACAAAAAAAAGAAATGCATAAATTTAATAAGCAATTCAGTGCAGTTGAGCAGCAGTGACAATGTCAACCAAAAAAAAATATAATTTTGAGAGCGCTTGAACAATTTCCACTTGAAAAACTATTATAAGTTTAATATTATATTTTTTCACTTTGTATTTCGTTTTATGTTTATTTGGTTTTTGTTTTTGTGTTTTTTTTTTTTGTTGTTTGTGGGCGCTTTTCAATGTGACTAAAATTTAAATGTATGTACTTGGTAGTTGTATGTATGTAAATGGCATGGCTAACAATTGTGTGTAGATAATTTTAATGTACATTTTTTTTCAAAATTCAAATTAATCGTTTGTTTTCTGATTTAGCTCCACTGTGGCCCATCCTTCCGAGCTGCCGCCTTCGCCACATCAATGGGAATGACGGCAAAATGAGGCGATTGCTGCCTAAAATAAAAATAAAACTACCAGGAAACAAAACTTCGCGCCAACAACCAAAACTCAAAAATAGCAAACTAAGCAACAACAACAACATTCGGACCCATGTTTGAATGGAGAAGGAAGGACGGAAGGAACAAGCCAGGAACAACGATGACACTTTTGGTTAGGCGTTAAGCCTATTTGAAAGTTAAAGCATTCCACCACCGAAAACTCTAAGAAATAGGAAAAAACACACACACACAAACCACACTGTAACGTAACTCAACTGAAACTAGTCTAAACAAAAAAAGAAAAGTATGGAAATGTAGTTAAAGCAGCAGCAAGTTGACAAACTCCCAAATCGGTAGGAAGCTACGCATCTAAAAACAAAAAAAAAAAAACAATTTTTGAAAGCGTAGAAAAAGTAAAAAGAAAAAAACTCAAAATTTGGCAACAAAAACTAACACAAAATTTGTTGTGCTTCTCTTGACAAGCCACGTAGTCCTTGAGAACTACTTACTACAAAAATTATGTTTTATGTTTAAGCTCTAAAATTTATGTAAATTAATTAGCACACTCTCTCACACACTCACTCACACACACACACACACTCACACAGACGTCGTATTATACATATTAAAAAATAATCATTACTAAGCAAAACTTAAAAAAAAAAGCACACTACAAATTTTGTTTGCCAAATTTACCTCAAAGCGAGCAAAACATATAAAAAAAAAACAACAACTTCATATAATCGATAAAATTAAAATTATATAACAAACAATTCTATGTGTAGCAGCTAACAAAAACAAAACCAACTCTCATTTTGTTCAACTTAAAACTAAACTATATTTTATTTCAAACAACCATTTTGCGCTTCAATTTTGAAACTGGTTTCTATATATATATATATATAAATATATCTGAAGATGATGACGTTGATGACTATATAAATGTATATGTGTCTGTATTATAGTAAATCACCCCCCATTTTCGATAGAAACCTAATTTTAACTGTGGACTGATTAAATAGTGCATAAAAACTAAGCAAAACTAAAAACAAAACAAAAAAATACATAAAAACAATTTTAATTTAAAATTTTTATTCAATTAGTTATGAGACAATTTGTGTTTTGGCTTTGGTAACGAGAAGAGTTTTAGTTTTAGTTTTAATTTGTATTTTTTGTATGTATAAGTTTAACAAAACACATGTGGACGACACACTGCCCCCCAGTGAATGGTTCCAGGTAAACAGGAGTTGCATAGGATTTGTGTCCAAATAAGTGTCCAACGAATGCTGCTTGACCATTTGATAAAAAATTAGTTTATACTTAATTGTTTTTAAGAAATATTTTACTTGTGTTTCAATCTGAAAAAAACTAAATTCTTGATAGGTTTATTCTTTATTTTAAATAGAACAAGATGAGGTTTAATTTTTTTGATTTTGATGGGATTGTTGATAACCTAACTTGAAAAATTTTATTCTCAATGCTTGCACACAAGTTCCAAAAGCAGGTACACAACACACACCACAAAGCAGGCTAGTTAGTAGTACAGCTGTTTCATTGGTCTCTTTACCAAATCATCAGCAATCTTTGCTCACTTGTACTAAAATCAACAACTCTTACTCCATACCAGAGCTGCCATAATCGCTTTCAAACCGAAGTTCTTTTCAACACAGAAACAGAAATTGATTTTGGCATAGGAAACGACGATTTGAACCAAAAATCGCAAAAACATATCGACACATTAGTAGAAAGTTAGATACTGTTTTATTTTGTCAAGGAATAGAGGAACAACTAAACAACTCTTTTTTTAAAAGAGAAAGAACTAATGCAAACCAGATTTTTTCGTTTTAGTATCTTTTCAAATTTATATTTTTTGAACAGAGTGCGACACGTTTCTCTCTTCTGTGTATACAAGAGCACTCTGCGGCAGTATACTGCTCTCTTTTACAACAACAAATAAGTGGCTAAGAACACACACACACGCAACGCCAAAATGAGCATGTGTGACGACCCCTAACCCCTTTTTTCTCTCTTTTACTGATACTCTCGGTTTAAGCACGGTACGGAATACTCCAAACCAGAGTTCCCCAGCGATAGCCCCTGGAGCACGAACTTACTTGCCGAATGCTTGCCGAAGTATTACTTCATTGTGTGTTAGAGAGCGCTCTTCCCTTGGGGAACCCTGCTCCAAACTGTTTGGGCGCACAAAAAAACTCATTTATTGCTCGAGTGGATCCTAAAAACAAATAAAAATGTGCTGAGATAGCCAAAAATGCCAAAAAAAAATCCTAATATGGTAACCTCACACAAATTTTCAGCTGTGATTTGCTTTACAAAAATTTATGAGGATTTGTATTCCGTATTCAAACCGGTTCGGTTCATAACCAGTGTGTAAAAGGATTTTTTCTTATTATTTAATTTAATTTCGAAATATACAAATATGCCCCCAATTTGACTTTTCAGAAGAATTTTTAGTTTAAAATTTAAAAAAGCTAAAAACTCAGCAAGACTATAATTCACAAACTTCCCTTCAGATCAGCTCAGAACTGAGACTAGCCAATTTTTGTTTAGAACTAATATATTTTATGCTTGTTAGTGGGACGATTGAAGTTCGGCTCGGAATCCCACAGAGCATTTAGATTCTCTTTGCAAACCTTAATTTAAGTATTTTGAAGTCTTAAATCCTTACAAAGTACTTCTTAAGGTTTTATTTTAGTTGTAATAACAATGTAATAGAATGTCTTTAAATTCATAGAAACTAAGCCAATTTCTATGACATAAAAGCACACTTTTGTTGGTGAAACTAAAGAATGTACAATAGAACATTTTAGGACCTTTTTGCTTTTGAATTTCACATTGGTTTACACTACAATATAGTCGGCTTGGAACTACGTTAAGCTTAATACACACATCAGCTACATCGATTCGATACATGTCTCTACGCTTTTGACAGTGCGAGTATGAGTAAAAAAGTTCGCTCATGCCCGTGACGCCGCTAACTTGACCAGCAGAAATAGTTCATTGAGTCCCGATGAGCAGAAAAATTTTTCTTTGTAGTTTAGCTACGTACTCAGGCGTTCCAAATTTTGTCGGAGCTCAGAGCGACTACTGAGACACCAAAAATTCGCTTCGACAATAAACATGGAACTGCCAACTCGTTTTCTTGAAAACAGCTGAAAAATTGTCGAATGGGATCTGGAAAATAATTGTCAGAGATACCTTTTAGAATTGAGCGAACATAAAAAAAAGTGAAAACAAAGAAGAATAAAAAACAAAACTAAAATTATTTGTAGAGCTGCGATATTGGCAAACCTGAGGAGCTGACTAAAGTGGGAGAGTTGCAACCATTTTTTACCAATAATAAGCATTCTGAGACTGGCAGATGCATTACTTAAGCGGAGAATCCTTTGTCTCGTGGTATGGTGATATGGTTGGTGTTCCAATTGTGTCATCACCCAATTCCACAACCCACAGCCTTTGCAATCTAAATAGCCCATTATTGTAGTGTTTCCTCTGGTCTACTCTGGTTAGCTTGTGACTTCCATTATCAATTTTTATAAACTCTTATTTTTTTTGAATTTGTCCGTCAATTTATGAGTTCCTATCCCATGGGATAGGCTTTTGGCATTTTTGGGCACCAGTGATAAGACAAGCGGGAATCATTGGACCCAACCGAACGAATTGCATTCCTGCTATTTAGCATGGTGCCCGATTGCTATGAGTGTACATATTCCTACGCACAGTGCTTTATAAAAACCCTTGTGCATTCTATCAACTGCAATTATCAACAATCCCATTAATCCCCCAAAAACTAAACAATTTTATGTCTTTAAGTAGCAAACAAATAAATGCTCATATGCCAACTAAATGCTAAACAAAAATGAAACAGACAGTCAAATCTTGTACTGTCTACCCTCCATACCATTTAGAGATCTACTCCCCCTCCCCCCTCAAATCCCCACTTCGGCCCACAACTAATATGTTTAAGACTGAGTTTACTCATTTCCTTAGAAAAGAGATGATTGACACAAAATCGGAGCGTGTATGCAATATACAACAACAACAAAAAATTAACTAAATTTTTTTCGCAAAAAAAAAAAAGAAGAAATTTTCAAGAGTTATCTTAACAAAGTAGAGCAAAATCTATTCCAAGATATCTAGTATATATATGTGTGTAATTGTGTAATTTGAATGTCATTTGTCCTCAATGTTAGCAAAACAAACAAACAAAAACTCTCGAAAACGAAAACTAACTTTAACTTTTCATTCTCTTAACTGTGCTGCTTTCTTATGTATGTAGTTCTTAATTATATATATACACATATATATATATATATATATTTATACAAAATATACGTATATTAATTAATTAATTTAGCAAGCGAAAAAAACAAAAATACAAACAAGAATTCAAACTTTCAAGGAGATCTCATAGCAAAAACAAACAAACAAAAACAAAACGAAAAACGAAAAAATCCACTGCTAAACATTTTGTGTTTAAAACAATAAAACAAGTTTTTCTTACAATTATATTCGGTCGAACTTCTATAATTTGAAATTGTAAATAAAACAAATTCTGAAATTTGTAGACATCTAACGGCAGGGCAAGGCAACAAACACAAGATTTACCCCAATTTCCAATATGTTGAGGCTGAGAAAAGCTATGGAGACTATATAATGGAATTTCGATTCAAATTATGAAAGTTCGACTGTACATTTTCACACCACACACTCGAATGCAACACTTAACATTATCATCTATTTTAGAGCGAATTAGTTTTAGGCATCATGTACATAACATTTAACACCCCACCAATATATAATTATAATTATCCCATACACACACACACACAACCACACACACGACTCTCACTTGAGAGTAGTTTAGTTTAAGCCACAAATCTACATACGAAAATAATAAAATTTAATGTACATTTTGAATCAACAACTCTTCTCCCAATTTTTCAGTTCAAGGCCTTAAGTTTAAGTAACATTTAACTGCATTAGTATTTTGACTTTATAAAAAAATTTATGCTTAAATATTAGTGACAAGTAAACCGAAAAACTTAATAAAAAATTGTGTAAAACTGTTTGTATAAAAACAAAAAAAAGAACAAAACAAAATCTTCTCTTTTTCTTTATTTTTTAATATTTTCTTAATTTTTTTTTTGTATTTGCAACCATCATCCCCAAGCATGTTTACAGATTTTCCCAACAGAATCCAAATTGGTAAAAATTGTAACAACATTTTGTTCAAAATGCTGAATTAGGGCAAAATTTCATCGTACTGAATGTTAAGAGAGTAAAAAGTGAAAATACGAGTGCAAAAGGTTTACTGGCTGCTGAAAACATCTTTGATTTATCTTGATACGAGGCTCATATTACTAAATAATATCAGACAGATCAAGCTTCTGTGGTTTCTTAGATCAAGACAAGTCCAAAAATGAGTCGTCAAAAGACTAAGAATGTCGGTAGGAGGCTAAAACCGAAAGTGAAATGAGAAGGCATGGTACGGCAAGGGAAAGGTTCGATCAAGTTGAATTATTTCAAACAGATCATGAAGGTCAGGGGTGCCCATAGCCTATGCGCACGTCGCGCATTTTCACTCATATATATTGTTAAATAGGTTGATTTACCCCATTTCGGCGTAACAGAATTGGGATTTACCTTGCACCACTCTTTGTAAATCGATAGTTTTTTCGGTCTTTCGACCAAAACTAATTTGAAAACTTGGGGTTTTTATTACACACTAATGGCAGGATTTTCTGTATACACCGTATGGCTCTATACCAGTGGAGCACACATTTCATTCTTCGTACCCCGTGGGATACAAAGTCATAATTCTGCCAGCGTCGCAGCCGACACACGCATAGAGAGAGAGAATACGTGTGCTCTATAAAATGCACGCACACACATATGTGTGTTTGTTTGTAGCCTATATTTGACATAACAACGTTTACTTCGTGTTGCTCTGCTACGCACACCAGCGCAAATCATGATAATGTGAGTTTGTGCACCACTGCTCTATACAGTTTGTCTCTACACAATTTGTCTACTACTGTCTACCGGAAGCCGAAGTCACATTCACATTGAATGCTTGCCGAAGCCATGCATCGCCATTTGGCCTGCCCCCGGCTGGGCGTGAACCCGGCTAAAGACGGATATAGTTCTTTTCACCAGGAAGTACAAAATTCCTGATTTTATTCCTCCTAAAATCAACAGAGTAAGCCTTGTATTTGGTCAAATTCTAGGGTTTCATTCTGTACAGGAAACTACTTTGGAACGACAACCGTTGCTTTTTCTCTTGTAAAAAGGCCATTGGCCGCAAATGGGGTTTTCCCCATCCATTGTATATTGGCTTTACACAGCCGTAATACGACCCATACTTTTCTACGGAGCACTAGTATAATGGCCAGCAATCGGGGAAACAATCAGCCGTGAACAATCTGCGTAAAGTACGGCGCTCTTCGAACGTCATCAATGAAAGAGCTAAATACTATTCTTTACCTTATACCACTAGACCTTGTAGCTAAGCGAATGTCTACCACATCAGTCTTAAGACTACGAGAATCGGTTATCTGAATCAGGGTCAATTCGGGACATACCACCATACTCGAAGACCAAACGGGCTTACTATTAATTACAGACTACTGTATAGCACAAACAACAATCGTAACCATAGTAAAAATTTCGATTAAAACTCTAGATTATCATATCTCATGTAGCAGTAAATGATATCAAAGTAAAGGCAGTCTTACTCTGATCAGTTTGACAGCTTGGCGCCGGTCAATTGACATGTTGCGCTGTGATCTTGACATTAGATGGAAGAGAGGAATGAACAATTTTTATTCGCGTTTCAATTCTTGACAGGTATGACCGGACACTACTGTTACCCTAACGCCCTGCCTTAGCACACAGTCACGGTCAAGGAAAGAAACGTATTTATATACTCAGATAGTCAAGCCGCCCCTAAACCACTTGACTTACATACCAACAATAATAAGACGGGATTTATACGATGAAGCAAACTTCATGAAGTTATCTTAGTAGGCGAGACATACACGTGTGGTTCTATACATTTTGATCAACAAATCTAGTAGAATTCCTTTGATTTTCAAGCCTACTAAGAAAACTTCATGAAGTTTGCTTCATCGTGTAAATCCCGACTAAAACACTTATGAAATGTTGCTTATCTCTAAATGAGATCGCACGGCATTTCAGTACACACTTTGTATGGGTGCCTGAACATCGCAACATAGAAAGAAATGAGTTTGTGGCCTAACTGGCCAGAATAGGTATTACCATCCGAGCTTATCCTATGTAGTATCGACATTTAACTTTTACGTCACAGAAGGTGACCCTCACGGGTCACTGTTTTATTGACTGACACCCAGCACGATAAGGCGACACCTACCACGACTTCTGCAGAAGTTGCGGATACAAAGAAGAAAAGTATCGGTACAACACCTTTTGTGCCATTGCCCCGCTTTGAGTAGAAGGAGACTCAGCCTCAACCTCGGGCTAGAAATCCCAACTCTACTTAAATTTATTTTGTCCACACAATGGTCCTCAGTACTAAAAAGGGTTAATAGGAAAAAAATAGAGAATCGCAACGGGTCCAAGCTGGCCTAAGTGAGAGAGCGACTTGACGCTTTCAGCTATCGCAAACTAACCTAACCTGGGCCTGCCCTGCTCGCAACTTTCACTACCACTCCACGCTCTCTGCGTCGTCTTTTTTATATGTATATATTCAATTTAAATAATTCTTCTATGCCAATTGCAAAACCAAACGCAACAACAAATATGTTTGCGTTGACTTCAGCGTAGATCTTGTTGTGGGCGACAAAAAACACACGCACAATGGTAGAGATTCTCTTTCTATTTCTTGTGGTTGTTGTTTAATTTAGGTAATATGGCAGACACAGTTTGTTAGAACACCTAAAGTCTCAGACACAGTAGTCAGAAAAGACTCGATTTATACTTAGAACAAGTACCGGAACCAATATGTTATTAAAGTCGAGCAGTGCCAATTCTAAGACTCTTAGAACACGATCAGGATTTCGTCTTTTCGTTTCCGAAAATTACATTTTATCTTCTAAAAGAACGTAAATATTTTGTTCCAAAATTGTATTGTTTAAAAAAATAAATACATCATTTAGCGAGATTTCTATCCGATGGGGCGACTACACATTCACTGAAGCAACTGACATTTCAAAATATAAATCCATCGAGTATTGGAAAATTTTGTTTTCAGTTTCCAGTCTACTGCACTATTTTCAGCTTATGAAATCTTGCTTTTTGCTTTAACATTTCAATATTAATTTATTTCTCTACATTAGAGCCGACTTTAATCTAAGCTCTTCTTGTTTTGTTTTTTTCTGAACCAGGAACAAACCCAATGCATTTGCCAGTAGAATTTATAGCTATAATATTACCAAATATCTAAGCATTTCTCCAAAAAAGTAGACACCTAAACGAAATATATATGTATATGTATGTATATGTATGGACAATATAGAAAATTTATTTAATTGACAAAAGAAAAAAGATCACATATAGATGATTATATACAGGTAAATAAAAAGAAAAAAGAATTATGGCAAAACTCAAAATTTGAAAGAAAAAAAATTGGCATCAAGAAAAAAAACCATGAAGCTCAGGTTAAACAAAAGATGAGAAAAAAAACATGTAATAATATAAAACTAATTTGCATTATTCAACAAAAGGCTGTTTGTAGAAATTGTGACACAGTTTTTTAAACCAATCCCAGCTCCAACGATAAAGGAAATATCCCTTGTAGTAGCTGCTTGCTGCACTGGCTTTTGTGTAAATACAAGGCATACAATTACTTAACAATAATACCCATAACAATTATATTAATATCTAACAAAAAATATTCGTAGAAACCAAAACAAACTTTGTGATTGCTTCTCATGTGGATGGGTATTTTTTCATATACATACTTAACTATATAACACACTCAAAGCATGTAAAAACATTTAACCCCACACACAAATGTAGTTAACAATTGTAATCATTAACAACAAATACAAGAAGCTTAACCAAAATCTATGATATGCATTTGAGAAATTTTGCTAAATGTTGTCGCATAAATGTCGGTTACGAATTGGAGTATCTAGCACTCTTCCCTCACCATGCACCCCGTTTTGGTTTCCTACCCCTACAAAAAGAAATCGAAACGAAAACTGTATATATGTAATTATATATAATTAACCTATTCACATTAAACAATTAAACGTAACCTCCAATCGAAAACAACTTCTTTGTGTAGAGCGAAACACGGATTGCCCGAGTTGTACATTATGGAAAAACCCCAAAAAACTGAGCAAACAATTTTGTCAAAATTACATAATTAACACAGACACGAGTCAAACACAGACACATTAAATGCATACTAACCCATTGTATTAACTAACAAGACACAAGCATTAGACTTACTAACAAATATTATTGTAACGTAATACTTAAATGAAAAAAAAACGAAAATGATGAAGAAAACCCCGTAAAACAAACAAATGCTTTCAAACTAAATAAAGTTCTTTGGAATTAACAATGCAAAACAAAAGATACGAAAAAAACAAAAAAAATATGTATTTTTGATTAAGGGTTGGGGTGTAAAGTTGTACTTAGTTCAAGTCCAATAGATTGGGTTTATATTTTGATAACTTTACCACGTACTATAGTTTTTTTTAGCATAGCTATATATATGTGGATTTTCTCTTTAATTTTTAGGCACCAGAACCCAAGAACCAAAAACTTGACAAGGTAAGAATACTTTTTTTTAATGATTTGAGTTTGGCTTTATTTAAGCTAAAGTTCAGACAAAAAAATAGAGGGAAGCTAACTTCGGCTCGACCGAAGTTTATATACCCTTGGAACTTGATATATGCCTGACAGTTTGTATGGCAGCTATACTATATAGGTGTCCAATATCGACAAATCTTGTTGAAATTATGTAAAATCATTGAAAACTTATAAATACGAGCGTTGGGAGCGATAACATTGCAAACAAAAAAGTTTTTCTCACAAAAACTAGTTTTTCAACCGATCGTTCCTATGGCAGCTATATGCTATAGTCATCCGATCCGGCCGGTTCCGACAAATGTGCAGCGTATTTGTACCAAAAGACTTCGTGCAAAGTTTGGTTACGATAGCTTTAAAACTGACGGAGGAGATAGCATAGAAACAGACGGACGGACAGACGGACGGACAGACGGACAGACGGACATGGCTATATCAACTCAGCTCGTCATGCTGATCAAGAATATATATACTTTATGTGGTCGGAGATGCTTCCTTCTCTGCGTTACAAACATCCGGACAATTTTAATATACCCTCTCCAAGGGTATAAAAATCAGTTTTTATATTATGAGACAAAAAATATTTGTAATATTCCAGAAAACATTTTTTATCGCAGAAGATAAGAACACGATTCTCATCCACGCCCATGAATTAATAGTCGGCACGCCATAATGTTTGCAAAAAAAACCAAAAACAAGGTTTCCCTGCTTTCCATAGAGTCCATAAGCAAAGGAAATTAATTACAGCAAATTGGTAAGCAAAAAGTAACACGTTCAAAAAACCATAGCAGAATTTCAGGCTGCGACGTTGACACATTGAAACCCTCAATGCGTTATTCGGCGTCTCCTATTTATTTAAGGAAGACCGTGCGGTTGTTTGAATGTGAATGTGCAAGACAAGAGTCCATTGACGACAAAGATGTGGTTATATTCCAAAATTTTGTAATTAATCTCTGTTGATTTGTGTTGATTACATTGAATTGTAACTCTCCACTGACCTCGAGCCAGCCAAGTGCAAAACTTTGACATAAAACAGGTCGCTAAAAACCCAAGCAAAAAAGTCGAAGGAATGAAAGTCGTAAATTTGTATAGGTTTTGAGTTACAACTTTTGAAAGCGCAACAGTATCGTAAAACTGAAGAAAAAATTTTTTTATTGCTTGGATATTTGAGAATATTGCCATATAGTCTTTTTAGTGGAGCAATGTTTTCGCAAAAACGAGAAATTTTTGAGTAAATAAATTTACAGTCAATAAAACTGTGATATAACGGCTGGTTCTTAAATTTGTGTGGTAAGATATTGTCGCCCAGATCGATATCGATTATTAATCGGCTTTTAATCGATAATTATCGAAGGCTATCTTTCGCAATGCTACTACCGACTAAATCGGTCAGCTACAGCTGCGGCCGCATCTAAAGAAGGCAGAATGGCACGCAGAGTAAAGAGAGCTGCTGCTGAAAACAGTTTTTTTTGAAAATGAGGAAGCTCCGCTGTATGCAGATGGCATCGCCGACTAATATCTGTAAGTATATAATACCTGTAAAATTTTTGGTTACATTTTAAAGCAACTTTTTCGGACTGCCAAGCCACTTTTCTCCAGTACTACTAAACCGATTTTGATAAAGTTATATGCAATCGAAGCAGAATTGTCACCATTCTAGAACTGAATTTTTTGATTTTTAATTTTTTTCCCCCAAAAAACGAACTTCTAACTTTAAACGCGTTTATCTCGAAACCACGTTTTTCGAACTGGCGGCCATTATATCTCCAGTTACACTGAACCGATTTTGATGATCTAAACTGACATCTCAATCATAATTTTAAAAAAATTTTTAGTATTTTTTTTTTACAAAAAACAAAAAAACAAAATTTTGCAAATCTGAAACAAACTTTATCTGCGTACGGCCTATACCTATGTACATGCAAAAATTTGTATCTCTATCTCTTATAGTCTCTGAGATCTACGCGTTCATACAGACAGACGGACAGACGGACGGACAGACGGACAGACGGACATGGCTAAATCGACTCGGCTGTTGATGCTGATCAAGAATATATATACTTTATAGGGTCGGAAATGCTTCCTTCTACCTGTTACATACATTTGCACAACTTCATGATCCCCTTTTACCCATTTTCAATGGGTACAGGGTATAAAAAAAAGGCCAAAAATCGATTTTTCATTTTTTAATGGCCGCCATTTTGTCAAAAAAAAATCACAAAATTTTTTGCGGTTCAGACCACAATTACGTCTAATCTGATTATAACAACTTTTTCACTTTTCATTTCAGACAACCCGGAGACCTCGAATCATGGCCGCCAGCATCATAACTTTTTTTCGGACACCTTTTTTGACGGCCGATAACTTTTGGAACAGCCCTCGCAACGAAGCAGTAACAATTTTTTTATTTACTCTAATCTATTTGTAACATAATAAAAAAAACACAATTGGAAAAACTCTTAGCGTTTTCAAAAAGAGATTTTTTTAAAAAAGGTCCAAAAAAACAGCCTTGACATGGAGAATACCCCCTTAATGCAAATGTCTCGTATGCCCGAAGTGCTAGGGGAAAACGTACAATTTATTTTGAGCTCAGCGACAAAAAATACTTATGGAAAGCTTCCTATCTTCTTTGTTTCAAAAGTTTGCCTTATTTTGTAAGCCTGTGTAATTATACAATCTAATTTTATTTTAATCCTTGTACTTTGTGTTCTATTATAAAGAGTGTAAAATATATAAATTTATTATGTTCTAACTCTGAAGGTCTTCTATCAGTTCGTTAAAAAAAGTTACAAATAGTGGTTGTGCTGTTGAAATAATTTCGGAAGACTTAAATTTTTTTACTATTTTTTTGGTTATCTTGCTTATCGCCTGATAGCTGTCATCTCTCCAATGATAATCACCAGGTCTGTGATCCGACTAGCCCCCACTAAACAGCTTTAAAATTTGATATTTTAGATAATATTAACTACATAGTTCATTAGTTATTTTTGCAATAAAATATAGAATGTCGCGAGTAAGATGAATGACATTTATAATGTTTAACTATTCAGACCCTCAAGCTATTCAGAAGATGCTAACTGTCCCTCAAATCGAGATAGCTGGGCGTTTAAATATAAATGAATTCCGGAAATTGCACTTGAAAGGAGAGACCCCCCGTTATAGATACTATCATCTATGATACAACACCCAAGAACGAACACTCTTTAAGCAAAGTACTTTCTTCATTTGCCAAATGACCATTTAATGAAATGATAAGCAGCTATCTGTCGGACCAACGCAATTTTATATTCTAATTGGTGCCAAATTTCCAGATCATAAAGAACGATAATCTATAATTGTAATTCCATTCAGTTTATTTATACATTTCGTTGGGCTTATTACTTGGCATAAACTTTTACGTTCCAGGACCAGAAATAGGTTTTATATCCCGTAACAACGAACCCAACATAATTCTTTCCAATTCCTCCTTCGGTCAAATAGGTAGCCCCATCGGGTGTAGATTGAGTAGTTACAATCTTTAATTGGGTTACTTCCCTACCCGTACCCGAAGCGGGATACCTGACACTCAGCTCAGGATTGGCAGGCACACCGAACCAGACGTAATCATTAACAGTCGTATACACCTGGCCATCGTCTGGAAAACCCAAATGATATATACAAATATCGCTAAAATTTCAAAGAATACCGAACTTACTCGGTTTGCGATCTCCCAGAGTCCAACTAAGCTCATAAACGTCCAAAGCGCGACTGATCGGGCTGGTTTTGGTCTGCACATGAGGGTTTAATTTGATGGCTTTGGGATTTTCCTTCAAGAATTTGGCCATTTCGGAAGGAGATAAAATTTTAATTTTAACCGCACCCTCGTCCAGCGTCTGAACATCAGGCAGAATGGTACCCTGCGTCAGGACCAGGCAACCAAGTAAAATTACTGCATTCAGCAACATGATGAAACGAGCTTTAATTGAAACAGTCAATGGGACAGCCTTTTTATATGATTGGCGCTTATCAAAGTGAAGTCTTTTTTCCCTTTTTTACTCTTTCGAAAGCTTTTAAGAGAAGATAGCGAATCGTTCATTGTGCTGATGCGATAAAATGGGGAAATGATTCGGTATACTATATTTGGAAAGAACTTTAGAAAGAGTCAACTGACGCAGACTTTTACTTTCTTGATTGTTAGCAAAACTATTACCATCTAACTTAAGTTTTTAAGTTTGGGAGTAGAAAATAGTCCAAGGGAACTAAATCTTTAAAAAGTTAACCTGTTATTTATTGATTTAAGGCTCCCGAAATCATAAGTAGCGAAATAGTCCTATCAATGTCAACATGCCGAAGAAGATACTCTCAGACAGTTTAGATATTTTTTTTTAGAGCTTTAGTTTAGATCCTATATATGTAAGCCCTATTATTTATAATCCTATTTTATTTATTTTTTTTTATTTCTTCAAAGTAGATATAATTTTTAAAAATCTCTAAAAATTAATATGATATCATTTTTATAACATAAACTGCTTATCTAATCTAACTATATCGTATTTGGGGTCCAGTTCTGGTACGTACCGAATCTTATGTATCGTTAAAAAGTTCTGGTTCTGGCTTAGGTATTTTTAGTGTCTTGTTTTTTTTAATATAGTTTTTTTGTATTTTTTTTTCGAGTATGATCTAGTGTGATACTACAGGTACAGATACTTATTAATTGTTGTATTAGTCACTACATATTAGTCTCAAGTCAAAATCAAAATCTCATGTATACAGTCGGTGCGTTTTCAAAATTTTGAAAAAAAAAAATCGGCCGAAGTAAGAAATGACACCCTTCACATACCACCCACAGATATAGATTGGCTAATCTTCCTTAGAGAAATCGATGGGCCCAATTCCGAACTCCGAATCGACTTTCACTTAAACATAAATATGTTGAAACGAAGTTATAAAAAAAGTTTTTGGTTTTAAATGGTAATGCTTGATGTACCTAAAGTGAATGATCCTTACTTCTGTGATCAATTTAGAAATTGTTAGTGAAATTTAATTTGCATTCTAGTTCTTAATTGATTTATAAAGAAATTTTTTGGTTAATGTGTCCAGATTTCGGCTGTGCAAATGAAAACGAAAAGTGAAACCTAAAAGTTAGCCCCTTTCATTTCCGCCTGTTCCATTTTTTCTCGCTTGGTCCAGTGGCTTGCAATAATTCAAAAGAGAGCAAACTGAATCTGAATTGCGTTCGATTTACTTTTCAAAAAGTAGAGGAATTCAGAACATTCCTGTGTATCTTAAATTTTCGTATGTTGATTTTAAGCCGGACAAATTTTCTTGAAAGGTAGTTGAATACCTGTTTTTTCTTCATAAGCCATTTTTTAATCAAATGGTTGACCTCCCGGGCTATTAATACTTTGCTCCAAGTCGATAAGTTTTTGGAAAAGTTCGAATAAGATGGTATATTTACTTTTTTACATTGAAGTGATTGGCACTAAAGTTAATAGCTTAAAGCGTTTGAATAGGTTCTCCCTGCTAAAAGTTCAAAATTTAGTTATTAAATAGATTCTTATTATGAGTAACTTTAAAATGGGGAAATGCTTTTGGACAGCAATAATCAGCCAAGTTCTTATACCAAAAAAAAGATAGTTAGAAGCACACAGGCCATGAAACTGTTTCCAAGCATATTTCAGATACTCCGAACCTCGATAGCTTGTAAAACACGCTTCATCCCCTTACATATTTTTGTTCCGCCAAGGCATATATGTTTGCATGTTCTTACATATATAGGTCTTCAATAGTTATAGATCAATTCCCTTTAACGAATAACGGAAAACATTTTGGCTTAAGACACTATTAACACTCACAGTAAAGAGTCCCGTTATACATACATATGCATATGTATCTGTAGTCCGCAACAGGCAATAGAATTCAAATGAAAATTCCAAAATTAATTTTTCTCAACTGTTTTTATTACATTATATTGAAAGTCACATTAAAAAAAATCACAATCACGTTTTCAACTTCGCGCACGACATTCAACACTGAACTGCATGATCACTGCCGCTGTGAATGCCGCTGAATGCGGCATGTGTCATGATAGAGACGGCACTTCAGTTTAATTTTAGCTTCATGTAAAACAGCGGTGGGCAGCAGAAATAACGGAAAGGCTACAACCGCAATTTTTTTCTTGCGTCTATTGCGACTTGGCCTCAGGTAAATAACGGGCCAGGAATCGTGGGTAAGAAGCGCTATGAGGATGTTTTTTTTCTGCGAAAGTATATATTAGTGGTATTCCTGAAAGTTGATTTGCTTTTGATTTGCTTTCGTGAAAGCAATTTGGAACACCCTGATTCATTTTGTTTGCTTTCATTGGCCCAAATTTAAACATTGCGGGTAACAAAATGAAAAGAATTGTAAAATTGAATTTTCTAATGTTCTTTAACAATAGTATGTGATAGATCTGTAGTTCTAAAAGTTTGTAACTTAACTAAGGTGAATCAATTATTATGTATTTGTTTATGACCACAGAAAGTGACTGCCATTTGACAGATCCAAAGAGAAGCAGGATAAATTAGTGGAAGAATTTGTAACCTCGAACCTTCTGGAGAGCTGCACACCTTTGACCACGTCAAGCACAAGCTCCAAGAACTCGGGCACTATGACTTGTATTAGGCCGCGGGCCTTGTTTCTAGTCTCGAATGCAGTCTTAGATGCAATAAATAGTTATCGATTCATTAATATATCGTGTACTTGTACCACCACTAGCAAGTTGGCAGCTCCCTTTGAGCATTTGTACACAAATACAGTTAAGTTGACGTGGCCGTGCACTGTGACATCAAGAGAAAACGGAATTTCATCAGGGTATTCTCTGCGGATTACTAATTTATTGCTCGCATTTATAAGCTCTCCCACGGTATGTCTGTCCCGTAGTTTAAAAATAGCCTCACACACCCAAAGAACGCACACGAACCACAACGTTTACAATTCTTAAGCTAATTTAGGCGAAAATTCCATTTGCCTTTTGTAGAAAAAAAAATCGAAATCAAACCAAAAATTTGCATTTTCACAGAAAAATGAGTTTGGTCTGGACTTTGATCGCCGGCTTTCTCTATGCAGAGATTGTGGTGGTTCTGCTGCTGGTGCTGCCCTTGGCCAGCCCCTACCAATGGAGTCGGTTCTTCAAATCGAAGTTTTTGCGCATACTGGGCCAGCAGGCGCACATCTATTTCTTCCTGATAATGGGAATACTCGTCCTCTTCCTTTTGGAGGCCATACGTGAAATGCGCAAATACTCAAACTTTGAGCAGTCGGGTGACGTGCACTTGAATGTTGAGATGCAGCACAGTATGCGTCTGTTCCGTGCTCAGCGTAACTTCTACATCTCGGGCTTTGCCATTTTCCTGGTGCTGGTCATCAGGCGTCTGGTCACACTGGTGTCGGCTCAGGCCAATCTATTGGCCCAGAGTGAAGCCAGCATGAAACAGGCTCAGAGCGCCACGGCTGCGGCTCGCTCCATGATGGAGGACAAGAAAACCGACAAGACAGCCAAGGAGGCCACCGAGGACAGCACCCTGAATGAGGTAAGTGGGCTTGAGTTCTTGCAACGTTCTTCACCAGGCCCAGGCATGTTTAGAGAGCTAACAACTAGAAGTTTTGGAGTTTCTTTTGGCTTTTACCAATCAGCTGTACAAATATGGCAAATGCATTAAACAAAACCACACCCAGACACAGAAAACCGAAAGTAAAATTGTGTTTGTAAACTCTCTTAAACAGTTGTCAAGCCTGCGGAAGCGTGTGCAAGGACTTACCGCCAGAGTATCCTAAAGATACACATTCCTCTCTCTCACACACACACACACCCACACCCACTCATCTTACAGCTCAACAAGCTGCGTGAGCGTGTCCAGGAGCTCACCTCGGACCTAAACCGCGAGAAGAAGGACAAGGAGGCTGTTAAATCTCAAGCCGAGAGTCTCAACCGTGAATACGATCGCCTCACTGAGGAATACAGCAAGCTGCAGAAACAAATCACCATTGGAGGAGCCGGTGGCAGCCAAAAGGATGATTAAATTAGAGCTTTGGAACGGGTTCAAACATAATTTTTTCAGATAACGATAAGACTTTTATACAAGGCGTTGGGGCGTAGTCAGCAAAAGATTATTAACGATTATAAATCGAAAAGCACTCACATTTAAATGTTAATCCTCCACAAACACACACTCATACAAATCACCCATTGATAACGATTTATTGATAGCTGTTTAATATCATTTTGCTCTTTGTATTCTTTAAGTTAAGTTTTCATGCCACTGTAACACACACACACAAACACAACATTTATTTGGTGGCTCTATTAAAAGAACAAAAACAACTTATGGAAAGATGACTCATATTGATTCGGAAACTGGAAGTACACATAATGTTAAATGATTATCAATGGCAATGACGTCATTGACAACAGGTTTTTGATTTTAACCTTTAATCAGCCAGATCATAGATTAGGTGGAGTGCAGGCAAATTCTTTTGACATTTTTGATAAGACTGGAAGTAAAGGCAAGTACATTTACTTTTGCATGGATTAAAATACACTCATGGACGACAAAATAGGTGTGAAGCAATTTCTTTTCATTATTTATATTTGCCTTTGTTTTTCTCTCTGAGTTATATTATTTATATAAACATATGTAATCAATACAGAAAATAGTACAATTTGAAAGAGTTGAAGAGAATATTTGAAAAAGCCAATCAAAACTTTACACAGAGTCTGACCGGATCGGATGACTATATATTATACCCAGAGGCGGAAATGCCCATTACAAGTTCGATGTGCTCTTAAACACTTTGAAGGCTGGCAGCCTTCAAGTATCGGTTACTACTCTCTATACATTTACATAAGCTTGACCGTTTTCGTTGGCATACTGTATTCAAAATAAAGTTCTATGTAACCGGAAAAGTGGGCGTATAACAGAAAACACTTCGGCCTTAGATTACAACTCAATATGCCATTTGAGAAAATGTTGGCGAGGAAGTAAGCGTTGATTTTGAAACTTGTACGTGGATTGTAATGGGGATCAAAATTAAAAAACTTAAAAAAAAAATGTTGTATGAGAATAGGAAGGAATTGAACTCGGGACCCTTAACACAGAAACACATGGACGACGGCGCGTTAGCTCACTTGACTATTGGGCATATGGAAGAACTTGCAAATGTTTTAATACATCAGAGTTTACGAATGTCAGCATTTAAACAAACAATTTTTCTAAATACAACCCACTTTTCGACCGATAGTTCCTATGGCAGCTATAAGATATAGTCATCCGATTTTGACCAAAACTTCCAAATCTGTGTAAAAGCGTATAAAACTAATAATTGTCGAAGCGGAAGGCGTTTACATAAAAAACAAAAAAGTTTTCTCACAAAAACCCACTTTTCGACCGATAGTTCCTATGGCAGCTATAGGATATAGTCATCCGATCCGGTCGGTTCCGACATATTAGCAGTGTGCAGTAAAAAGAAGACTCTGTGCAAAGTTTCAGCTCGATAGCTTTAAAACTGAGAAACTTGTTTGCGTAGAAACAGACAGACAGACGGACAGACAGACAGACAGACGGACAGACAGACAGACGGACGGACGGACAAAGCTCAATCGATTCAGCTCGTCGCCCTGAGCAAGAATATATATAGTTTATGGGGTCGGAAATGAATATTTCTATGCGTTGCAAACTTCTGGGCAAAATTATAATACCCTTTGCAAGGATATAAAAATCTCTACACACAACTGTGTATTCGAAACGTAGCGAGAAATTCTTATTACGTGGGCACCTACTGCGATGCATATTGTGGACCAGCCTCATTCACCTTTGCGCCGCTGGGTAGCTGCCCTAAAAAACCATCAGTCGGAAGAGAAAAAGAACTTTTTTGTTTTCAATTCATAATGAACGGTTCGAAATTTTGGCCAAAAGTTACAACATTTAGCTTGGGAAGCTAAATAAAACGACTGTCGAAAATGATTAAGGCTTTTTAGCCCTTTTATGTTAAAATTTAGCATTTTTTTCCAAATAGTTTATGAATTACAGCCGTTTAAAGTTGATTTTTACTAATTCGACTTGCCATAAAAAATTTTAAGAAGTTTCCATTCGTAAGCGTTTACACAAAGTATGTAAAAAAATTTAAAATGTGGGTTTATTTTACATTTTGCAGGTTTGGGTGTAAGAGTGCCCAAAAGTACCCCTCTTAGTTTTCCTGCAATATTGCTTTTGAATAATGAAATCAATAATGTACTTTTAACAGTCCGCCGAAAAGTATGTTTTTTTTCGAAACTTTGAAAATTAGTCCTGCACTCTGTTGTAAACTATTTTCATACGAATCCAATTCGAACGTGTTAAAATGTGTAGCACAATCTTAAAAGCACTGAAGGTAAATTGTAATATATTAAAAATTGGATTTTAAATTAATTTTTTCTTTTTATTTTGTTGTACTGAATAAAAAAATCGATGTGGGCGGGCAGTCAGTCACTGGTTGGGTCAATATCTCGTTACCCATAATACATATCTAATTTTTTTTTAGTTATCTGGTACTTATATTACAGAGCTATAAACGAATGATTCATTTTGGAATCAATCCTGCGAATCATAACTATAGTATTATAAGTTAACTTATGTAAAAAAATTATTAAATCAAAAGCAATTCAATTCTGATTTTGGAAAAATTGAATTAACTCAACTTTTTTTAATTTATTGAGAATTTAAGACAAAAATGAATCATTCTTTTACAGCCCTGCTATGCAAGAATTGGGTCAAATTCAATTACAAGTTTTTTTTCCAATAATTAAAAAACGAATAAAATTTAAAATATTTTTCAACTTTGATTTGGATTGTCAGTATCTAATAAAATTTGTATTTGACTTTTAAAATTATGCACGTAAAGTTCAATCTTTTAAGAACATTTCGTAAAAAATTTCAGCTTCCTAGCTATGCTGGTGCACAAAAAAGAGATTTCTGGCCCACAGCACATTGGTCGGAATATGGTTTTTAGTTAGAAAATTTTTTGATATCAATGCTAGCGTTCTTAAACTGATATTTTAAAATATTTGCAATGTAATTAAGACGAAGTTAGTTTGGCCTTCTCGTAGAAATTCAAACTGTGCATATATCAATTTTTAAGGATTATGTTAACTATAAAATATGAATAAAAGAAGCAGCTTTTTAAACAGAAAGTTATTGTTTTTCAATACTTGGTAGAACAACCTATTTAACTCAACCTTCTGAAAAAAAACTCTAAGGCTGTGGGACCTGATGGCATTGCCACAGATATTTTAAAAAAAATCTCGGCCCGAATGTAGTGGAGTACCTCACTAAACTAATCAACCTTAGTATGTCCAGCCTGATAATCTCGGATAAATGGAAAACTGACAAAAACCCTGACTGCTGAACTGGGTACCTTCTACAGGCCCATCACCTTGGTTGCTTCAGCAATCAAGATTCTTGAAGCCTTACTGCTACCCATCCAGCAAGAACACCTTCAACTAGCAGACCACCAAAATGGTTTCAGGAAAGGATAGCACGGGTACAGCGCTCTGCGAAATCGTCACCACCATGGCAGAAGTGCTCCCCTTCCCCAGCCTTCACAAGCGCACTGTACTTGTCGCTCTTGACTCGTTAGTCAGCTATTCAGATGATGCGTTTTCTCGGTCGGATGGGGACTACATAATGTGAGCCCAAAATATCCAATACATTCTCCCTGTCATTTTATTACTTTCTCATTTATCGTCTTTACATGTTTTTTTTACTCTCCATGAGTGTACTTCCAACCCAATTCTATTCCCACCAGAAACTGACTGAGAAGCTGGGAGTTTCGGAACGCACATAATGCCACCATTTGGGTGGCATATACAAACAATCTCCGGGTTGCAGCACCAACTTGTAGAATTTTACCTTCTCTAGCTTTGGAAAGGTCTTAAAATCCAAGTTGGCGGCATCTATTTGTGAGGTATTTCCCAGAAATTCGCTTTGGTGTGGATACACATTTTCCGTGTCCTTGGGCGAGGCCAATATTATCAACTTTGAGCCAAACACCTGACATAGTAAATTATGCTTTGGATCATAGTGCAGGGGCGAGATGGTACCAGCTGGTCCTAGCCAGGCTTTGATGTCTACTTCATTATTGCTGCTGCCCACCACTGAACAGTAATCGGGCACACAAATATCTGCCTTGAGGTCGGGTATTTGGGCAAAAAGCTCATGCTGGGCCAAATACTCAATTTCCTCAGGTCCATCTTTATGGAATTGTCGTTGCAAAAAGTCCCTTACCTTGACCAGCTGTTGTGACCACTCATCGCTGGCATAATTAGAACCAATTTCGATGGGAACTGTGCGATTGCCGGCCACTTGGAGCAAATAATTCAAATCACGCCACTTCTCCAGGGCTGGCCAGTGCTTCAGGGTGTTAAGCATCAGTGTGGGCTGTTCTGCCAGATAGCACAAGCAGCGAAATTCATTTAAACTAGGAGCATCTAACTGGGGTATATCACAGGGGCAGGAACGACGCTCCACAGCGGGCAAAATGGGCAAAGTTTGAACGACTTCAACCAAATTCTCATTTAAATAACTCAATAAGGCAGCCTTCAACTCGTTCCAATCTTCAGTGCAGCCCAGCAGTTGAGCCTCATCCAGAATCACATTACATTTTTCCTTTTGAGCAGAACTCGAACTTTCCAGAAGCAGAAAGAATATCTAGAAAGGAAAAGTTTTAATTTTTTAAGCATTTTGTAGATTTCTTTTACCTTGAAATAGCAGGCAAGAGCATAGATTTTGCGTGTGGTTAGAGGAACACTACTAAAGTGACCGGTATGTATGCGTTCCCAGTTTAAGTCCACCAAAGCGCAAATTAGATAGGCTATCTCTTCCTCATCTTTGGACTTTTTGTGGTCACTTTCCCAGTAGTCCGCCGCACGTTTAAGTATATAGCGTGCTTCAACCGCATGCTGGAGCAGATTTGTTTCAAGATCTTTGAAGCGGGGAAGTAATTTGGCCAAGTTCAGGAGTGGCGCCTCCATCAGGTAATTTTTTTTAGCTGTAGCGGGAAAACAGCTAACTTGTTAGCTAGGGCGCCAGCTGATGTAGGGATGGGAGCGTGCTTCTCTGCCACAAAAAAAGTAACGAAATATTTGAAACTCTTTCAAAATAGACGTTGGTAAATAAGATATGAAATCTACATTTTTGGATTCAAGATAATGCCTTGCAGATCCCTAAGTTCTTAATAAGTGTCAGTGTTTTTAATGATTTTTGGTTTTTCAATATACTTAGAAGCCCTTTGATATTCGTCTTTAGAAAAAGACTCAGCGTCCGTTTTGTCAGCTGTGGAGCTAAAAACTGTTCTTACCTAGGTCCAAATTTGTATGTATTTTGTCAAAAAGTGAGGGACTAGGACTTAAATTTAGTTTTTATCAGAGTGATTAGCAGGATGCGTAGCTAATTTTGTTAAATCATTCTTCCAAATTCAAGTATTTCGATCTGATGAAAGTATTGATCCCTATAATGCTTTAATTCGGGGGAGAACGGGAAGCTGTAGGCATTGATATAAGCTACATTCATGGAGCCATAAATATTAGGCTGCCTTCACACTGTTTGACACATGGGTCTTGATATTCTAGTACCTATAAATTTCACAAGCTATTCAAATTTAAAACATAGGAAAAATTAGGACAACTAGACTATCAAGTAGACTATGCGCAGGAACGGCCGCAACCGTGATGCGCAGCTCTTCAGTTCAGTTCGTGTAATGCATCACTGTAAAGCAGAGACTAAAACTTGAAAGCCAAATCAACAACTTTAAAACACAGTGCAATCTAATTGACTTGATTCCAAACACAGCTCAATTCGATTTTCGTCTCATTAATTGCATTTATCTTTATTCAAAACAGACACAAATTCTTATATTTTATTTAATAACTAATTTGCTTCAACAGCCGTCTTAGTCTTCACTTTCTTCGGCGGGGCTTTCCCTTTTTCCGCTTTAAACTTCTGCGGTCTGTTGCGTGGCTTTTTTGGAAGCGTGTTATTGAAGCGTAACAACAGTTTGGTGCCATTTAAACTTAGATCCTTTTTAATAACCTTGCGAGCATCGTGTGTTGTTGGCAGGGTCACGGATGCGGCATTAAAGTCACGGAATTTGCCCTTGCCAGACTTGATTTGTATGTCAACGATATCTTCAAACAGCTGTCGCACCTGGGCCACCGAACTGGTCTTGGGCAGATTGCTGATGACTACGGTCGATGTAAAGTTGTCCTTGACTTTGACTCGTTTGCTGGCACGTTTCATTAGTGACTTGGTCTTTTTATTCTCCAGAGCTTGGGTCTTACGGGCCACCAATTCGTTGACAAATTCCTGGGATTCGGTTTTGGGCAAGGAAACAAAGATGCCTTTAAAAGCGGAATCCTTTTCAATGGATGCCTTGATGTCTGACAAAGCCTGGTCACGATCCTCTTGGGTATTAAAATCAACCAAACAAAAGCGAGCATGCTTCTGGCGTGGCTTGATGGGTTTGGCTATGAGCGGGTGCAGAGATTTAACTTTGGCCTCAAATTCCTCCTGGTCCTGGGGTAGCTTTTGTGGATAGCGTACATAAAGACGAGTCCCCTTTAACTGCTCATATTTGTTGTGGATGTGTTCATCGATGAGTTCGGCTTTACTTTTAGTTTTGGTGGCGGCTACCTTAGAAGATTCCTCCTCTTCATCGGAATCGGTATCTGTGTCTGTTGAACTAGCAGCCAGGTCGCTTTCCATTTCCTCGTCAGCAGATTCATCTTCAGATGCCTCATTGACGTCGCTTTCCATTTCCTCGTCTTCAGATGCCTCATCCAGACTTTCTTCGGGTTTGGAAGGAGTTTTCTCTGGCTTTTTCTTCATATTTTTATTTGATGGAATCGCTCGCACTTGCACGTGTGGTCGGCAGTGTTGTCAATTTAGCTATTTCCCCGATATCTAGCGGGTTGCAATTTGCAAATGCGGGATAAATTGTAAAATAGCGATTAGCGGGAATTATAGCTATTTTTCAAGTAAAATTGGCGTAATTTTATTTTTCAAAACATTGGAAAGTTTAATGTATTTTTCTGCTTTACGATGCCACATTTAAGTACTTTGTGGTATTTTTTTGTTTTTTCAATTTAATGGCAAAAAATAACGTACGCGCACCTTTAACGGACGGTAACATTAAAGAAATTTGAAAACTTAACCTTAATCAAATGGGTAAGCAACAGTACATCAAGTATAATAAATTATCCATTTACTTTAAATTTAAAGTTGCAAAGAAGCCCAATTAAGATATATCAGAAGCAGATAGCCAGGTTTTTTCCGTACTCTAAGTTATAATAAACCGAAAAATAAATGTCTGCGCGCAAGAAGTAACTTTTGATAGTTAACAGTCCGGAAACTTTAGTCGAATTTCGACCACCATTTAAGACATTCTCTTTTTTTGTAAACGTTTAGCTCAGAACCTGTCAGCATCATACGTTAAACGCTGAATACCCTGCTTCTAGAATTCAATAAACCGACTTCCCCACTCGCTAGTTGGTCGAGCCTCCTCTTAGTCAATTAAAAGAAGTAAATTCGAAACAATCAGTCGAACGTTCCACTTACTTTTTCTGTTCAAGGTATATAACAAGGCAGAAAATACCACTAGGACCGCAGTATTTTCAAGGGACTGGCCTCGTTTGATTTCACGCCAAAAGTTTGCCAGCAGAGTCTTTTTATTTGAAAATAACTATTCAGCCAAATTTTGAGTAAAAATCCGCAACGCTAAATGCTCGATTGCAGATTTTGCAGAACTTAAACCGTACGGTACAACTTTAGGTTCTTTTCGGTCTTTTCGGTTCTAAAAATATCGGCCAACCTAAAAAACAAACGCTAACGTCGGCCGGTTTGATTCCCTGATTAAATTTGATCGATTAAAAATCTATTAAATCGAGTTTTATACCATCACTCACGAGGTATTTCACAATTTATGTATCGATCGCGAGTGTAAGGTGAAAATGCCCAAAATATATCAGCAAAACCCGAGTCACATGTGGAAGCAAGACCCTTCTCGAAGAACAAAACTAAAAGAGATTCTAATCCAACACGCGAACGTCCACCTTATTAAGTGGTACAATTTAAAGGATACCACTAGCTTGTGGACCGAAGTATCCAACTACGCGGATGCTGCAGGAAATAAAAGATTTTCGGCTCCGGCATTTTTTGAGCTAAGAGTTTTATGGCTGCCATGGTCAAACGCAGAATCTTTAGTCAAAACTAAACTTCGAACATTAAACTCAATTTTACAAATTAGGTTTTTTATCAGTTCAACTCAAAGTTTATAATACTAAAAACATTTAATTTCATATTTAAAGATACGGACTACGCCGGGAGGACAAATGCTGTCATAATTATAAAGTGCTAGCAGATGTTCAGATAATAATTATAAGTTCAGCTGCAGAAGACGAAATGCTTGAAGAACTTGAAAAGTTTTCAAAAATATTGAATTAAATCACTAAATAAGCTTCTAAGCTTTTAGCTTCCAAAAAAATTTTCCGGCTATTTCTAGCTTTTTTCAAAGCCTTGTTTAGCTTTTTTATGACCTGAAGAGTTGGCAGCACTGGTGGTTGGGTATGTAAATGTATAAATGCTGGTATTTTCCGTACTTACTGAAGAGGGTCACACTGTTAAAGCTTTGCCCATCTCTAAGCCATTGTTGTCATATCAATAGCAAAAACGGTCATATTATTTGGTACTCTTAGCAAAAATAATATTTTAATTACGTTATAAAAAGTTAACAATGGGTGTGCTGGAGAATGTCAGAGAGTGGTTCACCTCCGAATCATCTAGAAATAAGAATTCTTCACTAGTTGCTGGATTACTGGTAAGAGCCAAAAATTTGTTCAACCTTTTTTGTGTATATATATAAATTTTTTTCCCCCCGTCAGTTCTTTGCAGGATGGTGGATTCTAATAGATGCCATGGCGGCTGATACCAAATATCAAATAACAACAGGACATGTGTTTATTGGAGTATTTGGTACCATTAGTTTTTGCATGGTAAACTCAGTGAAGGGGGAGCACGTAAGAGATTGGCCAGAGAAGGGGAAACTGAGAATGAGTCACATATCTTTTGTTTTAGATTTCCGAGGATAACTCTTCCGAGTCGGGGGCCAGGATAGCCAAGATATGGCTATTGATTGGCTTTGTAATGGGATTTGCAGCCATTATAGCCGCCATTTGGGTAATGGTGGATGACTTCATCAACAATAGTAAGCAAGGAGAGAGAGAAATACCTCCAAGATGTTTTATATGTTAATTTGTCTTTCAGAAAACAAGGATACCGGCTTGGGTGTGGCCCTGCTACTGCAAAATGTTTTTATCCTTTTTGGCAATCTGGTCTACAAATTTGGACGCAATGAGGAGGAGTGGAACGAGTGAATTAGTCATAGCCTACTCTTAGTATTAAACAAAAACAACACACATATTCTGCAAGGATTCCGAGTTCATTAAATAATCTCATTAATAAACTAAAATACAAGTCAAGGTGATGCTTAGGAAGAGTATAAGCCAGTCGCTGAGCAATCATGTCTGCGCATCATACGCATCAATGGGGCACTCGTTCTCATTCTGCAAACACCATTGCGGCTGCATGGCCTCTGCGCCCAGACCATTCTCCACCAGACGTTCACGATGCAACAGCAAACGGGATTCGGCCTGTTTCCAGCCTTCGGACGGATTCGACCAGAGACGTTCAGCCAAAGCACTGGCCCTGGGCCAGAAACGATTATCCAAAGTATGCTCATCAATTTGCTCCGACCAAATGGCTGCCTCCGCTCCCATTACCAAATGCTCATAGTCACCAGCCAAGGTGTTCAGGCTATTGTCGTACACCTTTTGCCAGCCTATGTAGGGGGAACACCAATTGTTGCCATTGGTTACCCAGCCAGCTCCACCGCAATCAAAGTACAAGGCATCATAGTTGGACACAATCACCTTGAAGCCTCGTTTCAGAATCTTCTTAATGGCCGGATCGACTCCAGTGGTCCAAATCTGTATTATATAGCGCTCTGGGTTAAGGTACTCATCAATAAAGGGTTCCTCGGTCAAATGGCTGGTCCATAAGATAATAGGTGTGTGTGTACTATTGGCCACCTGATCCACACGCTGTAGAGCTTGGGTCTGAAAATGTCCCCACAAACGCATAAAATCAGAAGTATTCAAACCCCAGCCCTGTTCCTGCATCCAAGTGCGTATGGTTTGGCTAGAGTTCCAGCAACTGGTGGACACCTCATCGCCGCCCATGTGGAAGACATCCGGTTCGAAAAGCTTAAACATGTCGCTATAGATGTTCTCCAATACATCATACATGGCATTTACGGTGGGATCCAGCTGTCCGCAAGGAGGTTCTACACAAAAGTCCTTCCAAGGCTGGGCATTAAAGCAGGCGGTCATGTTCTTATGCTGCCAACCCTCACCCACATGGGCCGGGGCATCGAATTCGGGCATGACACGTATGCCACGCACACGACCATATTCCACCAAATCGTTGATATCCTTGTGCGAGTACACCTGACTGGGAGTATAGGCACCCAGCTTCTGTAGCTCCGGTTGACGTTTTACCTCCATGGGAAAGCTATGCGAGTCGGTTATATGCCAATGGAAGCTGTTCAACTTGACCAAGGCCATGCCATCTGGTCAAGAAAAGGGGAAGAATAAGTCATAGACCCCATTTCTACTCACTTAGCTCAACTTACCCAAAGTCCTTTTGAGCGACTTGACCGAGTAATAATTGCGAGAGGTGTCCAATAGCAGGCCACGCCATTTGTATTTGGGAGCATCAGTGATGCTGGCATTGGCGGTCACCTGCACCTCACGACGTATGTCATCGTACACCATTAACTGGGACAGTGTTTCCAGGCCATGACGTGCCCCAAAGTAATTGGCCGCTGTAATATTAGCCACCACTTCACCCTCGTTAACTGAGTGTATTTGTAAGCTATAACTCTCATCCGTTTCTAGGGTCAATCTTCCCGCCGGTCCCTGCTCCTCGGTCTCTATCACTATGGATAACTGATAGCCACCTTTTTTTAAACTCTTCCGATTGGGTACTTTGGCCTGCAGCAGCTCCATCCATCTGTTTTCTGCCGCCTTCCATAGCTTGTCTTTGCGTCCTGTGCCAGGCACATTGAAATCTATTTCGGATATATCCACTTGACGCATTAACCGCTCCACTCTTACCTCACCCGTGGGCTTGGGCCATATGGTTCCTATGTCAGAGCCACAGAATAGACGACACACGGGCAAACTTATGGCTTTGGCGAAATTCTCCTCACTCAGTTCCACCTTGCGGCAGAGACCACTTAGACACTCGTAGCCATAAACCAAATCACTGAAAAGTCCAGAAATGTAAAAAAGAAATGATAAAAGCCATAACCAACTTACTCGGATCGATGACCTAATCCCTGTTGAACCAAACAGGCCAGGGCCAGGAGCAGGGTTACCGCAAATCCACTCCACCTCATCGTATGTTGTTGTTGACGCGAAAGTTTCTCTGAGCCAACTGGTTGGAACGTTTGAGGAATTGCAAGTATAATTAAATGGGTTATTTTCATAAAAATAAAATCAAAAACAAGTTTCTGAAGGGAAGCTCCCCCCGACCCTCCTCTTGTAAGAGAGAGACCGACAAAACAAAGAAACAGCGGTAAATTTCGACTTGGTCGCACTCTGAATACCCTACAAATTGTGATTGCAATAATTTGGACGATTAATGCAATTCTGAATGGAAATAGTTGCCTTTCTGTCTTTTTTAGCTTCGGTTAAATTTTCCAACCCTCTCAAAATTGCATAATTGTAGCGAAATTTTGTCTTTGGGAAATTATAATGAAAATAGTGCTACAAATAGCGAACTAGATATTGTTTAAATCAGGGCTGCAAATCTCCTAAAAATCGGGGGTTCAAACCCTTGAAACTTGGGTTCGGGTTCACGGAGCGGGTTCAGAAGGTCGCTGAATCTACGCTCAGGAATAATTTTGTTTTCACTGACTCAAAAAAATTGGTTAATTATAAAAATCTTAACCATTTTATACATATTTGAAAATTCCGAGTCTTGATATTTGAAATATAATTTTGAATGTTTTACTTAAGGAATGTTTTACTTAAAAATCAAGGTAAATTTTCTATCTTTCCTGTCTTGAAATCCCGTGTTATCAGACAAATCTGACGTATTCTTATTTTAAGAACTTTTTTATGTCATATTTTTCTAGTAACTAGTACTAAAAAACTTTTTCTGTTTATTAGAAATTTCTTTTAAATACCAGGCAAATTTTTTTTTCTGAGTAAGCATTTGGATATGTTGCAAAATTGCAATTACATTTAACAATTATAATTGTATAATTATACAAAGCATCTAGAAATTTTTTTGATAAATTTTGAACCGAACCCATTTTGACTGTTTTTGCTCCGGTTTAGGTTAGGGAGGCAAAAAAAATTACTTAATCTTGTGAACCTAACCTACTTTTTCGGAAAAGTGGTTGTTTAAGTTTTTTTTTCTGACCTAATCTTAACTATGGGTTCTAGGTTCACTAATAATTTGATCAAATATGTCGAAAAGTCATTGAGGAAAACAGTTTGTAACATCTGTGAAAAAACACCATTTTTTTTTTTTTATAATTTTTTTTCTCTGGTGGGTAATTTTTTTTTTTATTTTTTTTTTTTTGGGTTCTTTCGTGAGACGCGTCCGGTTTGCAGGACCTCAGGCCGAGTACAAGCGAGGGTGGGTAAAAGGCACACACTCTTTGTGCGATCGAGCCGATTTGGGTAATGAACTGCCTACAGCAGCACTATGCAGCTGTGACCGCAAATATCCACATTGAGTCCAAACATTCGACTATTAAATAGTTATAGTAAAAAGAAATTGTATTAATTGCGAATAAAATTGAAAACAAATTATTTGAAACAATTTTTAAATATACTCTAAGTGAAGATACCAGGTTTGACTTGAAGACAAAAAATCAATTACATTTTACGCGGCGGCACCAGAAAAGTACATTCCTGTACATTATGCATTTGTCTCTTTTTTTAAAATGGTTAACTCTTTCCTATTTTGACTCCCAGCCCATTGACTGTTAACAGGTAGCTGCGAAAACCGGGGAACGCCAATATCTATGGCCCTCATAAGAAGGCATATTTCCTCTCATGCGACTTCATTGCTGACAAAGTTAAAGGTCGAATGTTTTCCTTCAATCTGGATATTTGCGGTCACAGCTGCATAGTGCAGCAGGTCATTACGAAATTCGGAGAGACACACGCAAAAAGTGTGCCTGCCCACCCCCGTCCGTGCTCTGGCTCAGCCACAGTCTCACATACACTCCAATACAAATGTACTCGTCTTGAGGCCAGAGTCAGCGCGTCTCACATACTCACCAATACAATTTGAATGAAAAAAATTTCTGAAAATTTTTTACACGCGTGAGAAAAATGTTGTGTGAAAAATTTTTTGGATTTTGTTTTCACAGATGTTAGCAAAATTTTTTTTTCACTCGTGTTAGTAACACGCGTGAAAAAAATTCTCGTGTTAATAACATGAAAAAATTTTTATTTTCTTCTGTAAAAAATTGTTAGTAACAAGTGTGAGAATAAAATTTTTTTTCATTGACGTTAATTATCATGGCAGAAAAATATCTTTTGAGCATTTTACGAACCCTGATTCTAGACTTTAAATGATTTATAAAGATTTTTTTTTTGCCAAACTGAAAAGTTACACCTAAAAGTCAGCCTCTCCCAGTCGCCTGAAACAAAACAAAGAAACAGCGGTGGACTGTTCCATTTTTTATTTTTATTTTGGATTTGGTTTTTTTTGGTGCCTTTTTCTTGACCAGTGGATTGCGAAAAGTTAAAAGAGAGCAATTTCATTAAAAATTGAGAATTTTAAAGTCCCTTATTCTCTTATTCTAGCTTTGAAAATGAGTTTAAAGCTAAAGCGGAGGAAATTGAAAAATAGCCCCTTCTGGTTCCATGCAGGTTTTCCAAAATAAAGGTGAATATCTGTTTTAAGGAAAATAATTTCAAATCCAATTAAAAATCAAAAGAAAAATTCCGTTTATAACATGTTCTCCGCTAATTTGAAAACAAATTTCCAGTTCTCATTTTTAATGTTTTTTTATTTAAAGTTTAGAAGTTCATTTTGGAGCTGAAACGTTGAATTCAACAGTTTTTCGCCCATTTTTCGACTTTAGGTTTGATTTACTAAAACTTAAGTTATGTATTTCGCATTTTTATGTAAACCTTTAAAGTTTTATACAACAGTTTATTGTTCAATTTCAGAGTTTGGTGTTAGATTTTCCAAAATTCATGTCACAATTTTGCGTGTTTTTTGAAACTAAACTTTCCCGAAACGCCAAGGGGAGAATTTTCCAAAAGATCGGTATGCAGTCTTTGTTATATTTTGATATACTGCCATGTTCCCGTTTTCACTAAAGTGAATTCGAATTTTTTACATGCTTCCTTCTCCAACAATCAATCAACCTCAGCCAACTAAGTTCAAACAGGAAATTGCGGAATTCAATTGTCGAACCTTCTTCATAGTTAATGTTTAAGTCCGCAAATCTGCAATCGGCTATTTAGCCAAATATTTATCAAAATTTCCTAAGAATTTATCAAATTATTTGCCTGTGTGAACTTAGCTTTAGTCCTTACACGTCGGATTTAAAAAGTTTTAAGCTGATAACCTAATCAATTTGATACAACAGCACATTTAACCAATTCGAATACGAAATTTTTGTCGAAAGTGAAAACCGGAACAGGTCTGATTGATCTTAGAAAATGACTATCAACTTGGTCGAATGATATGCAAAAAGTTACCTACTCACATTTCACAATTCCAGACAGAATTATCTTAAATGTGATCTTAGTACTCACTTTCAGCTTTCTATCTATTATGGTTTAGGCGGTGCATTAGTCACCAGACAGTCAATTAAGATAAGATCACAGACCCGGTTTGGATACGCACTAAATTTAATTTATTTCCCGAGTGTATTTTATAACCTCCACGTGTTCCACTTAATAACCACCCAACACACCCCCCTTTCCTCTGCACACACAGATGTGTTGTATGTAACACACATATTGCACTTACTCTATTTAAATAAAACTATAATCAGACTGGAGGGCACTTCAGTGTCGACTGACAAGTTTGTTTGGCTCTGTTGCCAATTTATCGACTCGGCCGTATCGATTCCCCACTATAACACACACACACACACACACACGCTCACACCAGAGCACAGTGGAGGTGGAGGGTGCTGGATTAAGCTTATAACAACACAAAAGATTAACATTCTCTTGTCGTATTTCAAAGTTCAAAGCCAATGGAAAAGAACAAATGGGGAATCGTAAATCTTGGGGAAAGTTATGCCTCTATAAAGTTATGAATGGAGAGGCCACTTTATTCTTTATTGCCTAGATTAAAATTATTTAAATTGTAAGGGTATGTGTGCGTATTTCTAGGTGGGATTGACACCTTTAAGTGTGAGAGTGTTATCCTCATAGATTTCGAGAACATCAGCCAAATGCTCATTGTCGCGCGGTTTCTTGAATTGACGCTTTTTGTTGGCTGCCTTTTTGCGTTTGGGTACGGGCTTCTTAAGGCCATGATCTTGCATGGAACGTATGCCTGTTGGAAGAGAATGTTGGTAATAACTGAGGCTATAAACATATTTAATCAAATGACCTTGTTTCTCCAAATATTCATCGATTTTGGCATCATCCATGGCATCCACTGTGGCCGAACGCCAAAGTTTTTGAAATTCTTCATCCACCTAGATTAGAGCATTGATTGGATATGAGGGATTACACCTGGTGTTCATTCTTCTCACCGAAAAATTGGCCGTTCTGTCGTTGTAGAACAAAATCTTCTTTTTGTCAATGGGTCGTATAATAAATAGAATTTCGGCTGCGCGATTTTTTAAAACCTTTTCGCAATGTGGCAGAGATTCTTGAACATCCTCTAGCAGTATACCACCCAGACCTTTCAGATCATGTTGCTTAAGCAAACGCATTAAACTTTTGCCATCTTTGATTTTGTACACAGGCTTGAAGCTGAATTTGCTGCCGCAGGGACTGACTTCAATTTTGGGATTATTGCTCAGAGCCTCGCCAGATAGCCACTGCAATTAATTTATGAATGAATCGTATAGCTTTTATAGGGTAAAGAAGGGTTACATTCTTAACAGACTGTCCTATATCCAGTTGATTGGTCTCGTCTAGAATATCCTCAATGCTTAAAGGATGATCATCGCCATCCTGATGACGAGTGCGCATGAATTTCACTATTTTTGCCAAGACACCAAAGCGATACTGCGAGCTGCCGGACATGGTCTTGTATCTGAAGGACATACAAGGATAGAGAGACTTTTGAATTAAATGGCTTTTCCCCTACTTACGTGGAAGAATCCAACTTGGGAGCTGTAGGTGGACGCATTTTTCTTTTGGAATCATCGCTGGGCGGTGGCAGCGGAGCTCTTTCAGGCTTGGTTTTCTTCTCAACGCTGCAAATGGATGAAGATTTACATTTACCCACATTAAAGAAGCTGGGTTAACTTACGTGGGCGTGGCCATGGCCCGCTTTTTGAAGGCCTCGCGTTCGCGAAGCAGTGCTGGATCCATTTTGCTGATTTAATGTGGTTACGGGTAATAAATATTAACTATATAAATTGGAAATCTAAGCAAATTGTCAAGGAATAAACAAATCAGCTGCAGCTGTTAGGGTTGTCAAGTGGCGTATTTATATATCGATATACATTATGCTTATATCGATAGGCTGATGTGCTACAGCGAATATGGCCACACTGAAAAATTCAAATTTAAAAAAACCGACGGAGTGTCCAGACCATGATAAAAACAGTTTAAGGTAGTCTAGTCAGCAGCCGACGCGTCGCGACGCAAGATCTTTTTTGTCCCTTAGCTTCATTGCAAGGATGTACCATCTTCCCATTCAATAAAATCCAAAACCTCCACTTTTATTATTTTAATACCTCTTTTTATTTATTAATATCGCTTTAATGGCTTTACACAATAAAGTTGTATCTTACTGAATTATATTATACGTAAATATATATATATATGGATAGATATATATATGTACATATGCATGTATGGTTAAATCGTAGGTCTAGGGGAAAAAGTTGTTGCTTTTGAATAGATTAAATTTTTTTTTAATATTCTTTTTTACTTTTGTCGGAATACGTTCGTTTATGAGAAATTTGGTTTTTGATTGCTTGATTTGATAGGTTCATAGCAAGCGTTGCGGTCTTGCGTTTTCGTCTCTTGAGCAAGTCAATTGTACGGGTTCTGGTCCTTAGTTCTCCGTGTCTGTTCTTTCACCTGCAATCTGTGCTGTGTTGTGGTTTTTCTGTGGTTGCTTTCCGTTCTTGAGTGTTGTTGGTTGGTTTGGGTCAGTTGAACTGTTTAATTGAACTGTTTTCGTATTTCGTACTCGTACATTCGTGTTCTCTGTAAGTACATTATTCGGTTGTCAGTGAGTCTGTGGAAATAGAAAGATAAAAATTGGTTTTGGCTCAATGGACGGCGCGTTTCGTGAGAGTCGTGTGTACTGTCTGAGCAGAGGCGGTACGTTTTTTTGCTATGCTTAGTTTAGACACTTACCTCAGACCAAGGCACAAAACTCATTTTAATTCCAACTATGGCTATATTAAGCAATAGGATATAGAATATGAGTAGATCAATCAGATACTTACATTTTAGTTACGCCTCAAACGCTTGCGACCGCCATCATCACCATCCGAACCGCTGCGCTCTTCGGCTTCCATGACCTGAAATGAGATTGTAATAATCAATTTTAGTTGCCTTTTCTTGATTCGTTTCAATTATTAATTTTAATCGTCTTTTTTAGAAACAATAAGTTTATTCTGAACAATTTCACCATAAAAATAAAACAAGACATTTACAGGACTACATTTACATTAATTGCGACCTTATCTCTCTAGAAACTTTCTTCCATTATGTGTTGTCTGTACTTTTGAGCGTGGCTGACATATGCTGCTAGACTTGTCCAGTTGCTTCCGTTCAACAAGTTGATGCATTCCTCCACATTCAGATACGGTGTTCCGAAGCATCCTGCCCTAATCTCTTGTAAAACTACTTCAGTATTTACAGAAACCAAGTGATCTTCATACTCATGCGTCTGACCGAGCCTTAGTTGCTGTAACAAATTATTGATAGCGTGTTTAGGCTGGAATGACACATACGGTCACCTTCACCAGCTATTGGCGCAAGCCCTGAAGTATCTAGCCATGAAAAAGCAAATTCTCAAACTTTGCCGTTCGGATTTGGTTCAAAGATGTCGCTGATCAACAGTTTTTACAGGTCTCTGAAAATTCACTTTCTAAACTCGCGGCTTAACGTCTTCCATGGAAATTTGGGTGTCGAAAGCGATGACCATAGACAAAGGACTCACTGGTTTCGAAAATGTGCTGCAAAGTTTGGTTAAGATAGCTTTAAGACTGACGGAGAAGATAGAATAGAAACAGACGGACATGGCTACATCAACTCAGCTCGTCATTCTGATCAAGATTATATATACTTTATGTGGTCGGAGATGCTTCCTTCTGTGCGTTACAAACATTCGGACAATTTCAATATACCCTCTCCAAGGGTATGAAGAAACTCTCAGAATGCTGCATGTGTTTCAATTACTTTAGTAATGGGTATAGCTTGCGTCACGATTCTACACGTAGATATCCTTAAGCTCCATTTACACGACCTGATCGCTCAGATGAGTTTTCGTTAGTCGAACACTGTAACTCGATAAATGCCACTCAGATGAGTGCTCAGGCCAAATAGAACCGGTTCTATTTCGTCTGATCGCTCATCTGAGTAGCTTTATGTCTACTCAGACGTCTTTTTACACGGTCGGACAGCAAATCAGAAGAATACTCAGATGAGTGATCAGGTCTGTAAATAGAGCTTTAGATAACCAGCTCTAATCAGGCAATTCTTTTCAAACGCAGCTGGACAAAGCCGTACAAGAACCACTTGCAACAGACTGACATCGTAGGTCACAAGGGAACAACTATGTATTTGCAAGATAGCATGGCGATTGCAAAAATATTGCTCATAGAGAAGAAATGCAACATTTGAGATACCCGAACATATTGTAGGCAGGTGTCCAGAGTACAGACTGTTACATTTCGGGAAACAGGATTTGCAAGTGGAATATTACCTAAACATTTTGAACGTAACATATTGGGAGATACTAGGCAGTTTAGTCACGGAAGCTCTAAGATATAGATCTGAAGTAATAACAGAATATTTTTAGTAATTTGTAAACATAGATCGTAAATAGATCTGGACCCAATCTTCAAGCTGCAATTTCACTCACTGCTCAGTGGCTGTAAATCAGTGTCCGGCACCGTTCAATGTTCTGTGTATACAAGTAGCGCCGTCCATCCTCTGTAGCAGCGGCGTCGATACACAGACAGTATACGAGCGTACACTACTCTCTTTTGCACTAACAAACATGTGCTAACTGAGAGCGCTCTCGCGTGTCTGAACGCACACATGTAAAGGCAAAATAAGCATGTGTGTTTTGCTGGACACTGCTGTAAATGAACACACAGCACTGATCGGTTTGAGAGCAACCCCATTACGAGGCCAATTCAGTCAAACTATCATAAAATGCATGCCTTTACGAAGACCGAATTGTAAAAATGTTATTTAGAAAGGTTACAAACTCAAGGAGCGCCAAGGAGTCAGTGTGACAGAGATCGAGAGACGGCAAATAGATTGTCTAATACATTCATATTGTTAGCCTGTAAGCGTAAAGAAGATCTTTTGAATGTTAGAATTTTGCCAAAAGGGCCCAAGATAGACCTGATTGAAAATTTTAAAATATGTGTTTCTCTCTCCTTACAACCAAAGATAGGGAAAGAGCGTAGTTGAAGGTTGTTTCGGTACCTCAATTCAATGTGGTCGCACGAACACAGTTGTTTTTTATTTTCGCGGTTAAACCTTGAAATGTAAAATTTTAAAAGAAGCGAAAATAAAGGTGAAAATTCTGTATAAGAAATTTGAACTTAGTAAAGGGCATAGCAGAATAAGCATACAAAAACTGCCCCCACTCCGATCAACATCAAATTTAAATATGTTGTTACCATCAATGAGAAACTCACTCTCCTAAATTTTTAGTCTTCTAATCGCTATTGGAGTTGAGTTATAAGGGCGGGAAGGCAAAACAAAAAACTCGTTTATCTTAAGAACCCCTTAACTGATTTCAATGCGTTAAAAATATGTTATAAGTGTCCACCAAAGAATTCAGAAAATTATTTTTGCACATTTTTATTACCAATTCTTAGGCACAAAAAATACTATTAAAATTTTCAAATAATTTTTTCGAGGTGTTAATCGATTTCAACTCTTATAGTTTTTTGCTGGTTTTTTTAATAAGAAGTCCTTAACAATGTAAAATTTTTTCAGGGACATCGGGAATCATCTTCATAGTGAATAGCAATAAAACATGTGAATAGTTTTACAAATATATTTTATTATATTGAGCACACTGTAACTACTCACACAGAATTGACAGAAATTTCCCCTTTTTTCCCCTTTTAAGTTGATTTACAGTGTGCCTAATATGTATAAAATATTCATGAATAATACTAATTTAACGTTTAATTGTATTTCACCATGAGGAACACTTGGGATGTGTTTGCAAAAATTATATGTTGTTAGGGACCTCGTGATGAAAAAACCAGCAAAAAACTGTCGGTGTCGCAAAAGGCTAACCCGGTAAAAGAATTAATTGAAAATTTCAATAATTTTTTCTGGGCCAAAGAATTGGCAATACAAATTTACAAAAATTATTTTTTTAATTGTTCTGTGGACACTTACAGCATATATTAAACCCATCAAAATCGGTTAAGCGGTTCTTAAGATAAACGACTTTTTTGATTTATCTTGCCGCCCTCATAACTCTACTCCAATAGCGATTAAAAGACTACAAATTTAGGAGAGTGAGTTTCACATTGATGGTAACAACATATTTAAATTTGGTGGTGATCGGAGAGGGGGCAGTTTTTGTATGCTTATTCTGCTATGCCCTTTACTGAATAAATAAGATTCTAAATGGGGAAAGACTTTTCAAAGTAATATTTTATAAGTCGAGTCAATTATAGTTGAATAATAGACCAAACTGAACATGTTTGACAGTAATATGTGACACGGAAACAGCTGCTCTGCCACAAACTAAAAAATCACCCTTTATAAGCCTAAAAAGCATCGAATGATATTTTTTTGGCCCACCCTGTCTAGCGAAAATTTAACATCTGCGTTATCTTAAGTTACACAGAATGGAGTATATCTGTGCCTTTCCAACTCTTGCACAAGTTTCACTTTGACATTAAATTTAAAATTTCTTGTGTTAAAGCGTTTAAAATGTGGATAGACTTGGAGCTTTATAAAACACTCGATTATTCCATAACTTCATTGTAACTACATAGGGACCTGGTGGCGTTCCAAATGCCAAATAATTCAATAAACTAAATCACCTTTCGTCACTCAGAAACATACCTTAATTTTGGTGCCACATATTTCGGCTCCATTCAGTACATGAATGGCTCTTTGGGCACTATCCGTTTCCGAGTACTTGACATAACCACAATTTTTGTTAGGCAACAAATACACATCGATGAGTCCCTTCCAACAGGAGAATATGTTCTTCAATATGGAATGGGGCAAGTTCTGAAAAATTTACACAAAATGAAATTATACAAAATCCAAATCAGTTTCTTGACATAACCACCTACCGCTGAGAGTACAATGAAAAGTCTCTGGGCCACCTGGGCATCGGGTGAGGCCAGGGGTTGGGCTGGGGGGAGTGGCACATTGCAGATGGCATCCTTTTTGGTGCGCTCTAAAAATGTTTGTTAAAAATTTTACATAAGTCACATTTTCCCACCCTTATCCTTAACTTACTGTCTATAAACGAGGTATCCATGCGAGCAGAACTCATGCCATTGACCTTAACGATGATGCGCTCGCCCATGGGGTATTCCAGACCGTGCAGTTTGTCCCTTTAAGCATAAGAAACTACAAATGTAAAGACTTTCTTTCTTTTTGGTTAAGTTCAACCTACTTGGCATAGATGGCCGCCTCGGGATTGTCGTATACCACCAAAGCTTCGTTTGTGCGTGGACCATCTGTAAAATGTTTGCTTTGAATTACCAACTGAGTTTTATTTCCACTCTAACCCAAACCACTTACGTTCCCTCATGATTTGACAGTAATCCAAGCCAGGAATAATATCAAATAGACGCCAAAGCTGATCTTGATTAACACAATTGCTGACCGTCACCTCCAAGCAGGAGGGTTGCGCCACGGGCACATTTTGCATGCGCAGAAATGCAGACATATCATTGTTAACCGAAACATTCCAATCATTGTTGTAGCCACCACCACCACCACCACCGCCGCCGCTGCTGCCACCGCCATTATTATAGCTGCCGCCACCACGACTGGAACTTCCATAAATGGGGTTATCTTCGGATGGTCGTCCATATTGATCTCGCATTGTGCGCGTTGAGCCCTTGGGTTCAGCAAAAACTGCCTTATACTTGGCGGAACAGTTCTCAAAGGCCACGGCGGCATAATAAAATCTGAAATGTTACTCTCGATTAGTAACACCACGATGAAGGGCAAATCCATTTAGTTACATACTTGGTAAAGCGCACATAACCAAATCCTTTGGGACTGCCATTGTTCTTCTCCCTTACTATGGTCACCGAATCCACCTCGCCCCATTGAGCGAACTCATCACGTATATCCTCCTCGGTGGCAGTTTTGGGTATGACTATAAACAAACGCACATATTTCTCCTGTTCGTTCTCAGACTTATTAGAGCCCTGGTTGCGACTGGAAGACAAAAAAAATTATAAAAATTTCCCAACGCCATCAACTGAAAATGTCCACTTACTTGGCGGCCACCAGAACTTTCAGCGTACGATCTGTTTTTCCTATGGTCTTGCCATTCATTTCCTCTTGGGCTTTGGCTGCATCAGAGGTCTTGGAGAACTTCACATAGGCAATGCCTTTATTCTCCTGCGAATGCTTGTCCTTAACCACCCAAATGTCCTCAATCTCGCCATATTGCGAGAACGCTTCGCGGAAATCCTCCTCCGAGTGTGCCTTGTTGCAGATGATAAAGAGACGCGACATGGGTGGATCATCATCATTGGAATAATCTTGGCCGCCACGTCCACCACCCCGGGATTGAGAACGATAATCTGACATGTTGAAGTAAAATATTTTTTCCGCTTCTATTACTTTTTTTGCCGCTTTGCTGGCGTATACAGAAAAAAAATAAGCTGCTCACAGTCAGAGCAGAAATGTCAAATAGTTAGAGATGTGCAAATAGGGTCGTGAGTGCACTGTAGAACTAACAGAGATGAGTAACGGACATACAGTAAATATTGGTTAAATGACAAACAGATGAATTTTTAATAAAGCCTGCTGGAATATTATGTAATATTATAGCTAAACATTCGAGTGTGTTCCAAAAATCTTTAGAGACTTTCGTACCAACGATTTGATTTGGAACTAGACTAGGATATGTGAAATTATAAGAATATTATCGGCTACTAGATCATAGGTCGGTAAAGCCGTACGCATTATATGTACTTGGCCGCAGTCGGTTTCAAATTGTTTTACTTTTGTCATCTAATCTACTACTACTGCTACTAAGCAGGGCATATTTGTGGCACTTCACATATTAAGGCAAGTACTTTTAATTCGAAATGCAAGCGTTCATACCAAAATCTCAGTTTTTGCATGTCATAAAAACCAAAAATAATGAAAAGATGCTTGCTGAAAAGGATAAAGTTGAGGTTTTCGCAACCTCTTGTGTATTAAAACCAATCTTTTAAGGAAAAGGAATTAAAAAAGCACGCAGAACTGTGCTCCTAGCACTATTGTCCTAATTTAACCAAATCCGCTTAATCGCCAAATCACAGGAGTTCACCATAAATCGTTAGTGCAAACTAAATTACATCAACTTTTCAAAGATTTATAGAGAATCCAGTTAAAATAATACAGCAAGTAAACCGCTTTTAACTCAGATCATTTACCGCAAACTCACACAGATTGCATATATACAGGGGTGTTCTAGAAATCTCTAGAGATTTTCGTAAAAACGATTGCACTTCGAACTAAACTAGGACTACTTTACTTGCGAAGTGTCAAGAATCAGACCGCCTACTAAATTATGTGGAAGCAAAACCGTACGCTTCAAATCTACTTGGCTTTGAGCAGGCGGTTTGAAATCGCTTAAATATTGTCATCTAATCTAGTAGCCGGGCATATTTGAGCCCCTAACATATAAATTTTAACAGCTTTAGTATGAAATGCTAACGTTTATACGAAAACCTCTAGAGATTTCTGGGACACACCCGATAATGCCGATGTTACTAGATTGTACTTCAAGGCTCCGCCTAACGGAATTTACAACGCAAGCATAAAAGCTTAAAAGGATTCAAAAAAGAGAAGCAACGACTTATATTAGTGGTATTCCTGAAAGTGATTTGCTTTTGATTTGCTTTCGATTTGATTTCGCGAAACAGCTGATCACAGCTGCTCCATACAAAATGAGCAGTGTGCCCAGAAAATGTTAGGAAATTAAGGTCGTACTAATTGATTTCGCGAAATCAGCCTCGAAGTTGATTTCGATTTCGAAATGGCTCCGCGCGCATGGTGTTTGTTTAAATTTTGTTGTGATTTAAATATAAAGAATGTTGTAAGTTATTTTGCATTCCAAATTTTGGCAATTAAATGATTATTATTTATTGCATCTTAGACTGCACAAGGCCCGCGGCCTTAAGTGGACAGAGTCATAAGTGCTTGAGTTCCTGGAGCTTGTGCTTGACGTGGTCAGAGATTTTCAGGCTTACATATTTGCACAGCTCTCCTAGAAGGTTCGAGGTTAAAAATTCTTCCACTATTTTATCCTGCCTCTTCCTCTTTGGATCTGTCAAATTGCATGTCACTTTCTGTGGCCATAAACAAATAAATAGTTAATTGAATTCACCTTAATAAAGTTACAAACTTCTTAGAACTACAGATTCTGCCCACATACTATTGTTCAAGAAGATTGGAAAATTCAATTTAACAATTTCATTTGTCATTTTTTGTTTACCCGCCAATGTTTAAATTTGGCACCAATTGAAAGCAAATCAAAATGAAATCAGGGTTGTTCCACCAACTGCTTTGCTTTTGCTTTCACGAAAGCAAATCAAAAGCAAATCAACTTTCAGGAATACCACTATTGATGTTTATGTACAATGAATCTCAAATGTCATGAAAGTCCAAAGTTGCAAGATCCAATCTAGATGCCGAATACATTCAATGCGACAATGATCTTCCCCGATTTGAAATTATTTCGGATTAAATTTAAATACAATTAAAATTAAAATTTTTTTCCTCTTTACAACCCAACAAAAATCCCCCCAAACAATTTTTTCTCTTTTTTTATATAACAATTTCTTAACCGCTTTTAAAGACATTGAAGACCTGATGTTTTGAAAAATGCTGAATGAAAACAACTACCAACAACAATTTGTACAAGATAAAGTTTACAATATAATAAAAAATTTTCGATTCCGAACATTTGGTACCAATTTCATTTGTGAGTCCCACTGCAAAGTTCAAAAATCCATTTCACAATCGAGAAATAGCAAAAAAGCTAGTTTTTTGTTTGGGGAAAAAGTACCTTTATTGGATTTTGGTTTTGGTAAATGCACCACAGACCAGATATTCACATTACGTCAAATCCTGGAGAAGACCTATTAGAGAAACATCGAAAATCACCATCCTTTTGTCGATTAACCGATAAGATCCAGGTTTTTTGAACCGCTGTTGTTGTAGATTTCAGGGAAATTGGCAATGTGGAACTACGCCTTTGAGGCATTTTCTCTAAAGATTTATTTCCAAGGGAACCAAGGAGAGTCCACATGGAAATTCATAATAAAATTGCCTTGTAACAAAAATCACAATGCACAGGCCTTGGTGTCTCAAATTTTCTGTGACGCCAATGTAAACACTTTTGTATTGTGTTAAAAATGTTCACAGTGTGGAGCAGTGTACACCTAGCATAAGCTTATTAATGCTTGCTGAGTACGGTCACTCTGTTATTTTTCACGTCATATTTCATTTATCGCAAACTGTTTCAACTTTATTAAATCAACATGGATGTGCGTCCCAACCAAACCATCTACATTAACAATCTCAACGAGAAGATCAAAATTGAGGAATTGAAAAAATCACTCAATGCCATATTCTCGCAATTTGGTCCAATCCATGATATTGTCGCCAAGAAGTCACTTAAAATGCGTGGCCAGGCTTTTGTCGTATTCAAAGAGATGGGCAGCGCCTCAACTGCCCTACGTACCATGCAGGGATTCCCCTTCTATGACAAGCCCATGCGGATTGCCTATTCCAAAGCGGATTCGGATATTGTGGCCAAGATTAAGGGTACATTCAAGGAGCGACCCAAAACGGTGAAACCACCCAAGCTGACACCAGGCCCGGACGAGAAAAAGGACAAGAAAAAGAAGACGGCCAATGGGGAAAATGTCAATCCGAATGCACAGGTCGAACAGCCGCCAAATAAAATTCTGTTCATTACTAATCTACCCGAAGAGACCAACGAGATGATGTTGTCCATGCTGTTCAATCAGTTTCCGGGCTTCAAGGAGGTACGTCAGGTGCCCAATCGTCCAGATATTGCATTTGTTGAATTCACCAATGCACTGCAGAGCAATGCAGCCAAGGAGGCTCTGCAAGGATTCAAGATTACGCCCAAACATGCCATGAAGATTACTTTTGCCAAGAAGTAATTAAAGAACAAAGGGAAATAAATATAAGTTTAGTTTATAGAAAACAATATAATAAAAGAAATTTGAGAGCTGGATCATTTTAAAAACTTGAATATTCTTGGTCCCCATTTATAGCAGGTAACGACGGATGTTCTTAGTCTGCCAATCTTGGAATAAATGTCGCCAGACTTGCTTCAAAGCTGGAGGCCACTAGCTGTAGATGGTTTCACGATTGCTGCTCTTAATGTGTGGGTGCTCAGTGCATGATTTATGGGATTAAGGAGAGTTTATGTCAAGAGTGCACAGAGAAAGCATCGGATGTGAAAGAGAAGAACGTACTGTAAGAAAGTGATGCAATAAATTTAAATAGAAAAGTTTCTAAAAATTTGAACCGGCTTGTTATCGATAGCTATCGATATTTATGGCCTCTATGTGAAAAATGCTATCGCAAGAAATAAATCGACTGTGGTCACCCTAAATAAATTGTTATTGCACGTGGGTTTCCAACAGATTTTAAAAAATGGGACGTAAATTTCAAAAGAAAAAACCCGTAGCTCAGCTTGAGATAGTTCCTCTAGATGAGAATCCTCCTTTACCCGCACAAAGGCCCTCCGACGAGGCCATACCCAAGAAGGTAAGCATCAACTACAATTTGCTTAGAATAGTTCTAATCCTACTCATTTCTGAAGGAAAAATGGGTCAACAAACAGCGTGTGTTGGTGTTTGCGGCTCGCGGCATTAGTCACCGGGACAGGCATTTGATGCGGGATATTAAAACTTTAATGCCCCACCATCGTGCCGAGTCGAAAATGGAGCGCTCCAAGACCTTGTCGGTGATCAATGAAATGTGTGAAATGAAGCATTGCAACAAAGCCATGCTGTTTGAGGGACGACGCAAACGTGATCTGTACATGTGGGTGTCCAATACTTTGGGTTCTACCGGTCCCTCGGCTAAATTCCTTATCGAGAACATACACACCATGGCCGAGTTGAAGATGACGGGCAACTGCTTGAGGGGGTCACGACCCTTGCTCTCGTTTGACTCCAAATTTGATGAGTTGCCGCATCTGAAGCTTCTCAAGGAACTGTTTGTGCAAACATTCTCTGTGCCCCATCATCATCCGAAGAGTCAGCCGTTTGTGGATCATGTTTACACCTTTACGTACCTGGACAAACGTATTTGGTTTAGAAATTTCCAAATTCTGTCGGAAGATGGTGGCCTTTCGGAAGTGGGTCCACGCTATGTTATGAATCCTGTCAAAATATTCGATGGCTCTTTTACCGGCCAGACCATTTGGGAGAATCCCGAATATGTGAGTCCCTCCAAACAGCGGCAGATCTTGAAAAAGATGGCCAAGGACAAATATGTGAATCGGGTGGAGCAAAAGGTTCATCATGAGGCCACACAACCGATTAAGGCCTATGAGGGTATTGACAATGAGGAACTGTTTGAGGATGAAGATCCCATAGAGACGGCCAAACTCCTGACAGCAAAGGCCAAAAAGCAGGCACAAAACAAGGCGAAGAAAACACCCAAGGCAGCCCTAAGCCAGAAAATCAAGGAAAAACAAATGAAGGCCATTAAACAGGTGATTGAGCAGAAGAAAGCAAAGACCACAAAGCGAGTGAAAAAGGTTTAACATTTAAATATACAAAAAATGAGTACATTTATTAATAAATACATATATATAGAAATATGAACTGTTGTTTAAGATTTTTGTACGTCCAGTTTGAGTTAGATTCACGGAGGGCACGGACTGGTTACACGGGGATCGAGCATACATATTTTTAGGTATAATTATTAGCATCCTAATGAGATGTGCGTATGTGTTGGAATAAATAGAAGAAGTCCTCTTAAGCTTAATTACTCGGGAGCCATGGGTGCCACCTCGGCATCAGTGGGTGGCAATCTGGTGATACTGAACGGCTGCTTATTGATGGGCATCATTTCCACCACCTGAATGGGTGGCTCTTCACCAGGTTGCAAAGGCTCCTCGCCCACCAGCTTAGCCAAATTACTTTGGGCCCAGCGACCAGCGCGTCCATTAATGGTTTTATCCTCACAGACGCACAGGAACAGAGTGTCCACCACCATCTGAAAAAGCATGAGTTAGACTACACTTAGCTATCGGAGCACAGAGATCAACCTACCTCAAACAGCGACAAAATAATATGGGCTATAAAGAAGGCAAATATAATGATGAGTATAACCGGAGCCATGTAGAAATTCAATCCTGGCATATCCTTAAGCATGAAAATGCCTATCAAACCCGACAGAGCAGCCACCACAACTTTGCCCAGAAATAGGATAAAGTCACCAATGCTGTTTATGGTGGCCACCTGCAACACATTTGTGGCCATTGCATTCCAAGCCTGGAAAAGAAAGAAAATTTTATTATTATTCACATCTAAAAATTTTAAGGAACAAATGTATATGTGCTAATCCTGCGTTGCGGACGTTACATTTGTACGCAAATTTGCTTCTTAAAATTGACACAGCTGGCGTCCACTTTGGTATATTTGAAATACCTTTGGTGCAAAATGCAGTTCTTTGGGAGTACTTTCAAACCTAATTTAAGATAATAGGTTATCTGTTTTTGAAAAAAAGTTATGCTTGTTTAAAGTTCCGTTGCGGACGTTACAAAAAATGGAAGTCGACTTTGAGGCTTATGTGCATTTCCACATTTTTTAGCGAATTTTGCATAATAAACAAAAAAAAGTCTATTGACAAAAAATTTAGTAGAATATATGACCAATTCAACCCAGCTTTCAAAAGAATGATAAGTGGTCCCGTTATTAAAATATCTTAATTTTTGTGCTGTTGCGGACGTTACGTTGCGGACGTTACACTTTTTCCATTGACCCAAATAGTATAAAAAAAATTTTTTTTTTCATCCGATTGACTTGAAACTGGGTTTGTAAGCTTAGTACGCGAAATAGTTCGACACGTGTTTTCCAGATTTTGAAAAATCCGCCCACGAGGAAAATTTCCGTAAAATTCTGCTTGCAAAAAAATTATTTTTCATCCGATTGGCTTGAAATTCAGTTTGTAATGTTAAAACTCGAATTCATTTGGGTTTTCATTTTCCGATGTTGGAAATACCGATTTTTATCGATATTTATCAATTATTAATATTAATAGGTATTATTTAAACACACTTTTTGTTACTTTGAGGTTATGTTTTTCGGATTCTCGACAACCTAGAGCAATTTAGAGCCCAGATTCAGACTCAGCAGGCAATAATTCATTACAAACACCTATTTCCACCTCAAATAAAAAAAAATAAAAAAAAAAAATGTTTAGCATTTTCTTGCCGTTGCGGACGTTACACATTTTCACATTAACTTTTTTCAAAAATATGTGTAATAAAGGTATATTTTTTTTTTCATCAGTTTAAAGGGCATAAAAAACTCTGTTTATAAAGTAAGTTTGGATAACCGAATTATTAAAATTCATTCTGCTAAATTAAAAAAACCCAATTTTCCGTTGCGGACGTTACACACAGTAAACCGATTTTTAGTTTAAATTTTTAATATATATTAGATATCCTACAAATATAATGAGTACCTTAAATTAAAGGAAATTAAACAAACTTTAAGTTTTGCTAAGCGGAAAATACTATAACGACTGTTTTTACCATTTTTGTGACCAATAAAAAAACCCTTTTTTTCAAGAATTAATAGAAGCAAGAGGAAGGTGTGGGGACGCCAACCCAAAGAGAAAACAAACCACCATAGTATATTAATGGTTTAAATATTTTTTGGTTTTATTAATAATCCTTTTTTTTATAAAAAAAAATTTTTGTTTTTGGACAACTTTAAATTTCAACCCTTGGTTTAAAAATTTTCGGATTAGCCCATATTTCCTAAAGATTTGGGTTCCCCATTCCAGAAACATAAAATTTTCATTCAATTTTATAGCTCTAAAAACGAATAACTTTAAGATTAAAGCAAGCCTGTAATCTAGGGGTGCTCAGAATGAGCGTACGGCTGCGTGGAATTAAATTTACATGCACAAAATATTTGTTATGCAAATCAACTACCAGAAATTTATTTGAGTTTATGTGTTTGTCGCCCTGAATAGCGAGTTGCGCTCGGACCTCTGTGAGCGAGGCGAGCGCTGACTACTCTATGCAACTTTGTTCTTGCGTTTTAGTTTAGAAGAAACATAGGAGAGAGAAAAAGAGAGACTTATCTGATGTTGTTGATGCAGGCCTGCACTCGAAAACAACAAAATTTTAGCTATGAAAGAAAGAAATAGAAGAGAGCACGCAAATGAATTTTTTGTTGCTTTATGTAGTCTTATGGGGTGCGTCGGTCGTATAGGCGCCAGCTAGTCCTTTGTATTAAGCAACAACGAATGCATGGCTTGCGGTATGGACATGTGTACCCCTGCTGTAAACTGATTCATAGCCAAAACCTTCTAAACTTCCCACGAACCGGACAAATTTGTTTGAAAAGCAACCTTTATACAAGCAACATTCTAATCCAAAGTTTCTGTACAAGCATTCAGGGTTTTCATTTTTCCGTAAAACTGGTGAAGAAGGGAGAATTTCAATTTCTTTCAAATCTAAATTACCAATATTTAACAGAGAGTAAAACTATAACCGAAACCGTAACCTGGTTAAAGCACTTTAAAATTTGTAACTGAAACCGTCACCGTAACCGAAAGAAATAATTTCCTTATTACTGTCACCCTATAGCCTTTACTAACCTAGCCGGTTAGCAGTACCTAAACAGAAACAAATGAAATTAATAATTAAATTCGGTTTTTAATTTCGATGGTCAAAAATTTAGATATTTTCTCGATTAAAATATTTATTCATTCACAAAAATTGTGTTCTTATTTATTATTCGCCACATTTTTGCTAACAGAAAAGAAATAAACAAAGCAGCTAATCAAAAATCTTTACTTTCCTTATCCTTTCTTATATTTGTTATTACACTGCCAATTTGTTCAAATAACTCGTAACTATCCACTCATATTGTTGTTGCTTATGCAATCCCGTTTTCCTTTGCCTTAACACTGATACATCAGACATAATAGTCTAGTAGTCCTGCCTTTTGTAATGTTTGTTTTGTTTGAAAAGATTGTCAAATTCATAGTAAAATCATGATAAAATCCAGACCTACTAGATTATCATTTCTCGTGTAGCAGTAAATTATATCAGTGTAAAGGCAATCTTGCTCTTCTCAATTGAATGATAATGAAGATGTATATATTATATGTAAAACGAAAATGTTTAGGGTACTCCGTCATCTTGACAGCCAGTAACTTGAAAGTTGAGCTGTGATTTGACAGATGGAACATAGGAATGAAAAATTTTTCTTTGCGTTTCTATTCTTGACAAGTTTGATTGTGGACAAAAACAAACATTTGCGGAAATTATTTTCTTTTGATATAGAAATAAAATGTGCAAGTTAACCAGTAACCTTCTCACTCTATTTAATGCTGTAAAAACAATTAGTGCTGTAAATACGCTTAATTCTGTAATTTAATGATCTCATGTTTTGGTCTCTCTACAAAAAGTAAGCTCTGCGACGTTCCCTTTTTGGTTACAAATGAATAAAAGACATCTTAAACCTACGAAATAAAATTGTTGGCTCAATCATAACCAATCAAATTATACAGCCGCCACTACTACTAAAGTGGACAACTGAGTACCCAATTTCAACTATCCTATACCGGGCTGCATTAGCTCGAAAATCTACAACTGGATTTTTGCAGCAACAACAGATAAGCATAATTTATACAAACATTAACTTTGTGTTTAATTAAGAGACAGGCATTTTTCAATTCCCTATCACATGTGCATAGGCCAGCGCCAGTTATTGTGACTTTTCCTCATCAGTCTGTCTCACTCTTTCGTATGCAACTTAGCTAAACAAAATTAACAAGTACCTTTCATTTTGAGACACTCCCACTGTCAAAGAGATAGTTTATACCAATAACCGTAAGCGTAACCAAAGCCCGAAACATAATAAGGTTAATAACCGTAAACCATATCCCACAACCGTGAAATAACCGTAAGCAGAAAAAAGACATCGGCCAAAACAGTAACCCTAACCGTTATTCGTTTCGGTTTTAATCTCTGATTTTAAATGATTAAAAAGGTGGCAGAGACTCCAACTAGAACACCCTTAAATCGATTTTAATAAGGAAAAAATATAATGAAGAAAATTTGAAGATTCGCCACCAAAACGTATGTTACTAAAATAAAATGTCAAGCTAATGAAGCCAAAAAAAATCCTGATCTTAATGATGAACTATACGCATCGATTTTACTACGAAGGGAAGCAAACGAATTGGTTTTAAATGAGATTCTCTAAGTAAAAGCACTGGATTTGAATAGGTCACTCAATGGACATGGAGAATTGTTTGATTGATGGCTGGCTTGATAAATTACAAAAAGTCAAGGAAAAAGAATTTGGACCTTTGCCGGTGAAAGACTTTCCAGCCGAAAATCGGTTTTTACCGGTCTGGTTGACAAATGGTTGGAAAACCATGAAGGAAAGGGTAAACTTTATGCCTTTGTAAATGCAACAAGGACGCATAAACTTGATTTAATAATGATTGGAAAATCACAAAATCCTTTGGCTTTTAAGACACTTTTAAAAGTCGTAGAAGAAGTCGTTCAAAATTATTGTCTTATAACCAAAAACTAGGTTCGAAAAACATAATATGAAAACTTGAAAGAGGGTTTTGGAGCAGATTTTTTGTACAAAATACTAAAGTGAAGGTTTGAAAATGTCAAAATAAATGCCTGGCTGATTATTCTTCTTATTCAAGCTTGGAGCTATTTTCTTCAATACGAACAAAACACCTAAATTGCAATCGTATGCCAAGACATTTAAATTTGTATTAAATCATAGTAGGCCAGTTAATTCGTTAAACACATCGTTTATAAAAAGCAACTTCAGTCTGGCCCCTGCTTTCGGAGGCTTCAGACCAGCATTTGATTTATTTTTATTTCTTTTTACTTTAAAAACCCTTGTCTTTGTTGTTTACCGATCGACGCTTTGCATTTTGTGGATTGGAATTTTTAATTTTCTTTTTTGATTTTGGTTTCCTAGAAACATTTTCTTTTCTTAGTGGAATCTGATTTGATTTTCTTTATTTTTTAAACTCTGTTGCAAAGGCTCTCCCAGAAGCCTTGTAAGTCGCCCGGCCAGTTTAGCGGAAGACAAAAATCGAATTAATTATTTTACTTACTATGCCAGCAGCGGGACAAAAGTTGATGGATTCAATGGCCACCACGGTGTAGGCATTATGATTTAGAAAACGTATAAATTTCTCCAGAAGCCAGAAACCACAAATGCAACACTTGAGACAGCAGGCAGCACACTCCGAGCCCTTGTCCTCGCCCTTCTTTAACCTGCAATTTCAATATCAATTCAGTAAAATCTTAAAGTATCAAAATTGATTCCAAATAAACTTACTTGGCATACAAATATGTGAGTATCAGGCGTGGAATCTTAAAGATGGTGATGACAAACGATCCCTTGGCCACGGTGCCCAAATGATATTTAACTAGTTTGCCAATGGCATAAATTGTGGGTGAGCTGGTGGGTTTGCCAAAATACCAAAATGCCACGGCAGCAGCTAAAGCAAATTGCTGACAAGCAAATATAAACTCCACTGTCCAAATCAGACCCACCACATAGATCCAGAACATGCTACGCAGAGCTCCAGCATCGGCATATTCTACACGGGAAATGGCTGTAAGGGGAGAGAGCATAAATTTGAATTTTTGTATGAGCTTGAGAAGGTATTTTTATAAAAGGATAAGCCATGTCTTTGTATGTACACAACTTATTAAAGAAATGTGGTTTAATAAAACATTTAGAATTCAAATCGATGAAGGCCATAGACCCAAGCTTAATGACATACATATATCACGTAAGGCGTTTAAAAGTGCAACCAAAAGTTGTAATTAAAAATCCAAAACGGTACGGCATTTGTTGGCTACCTTGACTTAAAATGAATTTCAAAACTTGAACCGGATCCCTTCCTTATGTATAGAAAAAGGATTGTATCAACATAAAAATCGTATTATAATATGGGGAAGAGTATAATTCAGACTTTGAGACAGTGAAACTTTTTTGGTTCGGGTTCAGAAGGTTGCTGAAGGAATAATTTTGTTTCCACTACGTCAAAAAAAAATGTGTTTTAAAGGCCCACAACACGCAAGGCGACACAATATTTAACATGAATAGAAACAATTTTGAACAGCTTTGAAAACTCAATGAGTTAGAATTTTTAAAATTTTAAATATTCGAAGACGGCTTAAGGTAGATCTTTGAATTAAATTTTCAAATGTTCGGTATTAAAACGCCCTTTTAAAAATTAGTTTGAAATTTTTTTTTTTGTTTTTACTTCTTTTGAAAAAAATTGATTTTTTCAAAAAACTTAGTCTAGCAAAAAAGACCCATCCTTCAAAAATTCTCAAAAAAAAATATATGTAAGAGCCGCATCTTTTCCAAAAATTTTGCGTGCCTGAACATATCGGTAGCTTGAAAATTAAGGAACGGCTATAAATTTTTGTCATGTAATCTCAAAAATATCACTAATATAAAATATCAAAAAATTTCCAATAAATTCTATTTTTGGTTCTTAATATGCCCAAACATCTTTTTTGAGCTATTGAACAAAATTTTAGGACCCAGAAAATAACGCCTTGGCTTGAAGCTTACAGAAAAAGATATAAAAAAGACTTCCAAGGACTTCGCACTTGGAACGGTGTTCTTCTTTTCTTTCTTGTTTTTTCTTTTATCAATTGCACTAGCCTTAAAATAAAAGTAAATTGAAAAGAAAAACTAAATTAATCGCATCTATAGTATAATAATAGTATAATATAATAATAATAATAAGATGCTCTAAAAAATAAACTGCACTCTTACTAATTTTGAAATTACACTTCTTGATGTCGTCTTGACTTTAAGTGAGGAATCATTCGCCGGAACCGCTTGATGAATCCCAAGCGTCCCTTTGATAGTTTTAAAATTTTCGAACCTGGTTTTCAAATATTCTGCACACTGTTGGTTATCTTTTGAGGAGCAAAAAAAAATTGATGGTTTTCAAATACTCACAATTACATACTTACCATACTATATGGCATATTCTCCTTTTTTGCTAGACTAAGTTTTTTGAAAAAAACACTTTTTTCCAGAAGAAGTAAAAAAAAAATTTCAAAATATTTTTTAAAAGGGCTTTTTAATCCCGAACATTTCAAAATTTAATTCAAAGATCTACATTAAGCCGTTTTTGAGATATTTAAAATTTAAAAAATTCACAAATGTTACACTTTTAAGGGTAGAACTTCCGAAAAAGAGCCCCAAAAAAGTTTTAATTGTGGGGTTAATAAGCTCCCTCTCATAATAAGCTCCTTTTGGGCTAATTATCATCCAATTCGGAGTCAACATGCCAGAAAAAAACTTTTTTTTCGTATGGAATGCCCCATACATTGAAAAATGAAATAGTTAACAATTATATCATCTAGAAAATATTGTATATTTTTTTTAACCCGAAACTATTTTTGACTATTTTTATAGCGGGTATCTTAGGACACGAGTTAAACTCTTTAGGGTGTTCAAATCTTGAACATAGGACTCGACCTAACGTTGACTAAGAAGACATATATTGGATGAGTGGCTGTCGCATTTTAGGCCTCCTGAGAATGTTCAAAACTTGAACATAGGACCCGACCACGATCCTAACTAACGTTGACTTAGAAGACATACACTGGATGAGTGGCTGTCGCATTTTTGGCCCCGGAAAATGTTAAAACTTTAACATGATGTTCAACTCGGCCCACACGTAGTTTTAATCTCATATTTAGTTAACTCAGCCTATGTCATAAATATGTCACTTTTGTAATAGAATTAATATCAATAACGACACTGACGAGGACAGGATAGACGAGACTTCGACACACAATCAGTGTCAGAGGTCATAAATACATGCCGCAGCCGAGACACCACTTGAAAGGGTCGACCAGTCGTGAAACCACTTGACGCGTATCGCGTGGAAATCATCCCTTGTGACCCACGCGGATCTTATATACACATCTTTGTGCTTTACAAACACATTGTTAGTTTAGAATAGATATAAGAAATAATTCTAAATAAAAGAGTACAAATCAAAACTTACAACCGTGCTCATTTAAAAGTGTATATTTATATACATAGGGCAAAATATCTGATTGTAAATTTGTAATACTAGTGAAATTAGCTTTTTGGATTCGTTTGGATAAATCTAATCTGAAAATACAAACTGAAAGACAATTTTCGTTTCTTAACGAAGCAAGCCGATTCGATATTTAAGTCGGGATAGGATAATGGAATTTAATTAAGCATTATAATATTTTTTCTTCAGACCAAATCGCAACGAATACAAAGTGTCAGAAGATTCGAAGTATAATCTAAAATCGAATAAATAAATTGAACTACATTTAGTTAACACTACAGCTGACTTGTGTTATTTTATTTTAATCTGTAACCCTACCTTAGTCACACGAGCGGGAAATCCTGTTGTAGAGCGAGCTATATGAGCTGTAGGTCAACAACTATGCACATTTTGAAACCAAATTATGTGAATTAAATAAACCACTACCAATACTACTTCAAGAGTAGACTTATATAAGTAGTAGCCCTCAAGGAGTTAAGACTGAAAAAGACTTAAAGGTTTGCAGGTCTGAGAGTCCGAACCGATCCTGAACCAAATTGCTAGAAATAGTCATTGAGTAGCTTAAATTGCAATCCCCAGAATTCCTATAATCTGGGACTGTTTTGTTTTAAAAATTCTCTTTATAAATAGACTAAACTCTTTCGATCCAAAATAGAGTCGATTAATGGTCTTAGAAGTGGGTTCAATGCTTTTTAAAATAATTCCGAACTTGAGAAGTTTTAACACAAACTTTACACTTATTTCAGACGTCAGCCTGGAAATTTCTCTTGAAAAGTAAAAAATATTAATTTGTCTTCCGTTGTAAAGTTTGAATTGACCTTTTTTAAAAATCACTTGACACTGAATATATGAAATTGTCTTAAGCTTGGGTCTTGCCCTCTGTATGTATATACAGAAAGAGAAAGAAATGCATGAAATGTAAGCCCTTATCAGCAGGTATCACTTACTCATTGATAAAATCATCAAAAACCATTTAAAAAATAATAATAATTAATTAATCATATTAAATATGGGACCACATTATTCCACCCAGACTGGCACTTACTTCGCTGATCGTTTAGGGTGTTGTTGTTGTTGACAAACACCGCATTGGCTGGCAATTGCTGCTGTTGATGCGCCGCCGAATTATCAAATGGGGCAATGGGACTCTGTCCGGGTGAGCTGGCCGTGGCCAGGCATATAACCACAGCCACCCAAAAGCTAAGAAATGCTATCAGTACCAAAAATGCCAAAAGTGGAGCAATCAGAAGTCCGGGCAGATTCATCATGCACTCGCCCGCCTCCTCAAAGAGTGCGGATAAGCCGGCTAGTTTGTTTTTAAGATAATAAATGATGATCACCAGAATGATCTGAAAATGAATGGAATTAGTGGCCATAGTATAAGGGAAATAGGCTAGCTACACACCATGGTGATGGTGGCCAAAACGGCCAAAGTCAGGACAGCAGTTTGATTGCGCACAAACTCCTCCAGCAGGGAGTATTGCGTGTTGATGCCCGACTTGTATTTGATGTTGTAATAAGCATACCACAGGGCAACCGTAAGTCCAATACTGGCCACAATTACCAGCACGCAAATCAGCCAGGACACTATGCGGGACAGCCAGTGCATCATGGTGACCAGAGCAATGGAAATGACTGTTAAAAAAAAGGATAATTTAACTAAAAGGTAACTCTAGATCAAAAGAAATAAGATACTTACGCAAAGCAATGCCACAGACCATGGCAATGATGTGCCAGGTGGAGTAAATGTCTCCTAGAAACTGTTGAGCCACATCCCAATTGTTGAGCATATCGTACATGTCCTTGACCTGAGCTCCCGTGCCCTTGGGTACACAACGATGCAAAATGGGCGAACTTAAAGAGAGAGAGGAGAATAATAATGGGATGACTACAAAGAAATATTATGCCCACTCACCTTTCATAGATGGGAAAACTGGGACAGGGTCCCAATAAATTAAAGGTCTTAGCATCATTGGCGATTTGTGGTTTACTCAATTCTTCCATTTTGTAATCATATTTACACAAATGGCTGCCACTTTGTGTATAGTACTGAAGCAGTTCATTTGCATTGTTTATGGACTTGGCCGGACAGGATTTGACACAGATCTTTAAAGCTTTTTTCAGCTGCTTGACATCAAAGTAGAATAGTTCAGGTTTATCAATCGTACTCATGCCGGATAGAGGAAATCCTTGGAAACGTTCATTATGCTTGACGCCACAGGTGTTCCCAAAGGAATCATAGCCATTGATGATGCGCAAAGGATTGCCATACACAAACGAAAATATGGCTATGACAATCTGTAAAGGAAATGTGGAATTAGTATTAAGCTAGGGAAAGAGCCAACGCCCATGACCCCCAACCACATATTTGGCATGACAAGAGCCATTTAAACTATGTAGTGTCTCACATGCAAATGCTTTCAGGACATTCATAGGCAGAGGAGTGGCCTGGGTCAGTGGGGAAAATTGATTCATTTTCATTAAATTTATGCCAAGTGAGTCAGTGCCTTAACCTAAAGCATTCATTAGCGAAATTAACAAATTCCACTCATATGATATGATCACCAACGATGACGACACAAATTGCTTGCCAAGTAACAAGTAGCCCCCTCCCCTCTCCCCGTTTAATCCCCACATAACAAAGCGGAGCGCATTTGCCGCCTTAGTCTGATTAATCTTTTCCGCTTTCACTTTCTCTTTGTACATACATATTTATAAACAAATCATGTATGCATACATATGCTTAAACTATTGGATATATTTACCAAAAATAGCCAAAATAAAACATAAATGGCCAACCAGAACGTATCCGTGCACGAACGGTATTTGGGTCTATTATTTTGAGGCCCTTCGCCATCCTTGCTCTCCGCACAACCCATTTTAGTCGCTTATCTAATTTATTTTGCCGGTAAGCCTTCTTATCTCCGTTTTTTTTTCTTTAGTTTATTTTGATTCACAACCAATAACAAAAAAACAAAGAACGTCCTCCCACTGTGGAGTGGAGATGAGCAATGATAGGTACCTGTTAACTGTTAACTGAAAGTAACGAGTCACTGTGGGATTTTGCAGCTACGCGTTAGGGTATTACTAGGCGTCGCTTACTGCATAATGAAATGATATGGCATAACTTTAGGTGCCATTTTTTAAAGTTTTAAAATCAATTTAATTAATAACATAAACTATAAGTGATATTTTTTAATATGTAATCGCTTAAATTTGTTGTTGTTGCTGCGGTTGTTGTTGTATGGCGGTTTAAAATTGGTCAAAAACTTAAAATTTAGGCCCATGGTTGAACAAATTTATTCAGAAGGGATGACTTAAAAGAAAAAGATAAAACGGGACTTTGTTATGAAGAGGGCTGTAAACCGGTTCCGAGTTGAACCGCTCCGGATTCGGAGACTCCGGAATTTTTGGAAAGTCCGAACCGAAGCCGAACCGGAGCCGAAAAATATTTTCCGGCAGAACCGGAGCAAAAAAAAGTCACAAATGGGTTCGGTTCAAAATTTATAAAAAAATTTCTAGATGTTATGATTGTTAATTTGGCCATTTTACAATATATATTGAAATGCACACTCAGAAAACAATATGAATTTAAGGAAATCACCTTATTTGTAAATTTGGCCTGGTAATTGGAAACATTTTCTAATAATCCGAAAAAGTTTTCTAGAACTTAAGAATCTATGACATTAAAAATATTAAAGAAATAACTTTTCTAAAAATAGGAAATTCGGAGCTTTGTCTGATAACACTGGAATTTAAAAAAGGCCCAAGTTTGCAACATAAGAGATAGCAATCTTTTTGTAATTATATTTGGTCGCTGAATTGAAATCAATTGTCCGTTTTTAACCCGCACGTAAGGGTTAAGATATATTCGCGTAATTTCTGATAAATACAATTTTTTTTTCAAGTATTTTTATTTAAATTGAACCACCAAATATAGGTACATATAGAAAGTTTGCTATCTTCCTTCTTGCAATTGCTTATAAGCCGGTGCAATTAGATCTATCTTTTTTAGTCACTTTCTTAAAATTAGTTCACAATATACCTTTGATTTTAAAATAAAATATTCCTTCAAATATGTATGAAGTGTGTAAGCTTTTTCCATTTCACATAAATTTTGTTAAGTCAGCGAAGACGAAATAGTTCCTGAACCCCGGTTCAAACCTGAACCTTGGTTCAGCGACCTTCTGAACCCGCATCGTGAAACCGAACGCAAAAAGATTCAAGGGTTCGAACCCCGGAGTGAACCCCTCTCGATTTTTAGGAGGTTTGCAGCCCTGTTTATAAAATAATGAGGTTATGGTCTGAATATCTTATATTTGAGATCGTTCCACATTTCGAAAATCGATTTGATTTTACCCCATTTATTGGTCCCAACTCCGTTATTTATTGACCAATCCGCAAATATTCTAGTTCAGATTGGAATGGTGGATGATGGTAAAAGAAATTGAAAATGGGCCAGCAGTTACTTTTTTTGTATTTCAACCATTTTTGAAAAAACAATGGAAAAAAATATTTTTAAGGTATTCAGTACCGTTAACATAGCGGCGAAACAAGCTGTTTGCAAAAGAACTTATATATTAATATTATATTCTGATCTAAATTTTGTTTTAAACTTTTTCTTTTGTTTATTTTGGGCAGAGAGATTACATCGTGCATAATAAACAATAAACACCATTTATTTTTTATTTGTCACATTTTTCTTCTCCACAGGAAAGAAGTGCCATTAAAAATTACAAATTTACATTGCGGGTCGCATCCATGATTTAGTTGCAACCTATATTTTAAGGTCAAATGGAACTAGTTCCTATTAAAGGAAAATATCGATAAAGAATGGTTGGTCTCACTTAAAGGAACGACGTGAATAAGCGAGTTGAAGACGAAGCGCAATTATGAGCTAATGAAAACTTCTAGAATGTCAGTGAAATTGTGACGCGTTTTTTATTTCAAACAAAATTATTATTTTTTTTTTAAGTTAAGTTCACGTTGTTTATTTTGAAAGCAGCTGATGCACTTGCAACTTGGTAAGTGCAGCGCAAACGCAACACCCGTCATCAAATCCTTAAAGTTTAAGGCTTAACCCATTCCCATCTAGATAGCATGCAGCATTCCTTAGCTGATCAACGAATCAAGGGTCTTGAGATCTGCAGAAAATTCGTTGAACAGTTAAGGAAAGCCCCAAGCCATCTAAATTAGACATCTGCTTTAGAATACCGACTGTGTCCCATGAATGTGAGTGTAAGCGTAAGCACGTGGTCGGTGAGCATGTGGAGAAGATTGTTCTGTGATTTCGCAAAACAAATGTGCTGCCTTTTTCGTAGAACTGCGGGACTAAACTGGGAAACCAAATAAGTCGAAAAGTCCAGTTTCTCTGAAGGGTTCGTCCATTGCAGTTCGGTCGAACGAGAGCTCTGCGCTTGCCTTTCTAAAGGCACGTGTTCGCTCCGCCATCTTAGTAGCAGCCATTATGGCAATTTGTTATATTGAAA